>CM060908.1:155313818-156547389 GCA_030737815.1 Allium fistulosum | reverse complement strand
AATGTATTAGTCAATCTTGAGACTTTAAAAAGGATTTAAGTTTTTGGAAAATCTGGAGAGTTGATTCTCAGATAATCAAACTGGTTTTATTTTCTAATATAACATATGTATGCAAAAGAAATAGACATAGGTTGAATGTTTTTATATGGCTGCAAGGTTTATTTAACTTGTTCCATACAAATGCTTCATGTCCTATTTTTAAATAAAGAAAGGATCTGTAGTAAGATAGATGGAAGCCAGATTCAAATAGTTGCAGATATATATGCACATAAACATGTTTAAGTGCAGATTTTACCTCACCTTTTCCTTTGTATTTGAAATAAGAATCTGAATTTTACTCAGATTCTAACCAAATGCATTTTAAATGCCAGACAAATCTTATAAGAAGAAATACAAACCTGGAAAATGATAAACACTCTTATCATTCAATCATGAAGCCTTCTAGGTTGTAGGAATGGAATTCAAAAATGATTAAGCAAGGATATTTGTTTTGTATGATGGATCTTAGGCAAAATAAAATATGTATATGCAGACAGGTAGATAACAAGTTTCAAATTGTACAGAAGAAAAATGCAAAAAAAAAAAAATGAAAAACAAAAATTGTGTTTGAACCGACCAGCATAGCACTCGAACTCGTGACCTTGTATGTATAAGTTAGGCGCGTTTCCATTACGCCTAGATGTTGCTTGTGTTTCCTTAGGATCCACTTTATTTTATACTGATTTTGAAACTATTCAGAACTTAACCCAAACATCTATATTAAAAGCTTGTTTACTACTGATTATTTCTTGATCACTTCTTAGTTAGTATAAACAGACTAATGTGTTTGTTCCCAGTGGATTGTTTGATCAAAAAAAAAATAATATATGAAATAAATTAGCAATCCAACATCCTCTTGTTTTTCAAAACTCTGATTCAAACAAGAGAGGCATATACATCCTCACATGTATGTGCTTATTTTTGTAAATGTACTGATATATTTATATTGGTTGATTATTGTGATCCTGGATATATTTGATTTATTGGAAAAAGAAAGTGACCCTGAGAATGATAATTGAAATGGATGATATATCTATATATATATATATATATATCCTCTTTAAAAAAAAAAAAAAATTCCTTATGAAATTAGAGTATAATTTGGTGGGTCATTTCAGTTTCCAGCCTGACCCGGGTGTTACTTTGATGTAATGCTCGGGTCAGACCGAGTATTACAGATTTTCAGGAAAGGACGTTCTGGAGTTCAGGTGGCGAGCTGGATGGCAGAGACGTATAGAGTGTATTCCGCTGTGTATTTGAGAGTTGTATTGATAGTAGTATGGGGCAGGTTTGTAACGACCCAGAAATTTTGAACCCGAAATTTCCAGATAGTTAGAAAAAAAGGAAAAGAGATAGAAGAAGAAGAAGAAGAACAGAAACATCAACATCTCACATTCGCAGCGGATAAAATATAATAATAATAATAACAGTTTACAAAACAATATTATATCTGTCGATTACATTTTTTTTATACATCAGAGTTACACATTTATACAGACACTGGATATACACAATTATCAAGTCTCAGATATACATTAATATAACAAAATAGAAACACTCCATACGTTCCTGCCATCCAGCTCGACTCCTGAGCTCCAGAACGTCCTTACCTGAAATTCTGTAATACTCGGTCTGACCCGAGCATTACATCAAAGTAACACCCGGGTCAGGCTGGAAACCAACGTGAGTAAACCCATATAACAAGAAATTCCAATCCCTAGAACTTATTTAATACCCGGGGTAACTTGTACTTATAAACAACTTATATAGTCATCACTTATTTTCAAAAACAATATCTAAGTATCCAACTTAGTTTAAATGGTCCATATTATCCCAATCCATCCCATTGATTACACATATCAATCTATAAAGAATTATAGAAGATTTGAAATCGAAGTGGTTTCGGGTATTTACTGTTACCCGACCCCGGTCTCTTCGAAATCCAAAACGTTTCTTTTTAATGCCAAGTGGTTTTAAAGTTAAAACAATTCAATTCATTATCTATATTCTCACAGATAGATAATTCACAATATCAAAAATAGAATAATTCATATCAATACAGATAGATAATCCATATTATCTAATTCAACCATATATCACAAAATAGCACATATCACATATCAGAGATATCACATTCAAATCATACAATATCATTAACTCATCCAATATCAAAGTTTGATCCATTCTTAAATAATTTAATTAATCCTTAATTAAATTAATTTCTAACTTAATCACTTGGATTACCTTTAATCCAACTTAATTATCATTACTTAATTACAAATTAATTAATTAAAATAAGTAATTTCTTAATTAATTACAAATTAATTATCCTTAATCATTTATAGTAATTAACCTTTAATTACTCTCATTTATTAATTATTATTTTATTAATCAATGATTCTTAACTAATTACTTCCATTAATTAATTAACTATAATTAATTTCATTAATCCTTAATTAATTAATTACTCATTCAATTTATTACCTTATCAAGTAATTAATCACTTTATTAATTAACCTTAACTCTTTAATTAATTAATTATTCTTTAATTAATTATATTAATAAATTCCTTAATTAATAACATTAAGTGATTAACCCTTAATCACTTCTATTTAATTACTTCCATAAAATTACTATCCATTAATTACTTCCAAAAGTAATTCTTCTTAAATTAATTTCATTCATTAATTACTTTACTAAGTAATTACACTTAATTAATCATAAGTGATTATCTTTAATTAATTAGACTAATTAATTAATCTAAAATTAATTACATTAATTTATTAATCAATTAATCATCACTTAATCTTTGATTAATTTATTTCTTAATTACATTCATTTTCACTACTTACTTCACATTTTAAAACTTAGTTACAATTTTTACTTTTACATTTAAAACTTGAACATCTTTTCCCTTTAAAATAATTTGACTAAAAAAAAAATAATAATCTGTTTTTAGTTTTTTTTTTTTTAAAACTTACTGTTAAAAACTTTAACAGTCTTCCTATATGCTCGAATAAGCTCCCACTCGAGAAACATATGAAGAATCCCGAGCAAAGTCACAAAACACTCAGCTTCCTTCCTACTTCGAGTCAATCGAGCAAAAGACTCGAGAGAAATTAAAGTCTTCCCGAAGCCTCAACCAGAACTGAAACGACGTGCACGTGTGCACGGTGCACACTGATCTGGTCATCTCAGGCCATCGTTACGACCTCCAACAAGTCATCGACAACCTTACGAACCACCTCGACCTTTCAGATAAACGGAATCGCCAAGAAATTAAAATCGAGCTGCTCGAACGAAACTGGAATACGAACTTGATCGGAAAACTACCTCAGGCCGTTAACTCCGACCCCCAGGCCTCACGCCGTTCAACCCAAAGCCACGCCTCGACATCGAGCTCCGATCCCCCCCTATGCGATCCGTCCCGGTGGACTGCCCACGTCGTACAAAACTCGTCAACTCTGACGATCAAAATCTCAACAAAACCCTATTTCCATGTCGATACGCCACCACGATGATCTACAAATCATGCCACCATTTTTCTCAAGTTTCTTGACCAACGAGCTTGCTCCAGCCACGATCTCGATCTTCCCAGAATCTTCGATTACTAGAAATTGACGAAATTCCATTTCCCATTCAACTCTCAATATCTCCACAATTTCTAACTTAAAAATCTTGGTATTTTTATTAAAAATCATAACTTTTAATAACAAATCAGATTACAATGGTGAAAATTGAATTTAAAATAATCGATTTTTCTGATACATTTCCTTTTTACTGAAATTTTCTCTTTACCAGATAATTACCTAATAATTCTACTTACAAATATTTCTAAAATTTGTATTACATTATTACAAACAATTTTCTTTTAAACATCACATGCTATAATTTATTATATGGAGAGATATGAATTTATTTTGAGAGATTTCAGGCATGTTTAAACAAAACAGAGGCATTCATGTATTCACACAGGCATGCATATAAAAATACATTTCTACATCCATGCAAATCTTATTCAAACAATTTCTACAATCAACACTTACATGCTACTAGCTTTAAAAAGTAAAGTTTACTCACAAATCTTGGCAGAACAGAGAAGCCTGAAATACTTCTGCCCTTGAACAGAAAATTTGAGTTTCCCTGGATTTTTTTGATTTGCTTACTGATCTGGATTTGCCTTTAAACTGATTTGATCTTGCTTGCTGATGATTATAATTGATTTCTTGAAATGATTTTGCTTGAAGATGTTTACAGATTTGGTATTTTTTTTCTGATTTAAAACGTGGCTGCAGTTTGCTTTCTTAGAAAAATGAGATAGAAAAAAAATGAAAGAAGAATAAGAAGTATTGTTATATAGATTTAGTTATTTTGATTTATTAAAATTTAAAGAAATAAAATAAAATGTGACACTTGTCACTAAACTCTTTTGATAACTTAACACATGTTATTTAGAGTGTTTATATGTTAACACATATATTGTAACAACCCGCATATCTATCGATTTTATATTTAAATATTTTATCGTTAGTCGGATGTTAGTCCGAAAAGCTACTTTTTGCATACGGTCAAATTAGGACTCGAGACCACCCCCATTGAGTTCAAAATGACGTTTGCGATCTTTTTGAGTGTAAACTTCGATATGTTTGGAGATAGTGAAATTTTCGACACTTTTCCCGCTTGAGACTTTGGTTTGGACTGCACTTCCTTAGTTCAGCCCAACCCTCTTCCTCACTTCATTCACCCTTTGTTTTAACATTCAAGCTTCATCAAAAATGGTGGTGGGAAGTGGAAATTAAAACTCCAAACTCCAATTCTATTGCAAATCCGAGATTCAACTCCAAATTCAAGTAGAAGATAGTGGATTCAAGCTTTGGATTGCTTCTCCTTGCTTTCAATCTCCATCTTCATCAAATTCCGTGAAAAGGTGAGATTTTTGATCTCACATCTTGCCTATATCTATCTTGGACTGTTGGGAATGATCCCCTATTGTATTTGCATCAACATTTGCATTTGGTTTGGATTGGATTGGCGAAAAACTTCAATTTTCAGCGTTTTGGTGATTTTTCTGGCCTTAAGTCGTTTCTGGCCTTCGCTGAGTCGTCCACGAGTTAAGCCTAGGTCGTGAGTCGTTCACGAGTTAAGGGCTTAAGTCGCGCGCGTGCATTTCTGTTCGCCTGGCTTGAGTCATTCACGAGTTAAAGGCCTGAGTCGTTCACGAGTTAAAGGCCTGAGCCGTTCACGAGTTAAAGGCCTGAGTCGTTCACGAGTTAAAGGCCTGAGCCGTTCACGAGTTAAAGGCCTGAGTCGTTCACGAGTTAAAGTGTTAAGTCGTTCTGGGTGTTCTGCCTTCGCTAGGTCTTTCGCGAGTTAAGTGATAAGTCGTAGCTCGTATTTGAGCTTAAGTCGTAGCTCGTATGGCTCTTAAGTCCTAGGTCGTTGGCTTTTAAACCGTTAAGTCGTATGACCTTAAGTCGTAGGTCGTCCCCGACCTAACTCCACTAGGTCGTTCCAGCCTTAGCTCGTAGCTCGAATAGAAGATTAAGTCGTTAAGTCGTTCGCGAGTTAGTACTTGGTCGTTTGACCTGTTTTTCCCCTAGGTCGTTCGACCTGTTCTTCTGCTAAGTCGCGTGGCATTCTCCACTTAGGTCGTATGACCTTATCCCTTAAGTCGTAAGTCGCTTGCCTCCCTTAAGTCGTAAGTCGTTCGCGAGTTAGTACTTGGTCGTTTGACCTATTTTTCCCCTAGGTCGTTCGCGAGTTAGTACTTGGTCATTTGACCGGTTTGGCTTCTCGAGACCGCTTGCCTTCACTAGGTCGAACACCGTATTACTCTGCGAAGGCAAATCTTATCTGAAAAGCATTCATCAGAACTTCCACTTTGATGCATTTTAAGCTGATTTCCTTGGATTTTATTCACGTCTCCGAATGTGAATTTTTGTGATAGATTGTTCCAACAATCGTTTTATGACTTGTCACTTTAAAGATATATGAAGGTTTCAATACTAATAGTAAATATCAAAACTCTTTCATCAAAGCGATTTCAACACTATTTTAAATATCTAAAGTTCGTTTTCTCAAACCGATTTTCAATCTACTAGTATATACAAGCCTTTACTTCACTCGAATGAGAAATCGACTTAAACGACTTAGTAAAACGAGTGGTATGAAACGCTTGCGTTCACTTCGTCGGTTAGCTCTTGGACTTGTTCGATTGAACCCTTTTCGTGACAATTTCCTAGTGAAGATTTACAGCTTGTTCGTAAATATTTAAGTTAAGCAAGTGGTTATGGGACATGAAGCTAAACTCATATATTTACTAGCTTGGTGTGATTGACACTTCTCGCTGATCATGATGATCATTTTATGATTTAGACTAGCAATTGTGCGATGTCTCTTTGTTTGCAAGGTAAGACTAGACCGCAGTAGTGTGATTCCGACTCACACACATCTCATGTCCGCAAGGTTAGTCTAGGCCGCAGTAGTGTGATTCCGACTCACACATATCTTTTTGTTTGCGAGGTTAGGCTAGACACCACTTGTGTGATTCCATTCACACATACCTTTTTGCTTTTTGGTTAGCCTAGGCCTCAATCAGTGTGATTCCGACTCACACATATGGGGTAGCTCCCCATGGTCTTCGGACCATCATGTGATAGGCCTCTTTCTCTTTTTATGATTTCTGGATTTCTTGTTTGATTTCTGGATTTTTATGTCATTGACTTGTTATGAGTACAAGTTTAGGGTATGATGCCCTCTTTGGATCTTTGAGAAGATTCTCGTGATATTGATCATTTCTCATCGGTTGATCTCCTGTTGATCATCATTTTCATACTTATAGTAGTATGTCAGTATGGATATTCTATGTTTATGCCATGTCTTTTATTATATATCATGTCATCTGATATTTATAGTTAGACTGATCCGTTTATTATTTTCTTAAATAATACTCGGGTCAGACCGAGATGTTACAGGTGCTTCTACTTGACTTCCTTCCGGGATTTGCTACTCTGACTTTTGGCTGACTATTTAGTTTAGCAGTTTTTGTTGTATACACTTGAGATATGGACTCATAGTTGTATTCTTTTTGTATAGCACATGTTGCTATTCTTTTGTATTATTGTGGAACTTTTTGACCACTACTCTGATGTACACTTTCATGTGTTAGTTATATATTCATATCTTCTTCCGCCTTTGTGATATGGATGTCTGTGACTGCTTTGTGTTATGTTTATTTCTATGTTTGTTTCCGAAGATTATTTTATAGCCACCGTGTGATAACCAATTACATGGATGGTCGCTCCTCAACAGCCTTATTCTCCGTGCTAGTTGACAGCACTACATCGTAGTGTCCTTGGCTAGCGTGGGTATTGAGGTGGGGCGTCACATATATCTCTCATGCATAATTATATATTCTTTTTTTATTTAATAAAGCTTTTTAATTTATTTTCCTAATAACTAAATACATATATTAATGATATAAATGGAAATCTTTTAAAAGAAATGGAATAAAACAAACTATATTTATACAAAAATCATTTACACATACCTTTAAATTCAAAATATATATTAAGATATATATATATATATATATCATCTTTTTGAAATCCAAATATAAGTTCAAACCAATTTTTAAATAAAATTTTAAAATCAATCTTAAAATCAATTTGATATATATATTTAAACATCCATCACATTAATTTGAAATAAGTACTCTATTTAAAAATCTATATTCACTCACACATATATATACAATATATAATACATTTTTATTATTTGAATATAACAATTTTGCCAAATTTAATTAATTTATTAAAGGAGATTATCATATTTAATTTCTTTGAAATTCCCGGGATATCACATTCCTCCCCCCTTTGAATCTTTTCGTCCTCGAAAAGGAACGAAGCAAGAATTTTATTACAATGTTGATTATTAGTTAATTATTCCTTAGACATCTTAACTCTTAACTCTTTTTATTTAAAATTTTCAAAACATTTTAGAAAAATTTACATAATATTATAAAAATACTTTAAAATCTATATAATATTACAAAAAAAATAGTTTTTATAAAAATACTTTTATAACTCGATGTTTCAACAAGTCCATCTTTGTTCTCACAGAAATTCGGTCATACGTTGATCAGACATAGGACTGAAAATCTATAAGGACTTAGCAAACCCGTTTTCAACACCCAGTGAAAATACTTGGAAAATAATTTATGAAAATATAGAAACAGTTTTGAAAATAGAGGAAATATCTTATGTGAGAATGCTCTGGAAATCATCACCCCCATCCATGGTCACAGTTACATCACGGGTTACGTTGCCATCGCAGCAAAAGTCCATGTAACTGATAACAGCATGGAACCCACAACAGATCGCAGTTACATCCCAGGGTTACGTTGCCGTCGCAGCAAAAGTCCATGTAACTGTTGGCTCTCAGCGGCACACACGATTTCGCTGTCAAAATGAAACTTCTCCCACATAGGTCGCAGTCTACCGATATAAAATCAAACGCAGACTGTTGGCTCTCAGCGGCACAAACGACTTTCGCTATGTTATCATAGTGTCACAGTCTACCGATATAAAATCAAACGTAGACAGTTGGCTCTCAGCGGCACACATGACTTTCGCTATGGTCTGCAGTAGATCGCAGTGACATTGAGTTAAATTGTTGTCACAGCATAACTCAAATGCCTCTGTGGGCACCAGCCCCTCGACTTTCGCTACACAAATAATCCTCAGGAACTAGTTTTGTCCGGACTCCTCACAGGATCAACTTTAGAAACCCCCCTTGGGGCTCAAGGCAGTACCACCCAGTGGTACTCCTGAGAAGTTCATTTCAAGGAAGCGCCTTTTTCCCCAGAGCTATTCTCAAAACACTTTATACTATATACTTATAGTATCTTCAAATCATACCCTTTATGATTTATCAAAATCTCCTTTACACAAAATCGATTACCAAAATCGATAATTCTCAAACTAGGCTTTTCAAAATCCAAAATTGATTTTCCAAAAATCTAAAGCCTTTTCCCAATTATATAGGTTCCCAAAATCTTTTCCAAAATCATTCTCATAAGATCCTTTACATATATATAAATATATATAACTTTGAAAATCTTTGGATCATTTAAACTCGTATAAAACCTCTTTTATACTTTAAATATTTCAAAACCCTTTTTATTTTGGCTAGATTCAATAAAGGAAATTTATCATATTACAAAATATAACTTTATTTATTGCCAAATCAAATATTCAAGTTTGATTTCTTTATAAAGTTATTAACCATTTACTTACCTCCATAAAGTAAATTTCAACCAAAGAAATATCCAATTCCATTATATTTCACATAATATTCCTTTCATTTTCGAAAACCATTTCAAATTTCTTATCCTCAAATTTTTAAATGCCAATTTCATTCAAACCCGTACGATGTACACATATCATCCGTACGCTATATCAATCTGATCGCTCAATCGATCACACAATTTCACTTCCGAACTAGTATCGTCCACCCGACTTCCTAGTGCGGACTCAGATCTGGTTTCTTGATCAGAAACCGTCATTCTCCTTGCATAGTCGTAGCCATGATAGAGAATATCCAGAACCAATCAAAAACCCATATCCAGGTTCGCCGTCGAAAATCGAGCGAAAAATCCCAACTCGGATCGATAATATTATCTCGAAATTCTGTGCTCGAATCTGGATCAAACCACTATGCGAATAGAATAATATACGTTCATCCTACGTATTTAACTTCATTGATTATTAGCCAAATCAATTCTCTTTTCTATTCACATTTCCTTTAATTCCATTCACTTATTCTCAATTGCTTCCATTTCCAATTGAGTTATTACTTTAATTACAAACAGTTTGAACTCTGACCAATTTAAATTTAAAAATAGCTTGAAAAAGTTTAAAATAGATAAGTAGTTGAAAAATAGTTATTAGTTTGTAAAATAGCTGTAAAATAGTTAAGTAGGTATAAAATAGTTAGATAATTGCAAAATAGTTTTTAAAATAGTGATTAGATATAAGTAACTGAAAAATAATAATTAGTTTATAAGACAGTTTCAAAATAGTTAAATGGTTCCAAAATAATTGTAAAATAAGTATAAGATAGTTTGGGGTTTAAGAAGAAATATTGTATAATAAATAGTTTGGAAAAAAATAGGTTTATATTAAAACAATTTACTTTGAAAATAGTCCAGAGTCAAACCGTTCAATTCCCCATCAATTCAATTTAAATTTCTACTTCCATTTAAATTGACTCAATACTTCAATTTCCATTGAATTTAATTTAATCCTAATTCAATTTGAATTAATCTTAGTTCCTTTCCAAATTCAAATCAAATTCCATTTGATTTTAAACATATTCACTTTAATTACAATTTCAAATTATTCAAACTAATTTCAGATTGAATCCACTTCAATTTCAAATCATTTCAATTTCTATGTGAATTAATCCCAATTTCCCATTTGAATTTGAACTCATTCAATCTTCAATTTTTATTTCAAATTAATTCAATTCAAACCCTCCATTTGAATTTTAAACTTATTCATCTTAAATCACAATTCCCATTTATTTAAATCAATTTCAGTTGAACTAATTCAATTTAAATCTCAATTTTAAACTATCTCGAATTATATAAATTCGAGTTAAATTTTAAATGTTGATTTAATCCTTTAAATCAAATTAACCTTTACTTTTAAATCAAATCAACCTTAATTTTTAATTTAACAACTTAAATCTTTAAACCATTTAATTCTGGATCCAAATTCCAAAATTCCATTTTAAGATTATCTTTACTTAACTTATTATAAAGTTCAAATAAGAATTTAAAAACAATTAAATTTCAGATTATAATTTATTATCCATTTTCAATTTCCAAATCTCAAACCCATTTGAGATCACTCATAACTCTTATTTTAATCAACCATTTAACTTCCCAAGTTAAATTTTAATTTCATCTTGAAATTTCTAATTCAAGTTGTTCATTCTAAACTCATTTAACTTTCCTTAAGTTAAATTCAATTTATCTTTACCCAAATTGAATTCCCATTCAAATTTTAAACTTCTTATTAAAAATCTTCCCACTTAAGTTTAAAAACTTATTCACTTTAGGTTTTCACATCACATTCCAATTTATAAGTTATACTCACTTAAATGTTTACTTCCCTAAACATTTCATTTTGCTAAATCATTAACAACATTCATTATTAAACACAATTACCATTTATGATAATAACCAAGATTATCATATCTGGAAACCAATTCATTATTACCTTTATTCTTGATAACATTTCTACAAATTCAAGATTTTAATTTTAGTTTGAATTCATTTCAAACTTGTCTTTATTCAATTTTAATTTGGCTTTATTTCTATTACCACTTAATTTAATTCCAATATTTTAACAACCAATTACCTTAATATTTATTAGAAAGAAATATCATTTTATATATCAAAATATATTCTTATATAAAATCATTTAAAATCCTTATATAAGAAAATAACAATTACGCTCTCATATATATATACACTCAACTCGTTCTAGGGTACCATTGACCCTATCCTTAACGAGTAATCCCAACAGAGCCAAGGTTTTCGCTTAACCTTCAGCTCTGATACCAAATGTAACGACCCGGAAATTTCGAACCCGAAATTTCCAGATAGTTAGAAAAAAAGGAAAAGAGATAGAAGAAGAAGAAGAAGAACAGAAACATCAACATCTCACATTCGCAGCGGATAAAATATAATAATAATAATAACAGTTTACAAAACAATATTATATCTGTCGATTACATTTTTTTTATACATCAGAGTTACACATTTATACAGACACTGGATATACACAATTATCAAGTCTCAGATATACATTAATATAACAAAATAGAAACACTCCATACGTTCCTGCCATCCAGCTCGACTCCTGAGCTCCAGAACGTCCTTACCTGAAATTCTGTAATACTCGGTCTGACCCGAGCATTACATCAAAGTAACACCCGGGTCAGGCTGGAAACCAGCGTGAGTAAACCCATATAACAAGAAATTCCAATCCCTAGAACTTATTTAATACCCGGGGTAACTTGTACTTATAAACAACTTATATAGTCATCACTTATTTTCAAAAACAATATCTAAGTATCCAACTTAGTTTAAATGGTCCATATTATCCCAATCCATCCCATTGATTACACATATCAATCTATAAAGAATTATAGAAGATTTGAAATCGAAGTGGTTTCGGGTATTTACTGTTACCCGACCCCGGTCTCTTCGAAATCCAAAACGTTTCTTTTTAATGCCAAGTGGTTTTAAAGTTAAAACAATTCAATTCATTATCTATATTCTCACAGATAGATAATTCAAAATATCAAAAATAGAATAATTCATATCAATACAGATAGATAATCCATATTATCTAATTCAACCATATATCACAAAATAGCACATATCACATATCAGAGATATCACATTCAAATCATACAATATCATTAACTCATCCAATATCAAAGTTTGATCCATTCTTAAATAATTTAATTAATCCTTAATTAAATTAATTTCTAACTTAATCACTTGGATTACCTTTAATCCAACTTAATTATCATTACTTAATTACAAATTAATTAATTAAAATAAGTAATTTCTTAATTAATTACAAATTAATTATCCTTAATCATTTATAGTAATTAACCTTTAATTACTCTCATTTATTAATTATTATTTTATTAATCAATGATTCTTAACTAATTACTTCCATTAATTAATTAACTATAATTAATTTCATTAATCCTTAATTAATTAATTACTCATTCAATTTATTACCTTATCAAGTAATTAATCACTTTATTAATTAACCTTAACTCTTTAATTAATTAATTATTCTTTAATTAATTATATTAATAAATTCCTTAATTAATAACATTAAGTGATTAACCCTTAATCACTTCTATTTAATTACTTCCATAAAATTACTATCCATTAATTACTTCCAAAAGTAATTCTTCTTAAATTAATTTCATTCATTAATTACTTTACTAAGTAATTACACTTAATTAATCATAAGTGATTATCTTTAATTAATTAGACTAATTAATTAATATAAAATTAATTACATTAATTTATTAATCAATTAATCATCACTTAATCTTTGATTAATTTATTTCTTAATTACATTCATTTTCACTACTTACTTCACATTTTAAAACTTAGTTACAATTTTTACTTTTACATTTAAAACTTGAACATCTTTTCCCTTTAAAATAATTTGACTAAAAAAAAATAATAATCTGTTTTTAGTTTTTTTTTTTTTAAAAAAAAACTTACTGTTAAAAACTTTAACAGTCTTCCTATATGCTCGAATAAGCTCCCACTCGAGAAACATATGAAGAATCCCGAGCAAAGTCACAAAACACTCAGCTTCCTTCCTACTTCGAGTCAATCGAGCAAAAGACTCGAGAGAAATTAAAGTCTTCCCGAAGCCTCAACCAGAACTGAAACGACGTGCACGTGTGCACGGTGCACACTGATCTGGTCATCTCAGGCCATCGTTACGACCTCCAACAAGTCATCGACAACCTTACGAACCACCTCGACCTTTCAGATAAACGGAATCGCCAAGAAATTAAAATCGAGCTGCTCGAACGAAACTGGAATACGAACTTGATCGGAAAACTACCTCAGGCCGTTAACTCCGACCCCCAGGCCTCACGCCGTTCAACCCAAAGCCACGCCTCGACATCGAGCTCCGATCCCCCCCTATGCGATCCGTCCCGGTGGACTGCCCACGTCGTACAAAACTCGTCAACTCTGACGATCAAAATCTCAACAAAACCCTATTTCCATGTCGATACGCCACCACGATGATCTACAAATCATGCCACCATTTTTCTCAAGTTTCTTGACCAACGAGCTTGCTCCAGCCACGATCTCGATCTTCCCAGAATCTTCGATTACTAGAAATTGACGAAATTCCATTTCCCATTCAACTCTCAATATCTCCACAATTTCTAACTTAAAAATCTTGGTATTTTTATTAAAAATCATAACTTTTAATAACAAATCAGATTACAATGGTGAAAATTGAATTTAAAATAATCGATTTTTCTGATACATTTCCTTTTTACTGAAATTTTCTCTTTACCAGATAATTACCTAATAATTCTACTTACAAATATTTCTAAAATTTGTATTACATTATTACAAACAATTTTCTTTTAAACATCACATGCTATAATTTATTATATGGAGAGATATGAATTTATTTTGAGAGATTTCAGGCATGTTTAAACAAAACAGAGGCATTCATGTATTCACACAGGCATGCATATAAAAATACATTTCTACATCCATGCAAATCTTATTCAAACAATTTCTACAATCAACACTTACATGCACAGTGATAACTAGCTTTAAAAAGTAAAGTTTACTCACAAATCTTGGCAGAACAGAGAAGCCTGAAATACTTCTGCCCTTGAACAGAAAATTTGAGTTTCCCTGGATTTTTTTGATTTGCTTACTGATCTGGATTTGCCTTTAAACTGATTTGATCTTGCTTGCTGATGATTATAATTGATTTCTTGAAATGATTTTGCTTGAAGATGTTTACAGATTTGGTATTTTTTTTTTGATTTAAAATGTGGCTGCAGTTTGCTTTCTTAGAAAAATGAGATAGAAAAAAAATGAAAGAAGAATAAGAAGTATTGTTATATAGATTTAGTTATTTTGATTTATTAAAATTTAAAGAAATAAAATAAAATGTGACACTTGTCACTAAACTCTTTTGATAACTTAACACATGTTATTTAGAGTGTTTATATGTTAACACATATATCTCTCATGCATAATTATATATTCTTTTTTTATTTAATAAAGCTTTTTAATTTATTTTCCTAATAACTAAATACATATATTAATGATATAAATGGAAATCTTTTAAAAGAAATGGAATAAAACAAACTATATTTATACAAAAATCATTTACACATACCTTTAAATTCAAAATATATATTAAGATATATATATATATATATATATATATATCATCTTTTTGAAATCCAAATATAAGTTCAAACCAATTTTTAAATAAAATTTTAAAATCAATCTTAAAATCAATTTGATATATATATTTAAACATCCATCACATTAATTTGAAATAAGTACTCTATTTAAAAATCTATATTCACTCACACATATATATACAATATATAATACATTTTTATTATTTGAATATAACAATTTTGCCAAATTTAATTAATTTATTAAAGGAGATTATCATATTTAATTTCTTTGAAATTCCCGGGATATCACAAGGTTGATATAACTGTCCAGTCTATTGTAATGATTGTAACTCTGATGAATTGTATGTAAAGTAACCATTACATCTTTCTTTTATAAAATGCTATTATTTGTTATTATATTTAATTCGCTGCGAATGTGAGATGTTGTGTTCTCTATTCTTCTTTCTGTTTCTTTCTTCTATCTCTTTCTTTTTCTTCTAACTATCTGGAATTTTCGGGTTCGAAAATTCCGGGTCGTTACAGATCTCGACTTCGTCGTAGATGATTCGAGCAGCGCGCGCGTAAGGGGATCGCGGCGGCGTTCGCGAGCATGGCGACTCGATCGATGGGTGCGGGTGGAGCTGGCGACTTGGGCGACGTGATGGAACTGAGACTTGGACGTGGTGGATCAGGAGCTCGAGTTCGAGTGCTCTGGTCTCGTATTCTCGTTTGGGGTCGAGGTGAGTTTCGCCGTTGATTCTTTGATGTTATTAGTCATTTAAAACTCACATAGTGTTCTTGTCAATTTAACACATGAAGGAAAATTTATTTTTAAATTTACAGTAAAATGGAATTCCTGTCTTGTATTATAAAATGTAGTCAACATTATGAAAATAATATATATGTTTACTGTAAGGCAAAATGATTCTGTAATTTCAATGAAGTTATGTACTGTTTTTATATATATTCATGTTTAAATGGAAATTTTGTTTATATATTTATAAAGAAAAGAAAATATATATATAAGGTTATATAAAGATTGGATTTTTTATAAAGTGTAGTTTTATATATAGATAAACTTTGAAAGATAGAAATTTTTAAATGGGAAAATACATATTTTTGTAGATATTTGGAATCCATATAAACTATTTCGTATGGAAATGTGTTTCAAATAAAAATACAGATAAAAAGAAATAGTAATGAATTGTTCGGTCAATTTAAATAGTTAATAGAAAATTTGTTTAAATAAATCATTCGATAAAATTAAATAATTGGTTTAAAGAAATTAACAGATGGTAATTTATTGCCAATTTATTCAAATATTAATAGATTGTATAAATTATTTATACAAGGTTAAAGTCGAGAAAACGAAAGAAGAATTGGATTGGATTGCAAAATAAAAAGCTAAGGTGAGATCTTCTCACTCAAAATATATTTGTATGACAGATATTGATTTGATTTGGTTGCTATTTGGATGTGATATTAGATATAGTAGGATATATCTATATATATAGCAATATATACATATTGGCATATGTATATATTGGATTGATTGATTTCCCGCCTCGTATAGCGGATGAGACCCTATTGCGCCGTTAGTAAGCGGATGATTTTTATAAAAACCCATATACCGCGATATTCCACCTCGAAGTGGAATTGGTATTGTGCTAACGTCTGTGGATGCAGGGAAACAGGTTGGAGGGATCCAACTGGATTCCTCACCAGTATTTATTTATTTACAGATATTGTGATATTTGTTGATTATCATATTGATATATGATATTGAATGTTGTGATAGACTAATTGGTGCGTTTCATCATCGGATTCAAGTTTTGAAATTTAAAAATGACGATGTTGATTTTAAAAGAGATTTTAAAGTGATTTTTGAAAGTATACGTTTATTTAATTTTTGAATTGATTTATAAACGTTCAACTTTTAAAGTTATAGAAATTATGATTTTTGTGAAATATAACCAAAGTGTCATTTTTGAAATAAACAGTTGATTGATTTATAAAATGGTTTAAGTTGGGATTTTTGAATAACTATAAACGATTTGTATAAAAGATTTATAAAATTGATATCTATAAAATTAAAAATATTGGAATTTTAAAACGAGTTTTTATAAGTGTTAAAAATGAAAGGATTATAAATTGTGAAGATATGAAATTTATAGATTATAAATTGTGAAGTTATAAAAATAAATGGAATTGTAGAATAAAAGATTTATAAGAAATTGACTTATAAATTGGGTTTTGCCTTTAAATGGAATATTGATCAAATTTGGTTAATAAAGGAGATTATATAGTTGAAATTGTTATAAAGTATAAATGTGATTTATAAACGTTGTTTATAAATCCGAAATCACTTATTTTGATAAGTAAATTATAGAATTTAATAAAAAGGGGATTTATTAAATTGAAGTTGTTAGAAAATAGAGAATGGAATTTATAAACGTTGTTTTATAAATTCGAAATCAATTGAATTTGATAAATTAAATATAGAAGGTTATTAAAGAAGATATATTCGCGATTTTGGATAGCGAATTTTTATTGAAATAAAATGTGTAGAAATGATTGAAAATTGGGTTAAGTGAATTATATTCACGATTTTGGACAGTGAGTATATTATTGAATAAAATGGATTTATTTTTGAAGAAGTGATATTAAAAAAATAAAGTTAAACATTTTAAAGATGTTTTAAAATGTATTATGAATTGAAAGCATAGATTTCAACGTTCATTGGTGAAATAGGCGTTTTCGAAAATATAAGGAAATGGTGGACTATAACACTGTTGTTATAGTAAATGATTTCCGAAAGGAAATATTTTTATCTAGTATTGGGATTTATATATCTATCTAAATTCCGAATCCCTATACTAGTGTTTTTGAGTCGTCGTAACGATGTTTTACGTAACATTCGTTTTGACTCAAATAGATGTTGTTATAGCAAATGATTTCCTTAAAGAATGAAATATATACTTAATATTGATTTAAGTATATCGAATATTTTCAAATGTTGAAAATGAATAGATTTGTGAATTACTTATTTTTAAATAAGTATGGAAATATTTTTCCAATATGAAATGAACGTTTTTGTGAATTTATCTTCTTAAAGATAAATTGAAAGTGAATATTTGAAATCAATTGAAAATCGTATATTAGTAAAGATATTTTGAAAATATAAATTCACTATGGAATTTATAAAAGAAATGGAAACTGTTTAGAAAAATAAATATCGATTTATTTTGAAGTGTGGAAATTTTATATCTAATAAAGATATTTTTGGGAAATAAAAAATTTGGTAAAATTATTTGGAATCTGATGATGTTGCGCATCTTTATTGATAGTTAAATAACCGACTATCAATAATTACCTTGAATGGGTATTTGTTGTGAATTGGATGAATTTGAATGCCACACTTATTTTTGAATAAACGCTCACTATTCGGGTTAGCCGGGAAAGGACCATGGGGTCGTATAACCCATTCCGAATATGTGATACGTCGTTATGAATTGCATTTGATGACCGGTGTTGAAGACCGGATATTTTTGAAAACGGAAGGATTACCGTCGAGTTACTCTACGTCGCCTGATCTCCGATTGAGAGGTTTTATCACCCTTAGTGACGGGAAGTCCGGACGTGATTAGAAAATTATTCGGATTTGCAAGGGCTTCGTGAGAAGTGTCTTCGGTTCTGTTCGATCCCGGAACAGACTTGTATGGATTGTGTGTCTGACGTTACAGATTGAGATATAAAGCTGATTTCTTTCAAATACATTACTGTTGGTGGCGGAGAATTTATTCTCTTAGCTTAACACCCTTCTCTGAGACGTACGAGCTCAGAGGTTATGTAGTTGAAATTTATCAGCAATATATTCCCAATTTGGTAACGTGGCATGCTGAGTGTTGCAGTGTGATGATCAGTGTTTGATCATTTGCGATATGATCATTTCTTTGATCTTATATCTTTGTGATCATAGGTTGATCATTTGTTTGACCCGAAGCATGGATTTGTGACAAAGCGTAGCTTTGTGGATGAGATTTCGTCGAGCCTCACACCCCGGAAATGGTCGAAACAGGAAGGATGCGGCAAGGTTCTAGGGAGTAGCGCCCCTTAGTGTATGTCATTCCTTCTGGATAGAGGTGGTATCATGGTATGGAGCCCAGATACTTAACCTATGTGGTTGCTGCATTATTATTATGTGGTTTGTTGTGAATCGAGGATCCTCGGGAAGATCGGTTACGATCGGGGGATGGCATACGCGTGTCAGTAGTTACCTATTTTTGCAGAGGTAACCCGGCCTTGTGTTGGCAGAGATCTAACCGTAATGTTAGGTTATTTCTCGGGACGTCATTCCAGGGGCGTTCCTTCGTGGAATAGGAAGTTCCTTAGCCTGACCATTTGTTGGAAATCCAAACTCCAATACGAACTTTGTACGGTATTAGTTGTAGAACCTGCCATTTACGTACGGTGGTCACCACTGTTTAGATGGTAGCTATAGTAGGCATACGATACTGGTCGTATGTTGGCTAAGATTAATATTATACTTTCTAAATGTTTTCTACACTATGCACTAATAATAATATCAAAATGAATTTGATTTTGCGTAGTAAGCATCTTTGACTATCATAAGAAGAAATCTCCTCGAATTCTGCGTTTGCATTGTGTGTGTGGCGGGAGGTCTTATGGTAGTTTCATTTTCCAAAAGCATTTCGAATTGACTTTAAAATTATCCTGTTCTTTGTTTTAAAGATAAACTGTTTTACGATCTCACACCAGTCACCATGACTGACTCGGAGTTTATTGTTTCCCTTCTAAACTCTGTGTGCCCACCAATTTCCACACGGGCAGTCTAGAGTTAGGTTATTAGGATATTCTGGATATTCTGGAGCTTTGGAAGCAAGCTGGATGGCGAGACGTAGTATTTGTATCTGAAATTATTTATTCCGCTGTGTATTCTGTATGAGGACAAGTTATATGTCTTTCCATTGTTGTATTGAGTTGTATATTCACTCAGATTGATGTATGTATAAAATGATATAGTTCTTTGTTTTAAAAGACTAGTGATTATCTATTATATATTGTTCCGCTGCGATGTGTAAGATTCTGATATTGTTTCTGTTCTGATGTTGTTCTGTTGTTCTCTTCTTCTCTTTCTTCTATCTTCTTCTTCTTCTGCCTTTTTCTTCTTTTTAAAAACATAACATTTCGGGTTTTCGGCATTTGATTGTCGGCAGTCGATAAAGTGAGTATCGATGTCGAATTTTCGAAAGTTGAAAATTCCGGTATGTTACAGTAATTACTAATATATACACGAATATGATGAATATCACTCACCGATTAACCGTGCTTCTTCTCTGATTTGAGGTGAATCGTCCTTTTTCCTTGCTGTCCACCAACTCCTCACCTTGGAAACGCCAAACTTCCTATTAGCTTCGATTTATTTTATAGTTCTCTTCGCAGTGATTGGTTCCATATATTTATTCGTTCAATTTGGATTAGAGAATTGATTTTATTTAGAGATAGATGAAGAAAATGATGAAGATTAGAGGTAAGATGTTTAGGCTAAACTGCGATTACAGAATATGTGACGCCCCACCTCTATGCTCATAATAACAAAGAGTATTAAAGGAAATACTGTCTATTATTACGAAGAATAAGGCTGGATGGGAGCGACCATCCGTAATTGGCCTTACACTAACATTGGTTATCTCGATAGGAGTGGTACATTCATTTTATTTTTCTTCTATTATTTATTTACTCCCATCGACACACCCAATACTAGTATAAAACGAACTACGACGGTTCATAATAGTTTAGGACATTAGATATAACAATAACACAGATAATATAAATGCAGAACTCAGATAAAGACAAAAATCTCAGATATATATAACTGATGTCAGTTAATACATAGTTGACACTATACACATGATACAACTACAACTGTCGACTCTAGAAGTTATATATACAAGTACATTATCGACTAATATACATGAATACATATCATTCTATACAATGACACGACTACTACAAAATGACTCTGATAACTTCAGAAGATGTGAAAAGTCTTCAATCCCGAACAGCAACTCAAAGAAAGAAATCTACAACCTGAAATAACTCGGGTCTGACCCGAGTATTACATTCAACAGAAAATAATACACGGGTCAGTCTAATCCAAACCAGTTTATTAGTGCACAGAAGCAATTATAATCAAACATCAAATAGAAGACAGTCACAGAAATCTCGTATATCCAACTCCTCTATAAAAGAATCGGATGACGGCAGATATAACACTAAACAGTGTTAAAACGACAAATCAGCAATCCAAATCAATTTAAACAATTGAAATATCAATTTAAAACCATCAAAAATTCGATTGGCTGCCGTACACGCATGCGTGTACGGCCTCGCCAATACGGCATAAAAGGTCAATGCATCACGACGCAAAGAAAACATCTATTCAAGACTGTCAATTCTGGGTGGCTGCAGTGCACGCACGCGTGCACTGCCTCGCCACCCCCGAATATAAAGTCACCACCACAACGAATCTGCAGTGGCAAACAGGTATAAGGACGAAGACAGGCTGCAACTAAACTGCAGAAAAGTCATCAACAGTTCAACTGAGATGGACAACTCGAGGATAAACATGTACAAATGAACGAGTGATCAATATGGCAACACAGGTGTGCAAATGAAGAAGTCTTGAACTCAAGACAATATGGAACCAGTACTGCACTGATAAATGAAGTGCAGCCACAAACGCATAGGTTCAAAGACACAATGATCGCCAGGTCAAACCCCGAATCGGGTTCAACACAGGTGATAACAAATAAGGCATTTCAAACAAATGGTCAAGACATAAAATCAAGTCTCGACCCCAGTTCCACTCAATCGACAGAAAACAGAGACTGCAGTGGCTCTGGTCACAATAAAACTCAATATCCAGTCTAGTTCAAGCAAGGATAGAAATACAACATATCAATGTGCAGACTTCGAGGTGGCATCGCGTGAATGCCAGGCAAGGATGCAACGACAATTACAGGCACAAAAAGATCAATCAGCAAGCAACCAGGCCGCACATTCTAATGCCAGCCAAAGTGGAAGGTCACTAAGATAAGCAGAGGACAGGAGGAACAATACATGGATGTGACAGTGAGTTAGGCAGTGCGAACTTCAATTTCGAGAACGAAGGTAGTAATATAACACACTTGAACTACAAAAGCCCAGTGACGACATGCATTCAGGTACATGAAGACTGCAATACAAATGCACAGGTGGACTAAATGATGAACCAGACATAGCAGGTGATCGAACCCATGATCCAGTTCATCAATGTAGACCAGAATTCAAGTAACAAATGCACTAAAGTGAACTCAAGCTAAAGACACACGCACATGAGTCAGACTAACAGAGGCAACAAGTGGTGTTATATATATATGCAGGAACCCAGTGAAGAAACAGCAGTACCAAATATACATGAAACTTGACTCAGTATACTATATGAACAAGACACGGCAGAATCCTGATGATTAAACCGTGACAAATGCATGTACATCAATGTGAACACATGGAACAGTGAACAGGCTAATTGGCAAAGTGTTAGAAACCTAAAACAAATATAAGTGCAGACCACACCTAAGTGAGGATCACGTGCTTAATGCAACACAAATTCTCAAATGAAGCCAAATGAAAATCAAGGCATCATGTATATACACAATGTCAGCCAAAGCCAGTGAAATGTCGGAGACTAATGCAACAATATGAATTTTCAACAAGCTATCAAGGGGACATATAAACGGTGACAGACAGTGGCTCAATCATCAAAGAACACTTGCAACAGTGGCGATGTAGTGCAACATGATTATCGAGAGTATACATAAAGTATATAAATTGCCAAATTCAATGCAGCGACATCATCCAGAATGTACCTCAAGGCAAAATAACACAGTGCGACACAACTCGAAGTACAAGCTAATGCAGACTGACGAGAATAAACATACAGTGAACTAAGACATGGATCAAACCGACAATGTCATAGAATAAATGGGACAGTTCGACGTGATCATCAGTGTTTCTTTTAGGAAATCAAGAATGGTCGAAGACGTGGCATTGCATACAAAAATCTGACTGGAGTCGAAGGAAACAAAGATTAAAATCAAACGTAACAGTTTCAAACCCAAACCGTAGTGACCATGTAGCATGTGGCAGTGGGAAATTGAATTCGACAAAACAATTACAGGAAATCTTAAACAAGGCCGAAGCCAGCCGTACAATGAATTCGCGAATCAAAATCAACTATGAACGAAGTCAAAATACCAGAAAATTCAAAGCAGCAATTTCCCACAAAATTAGAACCATGGAAATCGAAAACAAAAGATCATATGGCTTGAATTAGATGTGAGCAATAAATCGCTCACCTTTGCCATGGAAGTGAAGACGTTGCTGACGCGGTGAGGACGACGAACGAAGTTAAGCCAAAGTCCAAGCGAGCACGAGCACGTCGAAGTAGCCTCGAGCAAGATGAGGTCGGCGCCTTCGAGTTCCAGAAGCGAGCGATTCGAGAAGCTCCAATTCAAAGCAACAAAGATACAAAGAGCCAAAGCCCTAATTTTCCAGATCGACCGAGACGAGATCGAAGCCTCCATTTTCGTTCGTTTTGTTTTCTTAGCCTAGGGTTTTCGAATGAAAGTAAGAAATGGGGAACGGGTTTGAATTCACCAAAGGAAAGAATGGCAGTGGTACCAAGTATCAACTCTTCATCAAAACAATTGGCCCAAATAACTTTTAACTATGCGTTTAAAAAAAGAATTTCAATTCGATCAAGATTGCTGATAGAAATTTGTTATCAATTTCAATCGTCTAGCGACGATAACAAACTTTTACAAAAAGGATTCCGATTCGATTAAAATCTACAATAGCACTTAACAATGATTTAACCGTCATTTATAAATTGACGCGAAAAAAAAAACCCGGTTGTTACAGACTCCCCTCCTTAAAGAAATTGCGTCCACGCAATCATAGGGAATAAATGGATAAAAGGTAACAACCAAAAGAGCATGGCAATGCCGAATGTATAAGCAAAGCAAATGTCAGCGGGGAAGTATTAGATAAGGAATCGAAAGGTTCGACTGCTTCAAATTAAAAGAATCAACCTCGTGGGAATCCGGGATCAAAATCAGACGACTAACAAAAGCAAGAACAATCGAGTTCCAGCAACTAAAAGAGAAGGAAATCAGAGCAGAAATCCCATACAGAGCACGAATTGAATGTGAGTAAATCGAATTACTCACCTGAATCGACATAGAAAAAGACGAAGCTCGAATCTCAAAAGTCACAAATATTTAATTATCAAAAACGATAATCAAATTTCTCAAATCAACAAATATTTAATTATCTAACAGCGATAATTAAATCTGAAACCAACAAATATTTAATTATCTAAAGCGATAATTAAATCTCAAATCAACAATTATTTAATTATCTCAGGCGATAATTAAATCTAAAATCAACAAATATTTAATTATCTCAAGCGATAGTTAAATCTGAAATCATCAAATATTTAATTATCTCAGGCGATAATTAAATCTAAAATCAACAAGTATTTAATTATCTCAAGCGATAATTAAATCTGAAATCATTAAATATTTAATTATCTCAGGCGATAATTAAATCTAAAATCAACAAATATTTAATTATCTCAAGCGATAATTAAACCTGAAATCGACAAATATTTAATTATCTAAAGCGATAATTAAATCTCAAATCAACAATTATTTAATTATCTCAGGCGATAATTAAATCTAAAATCAACAAATATTTAATTATCTCAAGCGATAATTAAATCTGAAATCGACAAATATTTAATTATCTAAAGCGATAATTAAATCTCAAATCAGCAAATATTTAATTATCTCGAGCGATAATTAGAACAACAAATATCTGATTATCAAAAACGATAATCAGAACTCATATCAACAAATATCTAATTATCACAAGCGATAATTAGAAACAACAAATATCTGATTATCAAAAACGATAATCAGAACTCATATCAACAAATATCTAAT
The DNA here is from genome assembly GCA_030737815.1 of Allium fistulosum. Taxonomy (NCBI): domain Eukaryota; kingdom Viridiplantae; phylum Streptophyta; class Magnoliopsida; order Asparagales; family Amaryllidaceae; genus Allium; species Allium fistulosum. The sequence goes on along the minus strand of CM060908.1, from coordinate 156,522,280 downwards.
TATCACAAGCGATAATTAGAAACAACAAATATCTGATTATCAAAAACGATAATCAGAACTCATATCAACAAATATCTAATTATCACAAGCGATAATTAGAAACAACAAATATCTGATTATCAAAAACGATAATCAGAACTCATATCAACAAATATCTAATTATCACAAGCGATAATTAGAAACAACAAATATCTGATTATCAAAAACGATAATCAGAACTCATATCAACAAATATCTAATTATCACAAGCGATAATTAGAAACAACAAATATCTGATTATCAAAAACGATAATCAGAACTCATATCAACAAATATTTAATTATCTCGAGCGATAATTAGAAACAACAAATATCTGATTATCAAAAACGATAATCAGAACTCATATCAACAAATATCCAATTACCTGCAGATAATTGGAAGCAACAAATATCTAGAAATCAATTAAGAAGACTAGAAAATCAACATAAAAGCTTGGATCGATCCCATCAGATGGCGAGTTTTTAATTCGCCGCACGTGCAACAACATATGGCCGAAGCCTACCAAGTACTCAACATAATTTTGGCGCCCATCAGATTGACCCGAAGGTCCGCAGAGTGACCCGAAGGTCTAGTACTGGTATTTGACCCGAAGGTCCATCATATGACCCGAAGGTCCATCATATGACCCGAAGGTCCATTATAGTGGCTCGAAAGCACACGAAAGCATCAAATATTTCAATTAACGAGTCCGGAATTAACCGAAATAGCAAACGCACATGTCCCATACCACGTGTTTTACTAAATCGTTTGATTCTCTTCATCGTTTCCTTGAAAGTGTGAAATTCATCAAAATCATCAAAACAGCAGATATTCAATTAACGAGTCCGGAATTAACCGAAAAAGTAAAAGTGTGGTTCCATACTCCGCACTTTTGCTAAATCGTTTAATTCTCTTCATCGTTTCCTTGAAAGTGCAAAATTGTGTATTTCGTAAAAATACACTTTACATTCTCAAACGGACAAGTCCGGAATTAAGCGAATCAGTAAAAGAAAGGGGTCATAGTCCTCGATTTTGCTGAAACGTTTAAATCGCTTCCTCATTCTTTTGAAAGCGCAAACTGTTAAAATTTCTGAAAACAATTTTATTTATTTTGTAAAATAACAATTCACATTCTCAACTGGACAAGTCCGGAGTTAAGCGAAACAGTAAAAGAAAGGGGTCATAATCCTCGATTTTGCTGAATCGTTTAAGTCGCTTTCTCATTCTTTTGAAAACGTAAACTGTTAAAAATTTATAAAACAATTTTCATTTTTTAAAACGATTTTCCAATCACGTGATTAAAGCAACAATATTAGTAACAATTTCGAAAAGGAAATTGTACTTCTCAAAATACCGTAAAAACGGTTACAAATCAGCATTGCGGAATAACCGCTTGAAAATCCACTTTTACAATTTGACGGTTACTGAAGCCAAAGCGACAGTAATTTTAAAACGTCAAAATCACATCAAAACAATTTACATCAAAATGTAATATCAGAGAATTTTCATTTATTAAAACTGTCAACAAAACACCGTGCCTCAAAAATTCAGCATTGGTGTAAAAATCCCGTTATAAAAATAACGGCAACAAAATACGTATCATAACCAAGCATCGGTTCAACGTAAAATAAATGCAATGACGTGCAACTCAAATTTTGCACGTTCATTACAATATAAATAAAGAAATCATTCAAATATCTCTTCTACGAGAATAATTCAAAACAGCCAAAAATCTAATCAATATATGATTAGCTCAAAAGAAACCAGCCAAAAATCTCAACAAAAATCACATATCTGCAATTTCTTCGAATCCTCAATTTGGATTCGAAATTCTCAAAGAAACAAATAATTACAGCTATGTAAACAACAATTGGAATTCATATTAATTTCGGGTTTTGATTTTTTTAATCAAAAGATTGTCAGTTGTACTTAGCGAAGACAGTTTCACTGTTTCCGCTGCGCACTCTGATAAATAGAACATAAATCAATCAAATCATCAGAACACAATTTCATCCAAACAACAAAACACAATTCCACTTTTATTTTTAAATAACGATTTTTAAAAATTTCATCAGAATTTCAAAACTTTAGTTTTGACTCAAATCACAGATAAAACGTAGACTAATAGTTGTAAGATATGTTCCATCCAAGTTATGTTTTATATTATGTCCATAAACCCCAAGCTCTGATACCAACTGTGACGCCCCACCTCTATGCTCATAATAACAAAGAGTATTAAAGGAAATACTGTCTATTATTACGAAGAATAAGGCTGGATGGGAGCGACCATCCGTAATTGGCCTTACACTAACATTGGTTATCTCGATAGGAGTGGTACATTCATTTTATTTTTCTTCTATTATTTATTTACTCCCATCGACACACCCAATACTAGTATAAAACGAACTACGACGGTTCATAATAGTTTAGGACATTAGATATAACAATAACACAGATAATATAAATGCGGAACTCAGATAAAGACAAAAATCTCAGATATATATAACTGATGTCAGTTAATACATAGTTGACACTATACACATGATACAACTACAACTGTCGACTCTAGAAGTTATATATACAAGTACATTATCGACTAATATACATGAATACATATCATTCTATACAATGACACGACTACTACAAAATGACTCTGATAACTTCAGAAGATGTGAAAAGTCTTCAATCCCGAACAACAACTCAAAGAAAGAAATCTACAACCTGAAATAACTCGGGTCTGACCCGAGTATTACATTCAACAGAAAATAATACACGGGTCAGTCTAATCCAAACCAGTTTATTAGTGCACAGAAGCAATTATAATCAAACATCAAATAGAAGACAGTCACAGAAATCTCGTATATCCAACTCCTCTATAAAAGAATCGGATGACGGCAGATATAACACTAAACAGTGTTAAAACGACAAATCAGCAATCCAAATCAATTTAAACAATTGAAATATCAATTTAAAACCATCAAAAATTCGATTGGCTGCCGTACACGCACGCGTGTACGGCCTCGCCAATACGGCATAAAAGGTCAATGCATCACGACGCAAAGAAAACATCTATTCAAGACTGTCAATTCTGGGTGGCTGCAGTGCACGCACGCGTGCACTGCCTCGCCACCCCCGAATATAAAGTCACCACCACAACGAATCTGCAGTGGCAAACAGGTATAAGGACGAAGACAGGCTGCAACTAAACTGCAGAAAAGTCATCAACAGTTCAACTGAGATGGACAACTCGAGGATAAACATGTACAAATGAACGAGTGATCAATATGGCAACACAGGTGTGCAAATGAAGAAGTCTTGAACTCAAGACAATATGGAACCAGTACTGCACTGATAAATGAAGTGCAGCCACAAACGCATAGGTTCAAAGACACAATGATCGCCAGGTCAAACCCCGAATCGGGTTCAACATAGGTGATAACAAATAAGGCATTTCAAACAAATGGTCAAGACATAAAATCAAGTCTCGACCCCAGTTCCACTCAATCGACAGAAAACAGAGACTGCAGTGGCTCTGGTCACAATAAAACTCAATATCCAGTCTAGTTCAAGCAAGGATAGAAATACAACATATCAATGTGCAGACTTCGAGGTGGCATCGCGTGAATGCCAGGCAAGGATGCAACGACAATTACAGGCACAAAAAGATCAATCAGCAAGCAACCAGGCCGCACATTCTAATGCCAGCCAAAGTGGAAGGTCACTAAGATAAGCAGAGGACAGGAGGAACAATACATGGATGTGACAGTGAGTTAGGCAGTGCGAACTTCAATTTCGAGAACGAAGGTAGTAATATAACACACTTGAACTACAAAAGCCCAGTGACGACATGCATTCAGGTACATGAAGACTGCAATACAAATGCACAGGTGGACTAAATGATGAACCAGACATAGCAGGTGATCGAACCCATGATCCAGTTCATCAATGTAGACCAGAATTCAAGTAACAAATGCACTAAAGTGAACTCAAGCTAAAGACACACGCACATGAGTCAGACTAACAGAGGCAACAAGTGGTGTTATATATATATGCAGGAACCCAGTGAAGAAACAGCAGTACCAAATATACATGAAACTTGACTCAGTATACTATATGAACAAGACACGGCAGAATCCTGATGATTAAACCGTGACAAATGCATGTACATCAATGTGAACACATGGAACAGTGAACAGGCTAATTGGCAAAGTGTTAGAAACCTAAAACAAATATAAGTGCAGACCACACCTAAGTGAGGATCACGTGCTTAATGCAACACAAATTCTCAAATGAAGCCAAATGAAAATCAAGGCATCATGTATATACACAATGTCAGCCAAAGCCAGTGAAATGTCGGAGACTAATGCAACAATATGAATTTTCAACAAGCTATCAAGGGGACATATAAACGGTGACAGACAGTGGCTCAATCATCAAAGAACACTTGCAACAGTGGCGATGTAGTGCAACATGATTATCGAGAGTATACATAAAGTATATAAATTGCCAAATTCAATGCAGCGACATCATCCAGAATGTACCTCAAGGCAAAATAACACAGTGCGACACAACTCGAAGTACAAGCTAATGCAGACTGACGAGAATAAACATACAGTGAACTAAGACATGGATCAAACCGACAATGTCATAGAATAAATGGGACAGTTCGACGTGATCATCAGTGTTTCTTTTAGGAAATCAAGAATGGTCGAAGACGTGGCATTGCATACAAAAATCTGACTGGAGTCGAAGGAAACAAAGATTAAAATCAAACGTAACAGTTTCAAACCCAAACCGTAGTGACCATGTAGCATGTGGCAGTGGGAAATTGAATTCGACAAAACAATTACAGGAAATCTTAAACAAGGCCGAAGCCAGCCGTACAATGAATTCGCGAATCAAAATCAACTATGAACGAAGTCAAAATACCAGAAAATTCAAAGCAGCAATTTCCCACAAAATTAGAACCATGGAAATCGAAAACAAAAGATCATATGGCTTGAATTAGATGTGAGCAATAAATCGCTCACCTTTGCCATGGAAGTGAAGACGTTGCTGACGCGGTGAGGACGACGAACGAAGTTAAGCCAAAGTCCAAGCGAGCACGAGCACGTCGAAGTAGCCTCGAGCAAGATGAGGTCGGCGCCTTCGAGTTCCAGAAGCGAGCGATTCGAGAAGCTCCAATTCAAAGCGACAAAGATACAAAGAGCCAAAGCCCTAATTTTCCAGATCGACCGAGACGAGATCGAAGCCTCCATTTTCGTTCGTTTTGTTTTCTTAGCCTAGGGTTTTCGAATGAAAGTAAGAAATGGGGAACGGGTTTGAATTCACCAAAGGAAAGAATGGCAGTGGTACCAAGTATCAACTCTTCATCAAAACAATTGGCCCAAATAACTTTTAACTATGCGTTTAAAAAAAGAATTTCAATTCGATCAAGATTGCTGATAGAAATTTGTTATCAATTTCAATCGTCTAGCGACGATAACAAACTTTTACAAAAAGGATTCCGATTCGATTAAAATCTACAATAGCACTTAACAATGATTTAACCGTCATTTATAAATTGACGCAAAAAAAAAACCCGGTTGTTACAGAATAGGTTTCCATTTTTATCTATATGCTGAAATAATCCAAATTTATGCTAAAACTTGGAAATTAATTTATTATGGAAAATGCCACTGGGTTTGACTTCTTATAATTTCTAGTCTGTTTAACCAAATTCAGCAAGTTATATATGTTTCCTGAGTATAAACAGAATTTTTGATTCAATGATATAGGTCTTGAAGCCTAAGTCCAAGTTCTGTAAAAATTTACTATGTTTCCTTTTATGTGAAATTATGATTTTACACTTTTTAATTTAATTATTTAAATTTGTAAAAATACGGGTTGTTGCATTATTTCCCCATTAATAGAATTTCATCCTCGAAGTTCTAAGAGTCGGACTATGTAACTTTCTTTGCATCATACAAACATACAAAATAGACATAGACACATCAATCTACCATCCATGAACAAAAGCAAAAGCATAACCAAGATGAATACTAATGCAACTAAATCGACCTCCTACATGAATGCACGTGCAGTGCAACTAATATGTATGCAAACATCCCAATATATGCAAATATAATTTCTATATGTATGCACATTCATACATCTATATGCAACATCCATATCAAAGTGCAAGTAAACAAGTACATTCATAAACACAATCAGATACACATATAAAAGAAATAGCATCTGTAAAATAATCTAACAAAAGTCATAACATCTAGCCATTGGTTTCTATCCTAGGTTGGAATGTGTAAACATATAAGCCAACACGGTAAAAACTAAACTGGTATAATCCAAATAAAGCAACCATAGCAACTAAAATACGTCATAAGGACGTGCATATAACCAATCCAAACATCCTACATCGCCTATGACAGCTAGCTAGCTAAAGCAACCATGCAAACAAACAATGACCTAATGAGCAAACTAACCTACAAATTAACTAAAAGAGTAACTTATTAGAAGAGAGTTCGTGGTAGGAAACTCGGATTCTCTCCATAGGTTCATATGTGCTCTTGTCCAAACCTTTCCTTCACCGTACTTGGCCCAACTTCATTTCCTCATTTTTATGTTGTATCACATCAAGTCCCAAGATGTGAATACACCTACGAAGTATTCTAGACTCCCTCTCTACATTTTCTCATAAGTTGACTAGTTTCTACCATAACCACTAAACCTGTCAATGTGCGTTCACAAATGGGATAAACATAAAACATGTGAACACCTGTCAACTTTTCAAGAAGCTTACTCAAACGTGCTAACTTCCATATTCTCAATGAAATTAGGAAATTTCCAATAACTTATAGTGCTAGCTTTCCCACATAACGTACCTCAATAGCGAGTCCTTTACCTACATAGCTACCCACTACGAACTCTCTATGCATGCCTATCCTATGAGGTTTCCATCCCTTGGCATATCATTAAGGTATCCTTGATCATACAATATCCATATAGCTTAAATTTAAATAGATTGTACTATTGGCGTATCTCTGTCGTCAAATACCATTTGCAACATACTTCACTACTTGCTTCATCATCCTTAGCCAATAGAAATTCCTCTTCATATCCTTTGACATACCTCACTAAATTCCTTCTTCAAGTCCATGGCATAAAAACACAATAATGGATAGTGTCTTCCCTCTAAGTAGACTAACAGTTTGGATTCTTAGGCGAACCTCATACTCAACCACCAATTAATTTATGGATATCACAGGTGGCTGATTCCTTATTTTTAGTGAACACAATATAACTATAATGAATTCATTGACTAGGTTATGCACTTTTCACTTATTTTTGCAGTGAATCGAGAATTGAAAATAAGTTATGCACAAGAGGTCACTATTTCAAAAAAATTTGACTTCATAAGATAGTTCTTTCAATCTAAGTGATGACTGAAAAGAATTAATCTTACTTCTTAGTCAATTTTCTTTAAAATCACCAGATTTCATATCTCTTAAAATCCCCAGATTTCATCTCTCTAAAAATCGCCTTCGTACCCCAGCACGTGCAAGTCAAGACATTTACTTCATGTCATGAAATCACCCCAAATCTATATACTTTAGCAATAATATTAACTCCAAATGCTTTTTATGTCCTATAAATCTACATACGGCTAGAATACCTTGTGTACATCGTTGTACTCCAAAAACTCTTTATATAGACAAGTGTAATCATCCTCTTTCGGTGACTGACTCAACATCAAATCTTCTATTATTTAATCATTTAAGAAATTTATCACTCAATTGTGCTCTCATGCTTCTCAACGTCTTATGTAAGTGTACCTCAAGCCCTTACCATAAATATATATATGTTAATTTCAAACAACAATTAATCACATATGTCTCAACAATTCAAAAGAATAAATTTTGACTTGTTATTTTCTTCTTAAGTAAATCATCCTAGTATTGTATATTACGAGAATATTTTTTCTATCATCCTACGGTAGTATATAATCTCCAAATCAATTATATACCTCAAAATCCCTTTGTTTTGAACGTATTAATTTAAATATTCCAAACATCCTTATTTAATTCAAAAATAAAAAATTTCATAAAATTTCCTTAAAAGCAATAATATTACATCACTTTACATCAAACAATAATATCTATTTAAATCTTTCTTTTGCAACCATTTTATTATTATATAATACAAAAATAACAATATTCGATAATAAATCCCAAAAATCCTTTTAGTGTTATTTACATTAAAAACGGTAATAATTTGTTCCAATAATATTCATGGAAAATATCTCTTTATTATTGTTATTATTCTCAAAATACCTCTTATTTTTATTACTTAAAAAATAATAATTTTTTTATAAACTCCGTAAAATAGTTATATTATTATTTACTCAAGATTTAGATAATCTTCTAAAAATCATATCATTATTTATTTAAATTCCACCATACTTTATAAATAATAGTAAATTCCACCATACTTTATAAATAATAGTAAATTCCTAATTCAAAATAGGTTTTTCGTTATTGTTTCAAAATTTTCAAAAATCTTCATAAGTAATACCCTCATTAGTTTTTGGTGCAAATCACTATGTCTTAGATTCATAATGTCCCTTTCTAGCTAGCACAAAGCACACTGCATATTGACTATCCTAGATAGTTCATCATAACTAATTAAAATTTATAGTTCATGCAATTCTTTTCTAGCTACAATCAAATTTCAATTGAAAATATCAATAAATTTTCAATTTAGTTTTTTTTAGGTCGTTGATCTTAAATCTTATACTTTACAGACTAGTAAGATTTGAAAACCATAAAATTCACTATTAACTTGAACCATATTTTAATTTCGATCATCGCATTTTTATTCATAATAAATTCTTTAAATTCTACTTAAATAGATTTTCAAATTTTTTTACGTTAGACGTTTCATGCTAGCTCATTTCATATGAAATCATAACTTAAATTTATTTTAATTTAATTACTTCGTATATGTTCATATGTCCTCGAATAAACAATTATTATACTTTTTATTTCCAATGTTAATTTATTTTTAGTAATTCTTCAAAATATCCATTCTTAAATATTTAACCTTCAAAATTCAATCCTTTATAGCTTTATCAATTTAATATTAATTACTGAAAAATGTAATTAGATTTGATTTAACTTTGGTTATTTTCTAGAATACTCATACTTCATTTTAAAAACATTAATTTATAACATTTTGTCATATATATAAGTATATATCATTTTATTTAATGATTTGCCAATTCAATCATCGTTAAATAACATCAAATGTGTGTACAAAATATAATTTTTAATGTTGGCTGCGAGCTATATTCATGTCGAATTCTGAAATAATTTACAAAATTTTGAATGTTCATCATTGGTACTTCCGAGGATTTATATCAAAAATCATATAATTCCATTCGGAGGCACATACTGTAACGACCCAGAATTTTGAACAAATTAAATTGAGAATATTTAATTAATTTTAAATATTTGAACGATGATTTAATTTGAATCCCCGATATAACTTTGAATTTGGTGATTAAATTATAAAAATTTAATCTATTGTAAGTTGAATAAAATTGGTATCTTCAATTGTAGGCCGAAGAAAAATATTTCGAAAGCTTTTAAAATTCGTATTGATAATACTGAAGATAACAGAAGCTTCAGAATTGAGTTTGGAAACAATTTGATCAGTTTTGAAATTAATTGTTTGAACCGATATTTAGAAATAGTCATTTTTCAAACAGTCTCGGAATTCGACGAAACCAGTTCCATTGGGTCCGTAACGTTGAATTATCGTCGGATTTCAAATTTCGTAATAATTGGAATTGTGGTTTGAGCGTATGATATATAAACGCGTTGGACTTTGTTTTGAAACGAATTGAATCTAAATAAAATAGGGTTGCTTTTCTTTTATCCGACCATAAGTACAATTCGCCTCCCTTTTGTCTCGTTCGTACCCTCCCTCCTTCTAATAAAATACATGAAAGAAATCGTGATAACCATGCCGTCTTCAATTTCAAATATCTCGTCCTTCCTCAGTTCAAATCATTCGAGATCTGTTCGTTCAAATCAAAACAATGGCGACCGAGTTCTCGTTCAAAGCATTTCAAACATAGATCCCCTCTTTAAACATTCATTCACAAAATAAAAAAATCAGTTGGCCGAAGCCTCTTTAAAAAAAAAATCAAAATCGATTTCGAGCATAACGAAGAGGAGGCGCAGCGACTCGTTCGATCGCGAGGCAACTGGGGCTCGTCGATTTTTCGCCTTGGACTCGTCAATTTGGAGTTCGAATAAGTGAAATCTGGAGCTCGAACTCGGAGGTGACGTCTTTGTCGAGTGGCGTGACATATTCGAACGCGAGCGTGTGGGTTCTCGAGCACCTGGAAGCGACTTCGAGGTTGGTCACGAGGCATGGTCGAGCAGGCGATGTCGGAGGCCGTGGAGTTCGCGAGAGAGCTAGGGTACGAGCTGAAGGTCGCGATGTCGCGTAGGGTTCTCGCGACTCGATTGAGTGGAGGCAGTTGTTCGATTTCGACAATTTTGGTCTGAGGAGTCGCGATCTCGTGGGTACTGGAAGCTCGGGGCAGTTGGGTTCGCATGCGATTATGGGAAGTCAGGCACTTGCGATGGCAGGAAAGGATGTCGCGAATTCAAGCAGCGACTGAGCGGTGGTGAGTTGCCGTTGTCAGTGAGGGGAAGCAAGGGCTTCGCGAGCAGGTCGTGATTTCTAGAATCGAGAGCAATAAGGTATAAATTCTATTCGATTTAATATATGTTAAAGTTCAGTGTAAACTGAAGAAAGTCTATATGCAGTAATATATGACCTTAGTTTTGATTTTTTTTAGTATGATAATATGTTAAAACTAGAAAAAATAGGTATATAATAATTACAGTAAGATAAAGTATGCTGTTATCACTTATATACAGTGAAGGAGAAATTGGTTAGTTAAAAATTTAAATTGTTTGATTTAGTAAAATTTTTAAAAGAATGTATGCAGAAGAAGAGAATTTAAACAAGTAAAATTATTTTATTGAGTTATACACATTTATATATAAATAGTTAAGGAAATGGAAAAATCTGTATAAAGGAGAAATAGTCTAAATTAAATTTAATTTTTTTAAAATGAAATCACCAATGAATCAAAATTTTAAAATAAAAATTTAAATTTTTCGATTGGGTTCGAATGTTAATTTATTTGTATAATGTCTATACAAGGTTTAAAACTGTGGAATCGAGAAAACAAGTCAAGATAGAAAATGGGATGGCAAAATGAAAAGCTAAGGTGAGATTTTTCTCACTCAAATGAAATTTGATATTACAGTTATTTATTGACTGATTGATTGCTATTGGATGTGATATTAGATATAATAGGATATATCTATATATAGCAATATATACATATTGGCATATGTATATATTGGATTGATTGATTTCCCGCCTTGTATAGCGGATGAGACCCTATTGCGCCGTTAGTAAGCGGATTTATAAAAACCCATATACCGCGATAATTCCGTACTGGAGCGGAATTGGTATTGTGCTAACGTCTGTGGATGCAGGGAAACAGGTTGGAGGGATCCAACTGGATTCCTCACCAGTAGTTATTTATTTACAGATATTGTGATATATTCTGTTATCATATTGATATATGATATTGACTGTTGTGATGGACTAATTGATGCTGTTGCATCATCGGATTCAGTTTTGAAAAGTAAAAATAACGACTTTTACTTTAAAAAAGGATTTTTAAAGTGATCTTTGAAATTATATGTTCTATTGAATTGTTGAATTGATTTATTTTAAATAAATAAACGTTTAAAATTTTGAAGTTATAAAAGTTAAGATTTTTGTGAATTATGACCGTAAGGTGATTTTTGAAATAAAAGTCGATTTATTTATAAAATGGTTTAAGCTGGGATTTTTGAATAACTATAAACGATTTGTATAGGAAGATTTATAAAATGGATATTTTATAAATAAAAATATTGGACTTATAAAACGAATTTTTATAAGTGTTAAAAAGAAGTATAAAAGGATTTCATAAGTGAATGAAATTTATAGATTTATAACGTGAAGTTATAAAGTGAATAGATGTTGTAGAATAAACGATTTATAAGTAATTTACTTATAAATTAGATTTTTTCACTTAATTGGGATATAAATAGAAATTTCTAAATGAAATGATTTCATAAGTTGAAATTGTTGTGAAGTATAAATGTGATTTATAAACGTTGTTTATAAATCTGAAATCACCTATTTTGATAAGTAATTTTAGAAGTTAATAAAAGGAGAATTTTATAAATCGAAGTTGTTAGAAAATATAAAGGTGAATTTATAAACGTTGTTTTATGAATTTGAAATCAATCAAATGTGATGAATGTAATATAGAAGTTATTAAGGAAATTTTATCCACGATTTTGGATAGTGGATAATTCTTGGAATATATCGTTAAGTAAAATGGATATGTTTCGGGAAAGCGATATTTGAAATGAAGTGATTGTTTTAAAAAGATGTTTTAAAACGTGTGAAATATCGAAATCATAGATTTCAACAGTCCTTGTTGAAATAGACGTTTTCGAGAAATATAAGGAAATGGTGGACTATAACACTATTGTTATAGTAAATGATTTCCGAAAGGAAATGTTTTTATCTAGTATTGGGATTTCCATATCTATTTTAATTTCGAATCCCTATACTAGTGATTTTTGAGTCGTCGTAACGATGTTTTACGTAACATTCGTTTTGACTCAAATTGATGTTGTTATAGAAAATAGATTTCCTTAAAGAATGAAATATATACTTAATTTGATTTAAGTATATCGAATATTTTTCAAGTGTTAAAAATAAATGATTTGTGACATACTTATTTTTAAATAAGTATGGAATTGCTTTTCCAATATGAAACGAACGTTTTGAGAATTTATCTTTTTAAAGATACATTGAAATTGAATATTTGAAACGATTGAAAATCGTATATCAGTAGATATTTTGAAAGATATAAATTCACTATGGGATTTATAAAAGAAAGCGAAGTTGTTTAAAAACAAATATTGATTTATTTTTGAAGTGCGGAAATTTGATTTGAAATTGTTTTCAAATGGTTAAGTGTGGAAATTTTATATCTAGTAAAGATATTTTTTGAAGAATAAATAATTTGGAAAATTATTTGGAATCTGATGATGTCGCGCATCTTTATTGATAGTTAAATAACCCACTATCAATAATTACCTTAAATAGGTATTTGTTGTGAATTGGATGAAATTGAATGCCACACTTATTTTTGAATAAGCGCTCACTATTCGGGTTAGCCGGGAAAGGACCATGGGGTCGTATAACCCATTCCGAATATGTGATACGTCGTTATGAATTGCATTCGAAGACCGGTGTTGAAGACCCGGATATTTTTGAAAACGAAAGGATTACCGTCGAGTTACTCTACATCGACTGATCTTCGATTTAGAGGTTTTATCACCCTTAGTGACGGGAAGTCCTGACGTGATTGAAAATTATCCGGATTTGCAAGGGCTTCGTGAGAAGTGCCTTCGGTTCTGTTCGATCCCGGAACAGACTTGTATGGATTGTGTGTCTGACGTTACAATTTGAGATATAAAGCTGATTTCTTTCAAATACATTTCTGTTGGTGGCGGAGAATTTATTCTTTTAGCTTAACACCCTTCTCTGAGACGTACGAGCTCAGAGGTTATGTAGTTGAAATTCATCAGCGATATATCCCAATTTGGTAACGTGGCATACTGAGTGTTGCTGTGAAATGATCAGTGTTTGATCATTTGTGATATGATCATTTGTTTGATCTTATATCTTTGTGATCATAGGTTGATCATTTTGTTTGACCCGAAGCAGGGCTTTTTGAGAAAGCGTAGCTTTGTGGACGAGACTTCGTCGAGCCTCACACCCCGGAAATGGTCGAAACAGGAAGAATGCAGCAAGGTTCTAGGGAGTAGCGCCCCTTAGTGTATGTCATTCCTTCTGGATAAAGGTGGTATCATGGTATGGAGCCCAGATACTTAACCTCTGTGGTTACTGCATTATTATTATCTATGTGGTTTGTTGGAAATCGGGGATCCTCGGGAAGATCGGTTACGATCGGGGAATGGCATACGCGTGTCAGTAGTTACCTATTTTTGCAGAGGTAACCCGGCCTTGTGTTGGCAGAGATCCGGTTAGGTTCTCAGGTCGTCTATTCCAGGGACGTACCCATCGTGGATAGGAAGTTCCTTAGCCTGACCATTTGTTGGAAATCCAAACTCCAATACGAACTTTGTACGGTATTAGTTGTAGAACCTGCCATTTACGTACGGTGGTCACCACTGTTTAGATGGTAGCTATAGTAGGCATACGATACTGGTCGTATGTTGGCTAAGATTAATATTATACTTTCGAAAATGATTTCTACACTATGCACTAATAATAATATCAAAAAGAATTTGATTTTGCGTAGTAAGCATCTTTGGCTATCATAAGAAGAAATCTCCTCCAATTCTGCGTTTGCATTGTGTGTGTGGCGGGAGGTCTTATGGTAGTTTCATTTTCCAAAAGCATTTCGAATTGACTTAAAAATTATCCTGTTGTTTATTTTAAAGAATAACTGTTTTACGATCTCACACCAGTCACCATGACTGACTCGGAGTTTATTGTTTCCCTTCTAAACTCTGGGTGCCCACAAATTTTCCACACGGGCAGCCTAGAGTTATATTATCAGGATATTCTGGATATTCTGGAGCTTGGGAAGCAATCTGGATGACGAGACGTAGTATTTGTATCTTATAGTATTTATTCCGCTGTGTATTCTGTATGAGGACAAGTTTATATAACTGTCCATTGTTGTTTATTGACTCTGATGATATGATGTGATGTAAATGTAATAACAGATATAATTCTTTTGTTTTTAAATGATATTCATTTATCTATTATATATTGCTCCGCTGCGATGTGTAAGATTCTGATATTGTTTTCTGTTTTCTGTTTCTGTTCTGATGTGTTTTCTGTTGTTCTTCTTCTTTCTTTCTTCTCTTTTTCTTCTATCTTCTTCTTCTTCTACTTTTTCTTTTTCTTAAAACCCTCACTATTGGAGTTTCCGGCACTCGATTGCTCGGCAGTCGATAAAGTGAGTATCGATGTCGAATTTTCGAAAGTCGAAAATTTCGGTATGTGACAGCGTGGTATCAGAGCATATGGTTAAGCGACAACCCTGCTCTGTTGGGTATTACTCATTAGAGATAGAGCCAGCAGTACTCTAGAATGAGTTGAGTGTAATAATAGATATGAGCGCGTATTTGTTAGTGAATATAAAAAAATTATTTTATATTGTGATGATTGGTTTATTGAGTGGTATATGAACCTTCGTCGACACAGTCTGCGCAACTGGATCGAAGGGGTTTCTAAACACTTGAATAGAACAGTTCGGCACAGTATTGTTTTAAATAGGGTGAATGAAATAATTTTGCCCAAAACTATTTTTTTTTATAGAAAAGAAATGATTTTCTATAAATTATCATAGTATATGGATGCATGGTTGTTAGGAAAATAATAATAGTGAATTATTATCATTGAAATTGAATAAGAAATTGAAATCGTAACTCCAAAGTTAAGAAATTAATTCATATACAAATGAAATCTGAGAATGTAAATTATAAATGTGATTTGTAATTTAAAACGGAATTCCAGAGAAGTTTTTGGAAATGTTTGAAAAGAATTTGAAAATTTTGGAGATTTGGAAAGTTTAATTCCTTTTTGATTTGAAAATGAATTTCGAAGGTCTTGAAAAATATTTTGAAGAAATGAAAAGCTCTAAACTCTTTTAGGTCGCTGGAAAATAATCCTGATGATGGTGGCCACATCATTACAATTCATTTTCGGGTTTCCAAAAGAGAAATTGCTGCCAAATTGTTTTAAATAGGAGTTGTTTGAAAATTTGGGTTTTGTTTTGGAAATTCAAGGGATAATTTGAATTGTTTTCAAAATAATTTTTGAAAAGTTGAAAAGACTCTGGAATACTATGTAAAAATATTTATGAAATATTATCAAGTTGATAACTTATCACATATTTGAAATCTGATTGGAATTAAGTTAAATGAAATTAAATTGTGTTTGTAAATGAACAAATGGGATAACATTTGTGAATAAATGAATTAAAACTTGAATTGTGAACTAAATAAAAGAATGGTTCGAAGTTGCAAATATATTCAAGTAAGTGGAAATAAATTTTTGAATGAATGGAATTTACAGTTGCTAGTAAATAAAAATTGAAGATGAATGTTGAACTTTGTTTTGAATTTGTTAGTAAATGTAATTCAAGCTGAATATTGGAAATTGAAATTTGAAATGGATTAGTAACTGAAACTAATTTAAAATGGTGCAGTTATAAATGAAAGGTAATTGATGAAATTCAATATTCGGAATAGAAGATAAAATTGAATTCGAATAGAAATTTGAATGTAAAATTGAATGAAAATGAATAGGTGTAACTTCAACAGTGAAGTAAAAATGATATAAGTAGTTTATATTAGAAATTTTGTAATAGAATTTGCAAAATGGTTTGAATATATGTAACTAGATATTATGGCTAGTAGGATATACAGGTATAAAGGGATTGGAAAATTTATTTCACAGATAATTTGAATTGCTCGACAAAAGGTACGTATTTGAATTATAATATGAGTTTTTGATGATTTCTCTCTAGCCGCTTGGCTTTTTCTTTTTCTTTTTGAAATCTGAGGGTCCGTAGGGACGTTTTGTAGTCGTACCGTATTAGCCGCGCAAAGGAGACGCTGGCGAAATTTTTCGAAAATTTAAGGCGTTAGAAAATTTTTGAGAAAATTTGAAAGTTTAAATTTGAATTTAAACTTAAAATTGAATTGTTAAGAAAACAATGTTGTTTGAAATCGGTAATTGAAGTTGAAAATTTAGTTGAATTAATAACGAATCTTTAGTAGAAAGATTTGTTTTGATAAATGTGATAAAACTATTGGATTGTGAAAAATAGTAGACGAGTTAAGGACCATTTTTCCTAACTTGTAATTTCGGGACGAAATTCTTTTAAGGGGGGAAGTCTGTAACGACCCAGAATTTTGAACAAATTAAATTGAGAATATTTAATTAATTTTAAATATTTGAACGATGATTTAATTTGAATCCCCGATATAACTTTGAATTTGGTGATTAAATTATAAAAATTCAATCTATTGTAAGTTGAATAAAATTGGTATCTTCAATTGTAGGCCGAAGAAAAATATTTCGAAAGCTTTTAAAATTCGTATTGATAATACTGAAGATAACAGAAGCTTCAGAATTGAGTTTGGAAACAATTTGATCAGTTTTGAAATTAATTGTTTGAACCGATATTTAGAAATAGTCATTTTTCAAACAGTCTCGGAATTCGACGAAACCAGTTCCATTGGGTCCGTAACGTTGAATTATCGTCGGATTTCAAATTTCGTAATAATTGGAATTGTGGTTTGAGCGTATGATATATAAACGCGTTGGACTTTGTTTTGAAACGAATTGAATCTAAATAAAATAGGGTTGCTTTTCTTTTATCCGACCATAAGTACAATTCGCCTCCCTTTTGTCTCGTTCGTACCCTCCCTCCTTCTGATAAAATACATGAAAGAAATCGTGATAACCATGCCGTCTTCAATTTCAAATATCTCGTCCTTCCTCAGTTCAAATCATTCGAGATCTGTTCGTTCAAATCAAAACAATGGCGACCGAGTTCTCGTTCAAAGCATTTCAAACATAGATCCCCTCTTTAAACATTCATTCACAAAATAAAAAAATCTGTTGGCCGAAGCCTCTTTAAAAAAAAATTCAAAATCGATTTCGAGCATAACGAAGAGGAGGCGCAGCGACTCGTTCGATCGCGAGGCAGCTGGGGCTCGTCGATTTTTCGCCTTGGACTCGTCAATTTGGAGTTCGAATAAGTGAAATCTGGAGCTCGAACTCGGAGGTGACGTCTTTGTCGAGTGGCGTGACATATTCGAACGCGAGCGTGTGGGTTCTCGAGCACCTGGAAGCGACTTCGAGGTTGGTCACGAGGCATGGTCGAGCAGGCGATGTCGGAGGCCGTGGAGTTCGCGAGAGAGCTAGGGTACGAGCTGAAGGTCGCGATGTCGCGTAGGGTTCTCGCGACTCGATTGAGTGGAGGCAGTTGTTCGATTTCGACAATTTTGGTCTGAGGAGTCGCGATCTCGTGGGTACTGGAAGCTCGGGGCAGTTGGGTTCGCATGCGATTATGGGAAGTCAGGCACTTGCGATGGCAGGAAAGGATGTCGCGAATTCAAGCAGCGACTGAGCGGTGGTGAGTTGCCGTTGTCAGTGAGGGGAAGCAAGGGCTTCGCGAGCAGGTCGTGATTTCTAGAATCGAGAGCAATAAGGTATAAATTCTATTCGATTTAATATATGTTAAAGTTCAGTGTAAACTGAAGAAAGTCTATATGCAGTAATATATGACCTTAGTTTTGATTTTTTTAGTATGATAATATGTTAAAACTAGAAAAAATAGGTATATAATAATTACAGTAAGATAAAGTATGCTGTTATCACTTATATACAGTGAAGGAGAAATTGGTTAGTTAAAAATTTAAATTGTTTGATTTAGTAAAATTTTTAAAAGAATGTATGCAGAAGAAGAGAATTTAAACAAGTAAAATTATTTTATTGAGTTATACACATTTATATATAAATAGTTAAGGAAATGGAAAAATCTGTATAAAGGAGAAATAGTCTAAATTAAATTTAATTTTTTTAAAATGAAATCACCAATGAATCAAAATTTTAAAATAAAAATTTAAATTTTTCGATTGGGTTCGAATGTTAATTTATTTGTATAATGTCTATACAAGGTTTAAAACTGTGGAATCGAGAAAACAAGTCAAGATAGAAAATGGGATGGCAAAATGAAAAGCTAAGGTGAGATTTTTCTCACTCAAATGAAATTTGATATTACAGTTATTTATTGACTGATTGATTGCTATTGGATGTGATATTAGATATAATAGGATATATCTATATATAGCAATATATACATATTGGCATATGTATATATTGGATTGATTGATTTCCCGCCTTGTATAGCGGATGAGACCCTATTGCGCCGTTAGTAAGCGGATTTATAAAAACCCATATACCGCGATAATTCCGTACTGGAGCGGAATTGGTATTGTGCTAACGTCTGTGGATGCAGGGAAACAGGTTGGAGGGATCCAACTGGATTCCTCACCAGTAGTTATTTATTTACAGATATTGTGATATATTCTGTTATCATATTGATATATGATATTGACTGTTGTGATGGACTAATTGATGCTGTTGCATCATCGGATTCAGTTTTGAAAAGTAAAAATAACGACTTTTACTTTAAAAAAGGATTTTTAAAGTGATCTTTGAAATTATATGTTCTATTGAATTGTTGAATTGATTTATTTTAAATAAATAAACGTTTAAAATTTTGAAGTTATAAAAGTTAAGATTTTTGTGAATTATGACCGTAAGGTGATTTTTGAAATAAAAGTCGATTTATTTATAAAATGGTTTAAGCTGGGATTTTTGAATAACTATAAACGATTTGTATAGGAAGATTTATAAAATGGATATTTTATAAATAAAAATATTGGACTTATAAAACGAATTTTTATAAGTGTTAAAAAGAAGTATAAAAGGATTTCATAAGTGAATGAAATTTATAGATTTATAACGTGAAGTTATAAAGTGAATAGATGTTGTAGAATAAACGATTTATAAGTAATTTACTTATAAATTAGATTTTTTCACTTAATTGGGATATAAATAGAAATTGCTAAATGAAATGATTTCATAAGTTGAAATTGTTGTGAAGTATAAATGTGATTTATAAACGTTGTTTATAAATCTGAAATCACCTATTTTGATAAGTAATTTTAGAAGTTAATAAAAGGAGAATTTTATAAATCGAAGTTGTTAGAAAATATAAAGGTGAATTTATAAACGTTGTTTTATGAATTTGAAATCAATCAAATGTGATGAATGTAATATAGAAGTTATTAAGGAAATTTTATCCACGATTTTGGATAGTGGATAATTCTTGGAATATATCGTTAAGTAAAATGGATATGTTTCGGGAAAGCGATATTTGAAATGAAGTGATTGTTTTAAAAAGATGTTTTAAAACGTGTGAAATATCGAAATCATAGATTTCAACAGTCCTTGTTGAAATAGACGTTTTCGAGAAATATAAGGAAATGGTGGACTATAACACTATTGTTATAGTAAATGATTTCCGAAAGGAAATGTTTTTATCTAGTATTGGGATTTCCATATCTATTTTAATTTCGAATCCCTATACTAGTGATTTTTGAGTCGTCGTAACGATGTTTTACGTAACATTCGTTTTGACTCAAATTGATGTTGTTATAGAAAATAGATTTCCTTAAAGAATGAAATATATACTTAATTTGATTTAAGTATATCGAATATTTTTCAAGTGTTAAAAATAAATGATTTGTGACATACTTATTTTTAAATAAGTATGGAATTGCTTTTCCAATATGAAACGAACGTTTTGAGAATTTATCTTTTTAAAGATACATTGAAATTGAATATTTGAAACGATTGAAAATCGTATATCAGTAGATATTTTGAAAGATATAAATTCACTATGGGATTTATAAAAGAAAGCGAAGTTGTTTAAAAACAAATATTGATTTATTTTTGAAGTGCGGAAATTTGATTTGAAATTGTTTTCAAATGGTTAAGTGTGGAAATTTTATATCTAGTAAAGATATTTTTTGAAGAATAAATAATTTGGAAAATTATTTGGAATCTGATGATGTCGCGCATCTTTATTGATAGTTAAATAACCCACTATCAATAATTACCTTAAATAGGTATTTGTTGTGAATTGGATGAAATTGAATGCCACACTTATTTTTGAATAAGCGCTCACTATTCGGGTTAGCCGGGAAAGGACCATGGGGTCGTATAACCCATTCCGAATATGTGATACGTCGTTATGAATTGCATTCGAAGACCGGTGTTGAAGACCCGGATATTTTTTAAAACGAAAGGATTACCGTCGAGTTACTCTACATCGACTGATCTTCGATTTAGAGGTTTTATCACCCTTAGTGACAGGAAGTCCTGACGTGATTGAAAATTATCCGGATTTGCAAGGGCTTCGTGAGAAGTGCCTTCGGTTCTGTTCGATCTCGGAACAGACTTGTATGGATTGTGTGTCTGACGTTACAATTTGAGATATAAAGCTGATTTCTTTCAAATACATTTCTGTTGGTGGCGGAGAATTTATTCTTTTAGCTTAACACCCTTCTCTGAGACGTACGAGCTCAGAGGTTATGTAGTTGAAATTCATCAGCGATATATCCCAATTTGGTAACGTGGCATACTGAGTGTTGCTGTGAAATGATCAGTGTTTGATCATTTGTGATATGATCATTTGTTTGATCTTATATCTTTGTGATCATAGGTTGATCATTTTGTTTGACCCGAAGCAGGGCTTTTTGAGAAAGCGTAGCTTTGTGGACGAGACTTCGTCGAGCCTCACACCCCGGAAATGGTCGAAACAGGAAGAATGCAGCAAGGTTCTAGGGAGTAGCGCCCCTTAGTGTATGTCATTCCTTCTGGATAAAGGTGGTATCATGGTATGGAGCCCAGATACTTAACCTCTGTGGTTACTGCATTATTATTATCTATGTGGTTTGTTGGAAATCGGGGATCCTCGGGAAGATCGGTTACGATCGGGGAATGGCATACGCGTGTCAGTAGTTACCTATTTTTGCAGAGGTAACCCGGCCTTGTGTTGGCAGAGATCCGGTTAGGTTCTCAGGTCGTCTATTCCAGGGACGTACCCATCGTGGATAGGAAGTTCCTTAGCCTGACCATTTGTTGGAAATCCAAACTCCAATACGAACTTTGTACGGTATTAGTTGTAGAACCTGCCATTTACGTACGGTGGTCACCACTGTTTAGATGGTAGCTATAGTAGGCATACGATACTGGTCGTATGTTGGCTAAGATTAATATTATACTTTCGAAAATGATTTCTACACTATGCACTAATAATAATATCAAAAAGAATTTGATTTTGCGTAGTAAGCATCTTTGGCTATCATAAGAAGAAATCTCCTCCAATTCTGCGTTTGCATTGTGTGTGTTGCGGGAGGTCTTATGGTAGTTTCATTTTCCAAAAGCATTTCGAATTGACTTAAAAATTATCCTGTTGTTTATTTTAAAGAATAACTGTTTTACGATCTCACACCAGTCACCATGACTGACTCGGAGTTTATTGTTTCCCTTCTAAACTCTGGGTGCCCACAAATTTTCCACACGGGCAGCCTAGAGTTATATTATCAGGATATTCTGGATATTCTGGAGCTTGGGAAGCAATCTGGATGACGAGACGTAGTATTTGTATCTTATAGTATTTATTCCGCTGTGTATTCTGTATGAGGACAAGTTTATATAACTGTCCATTGTTGTTTATTGACTCTGATGATATGATGTGATGTAAATGTAATAACAGATATAATTCTTTTGTTTTTAAATGATATTCATTTATCTATTATATATTGCTCCGCTGCGATGTGTAAGATTCTGATATTGTTTTCTGTTTTCTGTTTCTGTTCTGATGTGTTTTCTGTTGTTCTTCTTCTTTCTTTCTTCTCTTTTTCTTCTATCTTCTTCTTCTTCTACGTTTTCTTTTTCTTAAAACCCTCACTATTGGAGTTTCCGGCACTCGATTGCTCGGCAGTCGATAAAGTGAGTATCGATGTCGAATTTTCGAAAGTCGAAAATTTCGGTATGTGACACATACGTAACATAATTGAAAAATTCCATAATTTTTATTTTTTTTTAATTTCAAATTCTTTCCAAAATGGTTCAAATTTGACTTAGAAAATAAACATATAAAATACACCATTTAAACTTTACCATTACAAATTATAAATTTTCGCAAAATTCTAAAGCAAGTGTAATATTTAAAATTTCAAATATGACAAAATTACTTTAATATATAAAATAAAGGAAATTCAAAATGATATGTCTTTACTTGTCAATTTACTGTAGAAAGTTCCTTATCAAAAGAAAAGTTTATAACAAAATATGATGGCAACTGCGCACTTTACATGATTATTTTCAAAAGCAAAGTCTTTAATATATTTATCGAAAATTTCTAAAGAAAATTTCCTATTATGAAATTTTCTCATGTTTAAAACTTCAAATAAGGGGTTACATAGTTAAAAAAACTTCAACTTCTATATTTTCCTAAAAATCTCAAATACTATTTTTTATAACTTTTTAAGGAAGACGTTTAAATTACTTTAAATTAATTTAATTACTTTAATTGGAGTAGATCATCACTTACACAAGCCTAACTTGGTCGTACAATCTTAAAAATTTGCTTAGTATCTTCAATGTCACAATATTTTCTACGGACTTAAGGGTACTGATCATCTTTTTATTCATCCTTAATCCCACAATTTACTCCACTGCTACTCTGCATATAAAGTCTTTTTCAACAATTCTCTATGGAGTAATTTGCAACAGACATGATGAATTTTTCTACCACCCCAAACTATTTATATATCAGCATTTACTTAACTCATGGTTGTTTTCTTTTATACATGATAAGCCAACAACTACCTCCATGAGTCAAAATATGTGTTGTATGGTGCAAAAATAATATAATATAAATAATAATAATTACAATACATTCTCTTTTACATCCTAATTTAGTAGGAATCGCCTAACCTAAGCTCCAATATCAAATAAAACAACCTGTTATCTACGACGGCCTAATTCATGCATAAAATGATGCGGACATCGTAGACCTCGCAATTGGCTGATCCTTTTATGGTAAAATATAAACATATCACAGTACTATCTAAAATATTCTACATTTCTAAAACTCATAGCAGAAGGATTAAATTATAATAATCAATAATACAATAATCCCAAATGAACAAAATAATACAATATCAAATAAACTTTATTTACAACCTCTCCACACTAGTAACAAAATCAACATAATGTTTGGGAATTACTGAGATAAAATAATTAATAACTAATAGACAAATAAATGTGCATCTCCATCATACCATATCGCCTCCACATCACTAGCAGTCCTCTCTATCGACCTATATGAGTATAACTAAAAAGGGTAAAATGGTAATGGAGGCCAGACATACATTTGGTGAGCGAAACTGTGTCGTGATTTACGTTTACTGCAACAATTATTTAAGTATAATATTATATTTTATTTATATTTATAGTTTTTTTAATTGCCACGTTTGCTGCAGTAAAACGTAAATCAAGACATCGTCGATTTCAACCCAGTCGCGGCTTCCCATCGCCAACCCACCTTGCTCCAACCACCATTGCCAAATTCAACCGCACCAACACCTTCCCCTCTCCATGCCGGTTCCAATGCCCATCTCCACCACACGTCTAGTCAGCCTAATCGTAAAACGCCACCATCGCCTTAACGGTAAGATCTACATCCTCTTTATCATCAGGTGGACAATCAGACCCTGCCATGTCCATCTACTCATTATCCTCTTCCCATCCTCAGGCTTCGATCGTCATCGTTTAATAGTTGGATCGAAATAAATAATTCATATTCATTGAACTTCAAATGTGTTTTCTGATCAATCCGTACACCTAATTGACAAAAGAATAGCACTAGTAGACTTGCATCGTCGAGAACTATAACTTTGATATATAATATGTCTAGTTTAGATCACTTTTGTATTTCGCACTATTTAATTAGGAAGCGATTAAATTTTGCTAATTACAATTGATAAAAATTAGATTTTTAACTACCTAGCTATGGTGTACTACACCCTAATCATGTTTTTTTTAAATTGCTTTTTTAAAATTTCAAATACCTCAGTTGACATGATTGTAATAATCTGATTTTTAAGTAGTAATTAATTAACATTAATAATAGTAATTTATTTAACTAAATTGGAATTTGATGGTTTATTTGCTAAATTGGTTTGGTAATTATTAAATAAAAATATTTAAATAGGGAAAACATGATATTTAAATTTTAAATAAGTTAAAAATGTGAAAATAATGTTTTAAAAGGAGATGTAATCGAAATAAGATGCTAGTTAGAGAATGAAGTAGTTTAGGAAATAGTTTATAATTATTTTAATTAAATTAAAATTTAGTTTGTATAAAAAAATATAATAAATATTTTTATTTATTTTAGATTGCCCCAAATTTAATGACCCAAGCCTAAGAATTAATGACTAAATCAATTTTCCATATTTCTCTTTTAATTTGCTGGAGTGAAAATTCTTTGCATGCTAGCTTAATTCATTTTCTATCTTCTTTCTGGAGTCTTCGAACCCAATTATTTTCACCTTTAAAATTGAAACAACTTGTATAAATCATAATAAAATACTATATTTTAATATGAGTATCTTCAAGCTTGTACGCATCTATACTTAAGACTGAGGTTTGTGCATCAGTGCTATGGTGAGTCACATGAGTGATTAGCAGGCAAAGGAAGGAGAAGACGTGAGTGTCAGGTGAGAAATTCTCTCATAAAATCTATGCTAGTCAATTGATGTGTTTGAGTTGTTCTTATGGATGTGTTTTATGCTTACATCAAAATTGTACCTGTATCATTAAAAACTGATCACAATAAAATGCGACATGGTACCTTGATAGGTCGACCTAACCCTAGCAAAGGTCAACCCGATGCAATCGACCATTGGTGATGTAACATCCCGTATATTTGGACCATTTAAATTGACAATAATCCACACTTGTCAACTTAAATAATACAAAACACAGAACATTATGGGATTATAAATACATAAATGTAAATGAGAATCAATACAACATCACAGACTCAGAACAGTCACAGAATAATGCAGCGGAAAATACACCGTCATAATAGTAGTTCATGAAGCTACTACAGAGAATACAACAATGTCTCAACATAAAGCGACTGAAAAGAGATACAAGATGTCCAATACGTAAGTACATCAAATACTGGAAATAAATGACATAGATAAAAGCTAAGCCTTCAGCATCTTCGACCAACCTTGACCAGCAACGGAATAGCTTCAGACTGACCCGAGCATATGCAAAAGAAACACTCGAGTCAGGACTCAAAATCTTATACAGGATAATCAAATGCATATAATAAAGTCGATAACTCAAAGGTGAATAAAACATCATTAAGGGATCGATAAACTACCTACAGAATACGATAAATAGATAATGTCTAATCCATAAAGTAAGATATCAAGATAGGGTTAAGCAGGGCCCATACACCTCTTAACCTGTTTATAATGCCATAGTCTATACAACACCGTAATTCCCACCAAAACCGGTGGTTATCAGAGGATACCCCATAGGTATAACACAAAACAAAATCGTGGTTGTCGCGATAGGATAATTAGTATGACAAGGTACATGAGGTGATACCAACTAGGATACTAGTAGTTGCCTGATCCGGACTGATGTTGGGCATAGCAGCTACCACCCCAACACCGCGAAACAACACTTCCAAATCAAGGGGTGCACCCAAATCGAATCACATAAGTAATAGATAAGGTATCGAAGAAGTGTGTCCGCTAGAGATGGCGATCCTCAATGGCCCGGCGCGGCTCCTGTTTTAGTCATGTCAGGGGTCATCCAAATCGTTCTCTTTCTTCAGTCAACACGTTCATCAAACCATCCACTTCATTCTGGATCAACACTTCGCGTATATTAGTTATTAAAGTGGTTTTCGGTATCGACAGAGAGTATGTCCATAATCCGATCCCGGTCTCTTTAATAACTACGTATTAATTACCCAACAGTCAACTTTTTATTAAAGTTAAAACAAATCAAATCTAAAGGTCAAGTTGCAAATTTGACTTCCAAATTTGATATTTCATAATTCGATTCGTTTTAATTACTAAAATCATATTTCGAAAAGAAATTCTAGTTCAAGCCCTTTAGTTATCAAAAATTTAAGTATTCACGTTAAATCAACATTTCACTTATTAAATCAACTCAAATTCATTGATTACATAAAATAGTCAATCTTAGTTCAACTCATTAAATCAAGTTTTATTCTTTAAATCCGTATTTACATTCCTAGGTTCATTACTATATCAATTTCATTTACTACATTCACTTTGTCAAAACTTCGTTTATTCATTTATCAAAACTCGAAATTTAATCACTTTATCTTCTAACCTATTTACTTTTAAATCTCATTTCGATTAACTTTGTCAAAACACTTTGTTTAACTAAATAAATTCACAAATCCGTTTCAATTCATTACATTAATTCGTTCTCATTTATTTCAATTAAATTCATTTCTTTATTCCAACAAATCTGATTTATTTAATTCAATAAAATCCATTTTATTGATTTCAAACAAGTTCATTTATTTCATTCAATAAAATCCTTTTATTTATTTCAAAACAAATTCATTTATTCGGTTCAATAAAATGATTTTATTTATTTCCAAAACAAATTCATTTATTCAATTCAATAAAATCATTTTATTTATTTCAAAGCAAATTCATTTATTCAGTTCAATAAAATCATTTTATTTATTTCCAAAACAAATTCATTTATTCAATTCAATAAAATCATTTTATTTATTTCAAAACAAATTCATTTATTCGGTTCAATAAAATCATTTTATTTATTTCCAAAACAAATTCATTTATTCAATTCAATAAAATCATTTTATTTATTTCGAACAAATTTATTTATATTCAAACAAATTTATTTATATTTACGTTACCAAATTACAACACAGTTTTCTAAGTTCATTCCATAATTCCAAATAAGTCTCAATTTCAAAACGTTCTTTGTTGACCATTCGGTTTCTTATTTTAATTATCTATCCTAGGCCAATTCATTCAATTGGGTATTTATCATTTCAACCCGATTCCATTTAAATTCAAAATCAAAACATACAAAGGGAACTTGCAGTGTGATAGCTGGGATGGTGTCAAAGTAAATAAACAAACAATAGCATCCATTTGCAACACTTCAACAATTTCAAATAATCCCGAAATAATCGTATTAATTCGCGTTTGTTATTTACGCCAATTAATATAACTATTTCTAGAATCTACACTATCATTTCATGTAGATTAAAGATTATAACATTTTGGTTTTCTTGTCGTTCAATTTCAATTACAACAGTTAATTCAATACGTTCAATAGTCTAAAGTGACATTTTATCAAATTCTACGTGTCAAACAATTTAAAGGGTCAATTTAATAAATCAATATTCATCATATAAAGGGGTCAAGTTCAACATATGTCATTTAGAATTTATTATCTATTCTATATCAAATTTAGTTTCAAATTTATTATCAATTACAATAACAACACATTAAATATCACATAGCAAATTTGGCGTCATAACTATTTAACATACTAACTTCAATTCAATTTTTAACATCCAATCAATTTAACGTCCAAATTAACATTCATAACATCCAACATCTAATTATCCTAGTATAATAGATTTTTGAGTCATGAATAAAAATATTCACCTTGCGTGGTAAGAAGTTTGACGACGAAGCACGAAGACGATAGATAAGAGGCACGAACAAGCACAACACTAACGAACAACAAACTGCAAGCGAATAATAATTCAATTACAATTTGTTCAATACAAGATATATGTATAGATTGTACATATATATTCATACCAACCAAAGAAGCAGGATATGATGACAAAATAGACGAGGCCTAGGCTTGAGATTTCGGATCAGCAGCTGAAAATACAAGACAACGCTGTATATTAATAACTAGACAAAATATAAACAACGCTATACGCAATATATAACAGCAAACACTATCTCCGGACAAGACGATGACCAAGGCGATGACCAATGTTTGTTGAATCAACGCGTGTGGCCAGCTGGGTAGTGGGTTTGGCAGTGGGATGTTGGTGGTTCGGCTGGCTGGGCGTTGGCCTGGAAGAGCTGGGCTTGCTGGTAGGGTTCGGAGGTAGTGGCATGGGTGGACCTGGTGTAGGCGTAGGAGGCAGTGGCTGCTGGTGGGTCCGTGGGAGCGGAGGCAGGTGGTTGGAAGGTGGGAAGGCGGACTGGGCAGGGGAAGGTGGGAGGGGACTGGGCTGAGGCGCGTGGGGTGCGGAGCTGGTTGGAGGCGAGGATGGGCGGGAAGAGGAGTTGGGATGGGCGGCAGGCAGTGGGCGAAGGGGACGGTCTGGGTGGCGCGGTCTGGGTGGCGCGGAGGGTGACGGACGGGATGGCAGGCGGAGGGTCAGTCGGTGGCTGGTGGTTGAGGCCAGCGTGGATGTCACGAGGTGGAAAGTTGGTGGTGCCGTACGTGTGGAGGAGTGGGTGCAACTGCTGTTAGTTGCCAGGGAGGAGAGTAGCAGGCGAAGTCAGGAGTGTTGGCGTGTGGGTTGAGGCCTAGTTCATTTCTTTTACAAAGTTTCTAACAGAGAAGGAAATAGCAAAGAAAGAAAGAAATGAAGAGAAGAGAGGAATAAAGATGAATGGAAGAGTGGATACCTGGAGACGTGAGAGCTGAGCAAAATGAAATGAAGAAATGAACTATGTGTTGCTTAAGTTTAAATTTACTTTTTACTTTGTTGCTTCGTATCCCTTACAGCTTTTCATTTCCCAACGTCCACATCAATTTCCAGAGTAACCCCTTAGCTTCCAACTACCCAATTAAATACATCAGCTGACTTTATTTCAACTTCCTTTTGTAAACGGGTTAAAGATTTTGGGTTGCAATTTGTGTACCCGGACCGTTTGGAGCGATTAAATTAACGCGACGGATGATGTCGGACTTCGATTCGCGCAAATAAATATACCGTTATGATCGGTGTGACGATGCGCTTCCAACGGTACATAGATTATTGCGATACGATGATTTTATAAAATTTGCATTTACGCCGCTTAAATTGTACGTTTTGCAAAATAATATAAACGGAGCAGGCGATGACAGTTTTAGACGAAACGAATTATAAAATCTTGATCAGAATAATTTTTACAAGCGGACTGTGTAAAAATATTTGGATTTGGAAGATAAATTTTACGCAGCTTTATATGGACTGATATACAGTAAAACGCGAACGGATTTCACTGTAATATTTTTCAACGAAACTTTTTCTCTGTCCATATCTAACTAGACGTATGTCATAAATAAAGTTTGGACGAAATTTGAGATCGTTTAATTTTTCAGAATTTTATTTAAACGATGAATTTAAAATTTTAAATTGGGTCGAAAATTAGGGTCGTTACAATCTCCCCCACTCAAAACTTTTCATCCTCGAAAAGGAACGAGACGAGTGAAGTAGAAATGAAATAAGTAGGAAAGTCAAGATAGATTTCGAGAAATTTGAATAATACCTGAAATTAATAGTTCGGGGTTTGAATCCCGAATGCTATCCTCAGTTTCCCACGTGCAATCCCGCTCATCTGCACTCCACTGTACTTTGACGAGATTTACCGATTTCCTTCTGAGTTGCTTTGTCTCACGATCAACTATCCAAAGTGGCTTTCGCTCAATAGTCAAATCAGGCTCAATAACTATTTCATCCAACTGAGCAGTAGGGATGGTCATAGATGTATCGTGTACAACCTTGCGAAGATGTGAGACGTGGAACACGTTGTGAACACCAGCGAACTTTTCTGGTAATGCCACTCTATATGCCAATGTTCCAACTCTTTCTGTAATCTCAAACGGACCAACGAATCTGGAAGCTAATTTCCCTTTCCTTCCAAATCGAACAATATTCCTCAAAGGCGACACCTTCAGAAATACTTTGTCTCCTACACCGAATTCGAGATCTCTTCTCCTTTTGTCAGCATAGCTTTTCTGTCTATCCTGTGCCGTCTTCATCTTCTTCCGGATCTCATTCACCTTCTCAGATGCCTCCATAATCATTTCTGGGCCAAGAACTAGGCGGTCTCCCGACGCAATCCAACAGGCCGGCGATTTGCATGGCCGTCCATATAAAGCTTCGAACGGTGCCATGTCGATACTTGCCTGATTATAAAGACGGTTAAATGCCAATTTAAAATTTTCTTATTCAAATTGACAATTAGACGTACTTGGTAACTGTTATTATAAGTGAATTCAACCAAATGAAGATGGTCTTCCCAAGATCCACCAAAATCAATGATGCAAGCACGAAGCAGATCCTCCAAAATCTGATTCACCCTCTCAGTTTGGCCGTCTGTCTGAGGATGATAGGCTGTGCTCAGATTCAGTTTAGTGCCTAAGACGTCCTGAAATGCCTTCCAGAATTTACTGGTGAATATATGGTCTCGATCGCATACAATACTAGACGGAACCCCATGAAGTCTAACCACTTCTCTCATATAAATCTCAGCCAAACTCGAAGCAGTACGGGTGGTCTTGACCGGAATAAAGTGGGCAGACTTGGTCAATCTATCAACAATCACCCATATACTCTCGTTACCCTTTCTGGTCCTCGGTAACCCATCAATAAAATCCATAGAAATATGGTCCCATTTCCAACTCGGAATCTCTAGGGGTTGGAGCAATCCAGCAGTCTTCTGGTGATCTGCCTTGACTTGTTGGCAAGTGGTGCATCTACTAACATATGTAGAAATATCCCTCTTCATCCCACTCCACCAATATAAATGCTTCATATTGCGATACATCTTAGTGACACCTGGATGGAATGAAAGTGATGACTGGTGATTCTCCTTAAGCACTTCTTGCCTCAATCCATCGACGTTAGGAACACAAATACGATTGTCGATCCTTAAAACTCCACCACTATCAACTTGTGCTCCCACTTTGCTGTCGGCATTACTTACTCTACCCATAACTAACTCCTTCATACGATAGAGCAAAGTGTCTTCATATTGCTTAGCTTTGATGCCATCCATAAGAGATGGAGAGATACTAAGCTGGAATAACATGCCTTCGATAAGATTGCAACAAGACAATGCTTTGCTGTGGCTCAAAGCATCTGCTACAACATTTGCTTTCCCCGGTGTATAAGTGATGTCGAGGTCATATGCAGCTAAGAATTCAAGCCATCGGACTTGCCTCTGGTTCAAATCCTTCTGAGAAAAGATATACCTCAAGGACTTATGATCAGTGAATAGTTCGAACTTTGTTCCCAAAAGATGATGCCTCAAAAGTTTCAAAGCAAATACAACAAGAAGCTCAAGATCATGAGTGGCATAATTCAATTCATGGGTCTTCAACTGACGACCGGCATAAGCAATAACCTTCCCACTTTGCATAAGAACAGCGCCTAAACCTTCTCGGCAAGCATTTGTATAAACAGTCAATCATTCACTTCCATCGATGACTGCAAGAACTGGGGCTGAAGTTAACCTGTGCTTCAACTCATTAAAAGCTGATTCACACTTCTCACTCCACATGAACTTAACGTCCTTCCGAGTCAAAGCAGTAAGAGGAGCAGAAATCCGGGCAAAGTGTTCAATAAATCTGCGATAATATCCAGCTAGGCCCAAGAAACTACGGATATCTGTAGGAGTTTTGGGGGTCTCCCAATCCTGTAGATTAATTGATATGAATTAGCGAGAGATAAGATTGTTTGAATAGAATTTCGAATATGATAGAACTTACATTGATTATGGCAATCTTAGCTGGATCGACCGAAATGCCATTCTCAGAAACAATATGGCCAAGGAATCTCACTTCATCTCGCCAGAAATGGCATTTAGAAAACTTAGCTTTAAGCTGGTGGTTTCTGAGGGTTTCAAGAACATAACGAAGATGTGCCTCATGCTCTTACTTGTCCTTAGAGAAAACAAGAATATCGTCAATGAATACAAGAACAAACTTGTTAAGGACATCACGGAAGACTCGATTCATCAAGTCGACGAAGTAAGCAGGTGCGTTGGTCAAACCGAATGGCATAACTAACCATTCATAGAATCCATTCTCGGTCCGGAAAGCTGTCTTATGGATACTATCTTCCGCTATTCTGAGTTGGTGGAACCCAGTGGCTAGATCAAGTTGTGAGAAAACTTTAGCTCCATGAAGCTGGTCGAATAAATCGTTGATGCGAGGCATCGGATAACGATTCTTGAGAGTGCGCTTGTTGAGCTCTCTATAATCAACACACATGCGAAGAGATCCATCTGATTTGGTGACAAATACAACTGCAGCGCCCCATTCGGAACAACTTCTTCTAATCAAGCCCTTAGCAAATAGATCCTCAATTTGGGTTTTTAGTTCAGCCTTTTCTTTAGGAGCCATCCTTCGGTGTGGGAGAACTACGGGCGTAGCTCCAGGAATTAGATCAATACGGAAATCTATTTCCCGTTTAGGCGGGAGAGAGCTGACTTCGCCAAATACATCGGGAAATGACTGAACTATAGGCGTGGTGCCAAGATCATCTGGAGGAGCATCAAGAGAAAATATGAAGCTTCCGGCATATTTCTGAGGTGATTTGCATTTAATGACAAGTGGTAAGCCTTGGTCGCTTACTAAAGAAACTGATCGGGATTTGCAAGAGATGACATCATTGAATTTGCTTAACCAATCAGCTCCAAGAAGAAGGTCAAATGCTTGAAATCCAAGCACATAGAAATCCCAAGTAAATCGAGAAAAATCATACATCAATGCAACATCTTTGCAAATACTTCGGAGGTTAGCAGGTCCTCCGATGGGATTTGAGACACATAAAGAAGTAGTGGCAAGAGTGGACTCTAACTTGAGCTTATTGCAAATGTCAACAGATATAAAGCTATGAGAAGCACCAGTATCGAACAATACTCTAACAGGTGTAGCATGTAAATGAAATATACTACGCAAAGTACCTTGGTCATCCTGAGCGGGTGGTGCAGATGGTGCAGGTGTGGTGACAGCAAATACTCCAGAGGGTGTACCACGTTTGTATAGTGGGCAGTCTTTCTTGAAATGACCTGGCTGTAGGCATACATGGCATAAGTCTTTCCTAGTCGTAGAAGGTGGTGGGATAGCAGCTCCGGTAGATGGACAGCTATTAGCATAATGGCCCTTCTTATCGCACTTGAAACATGTGATATTAGCAAGATCGATAGGGCTTTTCTGAGCATATCCCAATCCTGTAGTCTTCTGCCAAGCTTTCTTTTGCTGATCAAAGTTCATCTTCCTCTTCCCGGGCTGGCTAGAAGAGGGCTGAGTAGGGGCAGCCTTGGCAGTGGATCCCTTAGGCTTCGCCTCATATCTAAGGGCATAGTCAACAAGCTCTGTGAAGGTGCAATGGATGTGGCCGGTAAGTAAGTCATAATACTCTGCTCTAGCTCCCATAATGAATTTCTCGTTCTTCAGAAGTGGTGTATCGATCAAGCCAAGTCCGAACTTGGAGAGTTCGTTGAACTTTCTCTCATATTCAGAAAAAGTCATATTGCCCTGCTTAAGATCCATGAAAGCTCTATAAAGTTGGGCCTTCCCAGCAGCTGGCATCCATTGTGCCGAGAAAGTATCCCTAATCCAAAAGATAGACTAGATGAACAATCGTTTCAAGGATAGAAGGAAGAATTTAAACCACTAGAATCCAAACCATTCATACCTAAACTGGGCCCAAGTGATGGTGTCCTCCTCGATACGAGAAGTAACGGATTCCCACCAATCTTGTGCGGCATCTTGGAGTTGCCAAGCAGCAAGCTGACGCTTCTGAGCATCAGTAATCTCCAATCCAGAAAATACCTTCTCCAAACCCTTAAGCCATTGCTGAGCCTCTATGATGTTCTCGGATCCAGAAAACTTAGTACCTCCCAGTTGCGAATACTCCTTGCTAAGAGTAGTGAATTTGACAGGAGCTGGAGCGGCAGGTGCAGCCTGGGCAGGACCATTGCCTCTTCCACCTCTAACATTTCTTCTGGTACTCATCCTGAAATACCAAAAGAGATTTAGAACCACAGATAAGATAATAGAATGCTAAGAAAACTAATCAACGAATCAAAGGAGCTTGAATTTTTTGAAAGGATTTGGATATTGAATCGATTCTCCTCATTCTAGAGTATTGCTACCCTATCTCTAATGAGTTTCTTTATAATCCCGAACTAAGGTTTTGGGAAAACCAGAGCTCTGATACCAACTGTAACATCCCGTATATTTGGACCATTTAAATTGACAATAATCCACACTTGTCAACTTAAATAATACAAAACACAGAACATTATGGGATTATAAATACATAAATGTAAATGAGAATCAATACAACATCACAGACTCAGAACAGTCACAGAATAATGCAGCGGAAAATACACCGTCATAATAGTAGTTCATGAAGCTACTACAGAGAATACAACAATGTCTCAACATAAAGCGACTGAAAAGAGATACAAGATGTCCAATACGTAAGTACATCAAATACTGGAAATAAATGACATAGATAAAAGCTAAGCCTTCAGCATCTTCGACCAACCTTGACCAGCAACGGAATAGCTTCAGACTGACCCGAGCATATGCAAAAGAAACACTCGAGTCAGGACTCAAAATCTTATACAGGATAATCAAATGCATATAATAAAGTCGATAACTCAAAGGTGAATAAAACATCATTAAGGGATCGATAAACTACCTACAGAATACGATAAATAGATAATGTCTAATCCATAAAGTAAGATATCAAGATAGGGTTAAGCAGGGCCCATACACCTCTTAACCTGTTTACAATGCCATAGTCTATACAGCACCGTAATTCCCACCAAAACCGGTGGTTATCAGAGGATACCCCATAGGTATAACACAAAACAAAATCGTGGTTGTCGCGATAGGATAATTAGTATGACAAGGTACATGAGGCGATACCAACTAGGATACTAGTAGTTGCCTGATCCGGACTGATGTTGGGCATAGCAGCTACCACCCCAACACCGCGAAACAACACTTCAAAATCAAGGGGTGCACCCAAATCGAATCACATAAGTAATAGATAAGGTATCGAAGAAGTGTGTCCGCTAGAGATGGCGATCCTCAATGGCCCGGCGCGGCTCCTGTTTTAGTCATGTCAGGGGTCATCCAAATCGTTCTCTTTCTTCAGTCAACACGTTCATCAAACCATCCACTTCATTCTGGATCAACACTTCGCGTATATTAGTTATTAAAGTGGTTTTCGGTATCGACAGAGAGTATGTCCATAATCCGATCCCGGTCTCTTTAATAACTACGTATTAATTACCCAACAGTCAACTTTTTATTAAAGTTAAAACAAATCAAATCTAAAGGTCAAGTTGCAAATTTGACTTCCAAATTTGATATTTCATAATTCGATTCGTTTTAATTACTAAAATCATATTTCGAAAAGAAATTCTAGTTCAAGCCCTTTAGTTATCAAAAATTTAAGTATTCACGTTAAATCAACATTTCACTTATTAAATCAACTCAAATTCATGGATTACATAAAATAGTCAATCTTAGTTCAACTCATTAAATCAAGTTTTATTCTTTAAATCCGTATTTACATTCCTAGGTTCATTACTATATCAATTTCATTTACTACATTCACTTTGTCAAAACTTCGTTTATTCATTTATCAAAACTCGAAATTTAATCACTTTATCTTCTAACCTATTTACTTCTTAAATCTCATTTCGATTAACTTTGTCAAAACACTTTGTTTAACTAAATAAATTCACAAATCCGTTTCAATTCATTACATTAATTCGTTCTCATTTATTTCAATTAAATTCATTTCTTTATTCCAACAAATCTGATTTATTTAATTCGATAAAATCCATTTTATTTATTTCAAACAAGTTCATTTATTTCATTCAATAAAATCCTTTTATTTATTTCAAAACAAATTCATTTATTCGGTTCAATAAAATCATTTTATTTATTTCCAAAACAAATTCATTTATTCAATTCAATAAAATCATTTTATTTATTTCAAAGCAAATTCATTTATTCAGTTCAATAAAATCATTTTATTTATTTCCAAAACAAATTCATTTATTCAATTCAATAAAATCATTTTATTTATTTCAAAACAAATTCATTTATTCGGTTCAATAAAATCATTTTATTTATTTCCAAAACAAATTCATTTATTCAATTCAATAAAATCATTTTATTTATTTCGAACAAATTTATTTATATTCAAACAAATTTATTTATATTTACGTTACCAAATTACAACACAGTTTTCTAAGTTCATTCCATAATTCCAAATAAGTCTCAATTTCAAAACGTTCTTTGTTGACCATTCAGTTTCTTATTTTAATTATCTATCCTAGGCCAATTCATTCAATTGGGTATTTATCATTTCAACCCGATTCCATTTAAATTCAAAATCAAAACATACAAAGGGAACTTGCAGTGTGATAGCTGGGATGGTGTCAAAGTAAATAAACAAACAATAGCATCCATTTGCAACACTTCAACAATTTCAAATAATCCCAAAATAATCGTATTAATTCGCGTTTGTTATTTACGCCAATTAATATAACTATTTCTAGAATCTACACTATCATTTCATGTAGATTAAAGATTATAACATTTTGGTTTTCTTGTCGTTCAATTTCAATTACAACAGTTAATTCAATACGTTCAATAGTCTAAAGTGACATTTTATCAAATTCTACGTGTCAAACAATTTAAAGGGTCAATTTAATAAATCAATATTCATCATATAAAGGGGTCAAGTTCAACATATGTCATTTAGAATTTATTATCTATTCTATATCAAATTCAGTTTCAAATTTATTATCAATTACAATAACAACACATTAAATATCACATAGCAAATTTGGCGTCATAACTATTTAACATACTAACTTCAATTCAATTTTTAGCATCCAATCAATTTAACGTCCAAATTAACATTCATAACATCCAACATCTAATTATCCTAGTATAATAGATTTTTGAGTCATGAATAAAAATATTCACCTTGCATGGTAAGAAGTTTGACGACGAAGCACGAAGACGATAGATAAGAGGCACGAACAAGCACAACACTAACGAACAACAAACTGCAAGCGAATAATAATTCAATTACAATTTGTTCAATACAAGATATATGTATAGATTGTACATATATATTCATACCAACCAAAGAAGCAGGATATGATGACAAAATAGACGAGGCCTAGGCTTGAGATTTCGGATCAGCAGCTGAAAATACAAGACAACGCTGTATATTAATAACTAGACAAAATATAAACAACGCTATACGCAATATATAACAGCAAACACTATCTCCGGACAAGACGATGACCAAGGCGATGACCAACGTTTGTTGAATCAACGCGTGTGGCCAGCTGGGTAGTGGGTTCGGCAGTGGGCTGTTGGTGGTTCGGCTGGCTGGGCGTTGGCCTGGAAGAGCTGGGCTTGCTGGTAGGGTTCGAAGGCAGTGGCATGGGTGGACCTGGTGTAGGCGTAGGAGGCAGTGGCTGCTGGTGGGTCCGTGGGAGCGGAGGCAGGTGGTTGGAAGGCGGGAAGGCGAACTGGGCAGGGGAAGGTGGGAGGGGACTGGGCTGAGGCGCGTGGGGTGCGGAGCTGGTTGGAGGCGAGGATGGGCAGGAAGAGGAGTTGGGATGGGCGGCAGGCAGTGGGCGAAGGGGACGGTCTGGGTGGCGCGGTCTGGGTGGCGCGGAGGGGTGTGCAAGCGGAGGGTGACGGACGGGATGGCAGGCGGAGGGTCAGTCGGTGGCTGGTGGTTGAGGCCAGCGTGGATGTCACGAGGTGGAAAGTTGGCGGTGCCGTACGTGTGGAGGAGTGGGTGCAACTGCTGTTAGTTGCCAGGGAGGACAGTAGCAGGCGAAGTCAGGAGAGTTGGCGTGTGGGTTGAGGCCTAGTTCATTTCTTTTACAAAGTTTCTAACACAGAAGGAAATAGCAAAGAAAGAAAGAAATGAAGAGAAGATAGGAATAAAGATGAATGGAAGAGTGGATACCTGGAGACGTGAGAGCTGAGCAAAATGAAATGAAGAAATGAACTATGCGTTGCTTAAGTTTAAATTTACTTTTTACTTTGTTGCTTCGTATCCCTCACAGCTTTTCATTTCCCAACGTCCACATCAATTTCCAGAGTAACCCCTTAGCTTCCAACTACCCAATTAAATACATCAGCTGACTTTATTTCAACTTCCTTTTGTAAACGGGTTAAAGATTTTGGGTTGCAATTTGTGTACCCGGACTTTTTGGAGCGATTAAATTAACGCGACGGATGATGTCGGACTTCGATTCGCGCAAATAAATATACCGTTATGATCGGTGTGACGATGCGCTTCCAACGGTACACAGATTATTGCGATACGATGATTTTATAAAATTTGCATTTACGCCGCTTAAATTGTACGTTTTGCAAAATAATATAAACGGATCAGGCGATGACAGTTTTAGACGAAACGAATTATAAAATCTTGATCAGAATAATTTTTACAAGCGGACTGTGTAAAAATATTTGGATTTGGAAGATAAATTTTACGTAGCTTTATATGGACTGATATACAGTAAAACGCGAACGGATTTCACTGTAATATTTTTCAATGAAACTTTTTCTCTGTCCATATCTAACTAGACGTATGTCATAAATAAAGTTTGGACGAAATTTGAGATCGTTTAATTTTTCAGAATTTTATTTAAACGATGAATTTAAAATTTTAAATTGGGTCGAAAATTAGGGTCGTTACAGGTGAGTTCAGGTCAACCTAAGGAGGTCGAACCTAACTTCCTTTTCTTGCGTGCAATTTTTGATCTCAAGCCTTCAAATTTTCTTCTCTTTATTCAATCTTGGTTAAGTATATTTTAAGGTTTGTGTGTGTTTTAGGGTACGGGAGCGTGCATTGGTGTGTGTACATGTACATGTGTGTGTGTGTGTGTGTGTGTGTGTGTGTGTGTGTGTTACCCTCTGTTTCAGTTTACTCTGTTTCTTCTTCTATTGAATTAAATTAAGCTTCCACTTCCCTGTGTATTGCTTCGATATGTTGCACTTTGTTATTGCTCCTGATTTCATTTTCTTGCTTGAATTCTTAGTTTGTGTGAGTGTGTGTGCAGCCTATAAATGTATAACTATTTATATCTATTAGTGATGTATATTTAATTTTTCATTAAGATAAATTAAAATAACTATACTTTTATATCTTTTTATACAATATATGAATTAAAATAATTTAAAGTTTCATATCTAATAAAGTGAATTAAATAGCATTGGTTAAATGGAAGGAAATTATATAATGTTTCTTAGTTAATATCTTATAGTAATCAAAGTATAATATATGGAATTTTAATGAATTATCCAAGTTTTAAAGTATTATAATGAACATGTATATAAAAATTGATTAGGATGCACAATTATTTTTAAAATAG
Source organism: Allium fistulosum (assembly GCA_030737815.1). Classification (NCBI taxonomy): domain Eukaryota; kingdom Viridiplantae; phylum Streptophyta; class Magnoliopsida; order Asparagales; family Amaryllidaceae; genus Allium; species Allium fistulosum. The sequence continues at coordinate 156,481,967 of CM060908.1, read as the reverse complement.
TAATTAGTTATAAAAGAAAATGGAACAATTTTTATGTAAAACTGTAGTAGAATAAATTAATGTTTAGTATTAAAGATGAGAATGAGATTTCTAATGTAATTAGTGTATATTAAATTACAGTTTAATCTTATAAAATGGTTGTGAAATTAAATATATATTGTAAAGAAAATATGATAATTGTGTTTAGATAGCCGTTTAATTAAATCTGTAGTATTATTTATTATTCAATTTTACTCATTGATTTTGTTATACAAGATTAAATGTTGAGTTTGATTATTGATTTGTTTGCTCTCTCTCTCTCTCTACATATATATATATATGTATATATATATATGTGTGTGTGTGTGTGTGTGTGAACACACACACATACATATATAATTTATGTTTTGATAAAGTTTTTATCTAATAATGAATAAGTTAAATTAATTTGAATGTTTTATAATTGTTTAGAATAGTATTTAATCATATTAAATTATGAAATAATGTCTATATGTAATATATAACTTTGTAAACAATTTTGTAAATTTAAAATAAGATTATGATATTATTAGTAAATATTTAAAAATAGATTAATTTTATATAATGATAAGATATTTATTATAATTATTAAACTATATCCGAGTTTAGATAATTATTTAATTAATTTTTGGTATATGAATTTGTTATCCATCTATTAGTATTTATTTTGTTATATAAAATTATATGTTGTGAATGATTTATTGTTAAGTATTGTTTTGTTTATTTTATATCTATTTGAATAATCTATTTTATTTTTATATTATTTTTCTGACATTTCTTTCTTGTTTATGGAATAATAATTGTATAAGTGATTCATCGTTGATATGGGTTTAATTGGTGTTCTAAATATGATATGGTGATGACATCTTTGTTATGATTTAATTGTATTTAATTCTATATGATGAGAAATATAGATAGATGGAGTTATAATAACATTCAGGATGGGGCATGCAGTAATATTTCTCTAATTATTCTTAAGACTCGTTATATAGAATATTATGGGAATTGAGTGCGGTTTATAACCAGTGAATAAATGTCTGAGCATCAAGCAGTGGTATGAGACATTGTTATGATATTTATTCGGATATTCATTATAAGTAAATGACACTCACATGATGGGAATAAGTGGATAGTGTGAGGTGATATGTAGTGATATATGGCTCCATACCTATAGTTAATGTGACTTCGGTTCTATATGTATTGGTTCTATATGCCACTATTACGATGTACTCCTATTATGTTTGTTGGAGAGGACCAGATGGCCAGTATCCACCTTGGCAGCCTGATCGTGGGGTCACTCCCCAGATCTATAACACTATATTATATAGCTTCATGCTACTCTTATGTGCGGTTTGCCCCTTGTTTCACCTAGGCCATTAGTCTATTACTTATATGTCAATTTGAGTTTCGTGACGTATTAGTCCTTGCATTGAGGAGCACATTGGTGGATACGTGTCATGATGACTGTGGAGCTAAATAAGACTTTAGAGACTCTGTGTCTTTGGAGCTTGTGTGCGTGCTTTCATTCTCCCTTCTGGTACTGATGGAGTAGTAGATTGGCATATACGATTGATACACTTCACTGTAGCATTGTTGTAGGCCAGGTGCCACATATTATTATTATTATATATATGACTCTACTTGGGACTTCATGCTTATCATACAGTCATTTCCCATCATGATACTTTCAGATATTTTATATATGGGGAGTTGAGATTATACTTGAGATATATGATCAGCGTATAGTGGATTCTCAGTATATTGATAGGCAGCCTCTATTATATTTGATATTAATGATTATGTATTATTTATAGAGATTAGGAAATATATTTGGGCAGTGCCTCATGCTACCCTTATTATACTTGGTGATATCTCTTTTACTGATATTTTTGGATTTAGTAATGATTACCAGATATGTATGATTCATCCATTAGTATCAATTATGTGATTTCAAATGTGACATGTTTCTATATGAGTGATGACATCTTTTGATATCGGCGTTGATTGGTTTCATATGAGTTTGAGATATTTGGAAGAAGTAGTGCTTGGATGATTATGTATGGCATTATACACATTCCCTATATTTATATATGCGTTCTTTGACATTCCATCTGATAGTATGATTATATTAGTGAGTTATTATATTATCATCCCATGTTTACATTGAGTTACCCTTATTATAGTTACTTGATTAGACATAGTATGAACTGTGTATTATTTATATAATACTTGGGTCATTCCGACACATTTCAGGTACAGTGATGACATGACCAATGTTTGTTTTACAGGGCTTAGAGAAGATATATCTTAAGAGTATTGTAGTATACTAGTATGATATTGATTTACTGTATATTTAGACATTGATTTGTATATTTATTATTCATCGCGTTTCATTGATATAGTTGATATTTGAGTCGAATTGTACTCTTGTTATATACATATTATATGTCATCGCTGCGGTTCTGACTCCATGTTCTTTTTTATTTACTGTAAATTGTGTATTGCTCTATCCTAGTGGCACATGTGTTTATTGCTTTATACGGATACCCTGTACGTACATGTGAGATATTTATTTGATGTTTAAATACATACTAGTGTTAGTCCAAGGGAATATTCATGTATGTACCCCATATAGCCTCATTCTCTGTATCATCTGACAGTATTACTCTATAATACTTTTGTATAGAATGGGTATAAAGGTGTGTTGCTTTAGTGATTAACAATAATAAGGGATGAATTACTATATCTTACTAATATACATACGAATATGATGAATACCACTCACTTATTAGCCATGCATCTTCTCCGATCTAAGATGAATCCTTCTTCTTCCTTATAGTTCGGAAATTCCTCACCTTGAAAATGCAAAATTTCTCGTGGCTTTGATTTATTATGTAGCTCTCTTTGCGATGATCGGTTCCATATATTTATTCTTTTAATTTGGATTTGGTTTGGTGGATTTAGAATTGATTTTGTTTAGGGATAGATAAAGAAGAAGATGGAGATAGGAGGTAAGATGTTTAGGCTAAACTGTGACTAGATAATAGGCTGTCATTTCTGTCTATAGGCTGAAATAATTCACATTTTAGGCTAAAATCTCGAAATTAATATATTACGAAAATACCATTAGTTTGACTTCTTTTAATTTCTAGCCCATTAACCAAATTAAGCAAGTTATATATGTTTTCTAGCCTTTAATGACATTACGAATACAACGGGATAGGTCTTGAAGCCTGGGTCTAGCTTCTGTAGAAATTTACTATTTTTCCCACTATGTGAAATTACGATTTTACCCTTTTAAATTTAATTATTTAGTCTCATAAAATTATAGGGTGTTACGAATGATGACCCACATAAGGAATCAATAAGGTTCGGTATCGATCCTTAATGATCGGTACCGACCTGGTCTTCACTTTGGTTCATTTATCTTTTTTCCTTAGCTCCTCTTTCTTTCGCTCTTCAACACGACCAAGTACCCTAGCTCCAAAAAAGGATCGATACCGATCCTTATGACCTTATCCATACATAGCTGTATTCCTTGTATTCTTCATTCTTGGTACATCTTGTTCTTCTTAGCCTATTTCATAACCACCAAAAAGTCCAGATTCATCAAGATATCATATAGTTCAAATCCAAGATAACAAAATCATATGCCAGTAAGCAAGCGATAACTCTTTATCGGTTTTATCATATATAACTCCTAACCATGGTCTTTGCCTTAATATCGACCTTAACCTTCAGTTGTCACAACAAATAGATGGATTATACAATTTTACCTATCATTTCTTAAAGATCTTAGTATAATGAATAAACCTTGAGTTTACTCAACAAATACATGCATGTATCTTACCTTATCTCGAAAATATGTTAATAAAACTACACATAACAACTCTCGCTTGAGTTTGCTCAACAATTAGTACATATGCATGTGATTTATCAATATATAAATGATAGAGGATGCTTATATTAAAGATTCACAATCTTTGATATATTTCGAGTGATATTGATTTAAGAAATAATGTATTTATTATAATGATTCAGTGTTAAGCATATCTGAAATTACAGTACACGTACCATATGTATGTGTTTCCATAAATCTATTTTGTTTTCATTTCTATTTATATTTAATTATACATGCATAATTATGTAAATTAAATTTGTTCATAACTAATATAATTTAATTAACTTATATAATATTTATATGTACCTTATTAATTAAATCATATTTAACTAATTTTAATTCTTAATTTTATTTAAAATTTTGAAAATTTTATTTAATTCATCTTACTACTTAAGAAGAATATTTAATTACAACCATTATAGTTGTATATATATATCAATATATTTTTATATATATATATATATACTAATTACTTAACATTTAATCAGTTATTTATCAAATAAATCATTGAATTAATTAAAAAAATTAATTAAAATTTTAATAATTTTTGAAATTTTTATTTAGTTGACCTTAAACAATTTTTAAGATAAAGTTTCAAATATAACCATTATAGTTATATACATATATCAATAATCATATGTATATGTGTGTGTATTTAACTACTTAACCTTAATCAATCAATTAATTATTTAGGGTCTTTTTGATAATCTTTAGGTGAAACCTATAAATGGTAGCCTTGTTGTAAACATGTCATTAGGGCATGTTATGTTTGATGGATGAAAATGATTGCAAGTGGATGCCAATGTTTGCAAGTGGATGCATTGCATGCACTAGATAGATATTTATTAGGATAATCGGCCAACTAGGTACATACCCCTGCATATGCGTGCCTGTTATCTATTACATTTGCACATGTTTGTGTGTGTGTGTATATATATGAATGGATGTTGCATATGGATGGTGCATTTGGGTGAATGATTGAAACATACATATAGAATTATCAATTATAGTAGGGTAATTGCATACATTTGGTTGCATGGCATAAGCATACTTGCATTACAGGAGGTCAACTGAATCAATAGACCGGCTACCTTTTCGCATTAGGTAAGTTCATATTCATTTCACTTTGCCTAAATCATAAATTGCATTAGTTAAAAATAAGGACAATGGTTGAAATGGATGATGGTTGAGTAGATGGATGTAGTTCTTGGATGTTGGTTGTTAATTACGTTCTTCCGTCTTTGGAGATTTCGAGGATGAAATCCTTTAAGGGAGGGAGAATGTAACACCCCGATATTTTATGGGAAATATAATTAAAAAGAAATTAAAAGCACATTTGGTACAGAAGTAAAGGCGCATGTTGACTTTCTTAGTTACCAGGGATCACATCCTATTGTCGCCCAAAATCTAGAGCGATGTTTTTTTAGCTGGTTCGTTTCCAGCGATTTTCCTACGTATTTCAACGTTGTTTTTGACATGTGGCGGCTTCCCATTTGCTCTAGTGATATAATAGGATGAGATGGTTAAATTTTATTGGCTGAGTAATGTGTATGGGCTTGAATGCATAACCATTAAGTGTATGAAAGAACTAGATTTAGTCTAAAATAATATAATGGATTATATTCACTCAAACAATCTACAAATAAACCATCCAACCTAAACCTAATCTCTTATTCAGCCGTCGCCATAATTCTACAGTAAAATTAGTGTGTATTATTCTTCCTCATTTTCTCTACTAAATAAACAAATCTCTACCAAATTAAATTATCTATATATATTCAAGCAATTTGAGAAATTTAGAAGAATCAAAGGGCGAAAGATTAAAGCAAAGCTTTTTTCAAATTTATGCAAGCTCAAGTGCCAAGTGAGTGGAAATTAATATGAAATGGAAAAATAAAATAGTTCAATTTTAGTTCTTTTCTGGGACGTTAATATGAATTAATTTCTGTTATTAAATGAGAATAGATGTAAATTATTGCAACTTCTTCTTCTTCTTCCACTTCTCAAACCTAATTCATGTTTGGTTTAAAATATGGGACATATAAATTGTTTATTCACATTTTATGGCATAAATAAGATTGAAATTTATGTAAATTATTGTATTTTCTTCTTCTTCCACTTCTCAATTCTAACTCATGTTTGGGTTGAAATTTGAAACAAACAAATTGTTATTCACATTTCATGGCGTAAATAAGATTGGTTTAATTAAATTGAATTAGAATTGTTATTCAATTTCTAATGATAGAACATGTTAGTTGAATAAATTCAGAATATGTTACATGAATAAAATTATGGTTTTGATTGATATAATTGCACAATTTTGAATATGGTTTTGGAAAAAAAATTGGGAAGTCTAATTGGCATAATTGTTTGTTTCATATGTGGCCTAATAATGCAAAGTGGAATTTTGTGTAATTAAATGGTTGTGGCTATTGGATAGAAATTTTGTATTGATTAAATCTCTAAAAGGAGAACATAAATTACGGTGGAAAAAATGTAAATTAAATGGACCCTAAAGGCTAGTGTAAATCTGTAACAAATGGCATAAAAATTACAAACAAACCATACAGACTGAACGGACGTGAAATTGAAATACCATTTATGTAAGAAAAAGGGAAATTGTGAAATAACCAAATCGGATGTAAAAATGGCCTGAAGCAGATTAATGGAAATAAATAGTATGTAAACTGTAACGGTAAAATTAATCAATCAGGAAGCGATTTGGTAGGCAGACCTTGTAAAGGTTTGGATAGGTGTTTCATGCAGTTAAGACCAAAATATAATTTTGGTTGTACGTACTAGGAGTGGGCAAGTAGGATCACAAGGATGTTTGTTACCTTTCATAGGTTGCTAGTACGTAGGATAGATAGCATCCACAATTGTAGGCTTCTTCAGGCAGATCGACGCGAACGGAACAGGACAAGTGTGCTTCGACGTAGGTTTTTTTACGCAGATCGTTGGAGGATTTTGCTCAGCCGACACAGCCGTGGGCGCTCTTTCGGAGGACCGACACTTTTGATAGCGGCAAGTCTACGTTGGTGGCCGAGGAGATAGGAGGATAAGAGTCCAGTTTGGTGGAGCCTGAGCGCAACTTCGGGGTCCCGCAAGGTTGTTTGAGTCAGCGTCGGTTAGACGTAAGAGGCATTTAGTCACAGTGCATGGGTGAAGAGCATGACTTTCATGGTGTAGCATGTAACGATGCGACTTTTCGACGCTCGAAAGTCGACATTAATACGTCCACTGTATCAAATGCCGCGCAATCAAATGCCGGAAAACTGAACCATTAGGGTTAAAAGAAGGGGTAGAAGAAGACAGAAGAGAAGAAAGAACAGAAACACACAGAAATGGAAACAATATCAGAATCTCACATTTCGCAGCGGAACAATATATAATAGATAATCACTAGTATTTTAAACAAAGAACTATATCAGTTTATACATACATCAATCAGAGTCAATATACAACTCAATACAACAACGGACAGTTATAGAAACCTGTCCTCATACAGAATACACAACGGAAATAAATAACAAGTACGGCAGTACATCTCTCCATCCAGCTTATCCCCAAAGCTCCAGAATATCCAGAATATCCTGATAAAATAACTCTAGGCTGCCCGTGTGGAAAGTTATGGGCACCCAGAGTTTAGAAGGGAACAATAAACTCCGAGTCAGTCATGGTGACTGGTATGAGATTGTAAAACAGTTATTTTCACAAAGAAATTAAAATTAATTCGCAATTCTTTTGGAAAATGAAACTACCATAAGACCACCCGCCACACACACAATGCAAACACAGAATTGGAGGAGATTTCTTCTTATGATAGTCAAAGATGCTTACTACACCAATCATTGGTTTATTATTATTAATGTCTAGTGTAGAAAACATTTCGAAAGTATAATATCAATCTTAGCCAGCATATGACTAGTATCGTATGCCTACTATAGCTACCATCTAAACAGTGGTGACCACCATAAGTAAATGGCAGGTTCTACAACTAAAACCGTACAATTTTCGTATTGGGAAAATGGATTTCAAACAAATGGTCAGGCTAAGGAACTTCCTTTCCTACTGCCGAATGGGATCGCCTCTGGCTGGATGTCCCGAGAGACAAACTGCTCTCTGCCAAACAAGGCCGGGTTACCCCTGTAACTAGGTAACTCACGAATATGTCATCACCCGGTCCTTTGGGACCTTTATCCAAGCGCTTGGTAGCATCATCACACATAATAAATAAGGTGTGTCCACATGAGTAAGTATCTGGGCTCCATACCATGATACCACCCCTTTCCAGTAGGAAATGACATACCCTAAAGGGCACGACCCTCATAACCTTGCCGCAACATTCCTGTTTCGACCATTTCCGGGTTGTTGAGGCACTAACGAAGTCTCGTCCACAAAGCTATGCTTTTTCACAAAGCCGTGCTTTGATCACAAATGATCAATAAATGATCATCGTAACAGCAACACTCAGCATGCCACATTACCAAATTGGGAATATATCGCTGATAAATTTCAACTACATAACCTCTGAGCTCGTATGTCTCAGAGAAGGGTGTTAAGCTAAGAGAATAAATTCTCCGCCACCAACAGAAATGTATTTGAAAGAAATCAGCTTTACATCTCAAATTGTAATGTCAGACACGTAACCATACAAGTCTGTTCCGGGTTCGAACAGAACCGAAGGCACTTCCAAAGAAGTCCTTGCAAATCCGGATATTCACAATCCCGATAAAACTTCCCATCACAAAGGAAATCTCAATACCGTATCTAACGGTGCAGAGACAATCGATAGGTCATCCTATCGTTTTCACAAATACCCGGTCTTCACCACCGGTCTTCAATACGATCCATATCGTCGTATTATTATTCGGAATGGGTTATCTGACACAAAGGTCCTTTCCCGGCTAAACCGAATAATAAGCGTTTGTTTTTAAAAACAAATTCAAATGCCGTTTCAAAGGCAAGATTGATAGTCGGTGATTTAACTATCAATAATATTCATAACAATCATCAGATTCAAATAATTTTCCTAAATTATTTAATTTCAAAATATCTTCACGAGATATTTATTTTTCCACACTTCACATTTGAAAACCAATTTCAAATCACAAAATGGTCCATTTAAACCAATTAAATAAATCCTTATCGATTTATTACAAATTTACATTTCAAATCTGTAAATTTATTTCCACACTTCATCACTTTGAAAACCGATTCCAAATCATATTTTTTCACACTTTAAAAATAAATCAATGTTTATTTTTAAAACAAATTTCCCTTTCCTTTACAAATTCTATTCGGAATTTACATTCTCAAATATTCATTTTCAACATCAAATCGACTTTCAAATTGATTTCTCAATTTTTATATTCAAACTCCAAATCAAATTCCAAATTGATTTCTAAATTTACTTCAACACCGAATCAAATTTCAAATTGATTCAAATTTTTAATCCAAATACCAAATCATATTACAAATCGATTTACACATTTATTCTCAACACCAAAAATCGATTTTTTATTCAAACACCAAATAGATTTTTATATCGATTTCCCTAAGATTTATTTCTTCAATACAAAATCAATTATCAATTGGATTTCAACAATTTTATCGCTTTTAAAATAAATTCCTTTATATTTTCCAAACCATTTAAAATTCCATTTCAAATAAATTTTCCAATCTTCAGAATAATACTATTCAAAATTCATTTATAAAAATCCTTTCCCATATCTTGGAATTTATTCAATAAGATTTCATAAATTAACTTTACGCTTTTAAATCCCTTATTTTAAATTTATTCAATTCTTTCAAAAAGAATTTACTAAAAATTCCAGCTTTAATTCCAAAAATCCAATTTCATTTATTTCTGGTATCCAACGATACCAAAAATACATTCGGCTAAATTTAGCCTTCAACAATTCAATCACAGATATAATCATACACAAATTATAAAAAATCAATCACATAACATATGAAATCAATTCAAATGTTTTGAGGAATCTTGTTGGATCCCTCCAACCTGTTTCCCTGCATCCACAGATGTTAGCACAATACCAATTCCACTTCGAGGTGGAATATCGCGGTATATAGGATTTATAAAATATCATCCGCTTACTAACGGCGCAATAGGGTCTCATCCGCTATACAGTGCGGGAAATCAATCAATCCAATATATACATATGCCAATATGTATATATTGCTATATATATATATAGATATATCCTACTATATCTAATATCACATCCAAACAGCAATCAATAACTGCAATACAAAATTTTATTTTAGTGAGAAAATCTCACCTTAGCTTTTGATTTGCCATCCATTTCCATTTCCAGTTTGTTTTCTTCCCAGTTTCAAACCTTGTATAAATATTTATACAGTTCATTAATATTCGGATAAAATCGAACTATTAAATTCCATTTGATAATTTAAATTAACTAGTAATTTATTTTAAACAATGATTTTTTTTTCTTAGAAAAAGTATTTTAGTAAGTAAAATAATTCAAATTAGTCACTTTACCAATTTAATCAACAGATCCATTGTTTAAAGTAAACAAGTAAATTAAAAATGTATACAGGTATATTTATTTCCTTTTTAAAACTGCCTATGTATATCTCTATTTAAAAATCTACAGATTTACAAATCTAATTTATATAACTTCCAACATTCAAATCTTTCTGTTTTATAAATGTATATTTTCTTTTGAAACCATATATATATATATATACACTTATAAAAATAAATTATATTAAAAATCAAATCTTCTATAAATCCTTTTATTAATTTTCTGTTTACTGTAAACATATAACTTTGTTTTTTTTTTCTTTTTTTGCTTTTGAAAATAATAGCAGTAATTTATCCTACTGTATATTTATACATATATATACAAATCAATAAGTTTATGAAAATAACTGTTATTATTATTTACCTAACTTATATACATATATAATATACATGTTTTAAACAAAACAAACGTATACCTTTACTGCCTCGAACAACCATCGCACACGACCACTGAATCCACTCGCCTTGTATGCTGCCCTCGACGATAAACCCTCTTCCAGAAATCGAAGTCGAAATCGACCGTCTGCTCGAAGCCACGTGAGCGCCTCCAATCGATCCTTCCATTCGAACGAACGCCTCGCCTATCCCCTCGTCTTCCAGCCGGCCTCACGAACTCCACCACTCGATCGAAACCCTCATGCTTAACCATGTCGATACCTCATCGTGCCTTGCCCTAGGTTCACGAGCTCGTTGGACTCGAGCAACTTCGATCGGCTACCCCTCGACGAGTTTGTAGATGATTCGAACGAAAATTTGCTCGTTCGTATATTTTTTCTTTCTTTCTGGTATTTTCGTTCGAACGAGAATTTCTGATGAGGAACGAAAATCTGAATTTCGTTTAAATTTTGAAGATGAAAATATGTTCCCTCTGGCTTTCGATTTTGAAATGAAAATGAAGGAGGTGTTAGGGCTTGAACTGCCTCAAATTCGAAGAAGGAACGGAAGGACGCGTGTTCAAAATAAAGACAGGTGTTAGATTAAGGGAAGCACTTATACGTGATTTAAGCAGAGAAAAAGTAAGTCGGCTAATGGAAAAGAAACAATAGTTGTGGGGATTTGACTAGCTTTTTGGACCGACTATTTAAATTAAATTTCGATATAAATTCAGCGCGTTTACCTATCGTACGCTCACACGACAACTCCAATCACTATGAAAATTGAAATCCGGTTGTAACGACCCGTATTTTCACGGATCGAAACATCGTAAAGGAGTTGACCTTTGGTTGCATTTCTGTTAAGTTTCAGATTTTGGCAGAATTTTGTCTATGTCCTAAGTCGTAGCCGACTTATGGGTTCTGGACGAGTTAGTGTTAGGTCGTGGGTTAGTTGTAGCGACCTATAGAATTATGCAACCTAGGATTTAGTTAAGTGTTAGGTCGGCAGGGCGAGTTAGCGACCTAAGGAACTGACCGACTTAAGGATATGGCGACTCAAGGGTAGGCAGACCTAGTGGAGTTAGCGACCTAGTGGTTACCGGGTTAGCATAGTTAGGTCGGCAACGACCTAGGGGAGCTGGGGTAGCAGGTTAGCGACTTAGTAGAGTGAGCGACCTATGGGATTGACCGACCTAAGGAATAAGTTAGTTAACGACTTAATAGTTAAGTCGTAGATGACTTAGGAGTTAGTGGTTAAGTCGTCTAGATGACTTAGTAGTTAGGTCGTATCCCAGTTTGTTCGCGACTTATGTTAGGTCGCGTAGATGTTTTAAGGGGTTAGGTCGTAACTCGTTGGGTTGAGTTAAGTGATAGGTCGTTAAGGCGTGTTATGGTTAAGCCGTAGACAGATGAGTTAGCTAAGTCGTAGGTCGGCTACCATGATGAGTCGTACCCTCTGTTAAGTCGTATCTTGGTTGGGTCGTAACTTTGTTAGGTCGGCGAAGCTGCTAAGTCGTTAGATCGTATAGGCGCGTGAGTTATATTGTGACCGACTTAGGAGTTTGGCTGCTATATCGTTAGGTCGTAGGTCGTAGCCTATGTGTTAAGTCGCGAGCGACCTAGGAGTTAGGATGGTAAGTCTTGAGACCTAGTTCGTTAAGTCGCGCGCATTGTTTAGGTCGAAGAGCTGTTAGGTCGTATAGGTTTTAGGTCGGCAAGGTCTTAGGTCGTAGGTCGGAGACGACCTAATTCCGAGCTACGACTTAGAGAATTTCTGCTATAAATAGAGGGGGTTGTTCTCACTTTTTGAGATCCGGATTTTGAAGCGACGAAGTGCTGCCATTTTGAGAGCTCGACTTCTACACTTCTTCACTTCTTTTCTCCACTCTAATCTAGTGCTTCCTTTCATCCAAATCAAAGATCAAGATTGAAGATTCAAGAGCTTAGATTGAAGATCTTCATCTTTTCAAGAGAGATTTCTTCGTTTGAAGCGGATTCATGATAGATCAAGCTTGATCCTTCGCTGTCCAGATCTGAAGCGTATTGATTTGGGTTTGTTTAGGTGATTTGGTGAGTGGTGATTATCTCTCACACGGATCCAAAGGAGTATATCGGATTGTTGGCTAGATTTGGTGTTAAAATAGAGATTTCCATGCATTTTCTTCATCCAAAGTGTAGATCCATATAGATCCATTGTTCATGATGATGTTACATCCATTTTATCATATGTTAACCTATGCAAGTTCATTCATCAAGTTTGTAGAGATATAATCCATGTTTTCATGCTTATTGGACTTTCAACTCTTTAATTACGAAAATGCCATTATTGTTATAATTGTCTACTTAGATCATTTTTGAATGCTTGATTGCTTGGATTGATGTTTGATTTGATTGATTGTTATGAACTAGATGATTGATGATTAGATTTAGATCGAAGACGATTCAAAAGCTAAGGGAAAGGCTCTTGAATTGGGAAAGCTGCTCGTGGCATATGTAGCGGGATGATGAAGCTCTTATGCATAGATTTGATGATGTGATGTTGAGATGAGGCTTCGTGAGGATGTGATGAAGCGAGGCAATCATGTGATGAAGACTTGGTCTAATCCAGACGGGATCATTCCAAGCATGTTGATAACTCGGTGATATGATTCGAGTTGAAGATAATGAATGGATATGAGAATAGTCGTCGAGGAGGATTGTGACGCCCCACCTCAATACCCACGCTAGCCAAGGACACTACGATGTAGTGCTGTCAACTAGCACGGAGAATAAGGCTGTTGAGGAGCGACCATCCATGTAATTGATTATCACACGGTGGCTATAAAATAATCTTCGGAAACAAACATAGAAATAAACATAACACAAAGCAGTCACAGACATCCATATCACAAAGGCGGAAGAAGATATGAATATATAACTAACACATGAAGGTGTACATCAGAGTAGTGGTCAAAAAGTTCCACAATAATACAAAAGAATAGCAACCTGTGATATACAAAAAGAATACAACTATGAGTCCATATCTCAAGTGTATACAACAAAAACTGCTAAACTAAATAGTCAGCCAAAAGTCAGAGTAGCAAATCCCGGAAGGAAGTCAAGCAGAAGCACCTGTAACATCTCGGTCTGACCCGAGTATTATTTAAGAAAATAATAAACGGATCAGTCTAACAATAAATATCAGATGACGTGATATATAATAAAAGACATGGCATAAACATAGAATATCCATACTGACATACTACTATAAGTATGAAAATGATGATCAACAGGAGATCAACCGATGAGAAATGATCAATATCACGAGAATCTTCTCAAAGATCCAAAGAGGGCATCATACCCTAAACTTGTACTCATAACAAGTCAATGACATAAAAATCCAGAAATCAAACAAGAAATCCAGAAATCATAAAAAAGAGAAAGAGGCCTATCACATGATGGTCCGAAGACCATGGGGAGCTACCCCATATGTGTGAGTCGGAATCACACTGATTGAGGCCTAGGCTAACCAAAAAGCAAAAAGGTATGTGTGAATGGAATCACACAAGTGGTGTCTAGCCTAACCTCGCAAACAAAAAGATATGTGTGAGTCGGAATCACACTACTGCGGCCTAGACTAACCTTGCGGACAAAGAGATGTGTGTGAGTCGGAATCACACTACTGCGGTCTAGTCTTACCTTGCAAACAAAGAGACATCGCACAATTGCTAGTCTAAATCATAAAATGATCATCATGATCAGCGAGAAGTGTCAATCACACCAAGCTAGTAAATATATGAGTTTAGCTTCATGTCCCATAACCACTTGCTTAACTTAAATATTTACGAACAAGCTGTAAATCTTCACTAGGAAATTGTCACGAAAAGGGTTCAATCGAACAAGTCCAAGAGCTAACCGACGAAGTGAACGCAAGCGTTTCATACCACTCGTTTTACTAAGTCGTTTAAGTCGATTTCTCATTCGAGTGAAGTAAAGGCTTATATATATTAGTAGATTGAAAATCGGTTTGAGAAAACGAACTTTTGATATTAAAAATAGTGTTGAAATCGATTTGATGAAAGAGTTTTGATATTTACTACTAGTATTAAAACCTTCATATCTTTAAAGTGACAAGTCATAAAACGATTGTTGGAACAATCTATCACAAAAAATTCACATTCGGAGACGTGAATAAAATCCAAGGAAATCAGCTCAAAATGCATCAAAGTGGAAGTTCTGATGAATGCTTTTCAGATATGATTGCCTACGCAGAGTAATACGGCGGGGTGCGGGGCAGCGCCCCGTCACGGTACGACTTAGTGAAGCCAAGCTGGTCAAGCGACCTAAGGAAAAGTAGGTCATACGACCTAAGGGTAAGGTCGGAGGCGACCTACGACTTAGTGTGGTCGAGCGACCTAAGGACAGCCGACTTAACAATTTGCGACTTAGTGGGGCTTAGGTCGGAGACGACCTACGAGGTAAACTAGGTCGACTTAGTAGACGAGCGACCTAAGATAAATGGTCCAACGACCTAACTCGAACGACCCAGAGGGTCGAACGACTTAACTGGAAGGTAAGTCGGAGATGACTTACGAGATATACTGGCCGACCTAACTCGACCGACTTAAAGACTTAGCAGGGTCGAGCGACTTACGAGCTACGACCTAAGGTGACGAGGGCGTTAGGTCGGAGACGACCTAACACTTGACTCGCGAACGACTTATGGAAAAGAAGCTTAGGTCGGAGACGACCTACGAGATAAGCCAGTGCGAGCGACCTAAAGTTTGCCTGGGGGATTATAGGTCGGCAACGACCTAACGTTTTGCCTGGAAATTATAGGTCGGCAACGACCTAACGTTTTGCCTGGGGATTTTAGGTCGGCAACGACCTAAGACTTAACAAAATTCGAGCGACTTAGTGGTTTGCCTTGGAATTTTAGGTCGGCAACGACCTAACGTTTTGCCTGGAAATTATAGGTCGGCAACGACCTAACGTTTTGCCTGGGGATTTTAGGTCGGCAACGACCTACGACTTAAGAGCGAAGACCTTACATTTCGCCTGGGGATTTTAGGTCGGCAACGACCTACGACTTAAGAGCGAAGACCTTACATTTCGCCTGGGGGTTATAGGTCGGCAACGACCTAGGACTTAAGATAGTGGTGACTTTTCAACGCACGAGCTAGCAGCCTGGACGACCTAACCTAGGCAGAACGACTTAAGGCTGGAAATTCACCAAAAACGCTAAAAAGTGGAGCTTTTTGCCAATCCAATCCAAACCAAATGCCAATGTGCATGTAAAAGTGATAGGGGATCATTCCCAACAGTCCAATGACAATCATAGGCAAGATGTGAGATCAAAAATCTCACCTTTTCCACGAAATTGATGTTGGAGAGCTTAAGAACGAAGCAAGAATCAACCCCTAGCTTGAATCTATGTTCTTCACCTTGAATTCGGAGTTTGATGTTGAATTTACTAAAGATCTCGAGCTTGGAATTTTAATTTCTCCTTCCCCCCACCATTTTTGAAGAAGCTTGAAGTGTTTGATGAAGTGATGAAGAGAAGAGGGGGTTGGGCTGAGTTAAGAAGGTGCAGTCCCAACCAAAGTCACAAGTGGAAAAGTGACGAAAATTTCACCATCTCCAAACATATCGAAGTTTACACTCAAAAAGATCGCAAACGTCATTTTGAACTAAATGGGGGTGGTCTCGAGTCCTAATTTGACCGTATGCAAAAAGTAGCTTTTCGGACTAACGTCCGACTAACGATAAAATATAAAAATATAAAATCGATAGATATGCGGGTTGTTACAAGGATGACTAGGAGGCTTGGATAGCATCGTTGTTGAAGGTTCTAGCATGCTCTAAGCAAGAGTACGTTTGGGCAGATTCGATAGTCCCAACGACTAACTGTTGATGGTCGAGTACTCTGGGCAGATTCGATAGTCCTAGGCACGGGTTGCGACGACGTGCGGGAGTTATGTCTAGAACCGGGGTTTCCATTAGCCCTTGACGGACGGCTGAAAGAATGTGCCGGTCATTCAATTAACGGTGATATCGAAGCAATGATAACAGTGATAGCCAGAGTCATGGATGTTTGGTTGTATCGTCATTCGGACTCAAGAGCGGTATTTTCTGGGTGCTTATCTAATTTAGGCCTTGGTACTTGGAAAACATCGCCCTTGACTCGAGTGATAGTAGCTTTACTTTAAATTGTATGCTCTGTTATGTTTGCTTCTGCTTAGTGTGTGTCTGGGGGCTATCATTGTAGAATGAGGTTGGAGTGGGAGGGTTGTATTCCTATTCCTTTTCCTTTATGCTCTTTTGGTATGTTGTTAGTTAATTTACTGCTCACTAAGACTGTTGTCTGACTCAAGGCTTTATGTTTTAATTCTTATTGCCTTGGGCTGTTCGTCCATTTTGGGACGGGCAGACTAGGTAGCAGGTGACAGGTGCTGTTCTCTTCTCACGATGCTGATATCGAAGACGAGCTTGAGGGTTGCATATTATCTTCTTATTATATGTACTGGATATTCCGCTGTTTCGTATTCTCTGAGAGATATGTAGTGAGGCTTGATGTATTGACTATGTGGATGTTTGTATTCAACTATTATGGAGTTTTATATGATGTCATTTTGTTCTGTAAAGCTTCAATATACATATGTTCTATTGTATTTTGTCCATGCGCTGTGAGTAATACGATAGATTCTGTTGTTTTTAATCCTACCCTGACAATCGTCCATGGTCGCCTGGCACACTTTACAGCGCACTATTTCTAGATTCGGTGCAGGGGTCATGGGCGGTCGTCACATTTGGTATCAGACCATTGGTTAATCGATTTTACCCAACGCTCACTGACGAAACTACGTATGAGAGACGTAATTGTATTTTGATGGATGAATACTATATATAATATAGTAGCTTAGTAGAGTTTGAGTCCTTTATGCAGTTGTTTCTCTAGATGTTCTAATCATTCCTTTTTATAGATATTGAGAATGAGTCGAAGAGGGAGACCAACTGCTAGGGAAGGCCGTGCTACTGAAGAGACTGCTGATTATGCAGCCATGTTCGAAGCTATGATGACTTCGATCATGAGAAGGATACCAGTTCCGGGGGCAGCAGTTGATGTAGGAGTTCAAGTCCAAACTCCGAAACCAGTGGATTTTGCTAAGTTGTGCAAGGATTATACTGCTCTTGGAGGGAAGGTTTTCTTGGGAACAGAATCAACTATCGAAGTCCAGAGATGGATAGATGCTTGTAGAAGAATCTTTGGTGATTTGGGAATTGATGATGCAACTAAGAGGAAGTTGGCATCAATGCAGCTTCAAGGGAGAGCCTCTGATTGGTGGAACTCTATTACCATCAATACTCCGGAGGAAGAGATTACTTGGGAGCAATTCCAAGCTAGATTTGAAGCTAAGTTCATTTCTATAGCTCAGAAGTCTGTTTTGTTCAAGAAGTTTGTGGAGCTCAAGCAGGGTGGAAGATCTGTTCTTGAGTATGTTTCTGAGTTTGAAGCTTTGTCCAAGTATGCTCGGTCATATATTGAATCTTCTTATCAGAAGAATGAGAAGTTTGTGACCGGCTTGGATAGTTATCTTGGGAGACAGTTGGTGGATCATTTGGACGATTCATTTGAGAAGCTTGTGGAGAAAGCTCTTAGGCATGAGAGTCTGTTTCCTAAAGAAGGACCTGTTGTTGCTGTTACCAGGGGAGAGTCTAAACCACAGCAGGGTGGAAACCAGAAGAGGAAGCAGCAGCATCAGAAGGGTAAGGATGGCCAGAAGAAGCCGAAAGGCGAGGTGACTTGCTACAATTGTCAGCAGAAGGGCCATTTCTCTAAGGATTGTAAGAATCCGAAGGCACCGATGAAGTGTCACAACTGTGATAAGCCAGGGCACATCAGGAAGAATTGTCCAGAACCGAGGAAGGACAAGCAGATTGTGCAAGCTTATGCTTTGGGAGCTGTTCCGTCGTCTTCGAAAGCTCCTACTGCTGAAGAGAAAGGGAAGAGTGTGGTTGTTCAAGGTACTCTTTTCCTATGTGGTGTTCCAGTCAGAGTTCTGTTTGATACTGGAGCGTCGCATTCGTTTGTTTGTAATGAACTTGTAGGCCGGTTAGATTTGAAGCCGGATATTGCTGATAGGCCATTGGTTGTGACTAATCCAGTTGGGGGTTCGTCTTGTTTGTGTATGTTATGCCGTGGTCTAGTTGTATCGAGTCATGGTTGCTCTTTTGTTTGTGATTGCTTTGTTCTGAACTTTGCGGGGTTCGGAATTATCTTGGGTATGGACTGGCTTAGGAAGTATGCGGCAAAGGTTGATTGCGAGAGGTTGGAAGTGACAGTCGAGAATGTGGAGGGGCGAAAGGTTGTGATACGATGTAAGCATGAAGAAGGCGTCTTCATGAGCTTCATGTATTCGCTAGTTGTTCCACGGGATGGACTGTCATCAGTGCCAATCGCTAATGGATTCGAGGATGTCTTTGACGAAGTCAAAGGGTTGCCGCCGCATAGAGAGATCGAGTTTCGTATAGATCTAGTTGAAGGAGCCGGACCTGTTGTGATGCCTCTTAGGCGGATGGCGCCTAGGGAACATCAAGAGTTGAGGGTGCAAGTTGATGACCTTTTACAGAAAGGATTCATTCGGCGTAGTGTGTCCGAGTGGGGTGCACCAGTTGTGTTCGCAACCAAGGCAGATGGATCGTTGAGATTGTGTGTAGATTATCGTGAGCTGAATAAGGTGACTAAGAAGAACAAGTATCCATTACCAAGGATAGATGACTTGTTTGATCAGCTTCACGAAGCTAAGGTGTTCTCTCAGATGGATTTGGCAACGGGATTTCACCAGTTGAGAGTAGCTAGGGATAGTGTGCCGAAGACTGCTTTTAGGACACCATCCGGTTTCTTTGAGTGGCTGGTAATGCCGTTTGGATTGACTAACGCGCCAACATATTTTGTGGATCTTATGAATAGAGTGTTCAGAGATCAGTTGAACAAGTTCGTACTTGTGTTCGTGGATGATATTCTGATTTATTCCAGAACGGAAGAGGAGCACAAGACGCACTTGCGTATTGTTTTGGAGATCTTGCGGAAACATCAGCTGAAGGCTAAGTTTTCGAAGTGTCACTTCTGGAAGAGTGAAGTGAGGTTCTTAGGCCATGTGATTTCTGGAAATGGAATAGCGGTTGATCCCTCTAAGGTGGCAGCAATCCAGGATTGGGTTAGACCTAAGAATGCATCTGATGTGAGAAGTTTTCTTGGGTTAGCAGGATATTATCGACGGTTTATCAAAGACTTCTCCAAGATAGCTGCACCGCTAACAGGATTGACGAAGAAGAACCAAGTGTTCAGTTGGGATGCTAAGTGTGAGCAAGCTTTCGGAATCCTGAAAGAGAGACTGACGAGTGCTCCTGTTTTGACTATTCCAAGTGGGAATGATGAGATGGTGGTTTACACCGACGCATGTGGTACTGGACTTGGAGCAGTGCTGATGCAGAGGGATAAAGTTGTTGCGTATGCAAGTCGACAACTGAAGCCGCATGAAAGGAATTACCCGACTCATGATTTGGAGTTAGCGGCGATTGTATTTGCTCTGAAGATGTGGAGACATTATCTGTTGGGAGTTCGATTCGAGTTGTTTACAGATCATAAGTCGTTGAAGTATCTTTTCTCCTAAAAGGATTTGAATCTTCGGCAGCAACGTTGGCTAGAGTTTTTAGCATCATATGATTTTGGTATAGCTTATACTCCGGGAAAAGGTAACGCAGTGGCAGATGCGTTAAGTCGAAGACATGCAGGATTGGGAGCCATGTTTTCAGAATGGAAGAGTCTCGAGTATTTAGCTGGATTTGACTTCAGGCCTAGATGTGAATTGGAACCTGAGATGTTGGCAAACTTATCGATAAGACCTTCTCTTGTGGAAAGGATTGGCGAGAGCCAAAAACGAGACGATAAGCTTGTCAGGATTATCCGTGATTTGGAATCTGGATTGGATCCAGAAAAGGATAAAGGATTCGAGGTCGATCGAGAGGGTTGGCTTCGGAAGAAAGGACGACTAGTTGTTCCCGATATAGATGAATTGAGGAATGAAGTTCTGAAGGAAAGTCATCACTCGAAGTTGACAATTCATCCAGGTGGAAATAAGATGTATCGGGATATGAAGAGAACCTACTACTGGGAAGGTATGAAGAAGGATGTTGGAAATTTTATTTCCAAGTGTATGAACTGCCAGTTGGTAAAGGCTGAACAGAAGAAGCCAAACGGATTGCTTCAGCCATTAGAAGTTCCTACATGGAAGTGGGAGCAGATATCGATGGACTTTATTGATGGATTGCCTAGAACCAGAACGGGAAATGAAGGGATTTGGGTCATTGTAGATCGTCTGACCAAGAGTGCGAGGTTCATTCCTGTTCGATCGACTAGGACTGCATCAAAGTTGGCTGAGTTGTATGTTAAATGGATAGTTCGATTCCATGGTATTCCGAAGAGTATAGTGAGCGATCGAGATCCATTGTTCACTAGTGGATTTTGGAAGAGCTTCCAGGAAGTTTTGGGAACCGAGTTGTGTTTGAGTACAGCTTATCACCCTCAAACGGATGGTCAGACCGAGAGAGTCAACCGAGTTTTGGAAGATCTTCTTAGAGCTTGTGTTTTGGATTTCGGAGGATCATGGGAAGATCACCTTCATTTGGTAGAGTTTTCATACAACAACAGTTACCAGTCAAGCATTGGTATGGCACCGTATGAAGCGTTGTATGGAAGACCGTGTAATTCTCCAACATGTTGGATAGAGACCGGAGAAAAGCTGATACTTGGGCCAAAAATGATTCGACAGACTTCAGATTGTATAGAGATCATTCGGCAACGAATGAAGGCAGCCCAAGATCGTCAGAAGAGTTATGCCGATAAGCGTCGAAAGGATTTGGAATTTGACGTAGGAGATATGGTTTTTGTGAAGATTTCTCCACTGAAGAATGTTATCCGATTCGGGAAGAAAGGAAAATTAACTCCGAGATTTGTTGGACCATTCCCAATCATCGAGCGAATTGGAAAGCTCGCCTACAGATTGGAGTTACCAGAGAAAATGTCGAGTGTGCACAATGTTTTTCACGTATCGTATCTACGGAAGTATGTGCACGACTCGAGTACGGTGGTTTCTACTGATAGCTGTGAAGACTTCGAAGTTGATCCAGTCGATAGAAGACCTCGTAAGCCGCTTCGTGTTGTTGAAACCGACACGAAACAGCTTAGGAGGAAGGTAGTTAAGTTGCTCAAGATACAATGGAGTGATGATGATAACGACTGTACGTGGGAGGTGGAAGAGAGGATGAAGGCAGCTCATCCTGAACTCTTCAAGGTATGGCCCTAAGGTGTCGTCTCATCTCACGATATTGTAACTTGTTCTAAGTTTTAGAATTCTGTACGTTAAGCTAGAATTGGATGTATGGTTTGTTGATTGCTATGGATGGAAGGCGTACAGAATAGTCTTCGATTGCTTTGTTGCTTGGAATTTCGGGGGCGAAATTCCTAAGGGGGAGAGAATGTAACGACCCGTATTTTCACGGATCGAAACATCGTAAAGGACTTGACCTTTGGTTGCATTTCTGTTAAGTTTCAGATTTTGGCAGAATTTTGTCTATGTCCTAAGTCGTAGCCGACTTATGGGTTCTGGACGAGTTAGTGTTAGGTCGTGGGTTAGTTGTAGCGACCTATAGAATTATGCAACCTAGGATTTAGTTAAGTGTTAGGTCGGCAGGGTGAGTTAGCGACCTAAGGAACTGACCGACTTAAGGATATGGCGACTCAAGGGTAGGCAGACCTAGTGGAGTTAGCGACCTAGTGGTTACCGGGTTAGCATAGTTAGGTCGGCAACGACCTAGGGGAGCTGGGGTAGCAGGTTAGCGACTTAGTAGAGTGAGCGACCTATGGGATTGACCGACCTAAGGAATAAGTTAGTTAACGACTTAATAGTTAAGTCGTAGATGACTTAGGAGTTAGTGGTTAAGTCGTCTAGATGACTTAGTAGTTAGGTCGTATCCCAGTTTGTTCGCGACTTAAGTTAGGTCGCGTAGATGTTTTAAGGGGTTAGGTCGTAACTCGTTGGGTTGAGTTAAGTGATAGGTCGTTAAGGCGTGTTATGGTTAAGCCGTAGACAGATGAGTTAGCTAAGTCGTAGGTCGGCTACCATGATGAGTCGTACCCTCTGTTAAGTCGTATCTTGGTTGGGTCGTAACTTTGTTAGGTCGGCGAAGCTGCTAAGTCGTTAGATCGTATAGGCGCGTGAGTTATATTGTGACCGACTTAGGAGTTTGGCTGCTATATCGTTAGGTCGTAGGTCGTAGCCTATGTGTTAAGTCGCGAGCGACCTAGGAGTTAGGATGGTAAGTCTTGAGACCTGGTTCGTTAAGTCACGCGCATTGTTTAGGTCGAAGAGCTGTTAGGTCGTATAGGTTTTAGGTCGGCAAGGTCTTAGGTCGTAGGTCGGAGACGACCTAATTCCGAGCTACGACTTAGAGAATTTCTGCTATAAATAGAGGGGGTTGTTCTCACTTTTTGAGATCCGGATTTTGAAGCGACGAAGTGCTGCCATTTTGAGAGCTCGACTTCTACACTTCTTCACTTCTTTTCTCCACTCTAATCTAGTTCTTCCTTTCATCCAAATCGAAGATCAAGATTGAAGATTCAAGAGCTTAGATTGAAGATCTTCATCTTTTCAAGAGAGATTTCTTCGTTTGAAGCGGATTCGTGATAGATCAAGCTTGATCCTTCGCTGTCCAGATCTGAAGCGTATTGATTTGGGTTTGTTTAGGTGATTTGGTGAGTGGTGATTATCTCTCACACGGATCCAAAGGAGTATATCGGATTGTTGGCTAGATTTGGTGTTAAAATAGAGAATTCCATGCATTTTCTTCATCCAAAGTGTAGATCCATATAGATCCATTGTTCATGATGATGTTACATCCATTTTATCATATGTTAACCTATGCAAGTTCATTCATCAAGTTTGTAGAGATATAATCCATGTTTTCATGCTTATTAGACTTTCAACTCTTTAATTACGAAAATGCCATTATTGTTATAATTGTCTACTTAGATCATTTTTGAATGCTTGATTGCTTGGATTGATGTTTGATTTGATTGATTGTTATGAACTAGATGATTGATGATTAGATTTAGATCGAAGACGATTCAAAAGCTAAGGGAAAGGCTCTTGAATTGGGAAAGCTGCTCGTGGCATATGTAGCGGGATGATGAAGCTCTTATGCATAGATTTGATGATGTGATGTTGAGATGAGGCTTCGTGAGGATGTGATGAAGCGAGGCAATCATGTGATGAAGACTTGGTCTAATCCAGATGGGATCATTCCAAGCATGTTGATAACTCGGTGATATGATTCGAGTTGAGGATAATGAATGGATATGAGAATAGTCGTCGAGGAGGATGACTAGGAGGCTTGGATAGCATCGTTGTTGAAGGTTCTAGCATGCTCTAAGCAAGAGTACGTTTGGGCAGATTCGATAGTCCCAACGACTAACTGTTGATGGTCGAGTACTCTGGGCAGATTCGATAGTCCTAGGCACGGGTTGCGACGACGTGCGGGAGTTATGTCTAGAACCGGGGTTTCCATTAGCCCTTGACGGACGGCTGAAAGAATGTGCCGGTCATTCAATTAACGGTGATATCGAAGCAATGATAACAGTGATAGCCAGAGTCATGGATGTTTGGTTGTATCGTCATTCGGACTCAAGAGCGGTATTTTCTGGGTGCTTATCTGATTTAGGCCTTGGTACTTGGAAAACATCGCCCTTGACTCGAGTGATAGTAGTTTTACTTTAAATTGTATGCTCTGTTATGTTTGCTTTTGCTTAGTGTGTGTCTGGGGGCTATCACTGTAGAATGAGGTTGGAGTGGGAGGGTTGTATTCCTATTCCTTTTCCTTTATGCTCTTTTGGTATGTTGTTAGTTAATTTACTGCTCACTAAGACTGTTGTCTGACTCAAGGCTTTATGTTTTAATTCTTATTGCCTTGGGTTGTTCGTCCATTTTGAGACGAGCAGACTAGGTAGCAGGTGACAGGTGCTGTTCTCTTCTCACGATGCTGATATCGAAGACGAGCTTGAGGGTTGCATATTATCTTCTTATTATATGTACTGGATATTCCGCTGTTTCGTATTCTCTGAGAGATATGTAGTGAGGCTTGATGTATTGACTATGTGGATGTTTGTATTCAACTAGTATGGAGTTTTATATGATGTCATTTTGTTCTGTAAAGCTTCAATATACATATGTTCTATTGTATTTTGTCCATGCGCTGTGAGTAATACGATAGATTCTGTTGTTTTTAATCCTACCCTAACAATCGTCCATGGTCGCTTGGCACACTTTACAGCGCACTATTTCTAGATTCGGTGCAGGGGTCATGGGCGGTCGTCACACCGGTAACAATTCAATATTACGGATCCAATGGAACTGGTTTCATCGAAATCCGAGACTGTGCCCCGGACCGCTATATTTTAAATTTAATTTAAACAAAAGAATTTCAAAACTGAACAAACCACTTCCAAATTCAATTCTGAAAGTTCCAGTACCTTCAGAATTATCAATATAGATTTCCTAAGCCTTGAAAATATTTTTAATCAGCTCAAAAATCGAGAATCAACATTTTTACCCAATTGCCATAATTAAATTCAGAAATTTAATCGCCAAATTCACTTTGATATTCGAATTTTCAAATTTAACTATCATTCGAATATTTAAACTCGATTAAATATTCACATTTCAAATGTCAAAAATTCAGGGTCGTTACAATCTTCCCCCCTTAAAAGAATTTCGTCCCGAAATTACAAGTTAGGAAAAAATGGTCCTTAACTCGTCTACTATTTTTCACAATCTAAATAGTTTTATCAATTTGTCAAAACAAATCTTTCTATTAAAGATTCGTTATTAATTAAACTAAATTTCCAACTTCAATTATAAGTTTCAAACAAAATTGTTTCCTTAACAATTCAAATTCAGATTTAAATTCAAATTTCAACTTTCAAAATTTTCTCAAAAATTTTCTAACACTCGAAATTTTCGAAAAAATTCGCCAGCGTCTCCTTTGCACGGCTAACACGGTACGACTACAAAACGTCCCTACAGACCCTCAGATTTCAAAAAGAAAAGAAAAAGCCAAGCGGCTAGACAAGAAAATCATCAAATCTCATATTTAAATTCAAATACTTACCTTTTGTCGAGCAATTCAAATTTATCTTTGAAATCAAAATCCCATTTTCCTTAGCCTTATAATACTTGTATATCCAATTTAACCATATCCAACTACAGATACCAAAAATTATTTCACACATTTTCTTACAGAAGTTTTCATATCTGCTTCTATTCAAATAGTTTTCCTGTTACTATATGAATTCAATTCATTTACAATTTTGAATATTGGATTTTATCTGCCAATCCCTTCTTAAGTTCAAGATTTAAAAATTCAAATTCATTTTAAAACTTTATGATTCAAAAGTTTGATTTGAATCTATACTTTACTTAGAATTTAAACCACTGTTTACCATATAACAGTTTTCAGATTTTTAAACCTGAAAGTCAAACCTTTAAATTATTTAAACTTTATTTTATTTCATATTAGAATCCAAAAGTGAATTTGAATCCACATTTCAAACTGGATTTAAACTTTACTAAATCTGGCTTACTGATTTAAATTTCCTTTAAATTTGCTTTTAAATTTTCAAATTATAGTCAGGTTTTCAAAAACCTGAAACCAGACAACTAACTTGAAGCAATACAAATATGCTTCGAGTCACAACCTCTTCTACTTCGAGTCAAGTACTCGAATAACTCGAGTCTACCCCGATACCCCTAGGTCACTGCATCGCCGGAAATTGGTCAGAAAGCGAATTTCGATTATTTCCAGTTTGCTCTTAGAATACTTAGTGAAAAATCACAATTTTTTTTCTTAAGTCAAGCATTCATCCAATATTGCTTACGTCATTTCAATTCAGAATTCAAGTTACATTCATCAACTTAGAATATTTTCAATATCAAATTTACTTAAGAATTTTACACTTATTTCTTAAGTTCAATACAAGTATTTTCCATACTTTTTTATATTAATTTTTCAATTACCACTTGGTTTATAACCACTTATTTTTAAACTGGATTGCCAATTCCATATAAATTCAATCAATCTTTCATTTATAATTATTGAATTCAATTTGTTTCAAACCTTATTCATTTAGTCAACCTTCAATTAGCTTCACTTACTAATTTTAGTTTAATACTTCACTTCGTTTTCCATAAATCAAATTCAATTCCAGTTTTATTTACTCACAAATTCAAAATGAATTTTTTAACATTCAATTTCATTCTCTTGCACTTGCAATTTTAATTATTCATTCACAAATTCATTCATTTTCACTTTGAATCTCATTCCAATTAGATTTCAAATATTTTATAAGTTATCAACTTTTTTACATTCCATTAATGAATTTATTTTCAATTATTTTCTTGGAATTCTATTTCAATTATAAATCTCATTTACAATTTACATTCACAAATCCCATTCGTATATGAATTTATTTTCTCATCTTTTAATTCATATTTATAATTTTCATTTGTTAAATGAATTTATCTTTAAATCTTCTGTTATACCATTATATCTTATTAAATTTTCATATAACAGTGATAATAATTTAATACTATCACTTTTTTAACAACCAAACATCCATATACTATAATAATTCATAGAAAATCATTTCTTTTCTATACAAAATTAGTTTTGGGCAAAATTATTTCATTTACCCCATTTTAAAACAATACTGTGTCAGTTTATCTTGTTTAAGAGTTTAGAAACTCCTATCGATTACAGTTGGCCAAACTACACCGACCAGAATCTATAAACAATCAATCGATAAGTCAACACAATATAAAACAAATTTTATATTCACTAACAAATACGCGCTCATATCTATTATTACACTCAACTCATTCTAGAGTACTACTGACTCTATCTCTAATGAGTAACACCCAACAGAGCAGGGTTGTCGCTTAACCGGATGCTCTGATACCAAATGTAATAGTCCACTTTTCCGTACCCCTTGAATAGACACTAATCTCCATCGATTAACTCAAGATGAACGGAAAACCGAACCATTAGGGTTAAAAGAAGGGGTAGAAGAAGACAGAAGAGAAGAAAGAACAGAAACACACAGAAATGGAAACAATATCAGAATATCACATTTCGCAGCGGAATAATATATAATAGATAATCACTAGTCTTTTAAACAAAGAACTATATCAGTTTATACATACATTAATCAGAGTCAATATACAACTCAATACAACAACGGACAGTTATAGAAACCTGTCCTCATACAAAATACACAGCGGAAATAAATAACAAGTATAGCAGTACGTCTCTCCATCCAGCTTATCCCCAAAGCTCCAAAATATCCAGAATATCCTGATAAAATAACTCTAGGCTGCCCGTGTGGAAAATTATGGGCACCCAGAGTTTAGAAGGGAACAATAAACTCCGAGTCAGTCATGGTGACTGGTGTGAGATCGTAGAACAGTTATTTTCACAAAGAAATTAAAATTAATTCGCAATGCTTTTGGAAAATGAAACTACCATAAGACCTCCCGCCACACACACAATGCAAATGCAGAATTGGAGGAGATTTCTTCTTATGATAGTCAAAGATGCTAACTACGCCAATCATTGGTTTATTATTATTAATGTCTAGTGTAGAAAACATTTCGAAAGTATAATATCAATCTTAGCCAGCATACGACCAGTATCGTATGCCTACTATAGCTACCATCTAAACAGTGGTGACCACCATAAGTAAATGGCAGGTTCTACAACTAAAACCGTACAATTTTCGTATTGGGAAAATGGATTTCCAACAAATGGTCAGGCTAAGGAACTTCCTTTCCTACTGCCGAATGGGATCGCCTCTGGCTGGATGTCCCGAGAGACAAACTGCTCTCTGCCAAACAAGGCCAGGTTACCACTGTAACTAGGTAACTCATGAATATGTCATCACCCGGTCCTTTGGGACCTTTATCCGAGCGCTCGGTAGAATCATCACACATAATAAATAAGGTGTGTCCACATGAGTAAGTATCTGGGCTCCATACCATGATACCACCCCTTTCCAGAAGGAAATGACATACCCTAAAGGGCGCGACCCTCATAACCTTGCCGCAACATTCCTGTTTCGACCATTTCCGAGTTGTTGAGGCATTGACGAAGTCTCGTCCACAAAGCTACGCTTTTTCACAAAGCCGTGCTTTGATCACAAATGATCAATAAATGATCATCGTCACAGCAACACTCAGCATGCCACATTACCAAATTGGGAATATATCGCTGATAAATTTCAACTACATAACCTCTGAGCTCGTATGTCTCAGAGAAGGGTGTTAAGCTAAGAGAATAAATTCTCCGCCACCAACAGAAATGTATTTGAAAGAAATCAGCTTTACATCTCAAATTGTAATGTCAGACACGTAACCATACAAGTCTGTTCCGGGTTCGAACAGAACCGAAGGCACTTCCAAAGAAGTCCTTGCAAATCCAGATATTCACAATCCCGATAAAACTTCCCATCACAAAGGAAATCTCAATACCGTAGCTAACGGTGCAGAGACAATCGATAGGTCATCCTATCATTTTCACAAATACCCGGTCTTCACCACCGGTCTTCAATACGATCCATATCGTCGTATTATTATTCGGAATGGGTTATCTGACACAAAGGTCCTTTCCCGGCTAAACCGAATAATAAGCGTTTGTTTTTAAAAACAAATTCAAATGCCGTTTCAAAGGCAAGATTGATAGTCGGTGATTTAACTATCAATAATATTCATAACAATCATCAGATTCAAATAATTTTCCCAAATTATTTAATTTCAAAATATCTTCACGAGATATATATATTTCCACACTTCACATTTGAAAACCAATTTCAAATCACAAAATGGTCCATTTAAACCAATTAAATAAATCCTTATCGATTTATTACAAATTTACATTTCAAATCTGTAAATTTATTTCCACACGTCATCACTTTGAAAACCGATTCCAAATCATATTTTTTCACACTTTAAAAATAAATCAATGTTTATTTTTAAAACAAATTTCCCTTTCCTTTACAAATTCTATTCGGAATTTACATTCTCAAATATTCATTTTCAACATCAAATCGACTTTCAAATTGATTTCTCAATTTTTATATTCAAACTCCAAATCAAATTCCAAATTGATTTCTAAATTTACTTCAACACCGAATCAAATTTCAAATTGATTCAAATTTTTAATCCAAATACCAAATCATATTACAAATCGATTTACACATTTATTCTCAACACCAAAAATCGATTTTTTATTCAAACACCAAATAGATTTTTATATCGATTTCCCAAAGATTTATTTCTTCAATAAAAAATCAATTATCAATTGGATTTCAACAATTTTATCGCTTTTAAAATAAATTCCTTTATATTTTCCAAACCATTTAAAATTCCATTTCAAATAAATTTTCCAATCTTCAGAATAATACTATTCAAAATTCATTTATAAAAATCCTTTCCCATATCTTGGAATTTATTCAATAAGATTTCATAAATTAACTTTACGCTTTTAAATCTCTTATTTTAAATTTATTCAATTCTTTCAAAAAGAATTTACTAAAAATTCTAGCTTTAATTCCAAAAATCCAATTTCATTTATTTCTGGTATCCAACGATACCAAAAATACATTCGACTAAATTTAGCCTTTAACAATTCAATCACAGATATAATCATACACAGATTATAAAAAATCAATCACACATCATATGAAATCAATTCAAATGTTTTGAGGAATCCTGTTGGATCCCTCCAACCTATTTCCCTGCATCCACAGATGTTAGCACAATACCAATTCCACTTCGAGGTGGAATATCGCGGTAAATAGGATTTACAAAATATCATCCGCTTACTAACGGCGCAATAGGGTCTCATCCGCTATACAGTGCGGGAAATCAATCAATCCAATATATACATATGCCAATATGTATATATTGCTATATATATAGATATATCCTAATATATCAAATATCACATCCAAACAGCAATCAATAACTGCAATACAAAATTTTATTTGAGTGAGAAAATGTCACCTTAGCTTTTGATTTGCCATCCATTTCCATTTCCAGTTTGTTTTCTTCCCAGTTTCAAACCTTGTATAAATATTATTACAGTTCATTAATATTCGGATAAAATTGAACTATTAAATTCCATTTGATAATTTAAATTAACTAGTAATTTATTTTAAACAATGATTTTTTTTTCTTAGAAAAAGTATTTTAGTAACTAAAATAATTCAAATTAGTCACTTTACCAATTTAATCAACAGATCCATTGTTTAAAGTAAACAAGTAAATTAGAAATGTATACAGGTATATTTATTTCCTTTTTGAAACTGCCTATGTATATCTCTATTTAAAAATCTACAGATTTACAAATCTAATTTATATAACTTCCAACATTCAAATCTTTCTGTTTTATAAATGTATATTTTCTTTTGAAACCATATATATATATACACTTATAAAAATAAATTATATTAAAAATCAAATCTTCTATAAATCCTTTTATTAATTTTCTGTTTACTGTAAACATATAACTTTGGTTTTTTTTTCTTTTCCTGCTTCTGAAAATAACAGCAGTAATTTATCCTACTGTATATTTATACATATATATACAAATCAATAAGTTTATGAAAATAAGTGTTATTATTATTTACCTAACTTATATACATATATAATATACATGTTTTAAACAAAACAAACGTATACCTTTACTGCCTCGAACAACCATCGCACACGACCACTGAATCCACTCGCCTTGTATGCTGCCCTCGACGATAAACCCTCTTCCAGAAATCGAAGTCGAAATCGACCGTCTGCTCGAAGCCACGCGAGCGCCTCCACTCGATCCTTCCATTCGAACGAACGCCTCGCCTATCCCCTCGTCTTCCAGCCGGCCTCACGAACTCCACCACTCGATCGAAACCCTCATGGTTAACCACGTCGATACCTCATCGCGCCTCGCCCTTGGTTCACGAGCTCGTTGGACTCGAGCAACTTCGATCGGCTACCCCTCGACGAGTTTGTAGATGATTCGAACGAAAATTTGCTCGTTTGTATTTTTTTTTTCTTTCTGGTATTTTCGTTCGAACGAGAATTTCTGATGAGGAACGAAAATCTGAATTTCGTTTAAAATTTGAAAATGAAAATATGTTCTCTCTAGCTTTCGATTTTGAAATGAAAATGAAGGAGGTGTTAGGGCTTGAACTGCCTCAAATTCGAAGAAGGAACGGGAGGACGCGTGTTCAAAATAAAGATAGGTGTTAGATTAAGGGAAGCACTTGTACGTGATTTAAGCAGAGAAAAAGTAAGTCGGCTAATGGAAAAGAAACAATAGTTGTGGGGATTTGACCATCTTTTTGGACCGACTATTTAAATTAAATTTCGATATAAATTCAGCGTGTTTACCTATCGTACGCTCACACGACAACTCCAATCACTATGAAAATTGAAATCCGGTAACAATTCAATATTACGGATCCAATGGAACTGGTTTCGTCGATATCCGAGACTATGCCCCGGACCGCTATATTTTAAATTTAATTTAAACAACAGAATTTCAAAACTAAACAAACCACTTCCAAATTCAATTCTGAAAGTTCCAGTACCTTCAGAATTATCAATAGATTTCCTAAGCCTTGAAAATATTTTTAATCAGCTTAGAAATCGAGATTCAACATTTTTACCCAATTGCCATAATTAAATTCAGAAATTTAATCGCCAAATTCACTTTGATATTCGAATTTTCAAATTAAACTATCATTCGAATATTTAAACTCGATTAAATATTCACATTTCAAATGTCAAAAATTCAGGGTCGTTACATAGCACGTGGATAGGTAAGGATAGCAGGTCTGATAGGCCGGTTGACGTTTAGTATTACTCCATGGTTGACTTCCCTAGAGTGACCATGAATTTGGCTTCTTAGGAACTGTATCTAAGAAGGATTCACTACATTATATTATTCACCCTTTGCGATATCCAGGGAAGACCTGGAATTAAACTATTTTATTCTTTCTGCTTCATTTTATTTCTCATTCACTAGACTTTATGTCTGACCTATTCCTATTTTTCCTATTTTCCCCAAATCACAGGAGGACAGGTCTAGGTTGCAGTTCTTTGTAGCTTGGAGAGTCATTGGAGCAATTTTTATCATCATCTTTTGTTTCTTTTGTTTCATGTACTTCGTTTCTCTTTTTCATACTTTACTCTATATATTGGGACCTATATTGTGAACTTTGTTATGTTTTATGTTTTGGTGGAGACTACTTGGTACTTTTGGTTTCAGAGATAAATTTGGGATAATGTTGTTTTTAATGAAGCTGTTTAGCTATTAATTTATAATTAGTGAATGTTTTCCTCCGTTGTAACATTTTAATCATTTTATGTTGTTGCCTTAGTCTCTGTGCAATGTTATGGATTTTTATTTCACCCTACCACCCGTGCTTCAAGTCATGTCCGATTTTTTAGGTGCCTAGAGGTGCGAGGTGTTACATTTGATGTTTATCTTTTCTTATTTATCGTAGTATAGTGATTGTATAATTTTCGGTGATGATATATAATTGTCTTTGATGATATATATTGGTAATATTGCTTTTTTAGTGCGACTGATTTGGTTTTATATAAAATTTTGTTATGCTTTATGTTGCAAAGAGAATGTGTAAAACAAATTCTATCAAGATATCACCCATGCATCGGTAAGAAGTCCATAAGGCGGCGACAATGTCTTGTTTTGCAATTCGAAATGAAGTGAACATGCGTAGGAATACGCAAGTAAATTGTTGGATAAGTTAGACATAGGGAACACGGCAGAGGGCTAGAGTTGTGAAATTGTGTTAAAATTATGTTAACGATTAATAAGCATAGGTATGTGGTTTTCATCATAGCTTAGCATACTATTAACCTCATTCTCCACACTCCAGAATACCATCTTCACACCATGCAATGGAACGTTATTGGGAATCTTATTCTCCACAATCCAGTGCATAGACAAAGACCACATGCCTAAGGTGTGTAACAGTGTTTACGAGAAAGTTTTCATAAGTAGTTCCATCAACGGTCTGGGTTTTGATCCGAACCCGGTCCGAACCTGTTCCGAACCCGTTCTGAACCCATCCTATAAATGTGGGTATGAGTTTTGAATCCAAATACCCTAGTCTAACGTAGATCCAACCTAGCTACTGTTATGGTCATGTATGGTTTAACAAAATCCGATCCGCTTTGGATCCAATCCGATTATTAATTTTTTGTAGTTTTTAAACATGACTGTGTTATTTTTTATCATTTTGTTCATTTGCGTGTGGATGTTTTTGCATACTATTATTGTGAACTTGGGTCACTATCCAATTTATATTTTAACAATTATGTATCATTAATTTTTATAAAAACTGCAAGTTTGATATATGATTTTAACATAAATATTATGAGTTAGGTATACGGGTATTAACTGACAAACTTGAAAAGCCCGACGGGTTAAGTTTGGATATTGGTTTTCAAATATCCAACGGGTCCGTGATGAGTTCATGTTTTTATTATTGAAACCGGGCTCCGGCCGAATTTAAGATACATGAACTGAACTTGATCCGTTGACATGGTCCATAGCACTGTCAAACTTCACCGAACATTCGTTCTCAACCCTCATAACAGCTACCCCACTTTCATTGGTAAAGAGAGTGGGTCTATACATGTCTCTCAATCATTGTTGAATCATTTGAAAACACATAATCTCGCTTTCTTCACATCTCATAATACTCTTCATTACAACTATTTTTAGTTAATTATATAATAGCTTCAACCTTGGGTGACGAACAGCAGTTCAAGACAATACCATATGCATGGCGAAACAAATAACCCGTGCATTCTCCATTACCAACTTCTTTCAAGCAGAAACCAGCAATAATGTAAATTTTTGACCTATTTGACCAGAACAAATAGATAGTTGAGGTTTTGCGTGAAATTCAACCACCTATGACACCAAAAATTACTATTAAAGTTTGATGAATTGTTGTTGAAGAAATTATGATTGTATATTGAATTATTGATTATGTACATACATCACTCGGTAATTATAATGTTACAACTTGAACGTGATTACTAAGTTATTGGTTTAAGTGGGCTCTTTTATATAATCATCTGAAGCCTATTACAATATATATTACATTACATGGTAATGTAAACTATCCTTATTCATTATTACGCCCCCTCAAAAACAGCTAGGGTTTTTGCCCTAATGGCTACTTCAATTCCTCTGATGCGATCTCTCTCTTTCTTCGTTATAAATTTAACCTGAGCAAAAATTAGTTCCTCATATTTCATGTGCCATGATTTCTTCCATTAGTATGGAGAGATTGTTGAGATTCGGGTAGATCCTGGATCTCACAGTTGATGAACTTTGGGAAGTCGACTGATTTTGGTGAAAGTTAGTTTAGTTCTTCTTTGATCTTTGTTTATATATACAATTGAAGATGAATTGAGACAGATCTGATGTTAAGCTAGCAGAGATCTGACTTGGATTGTAGATGTGCCTCTCCATGTGTAGATCTGTGGCCGTTGAGTAAGATCTGTGTCTGATTTGGCCTACAGATCTCTGATTTTTCTCCTACCTTGAGTTCAGTCTTTAAACTGGTAAAATTTCTTGCTGATAATGATTTTATTAGAATATCTGCAACTTGGTAAGTTGAAGGAACATGGTTTACTTGCAGTTTCCCTTTCAGTACTTGCTCACGAATGAAGTATAAATCTATTTCCATGTGTTTGGTTTTGGAATACAATACTGGGTTGGCAGAAAGTGAAATTACACTTAAATTGTCACTCCATAATACTAGTTTTGTATTTGTGTTTGCTTTCAGTTCTTTTAGTAATGACTATATCCACATAATCTCTGCTGTTGCACATGCTATGCTTCTATATTCTTCTTCAGTGCTTGATCCGGATATAGTTTGTTGCATTTAAGAACACCAAGAAATTGGATTATTTCCAATATATACAGTGTCCTATGGTGGATCTTCCATCATCAGGATCCATAGCCCAATCTGCATCTGCATATCCAATTATATTTAGATGTTTGCATGCTTTAAACTTTAAACCATGATTAGCAGTGCCCTTTAAGTATTTGAGTAACCTTTTTACAGCTTTCCAATGTTCATCCTTTGGATCCCGCATAAATTGACACACTTTGTTAACACTGTATAATACTTCTGGTCTTGTAATGGTTGCATATTGTAATATGCCAACAATACTTCTGTATTGTTTATTATTAAATATGGTTTCTCCCTTGTGTTTTGACAGATGATGATTTGTCACCATTAGTGTTGGCAAATAATATGCTTCTTCCATTTTGCTTTGATTAAAATTTCCATGATGTACTTCCTTTGACATAAAAAATTTGCTGATTCTAACACTCTTGTAACTTCAATTCCTAAAAAGTAGCTTAATGCTCCGAGATCTTTAATTGAAAAGTGTTTGTCTAAAAGCTGAATGAGATTGTTGATCTCTGACTCATCATTACCTGTGATAATCAAGTCATCAACATATATCAATATGTATATAATTGAAGTGTTATTGATTCTTGTAAATAGTGAGTTGTCTGATTTGGTAGGCTGAAATTCTAGATTTGTTAATGTGAATTTCAGTTTATCAAACCAGACTCTAGGAGCCTGTTTAAGTCCATAAATGGCTTTATTTAGTTTGCAGACTAGTTATATATCCTGTCTGTAGCCTTGTGGTTGCTCCATGTAGACTTCTTCCTTTAAGTTACCATTTAGGAAAGCATTGTTTACGTCCAACTGGCCGATTTTCCATTTTGTGTGTAGTGTTGTAGTCGGTTTAACAACTGGAGAAAATGTTTGATTGAAGTCAAATCCATGTTGTTGAGTATAACCCTTAGCCACAAGTCTTGCTTTGTATCTTGCAATAGCTCCGTCAAGATTTTTCTTTAGTCTGAAAGTCCACTTGCATCCCGCTATGTTGTTGTTTTCAGGTGGATGAACTATATCCCATGTTTTGTTTCTCATAAATGCATCGTACTCTTCATCCATAGCCTTTTTCCAATTCTTGTTACTTACTGCTTGATCAAAGTTGTTTGGTTCATCAGATGTAATCACTGCAGCATATATTTTTGGTTTAAATATGCCACTCTTTGATCTGGTAGTCATTGGATGTCCAGTTTGAGATAATTGTCTTACATGTGTTTGTTCACTTATGTTGTCTTGATGTGTACTTGAATGCTCATGTTCTCCTTCTTGACTTGTATTTTGTGATTGATTATTTATAGGAGTGTGATTGAATTGATCAGATTGCTCTGCTAGTTCATGACCTGGTTCATTGAGCACAGTGATTTGTGGATCAGAGTGATTTGAGCCTTCTTCAATCCATTCCTTGTTGTCCTCAGTTTGATATAAAGGTATATCTGGTATTGACTCTTTTGGATTGTATACTTTTTGTGATGTCACCACACCTATGCGTGAAAATGGAAATACAATTTCATTGAAGTTAACATGTTTACTCACAAATATTTTACCATTGCTATCTAAGCATTTGTATCCTTTTTGATTGCTTGCATAGCCTAAAAATGTACAAGCTATTGATCTAAAATTTAATTTGTGTGCATTATAAGGTCTTAGATATGGGAAACACCGACATCCAAAGGTTGATAATCTGGTCTTATACTAAATAAATACTCCAATGGACACTTATTTCTCAAAACCTTTGCTGGTAATCTATTTATCAAATAAGCTGATGTGCTAAATGCATCTAGCCAAAATTTCATAGGTAATGACCCTTGAGCAAATAGTGCAAGATCACATTCTACAATGTTTCCATGTTTCCTTTCAACTAGACACCATTTTGCTTAGATGTATATGGACATGTGATTCTGTGAATGATTCCTTTTCTTTGAAAGAATTCATTGAGTGGTTTAAACTTTGTGCCATCATCTATTTGTAAGACTTTTGGTTTATGATATGTTTGCCTTTCAACCTATGTTACAAAACATATAAACGCTTTGCAAGTTTCTGAATTTGTTTTAAGAAAATATATCCATTTGTATTTGGTGTGTGCATCAACAAAGGATACATAGTAATTAAAACCATAATTGGAATTGACTGGTGCTAGACCCTACAGGTCAGTGGCAACCAAATCAAGTGGCTTTTCATACTTTGTTTATGAATTGTTAAATGAGAGTTCATGACTTTTTCCCATTTGACAATATGTGCACACATATGGAAATGTAATATTTTCAAAAGGAATTTTATTATCTATTAAGACCTGCTTTACAACATTGGCATTTAGATGTCCTAACTTGCTATGCCAAGAATCAAACACACTATTTTTTTCTTTCTGTAAATATAGAAAGATTACAATATCTTTCATATCTCCTTGTCTTTCTTGAGTTAACAAGATTAAACTTGTACAGCCCTTTGTCTACATTACCCTGCAAAAGAGTTTCTTTAGTGAGTATATCTTTGACTAAGTAGTAATTAGCATAAAATTCAAAATAAACATTGTTGTCACTTGCAAATTGTGACACACTCATGAGAATTTTCTTTATTTTGGTACTCTCAGTAAATTATTGAGATATAGTTGTCTTTGGCCTTTGAGGCAATCAACTCCAATGTGTGTAATTTTAAAACTCTCACCATTGCCCATGTGTATGGATGTTTACCTCTATACTCCTTTTGTCCAAGATTCAGATTGTCTAAATTGTTTGTAATATGACTGGTAGCCCCTGAGTCAGGATAGCAACTTTCATCTACCACATCATCTGACTTTGTTATTGAGTTTGGTTGATAACTTTTTGAAGGATCGGATTGATTGCGTGAATCAACTTGTGCTACATTAACATTTGGATTTGTTTCCTCTGATTGCTTTGACTCTGATCTTTTATATAATTTGCATTAAATCTATAATAGCACTTAACTGCAGTATGACCAAGTTTCTCACATATTTGACATTTTGGCTTATTATTGTTATTCCATCTCCCTATACCTCTTGATCTATTAGAATAACCACCTCTTTGATAAAACTGATCTACTTTGTTGTTGTTTTGTCCTTTTCCTTTATAATTGACTGCATAGTTAATTGACATGTCTGTATTAATTGGTTTCTTATGATCTATCCTTCATTTATGAGAAAGAAGAGTTGAGTGAACATATTCTATTGATGGTGTAGTTCTTTTTGGTGAAATTACTACTACAACAGACTCATATTCTTCACTGAGACCTTTTAAGATGGTTTAAACTGTTGAAATTGATACCTTAATTTGTCGGAGGAGGAGCTAGATGAGAAAGAAGTGCGGAGGAGGAAGTCATGAAGTCGGGGTGCTTGGGCTTCATGATGATTTCATTTGGTGAAGTGAAGCTAGGGCTTCGTTCGGTAACGAAGAGAAGTGAAGGTGCCGGATGAGAAATCTCGTCCGGTGTTGCTAGCATGAAGAGAAGTGGAAGTGCCGAATGAGAAATCTCGTCCGGTGTTGCTAGGTTTTGCTGCTCCAATTTTATGGAGCGGTGGTGTTTTCATTCGGTGGAATGGTTTTGCCTGACAAGAATTTTGGTTCGGTGATTTGGTGAAGGAGAAGTATGGAGCGGTGAAATGGGAACACTGATCTCGTTTAATGAAAGAAATTTATTTTGCCACTCCATGTGATGCCGAACGAAATATCTCGTTCGGTATTGGACCATGCCGGTCCAGATCTTAACTGTTGTTTGCCGAACTAGATCATGCTGGATCAGATTTGCCGAACCAAACCTCAAGGCTGCTATATAGTGCTACCCCTCCTCATATATTCACTTTATAAATAGTGGAGCTTGTGGACAACAATGACAGCCATTCTAGAGAGCTAAAACTCTGTAGAATTTTGTCTATATTGTTAATTCTTCTTATGTATAGCCTCCAAAAGTGAATCAATCTTACAACTCTAATCTTTCAGTGATTAATAAATCTCCTTTCCCCAAGTGGATGTACACTACCTCGCGGTAGTGGAACCACTATAAATACTGATGTTATTTATTTTTTCTACATTACATAGATCTGTGACTATTTGTTTTGGTTTTTATCTCTATTTGTTTCATCTCACTACAATCATGATGCAGTTGTTTTCGATTGCGTTTGGTTTTTTTATTCCCATAGACCGATCAATTGAAGGGATTTTCTCCAACAGTCTGGTATCAGAGCTGCAAGGTTGATTAAGGAGTTTTAGGCGCTATGGCAGGAGATGAAGCGACTCCAATTGTTACAAGACCCTATACTTAAGGAATGTATATCACATTAGGATTACAGTTGGCAATTGAGAAATGGAACGAGGATAAAGACTTCGAGAAGTGGCAATGGAGTATGAAGGCTGTTCTAATGAGAAATGAAGTCCATCAAGTAGTGCATGCCTTTGAGGAGTTGACGACTAACATCTCAGTCGCGGAAAGAAAGGAGATGGAGAAATGGGAGCTTACTACTTTACAACTAGCTATGGGAGAGAATTTCATCTCAGAGATTAGCAGTGATACCACTGCTAGGGGCATTTGGACAAAGCTAGAAAATCTCTCCTTGAAGAAATCTCTGACTAACCGTCTAATATTGTTGAAGACATTTTTCACCATGCGGATGAGAGAGGATACCTCAGTGAAAGAAAATCTTAATTTCTTTGATGATCTCGTAATGAAGATGAAGACTGTTGACTTGAAGATGGATGAGGAGCAAATGGCAATGATTCTTTTGTGTTCTCTTTCAGAGCATTACACAGGTTTCGCTAACAAACTTACCTTCACTAGAGACACATTAACAGTGGAAGATGTGAATTCAAGCCTTCTATCTAAGGGCTTGAGAGATCAGATGAAGGAGGCAAGTGAAGGAAGTAGAGGTGGAAGTAGTAGTCACGGCCTGTTTTTTGAAAGAGGTAGGAAGATAAGAAGAATTAGCACTCTAGAGGGCG
This sequence comes from Allium fistulosum, assembly GCA_030737815.1. Taxonomy (NCBI): domain Eukaryota; kingdom Viridiplantae; phylum Streptophyta; class Magnoliopsida; order Asparagales; family Amaryllidaceae; genus Allium; species Allium fistulosum. The sequence continues at coordinate 156,441,067 of CM060908.1, read as the reverse complement.
TTCCAAGTCCAGGAAGCCAGTAATGGCAGGAGAGGAAATTCTAAGGATGGGAAGTGCTATATCTACAAGAAACCTGATCATTGGGAAAAGGATTGTCCAGATTTGAAGAAGGAAGAAGACGGATCTTCATCATTTGCGGTGGAGAAGTTTGTATCTAACGATGTGTTCTTGACAACAGTATCGAATGTCTCAAAACATTGGGTGCTGGACTCGGGGGCGTCTTTCCATATGAAACCTAACAAGGATTACTTTAGTTCTTTTGTTGGACGAGAGGGAAGCTCTATTCTTATGGGTAATGATTCTATCTATAAAGCAATGGGTGAAGGTATAGTGATGATCATGATGTTTGACAGAGTGATACGCACATCGACAGGTATCCAGTATGTTCTAGGTCTTCGGAAGTCCTTAATTTCTTTAGGACAATTGGCATCTTTGGGATGCAAGGTAACTATCAAGAAGGATAGTCTGAAGGTTTCGAGAGGTGAACTATTTCTTATGAAAGGAGATGTGTTCCAAAATCTGTATTTGCTGAAAGGAACCACATTTCTTGGAGAGTCGTGTGTTGGAGTAGACAGTTCTCGTGCATTGGATGCCACAAAGCTTTGGCATCTCAGGTTGGGTCATATTTCAGAGAAGGGCTTAGAGTTGCTTCGAAGATGGAAGATGATCAAACGAGAAAGCTTTGACAAGATGGAATTTTGCGAGGAGTGTGTTTTAGGCAAGCGAACTAAAGTATCTTTTGGAGTTGGACTCCGTAGATCATAAGCATTTTTGGACCAGTTTCTACTCCTTCTCTTGGAGGAGCAAAGTATTTTATATCTTTCATTGATGACTTTTCTCGAAAACTATGGGTGTATGTGATGAAGGCCAAATCAGAGAGTTTTGAGAATTTTAAAGACTGGAAAGCGCTTGTTGAGAACCAATCTGGTTCTAGGTTGAAGGTGCTGAGATCTGATAATGGCGGTGAATTTGCCTCTAGGGATTTCCTCGATTTCTGTAGACAGCATGGCATTCAGAGACATTTCACTACACTCGAAAATCCGCAATCCAATGGGCTTGCAGAAAGGATGAACATGATTCTACTGGAGAAGACTCGTTGCTTGAGATTGACGGCGGGCTTGTCTAGAGGATTTTGGGCTGAGGCATTATCAACTGCGACGCATATCATAAATCAAATTCCATGCTCAGCCATAGATGGGAAGTTTCCAGAGGAGAAGTGGAAAGGTAAGCAGTGTATCTTGGTTACTTTTGAATTTTTGGTTGTCCTGTATACGTTCAACATACAGGTGATGACAAGTTGGAGGCTAGAGCATACAAGGGCATACTAATGGGATACACTGATGGTATCAAAGGGTATCAAATTTGGAACCCTGTTGATCGGAGGATTGTTCATTCCATACATGTTACTTTTGATGATTCTGCTATGTTCAATCCAAAGGAGAAGCTACCTACCACATCAAATTTTTTTAATAGGCCTAAGGAGATTGAAGAAGTTTCCGTGTTCGAGCCAAATAGTAGGTTTTTGTTGATGCTGTCGAGGAAAACGCAGTTGATGAAACATTATAGGATAGTCCACATGTACCTTTTAGTAGTGCTCGTGAGGTGCATAAATCTGGAGGAAGTTCAATTCAAGATGGAGCTGAAAGGAGTTTAGGCGAAGCAGTACCTACCCGGGTTATTAGGCCCCCCAAAAGGTATGGTGATTGGCAGTTTGCGAACCTTAGCCTTGGTGATCAGTTTGACTATGCCCTGCATGTGGTTCATGAGGAGACACTTAAGCTTAATAAAGCTTTGAAGTCATGTGACAGTTCGAAGCGGATGTGCGCTATGGAAGAGGAGTTGGAGTCGTTGAGGAAGAACAAGACTTGGGATTTGGTACCACCTCCTCAAGGAAGCCGAGCCATAGGTTGCAAGTGGGTGTTCAAGATGAAGGATGATGGGAGATACAAGGCTAGACTAGTTGCTAAAGGGTTTTTACAAAGAAAAAGATTGGAGTATAATGAGATATTCTCTCCAGTATTGAGGCATACGTTCATCCGCATTTTGCTCGCTATTGTCGCTACTCATGACTTGGAGCTGGAGCAACCCGACTTGAAAACCGCTTTCTTGCATGGAAACTTGGATGAGACCGTCTACATGAAGCAGCCAGAAGGATTTGTTGTAGATGGGAAATAAAATTGGGTTTGCAAATTGAAGAAGTCATTGTATGGACTTAAGCAGTCACCTAGACAATGGTATAAGTGGTTTGACTCTTTTATGCTTTCACTTGGTTTTGAACTTAGCATCAAAGATGCTTATGTATACTTCAAGCATTTAAAGAATGGTAGATGGGTGTACCTACTCTTGTACGTGAATGATATGTTGATTACTTCCAAGGATAAGGCTGAAATCAATAGTTTAAAGAAAAAGCTAAAAGCGGAATTCGAAATGAAGGACATTGGAGTAGCAAAGAAAATTTTGGGTATGGAAATCCAAAGGGATAGAAAGCTAGGACTTTTAAGCCTCACTCAAAAGGAGTACATTCGAAAGGTGCTTGCTCGGTTTGCATGGAAGGGGCAAAGGAAATCAACACACACATGCCTTTGCACATACAACTTTCTAGTAAAGGCTCTCTGATCTCGGAAAAGGAAAAGGCTTATATGATGAAGGTTCCATATGCAAGTGCAGTTGGTAGCTTGATGTATGTCATGGTCTTCACTAAGCCTAATATTGCACAGGCGGTTGGAATGGTCAGTAGGTTCATGGAAAATCAAGAAAAGACGCATTGGGAATCAGTGAAGTGTATCTTCGGATACCTTAGAGGAACTCCAAACCATGGACTTGTCTTTGGCGGTAGAGATAGAGATTTCAGCTTGGTTGAATTTTGCGGTTCCAACTATGCCAGTGATAGAGATCGAAGGAAGTCAACCTTCGGATATGTGTTCACCATTGGTGGGACATCGATCAGTTGGAGAGCGAGGTTGCAGACGATTGTGGCTTTGTCTACTACAGAGGCAAAGCTCATAGCTGCGGTTGAAGCAACTAAGGAGGCGCTTTATTTGAGGTGAATGTTGTGTGATTTGGGCTTTGTATATAAAGGCGCGCATGTGTACTGTGACAGTCAGAGTGCAATTCACTTAGCTAAAAATCTGGCAATCAGCTCGAGGACAAAGCAAATTGAGGTAAGAGAGTCGTTTCTTGTCTCGATGAGTAAAGAGAAGCTAGTTCGTCTTCAGAAGGTTCACACAAAGGAGAATGTAGTAGACATGTTTACAAGTCATTTCCTGTTGCTAAGTTTGAGCATTGCTCGGACTTGATTCGCTGAATGAAGTGCTAGGTGCTACAGAGTGGCATGGGGGAAGAGTTGACATGGTTAATGGAGACATTTGTTTTCATGGTGGAGATTGATAGGTTCTACATGGACTGGGTACTTCAAACACTTTGTTGATGGGCGGTGGCCTTGCGGGAGTTCATTGACAGAGTGTAATGGGTGATGGCATTGCCGAAGCTCATTAGGTAAGTATCCACTACTTGGAGCATGAAGGTGTAGATGAAGTTGGAAGGCTCATTTGGAATTCGGTATCAAGGTGGAGATTGTTGAAATTGATACCTTAATTCATCGGAAGATGAGCTAGACGAGGAAGAAGTGCGGAGGAGGAGGTCATGAAGTCGCGGTGCTTGGGGTTCGTGATGATTTTGTTCGGTGATGTGAAGCTGGGGCTTCATTCGATAATGAAGAGAAGTGGAAATGCCGGACGAGAAATCTCATCCGGTATTGCTAGCATGAAGAGAAGTGGAAGTGCCGGACTAGAAATCTAGTCCGGTGTTGTTAGGTTTTGCCGCTCCATATTTATGGAGCAGTGGTGTTTTTGTTCAGTGGAATGGTTTTGCCGGATGAGAATTTTGGTTCGAATTTGGTGAAGGAGAAGTCTGGAGTAGTGAAATGGGAACATGAAAGTGATTGTGCTATAGGATCGAGTAATATGGAATATAATAAATAACCAGTGCGGAAACTAATAGCAGTAATGTAAAATGACACCAGAGATTTTTATATTGGTTTGAACTCCCGTTCTACGTCCAGTCCCAGACTCCTTCTGGAATTATAGCTAGCAACCCACACTTAAGCAGAAGGAACACATATTACACCACCTGAGCAACCGAACAGGACTTGATCGCTTGAGCAACAGAACAGTACTTGACCGCCTAAGCAACCGAACAGGACTTTCTTACAGACTGGATTTAACTTGACTTTGTGTGTTTTGAATAACATAGATTTGTCACTTGTAGTACACCCTTCCTATAATCTTTTCCTCAAGATTGATGTGTATAATTGTGTGCGTATGAAGATTAGGAAGATTAATATTGCTTGAAGAATATAGAAGTGAATTGGTAAGCAATGATCGTATGAGAATTTGTGAATAATGAACTCAAGGTTGCAGAGCACTATAGGTCAAGAGAGATTAGAAAATTAGGTTATTTGATCAATGATTCTTGAGTGTTTATATAGTGTATGAAGAGTTATGGCTTCTGGTAATAGGTATCTATTAATAGCTAAGAGATGCATTCATCCAGGAAGAAGATAACTCTTGATCAAAAGAAGTGACTATTTAAAAATTTGGCAGTTGAAGCTTTCAGTCGAAAACCGAGTTCACCAGTTTGAAAAGTATTGGAGTAAAAAAGTGAAAAGATGAAAGTTTGAAAAGTGAATTTGATGCAGCGGATTAAACAAAACAATCTTCAATCGGTGAAAGTAGCAATCGATGGATTGATGAATACTGAAATGCCCGAACTCGTTGATCCGAAGATACCGAATTCTAGCTATCTCGAACTCGTTGATCGCGCACGATACCGGGTTCAAAGATCTGCGATTCTTCACGCGTTGATCAAGCGCACTTGATTCCGCGAATCGGCTTCAACAATCGAAGATTCGAGCGCACTCGAATGTCGAAGGTGGAGATAGGAGATACACTCGACTACCAATTGAAATTGAAAGCACAAAGCTAACAAAGAGAATTTTATTCAACAATCAACCAACTTTACAAATGTGAAACTCGGCCTATTTATAGGCATTCAACTTTACAACAGAAATTACATCAACTCCTAAGTCGGCACCGACCTAACAACCTCCGACTTACGACTCAACATGACTTACGACTTAAAAGTAACGAAATACAGACGATATACGACTTACAAAATACAACACATTAGTACATAACGACTTAACAATCCCACGAGTTAACAGGTTACGACTTAACAAAGCAACACAACAGCATCTTTCTGCAACTTAAGAATCAACGGTTTAGGGTAAAGCGGCATAAGAATCTACGGCCCAAGCTTCAGCGACTTAACACCCAACGACTTAAGATATCAGCGATTTATGACTTACGAGATACTTCTTCCTGACTTAAGAAATTCTGACGACTTAGTTAAGTCGTAACTCGTGGCATCCTGAAGGAATGGTATCTTCCCACGACTCAACTAGGTCATAACCCGCTTTACATCCTAGGTCGTAACTCGGCAGCGACCTATCTCTTGAACGACCCAAAGGAAATGGCTTGTATACGTTAGGTCGTTCACGACTTATAGAAGCATACGACTTAAGTCGTTCACGACTTAAGCTTTCTTCACGTTGCCCTGCGTCTTTAGGTCGTGAATTCCCCTTAGATCGTGTCCGACCTTCTTTGTTAGGTCCACAGTACTTAGGTCGTCTCCGACTCAACATTTCCACCCGACTTAACATTCCGTTAGGTCGTAGACGACTTATAACTTCTTCGTTAGGTCGCAAAGCTGCTTCCTTAAGTCGGTTACGACTTATGCCTCCTTCCTTAAGTCGGTCACGACTTATGCCGTGGACTCTGTTAAGTTGGTCACGACTTAGCACTTGGTCTACATCATCCTCCCTAGGTTGAGAGAAATTCGTCCTCGAATTTGCACCATCATTTTCCACAACAAACTCTTTCCCATGATATGGTACGAGATGCTTAACATTGAATACGTCAGACGTATACACATCATCTGGCAGCTTCAATTTATAAGCATTTTCGTTGATTCTCTTTAAAATTTCTACAGGACCAATTTTCCTAGCTTTCAACTTGTTATAAGCGCCCACTGGAAAACGATCCTTTGTTAACACAGCATATACCAAATCTCCTTCATTAAACTCAACATTCCTTCTTTTCAAGTCTGCAGATCGTTTGTATTTCTCATTTGACTTTTCCAATCGGCCTTGAACGATTCTATGACACTCTGTCAATCCTTCAACAAAATCAGCAGCTTTCTTAACTGTCCTCTGTGGTTGTGGTATGTCTGCTAACTCCAACGGCCCCTTTAGCAAGCTAGAATATACAATCTGAAATGGACTGAACCCTGTACTTCGATTCACTGCATGATTATGAGCAAATTCTGCTTGGCATAACTTCATATCCCAACTCTTCAGATTGTCTTGCACAAGACATCTCAACAAGTTCCCCAACAATCTATTAACCACCTCCGTTTGTCCATCAGTTTGTGGATGATAAGCGCTGCTAAAATTCAACTTCGTTCCCACCATCTTCCACAAACTTAGCCAAAAATGACTCAGAAATCGAGTATCTCTGTCCGACACAATCGATTCTGGCAATCCATGAAGTCGATATATCTCTTTGAAAAACAATTGAGCAACATGAACAGCATCCGCCGTCTTCTTACAAGCAATAAAATGTGCCATCTTCGAAAATCGATCCACTACCACATAAATGGAGTCGTTTCCCCGCTGTGTCCTTGGCAACCCCAACACAAAATCCATACTCACATCAACCCATGGTTTATTTGGTACAGATAACGGCATATATAAACCAGCATTAGTCGCAGTTCCTTTCGAAACCTGACAGATATGACATCGTTCCACAAACCTCTCCACTTCTTTCCTCATTGATGGCCAAAAGTAAGACTGTGAAATCAACTGTAAGGTACGGTCTCTCCCAACATGTCCTTCTTCATGTAGTTCTTTTACAATCTTCAATCTCAAACTACAATCAGGTATACATAATCGATTTCCCTTGAACAGGAAACCATCTACCATCACAAACTCATCAGCACTCCCCTCCTTAACTTTTTCAACAAATTTCATAAAGTAAGGATCTTCTTCAATCATCTCTGGCAATAATTCAAACCCTGTCACCTCAACTTTCATTGTCGTTAATAAATGACTCCTTCTACTCAAAGCATCAGCCACACGATTCGTCACTCCTGACTTGTGTTTAACAACAAAAGTTAATTGTTGCAGATATGCAATCCACGATGCATGTCTTGCTGAAATCTTGTCCTGCCCTTGTAAATGCTTCAACGCTTCATGATCAGTGTACAGAACAAACTCTTTCTGAAATAGATAATGTCTCCAGTGTTTGATAGATTGTACAACAGCATAGAATTCCACATCATCCGTACTGTATCTCATCTTCGCTCCTGACAACTTCTCACCGAAATATGCAATTGGACGTCCCCTCTGACTCAGTACTCCTCCAATCCCAACCTTGGATGCATCAGTGTGTAGCTCAAACAACAACTGAAAATCTGGTAGCACTAGAATTGGTGCAGACGTCAGCAACTCCTTGATCTTCCCAAAAGCATCCCCTGCTTCCACTGTCCACGAAAACTGCTTTCCTTTCATGCAATCTGTAACAGGTTCCATCACACTACTAAAGTGTGGAATGAACCTTCTATAAAACGAAGCCAACCCGTGAAAACTACGAACTTCCGTTATCGTCTTGGGCTGTGGCCAATTTCTGACTGCCTCAACTTTACTCTGGTCCACCTGTATACCTTCTTTCGAAACAACATACCCCAGAAATAAGACACTATGCGTCATAAACACGCATTTCTTCGTTGCATCATAAAATTGTTCCTGTCTCAGTACCATCAACACTTCCTTCAAGTGATTCAAATGCTCTTCTGGACTTTCACTATAAATCAGAATATCATCAAAGTACACGACAACAAACTTTCCAATGAATGGCCTAAAAATTTGATTCATCACCCGCATAAAGGTACTAGGTGCATTTGATAAGCCAAATGGCATAACCAACCATTCGTATAGACCCTCCCTGGTTTTAAAAGCAGTCTTCCACTTATCACCCGGTCTGATACGAATTTGATGATATCCGCTCTTCAAATCAATCTTTGAAAAGATAGTAGCTCCGCTTAATTGATCCAACAAATCATCAAGCCTTGGCATTGGAAATATGTATCTCACTGTAATCTTATTCAATGCCCGACTGTAAGTGCACATTCTCCACGTCCCATCCTTCTTGGGTACCAATAAAGCTGGTACAGCACAAGGACTCAGACTCTCCTGCACACGCCCATGTTCAAGCAATTCTTCTACCTGCCTCCTCAACTCTTCATGTTCCTTCGGACTCATTCTGTAGTGTGGTCTGTGAGGTAACATAGCTCCTGGAACAAGATCGATTTGATGTTGAATGTCCCTCAACGGCGGTAACTCCGTTGGCAACTCTTTTGGAAATACATCGTCAAATTCTTTCAGAACTGGTCTTACTTCTTCTGGTACTTCAACCCCTTCTTGACTCTCTCGCCCAATCAACAAGTACACTTTAGGTTCTTCCTCAACCTCCTTAACAAACTCCTTCAAAGATAATAAAGTTTTCAGCTCTTCAATCTCTTCTGACTTACTTTCTCCTGGTTGTCTCTTCTTTGGAACTAGGATAATTTTCGTAACTTCAAACATAAAACTGTAGCTATTTGTCTGACCGTCATGCTGTACTGCTCGATCATACTGCCATGGTCTTCCTAATAATAAGTGGCAAACATCCATCTCTACTACATCACACCAAATTTCATCTTTGTATTTCTTCCCAATAGAAAATGGAACTCGAACTCATCTATCCACTTTCACTTCTCCTCCTTTTCTCAACCATGCTAACTTGTATGGATTTGGATGTTTCTCTGTCTTCAACTTCAATTTTGTCACAGCCTCAGTGGAAATGATATTGTCATAGCTTCCTGCGTCAATCACAAATGTACACACCTTCCCCAGTATAGTGCATGTCGACTGAAAGATATTACTCCTCAACCAACTAGCTTCCTCCTGCTTCGGTGTTAAACACGATCTCCTCAACATTAGATTACAACCTTCATCCCCTGACGCAATATTCTGCTCATCCTCCTCAACTGGACTAGAACAATCTCCATCAACATCCTCATCTTCAACTTCTGCAATCATGGTTCTCTTCTTTGGCTTTGGACACTCATTGCTTTTATGACCCAATTCCTGACAATTGTAACATTTGAAACTATTGTTAACCCTTGCCCTTTCAGCCTCTTTCACCATTGGTTTACTGATAGGTTTAGAAACATTAGAACTCCCACTAACACCCTTCACTTGATTGTTGGAATTAGTAAACACACCACCTCCTCGTCTACCTTGCTTCTCCCAAGCCAACGCCTTCTGATGTGCCTCTGCCACAGATCTTGGATCGAACATATTAACCATATCCTGTATCTGCATTCTCAATCCCCCAATGAATCTCGATGTCAGCTGCTCTTCCGTTTCCATAATATCATTCCTCGCAATGAGTTGATAAAACTCATCTGCGTAATCATTAACAGTTTTTGTGCCCTGCCTCAAATTCTGCAAACGTTGATACATCAAAGATTGATAATTGTAAGGTAAGAACGTTGCTTTCATCAATTTCTTCATCTTCTCCCAAGATTCAACTTTCGACTTCCCCATTCGTTCACGTGTAAGTTTGGTTTGTTGCCACCATGCCAAAGCTCTACCCCTCAGCCTTGTAGCAACCAACTTCACTCTACGATGTTCTGGAACTTCTTTGAAATCAAAAATCTCCTCGACATTAGATAACCAATCAAGAAATTCTTCCGCTACCATTCCACCTTTAAACTCCGGAATTTCAGTCTTCATCCCAAACTCCCACTTATGATCATACTCCGAATAATTTCTTCTTTGATCTCGTCCTTGAATACTACCACCATCATACTCTTCTTCAAAATCAGATGTATATCATTGTCTATCTCGTCCACCCACATCTCTACTACTTTCTCGTCTACCACCATCATCCCTTCTATCTACATTCCTCCGTTCACGATCATTCACATTCCTCCCACGCCTTTGATCATCATCAACACTTCTGTCTTGATTGGAATGTGGCGATACTCTACTTCCCCCATGGTTAGATTCAGGTGAAACCCTTCTCCGATTTTGATTCATTTCTAACATCATCTTCTCTAATCGACCAATTCCTTCGTTAAGCTTTTCACTAAAGTTTTCATTGATTCTTTGTTCCATCTCATCAGCTTCTTCTCTTCGATACAAAGCTTCTACGTTTTGGTGACGATTAGCTCTTCTCGGCGGCATACTTGAAAACTTCACAAAACCCTTCAACACTTCAAATTCAAACACAATTCGAACTTTGATCCAAAATGAAATGGATCGAAAACTCCCACTTTGTTGCAATTTGCGATGAACACGATGAACAACAACTTCTCCAAAAGATAAGATCCGATCTCCAAACTTCAAAAGTATGCACACACTTCAACTAGTTGCTCTCGGCCGTGATCAAATCAATACTTCAAAACTCCAAAATGATTAGGCTCCAAGTCTCGATCTAGCTATGATTGGCTAAAAAAAGCTCCGATACCAAACTGATGCAGCGGATTAAACAAAACAATCTTCAATCGGTGAAAGTAGCAATCGATGGATTGATGAATACTGAAATGCCCGAACTCGTTGATCCGAAGATACCGAATTCTAGCTATCTCGAACTCGTTGATCGCGCACGATACCGGGTTCAAAGATCTGCGATTCTTCACGCGTTGATCAAGCGCACTTGATTCCGCGAATCGGCTTCAACAATCGAAGATTCGAGCGCACTCGAATGTCGAAGGTGGAGATAGGAGATACACTCGACTACCAATTGAAATTGAAAGCACAAAGCTAACAAAGAGAATTTTATTCAACAATCAACCAACTTTACAAATGTGAAACTCGGCCTATTTATAGGCATTCAACTTTACAACAGAAATTACATCAACTCCTAAGTCGGCACCGACCTAACAACCTCCGACTTACGACTCAACATGACTTACGACTTAAAAGTAACGAAATACAGACGATATACGACTTACAAAATACAACACATTAGTACATAACGACTTAACAATCCCACGAGTTAACAGGTTACGACTTAACAAAGCAACACAACAGCATCTTTCTGCGACTTAAGAATCAACGGTTTAGGGTAAAGCGGCATAAGAATCTACGGCCCAAGCTTCAGCGACTTAACACCCAACGACTTAAGATATCAGCGATTTACGACTTACGAGATACTTCTTCCCGACTTAAGAAATTCTGACGACTTAGTTAAGTCGTAACTCGTGGCATCCTAAAGGAATGGTATCTTCCCACGACTCAACTAGGTCGTAACCCGCTTTACATCCTAGGTCGTAACTCGGCAGCGACCTATCTCTTGAACGACCCAAAGGAAATGGCTTGTATACGTTAGGTCGTTCACGACTTATAGAAGCATACGACTTAAATCGTTCATGACTTAAGCTTTCTTCACGTTGCCCTGTGTCTTTAGGTCGTGAATTCCCCTTAGATCGTGTCCGACCTTCTTTGTTAGGTCCACAGTACTTAGGTCATCTCCGACTCAACATTTCCACCCGACTTAACATTCCGTTAGGTCGTAGACGACTTATAACTTCTTCGTTAGGTCGCAAAGCTGCTTCCTTAAGTCGGTTACGACTTATGCCTCCTTCCTTAAGTCGGTCACGACTTATGCCTTGTACTCTGTTAAGTTGGTCACAACTTAGCACTTGGTCTACATCAGAATTTGAAGTGGCTTTTGGGTAAGAAAACCGGGTTTACTAGTTTTAGTCGACTGAACCTTCAATGTCAGTCGACTTGCTGGTTATATAAAATTCAATTTTAATGGGTCAGTCGACTGACTATAGAGTTTCAGTCGACTGAACTCTTCCCGAGAGATTTAGTGTAAAAAGGCAGATTTAGTCGACTGAAATGTGAAGTCAGTCAACCTACTGCAGGGTTAAAATGAAGTAATAATCCTGGTTCAGTCGACTAATTTCCTACTTCAGTCGAATGATGCTAGTGAAGCTGCTAGGTGATATTTCAAGCATTTGCAATAAATATTTGAACAACCTAACTTTATACTAGAATTAAAAAAAAGGTAATTATTTTTCAATGCAAACAAAAACAAAAATTATAAGATTACAATATATGCAAAACTATATAAAAAATTAAGAGGTTTTGGATGAAGAGGACGGAGTGTGGTATTCGTCCAGTTCAACTTTGGTATTCTCCTGAAGTGGTCGTAGTGGTGACCATCTATTTCCGCATTCCCATGAATTTGGAGAGACAGGGGGACGTTGAGGTGATGGTTCCCATGGGTTACGACGTGAAGGAGAAGTTGGTTGGTGAACCATGTTGTGCGATGACGAGCCACAGAATTTTAGAGCTACTTGTTCAAGGAAGCTTAAGCGCTTCACATTTCCCTTCTGCTTGTATTACAGCTCTCGCTATAATTCCAGCGTCTCCCATTGATAATGATGAATGTCGTCTACCTTATCTTTGGTAGACGACGATCTGAAGAATAGAGAGCTTTTAACTCTTTTAACAGGAGGAGTATAACCGGTATGAGTGGAAGGCGGAACAATTGGAACGGGCTCATAAATAGGAGTAGGTGTTGGAAGATTCACCAATTCCGAGCTAATTGATGTATAAGAGAGTGAAGATGGTGATAAGCTATGATAGAACTCATGTATTTATAATGAGAGATGTTTAAAAATAGATAAATAAACTTGTGTCAACTATCTTCTTGAAAATTAAAGCCATTTATTTAAAAGAAAGAAGTTACTAACAATTCCTGAAGAATAAATGGTTGAAAAATGGATGGTTAGGAATAAAAGCCAAATTAAAGAGCATGGTAAAAAAAATTGAACTATAAGAAGAATTAGAAAGATAGAGTAGTAAGGTAGAATAGCATCAGTATGTTATGCTAGAGATCAAAAATTCAAGTGTGTCAAATTGCACAAAAAAAATTATTATAAATCTTTTAATGAAATAATTCCTAATTCTCTTCTAAGTTTAATAAAATTATTTTCATTCAAAGGTTTTGTAAATCTATCAGCCAGTTGATTTTCAGAGGATACAAATTCCAATTTGACTAAATCCTATTCAATATTATCACGAAGAAAATGATGACGTATGTCAATATGTTTAGTTCGTGGGCGATTGACATAATTTTTAAATAAGTTTATAGCACTTGTATTATCATAGAAAATATTAGATTTATATAAATTTATACCAAAATCCTGAAGCATTTGTTGCTTGTAGATGACTTGAGGACATGCTAAACCAGCAGAAATGTATTTTGCCTCACAAATCGAAAGTGAAACACAATTTTGTTTCTTGCTAAACCAAGAGACTAAGGATTGCCCAATGAAGTGACAAGTCCCATTAGTACTTTTCGATCCGTTCGACATCCTCCAAAGTCAGCGTCACCTATGAAACTAACTCGAAAGGACATTCTTTCGGATAGAAAAGTCCAAAATCTTTGGTTTTGCTTAGATAACGCAATATTCATTTCACTGCTCGCATATGTGATTCTTTGGGATTTGCTTGAAATCGAGCACATAAAAAAACACTCATCATTATGTCAGGTCTACTAGTAGTTAGATAAAGTAAAGATCCAATTATACTTCGATATAATTTTCGGTCTACACTTTTGCCATCTTCATCACTATCGAGATGTATTGTTGTACTCATTAGAATTGGTTTGGCAGAAGTATTATCCATACCAAAGTGTTTAATTAGATTATTACAATATTTTTCTTGATTAATAAAAATTCCATTTCCTAATTGTTTAATCTGTAAACCAAGAAAATAAGATAATTCTCCCATATGTGACATTTCAAATTCATTGGTCATTATTTTAGAAAATTCCTGACATAACTTTTCATTTGTAGAACCAAAAATAATATCATCAACATAAATTTGAATAATTAAAATATCCTTTTTAGTTCTTTTAATAAAAAGAGTTTGATCAACCTTCCCAATTTCAAAACCAAAATCTACTAGATAGCTTTTAAGACATTCATACCAAGCACGGGGTGCTTGTTTTAGACCGTATAAGGCTTTCTTAAGTTTATAAACGCGGTCTGAAAATTTTTCATGTGTGAATAAAGGAGGTTGTTCAACAAAAACATTTTCTACTATATAACCATTTAAAAAAGCACTTTTAACATCCATTTGATAAATTTGGAAATTATGAAAACATGCAAAAGCCAGTAAGATAAGTATTGCTTCAAGTCGTGCGACTGGAGCAAATGTTTCTTTGTATTTAATTCCTTCTTCTTGATTATATCCTTGTGCAACTAATCTAGCTTTATTCCTAGTTATATTACCTTGTTCATCTGCTTTATTTTTGAAGACCCATTTAGTACCAATGACTGTTTGATCACTCGGTCAAGGAACTGGTTCCCAAACTTCTCTTCGTTCGAATTGGTTTAGCTCTTTTTGCATAGATATAATCCAATAGTCATCGGAAGAGGCTTCTTTTGCATTTTAGGTTCAATATTAGAAAGAAATGCTACATGACCCATTTGATTAAGTTGACTTCTAGTTCTAACATGTGAATTAATTACCCCTATGACATTTTCTACTGGGTGATCAATCCTAAAAGGAGATCTTAATTCATTTTCATTATAAACAATGTTTTCATCTTCTTCAAAAATATGAATAATGTTTTCATCTTCTTCAAAATTATTTTGAGTAACCGTATTTGTGACTATTTTAGGTATAACTTCATCATCCTCAAAATGTTTATTAAATTTGAAATTTTTGTCGAATGAAAGATGAAGTGTTTCTTCGATTGTTTTTGTTCTTTTATTAAAAATTCGATAAGCTTTGCTTCATTTCGAATATCCTACGAAGATTCCTTCATCGAATTTTGGATCGAATTTTCCAAGCTGATCTTTTGTGTTTAAAACAAAACATTTTGAACCAAAAGTTTTTAAAATAAGAAATGTTCGGTTTTCTTTGATAAAAAAGTTCATATGGAGCGTGTTTTGTTAAAGGTCTGATGGAAACACGATTCAGAACATAGCAAGCAGTTGCTACAGCTTCTGCCCAGAAATGTTTTGGTAATGCGCTTCCATTTAATAAAGTTCTTGCACATTCTTGTAACGTTCTATTTTTCCTTTCAACCACTCCATTTTGTTGTGGTGTTCTAGGAAAAGAAAAATTATGATAAAATTCCCTTTTTATTACAAAAATGTTCAAAAGCATCATTTTCAAATTCACCTCCAAGATCACTTCTAATATTTTTAATTTTTTAGATTTTGAATTCTTTTTGCAAAGATCTTCAAATTTTCAAAAGTATCACTTTTATTTTTCAAAACAATAGTCCAACTATATCTTGAGAAATCATCTACTATAACAAACACATATTTACTATGGTTTATAGATTGAACTTGAGTTGGACCAATGAGATCCAAATGCAATAGTTCTAGTGGTTGTATAGTAGAAATATTTTTCTTTGATTTAAAGGATGATTTTGATAATTTTCCTAATTGACAAGCATCACAAATATTGTTTACTTTAAAATTCATTTTTGGTAAACCTTTTACTAACTCATTTTGAGATAATTTATTTATAGCTTTGAAATTAATATGACAAAATCTTTTGTGCCATAACCAAAGATCATTTTCTTTGGCTATTAAACACATATTTGTATTGTAATTTACATTCATATTTAAAACATAAATATTTTTATCTCTAAAATCTTCAAAAATAAGATTTTTATTTTGACCAAAAATGCTACATTTATTTTCAGAAAAATAAATATTGAATCCTTTGTCACACAATTGGCTGATACTAAGTAAATTATGCTTCAAATTTTTAACTAATAAAACATCTGTAATAAGAGGTAAATTAGTATACTGTTATTGCTCACATCGCCTTTGTCGTGACATATCCTTTGGAATTATCTCCAAATGTGATAGAACCTCCATCTGAGTAGATAATATTAGTTAGCATCCCTTTGTTTCTTATCATGTGTTTTGAGCAACCATTGTCTAGTATCCATTTTCCTCTCTTTTTAGGTAGTACCTGCAAAATACAGAAATAACATTGGTACCCACAATTTTATTTTGGTTCCTTATGTTAGATCTTAGGAAGCCAAACCCAAGAGGGTTCAGAATTCCTTTTGAAAATAAAATCTTTATTTTTATGAACAGTTTTTATAAAAGATTTTATATATTTATTTCTAATCAAATAGTTATTTGTTTTAGGAACTCAAATTTTAATTGATTTAGTAACATTGAAATTTTTGACTTCGGTTTCACAACTTTATTATTCCTTTTATATGAAAAAATAATTCTTTGGAATAATTTTAGAAGATTGCTTATATCCTAGTCCTTTTTTATTTGTAGTAGTTTGAGAATTTTCTATAATTTTGGAAAGATTTTCTCTTCCTTTATTAAAATTAGAGACATTTTTAGTAATATCTTCTAACTTTGTTTTAAGCTAGAGTTATCTAATTTTAAAACCTTGACATTTGCTTTAAGATCATGATTTTCAATTAATAGTGCATCATTCTTTTCTTTATGTGTTTCTATCTCTTGACTTAACATAGAGAGTTTAGACGTCGTATTAGAACAAGATTCTTGAGTAACCTCAAGTTCTTCTTCTAAGATTTGTTTCTTATCTCTTAGCATATCTACTTCGATTTCAGTTCTATTCAATTTTTCAAGAGATTATTTATATTTTCTTTTGACATCTTTTATCTTATCAAGTAATTCTAAGTTTATTTCTAATTGATCATCAAAAGTTAGATCACTCACCTTATCTTTTGTGGCCATAAAACATACATTGGTTTGTTATGTATCGTTGTTCAAGTAACTATCTGATGATGAAGATGATTCCCAGTTGTCCCAAGTGACAGAGAAAGCTTTCTTCTTGAATCTGTCATTCTTATGCCCATGTCTTTCTTTTTTCTCAGAACTGTCTTTCTTGATGTGGCCTTTCTTGGGACATTCAAACATTCTAGAGTAGATAATGATGGTTTGTTGGTGTTGTTATTATTGCTGAAACTGTTCTTGTTATTTCTGAATTTGTTGTTCTTTCTAAATTTCAAAAACTTTTTGAAATTTTTAGCAAAGAACGTCATATCTTCTTCATCTGAATTTGATTCATCCTTTCCTGCCTGGAATGCTATATTATTCTTATCTTGAGCCTATACTCGTTTCACCTGGAGATTAACTTCATAAGACATTAGATTTTCAATCAACTCCTCCATTTTATGGTAGAAATGTCGTTAGCTTCTTCAATTGATAAGACTTTTCGTTCCTACTCATCCTTTAGTGAGTTGAGGATTTTTGAAACAATATCAAAATCTGTATAAGTTTCTCCTAATGCTATCAAAGAATGATATATATCTTGAAATCTAGAGTACATTTCATTTATAGTCTTATCTTGCTTCATTTTAAAATTCTGGAACTGATTTTTGAGCATAGAAATTTTACTCTGTTTTACTTTGTTAGTACCTTCATGTGTAATTTTAAGTGTACGCCAAATTTCATGAGCAGTTTACACATGCTTAATCTATTAAATTCATTTTTGTCTAATGCATAATATAACATATTCATAGCTTTAGCATTTGCAGTAGCGTCTAATTTTTGTGTGTTAGACCATGTTGAATATTCAGTAGTAGGAATAGTATATTCAGATTGCATAATGTTCCAGGTTTCATAACTACTTGCTTGTATATAGATTCTCATTCTAGTAGCCCAATAGTTATAGTTCATTACATTAAATAGAGGTGGTCGTGCAGTAGATTGACCTTCTAGAAATGTAATGGTAGTTACAGTGCTGGTATTGTTTTCCATATTATAAAGAATATCAGATAACTATGTTACGGTTATATGATGGCCTTGCTCTAATACCAAATGAAAGTGACTGTGCTATAGGATCGAGTAATATGGAATATAATAAATAACTAGTGCGGAAAATAATAGCAGTAAAGTAAAATGACACCAGAGGTTTTTATACTGGTTCGAACTCCCGTTCTACGTGCAGTCCCAAACTCCTTCTGGAATTATAGGCAGCAACACTCACTTAACCAGGAGGAACACGTATTACACCACCTGAGCAAACGAACAGGACTTGACCGCTTGAGCAACAGAATAGGACTTGACCGCCTGAGCAACCGAACATGACTTTCTTACAGACTGGATTTAACTTAACTTTGTGTGTTCTGAATAACGTGGATTTGTCACTTGTAGTACACCTTCCTATAATCTTTTCCTTAAGATTGATGTGTATAATTGTGTGTGTATGAAGATTAGGAAGATTAATATTACTTAAAGAATATAGAAGTGAATTGGTAAGCAATGATCGTATTAGAATTTATGAATAATGAACTCAAGATTGCAAAGCACTATAGATCAAGAGAGATTAGAAAATTAGGTTATTTGATCAATGATTCTTGAGTGTTTATATAGTGTATGAAGAGTTATGGCTTCTAGTAATAGGTGTCTATTAATAGCTAAGAGATGCATCCATCCAGGAAGAAGTTAACTCTTGATCAAAAGAAGCGACTATTCAAAAATTTGGCAGTTGCAGTTTTCAGTCGACTGGACATGTTTGGTCAGTCAACTGAATTCAAAACGTGCACAAAAAATTTGCACAGACTCAGTCGACTGACCTGGTATGTTCAGTCAACTGGTCAATGTTTTTTAAAAACTTTTTTATACAGACTCAATCGACTGTTTACAGTAGGTCAGTCGACTGAGTGCTTTTATTTCTATGCAATAAAACTTTTTGTGCGTTTATGAAATATATAAAACAAATGCAAGTTTTAATATGAATTTGTGAGTGATGAACCTTGAGGAAAGATTTTAACAAAGCTCTAAACTAGACTCTATATATACTTATTGATTCTAGCTAAGATATATAACAAGACGAACCAATATTTTGAGTTGATAAGTCCAAATGTTTTCGTAGTCGTAGATTCGTGAATTATTGTATCTTGTCAGCAATCAAAACCTATGATCCAACAGAACACTGATCTTGTTCAGTGAAAGCAATTTCATTTGCCACTCCATGTGATGCAGAACGAAATATCTCGTTTGGTAGTGGACCATGCCGGTCCAGATCTTGAGTGTTGTTTGCCGAACCAAATCATGCCGGACTAGATTTGCCGAACCAAACCTCAAGGATGCTATATAGCAGCCATCCCTCATCATATCTTCACTCTATAACTAGTGGAGCTTCTGGACAAAAATGGCAACCATCCTAAAGAGCTGAAACTCTTCAGAATTTTGTTTGTATTGTTAATTCTTCTTATGTATAGTCTCCAAAAGTGAATCAATCTTGTAACTTCAATCTTCAGTGATTAATAAAATCTCATTTCCCCAAGTGGACGTACACTGCCTCGCGGTAGTAGAACCACTATAAATACTAGTATTATTTATTTTTCTATATTGCATAGATCTGTGACTGTCTGTTCTAGTGTTTATCTCTATTTATTTTGTCTCACTGCAATCACGATCCAGTTGTTTTCCACTACGTTGGGTTTTTTTATTCTTTTAGACTGATCATCTGAAGGGATTTTCTCCAACAAGAACTTGCTGTGTGTTTGAAACTTTATGGCCTTCTGCTTCTAACATATCATATGTTATCTTTATCTTTGACAACTATTCTTTCATAGGTAAACTATCCTTTCTAATATTCTACAACAATCTTTTGTAGTGCATAACTTTGGCTGCTGATTGAGTATTGGCTATTCTCTCTACAGTGGCCCAAATCTCATTTGATGTTTTGCATCCAAAAACTTGTGATAACAAATTGGTGTTGATAAATGATAGTAACTATGAACTTATATGTCTATCTTGTCTATTATATTTTGTGTATTCCTCATTAATTATCATCTTGTTTTCTTGATTAGTTATGAATTTGGAAGGGATGGAGATGTTACCAAGAATAAATCCTTCAAGACCATAACTTTGAAGTGCAGTTTCTATTTGAAGTTTCCACAACAAATAATTATCTTCTTCAAGATAAACAATTATCAACTGACTCTAAGGACTGATCATTGTCTTGATGAAATTTTCTGCGGCTGTGGCAAGTTGTTGAGTATTGGCTGAGTCCTCTGATGTTGTAGAATTGTCGTTATCTCCAGACATGATGATAGAACTTTAAAAATTGAATGACTTGAAAGATTTTTAAGATGAGCAGATTCAAGTAGTTCTTTAATAAGCGGAGAACAGGTGTGATGCAACCAGACTTAGATGATGAGATCACTCTGATAAGTTCTTGGCACGATACTTTTCTTATGAACTCTGATGGAATTCTTGATTTCCGCTTTGATTTTCTTTTCTTCTTAATCCTTTCTTGTCTCTGAATTTGCCAAGAATTCAAGTTGCAGCCGGAGATTGATGATTTCCAGGCAAGGCACTGATTTCTGTGGGTTCTTGAAACAACCCAAATGGTAAGGATTAACTTTGATGGAAAACTGACTATCAGATGATGATTATTAATCCGATTGATAGATCAGTTTCAATTATGTATCAGCAAATTTGATTGAATGTTGTTAAGCTTTAAAAGAGCTCTGATACCATATTGAAGTTTGATGAATTGTTGTTGAAGAAATTATGGTTGTATATTGAATTATTGTTTTCCATACATACATCACTCAGTATTTATAATGTTACAACTTGAACGTGATTACTTAGCTATTGGTTAAGTGGGCTCTTTTATATAATCACCCGAAGCCCATTACAATAAACGTTACATTTCACGTTAATGTAAACTATCCTTATTCATTATTAATTACACAGTAACTGAACCCGGTTTCTTCACCTTCACCATATACTAAAAATACTTATTGCGTCCTAATTCTATAAAAGCATAAGATGAAAACTCCTCAATTCTTATATAAAATGAAGGTGGTGTAATACAGTC
This sequence comes from Allium fistulosum, assembly GCA_030737815.1. NCBI lineage: Eukaryota > Viridiplantae > Streptophyta > Magnoliopsida > Asparagales > Amaryllidaceae > Allium > Allium fistulosum. Next base: position 156,420,093 of record CM060908.1, on the reverse strand, counting down.
TAAAAGAAAGCAGAAAACTCATGAAGTATATTTCAACAACACAAAGCACCACAGCTAGCTTCTATTCATAAATCACAACCATCTTATTCAATACAGAAGAAACGCCTTTGTAGAAATAAAGACAAGAAAACAATGATCTGAGATAATCAAAAAGCTTATGATAAAGTTAACAGAAATTTTATTATCCATATCATGAAATGCATGAATTTTCCTGATAAATTTTGTAGGTTAATTTTTGAATGCATAAATACACCCACCTTCTCGATTTTATTTCAAGGTAAAACTGAGGGTTTCATCAAGAGTAACAAGGGTATTAGACAGGGAGACCCTCTCTCTCCCTATCTTTTTACTTTAGCCATGGAATATTTTTCTATTCTTATTGATATTGAAACTATCAAAAACAATATTTCTCCAATTAATAAAGTTCAACCATCCATTACTCACCTGATTTATGCTGATGATCTTATGTTGTTCTCTAAAGCTAACAAAGATAATGCAGAGGCCATTAGTGAGATTTTTGAAAAAATGCATAAATATGCTAGTCTCAAAATTAATGAATTTAAAACAAAAGCATACTTATTAAACACTGCAGATACAAAAATGAAGTTCTAGAAGTTCTTAAAGTCAATGAAGGTAATCTTCCTATTAAATATCTAGGACTTCCTTTATCTGCTAATCAGATAAAAGATAGTGACTGTTCCTATCTGCTAGATAATATTCAAAGAAAAATGGAAACTTGGTCATGCAAGCTTCTATCCATTGCTGGTAGGATTGAATTAATCAAAACTGTTGTCTATGCTATTATTTTATATTGGTTTCAAACTCACCACATCCCTATTGCTACAACTAAAAAAATTAAGAGCAGGTGTGCTGAATTTCTTTAGGGTGGTAAATACCATAAAATCAGTTAGGACAAAGTATGCAAACCCAAAAACGAAGGTGGGCTTGGTATCAGAAATCTTAATGATCTCAGTTTAACTTGTCAATTAAAGCTTTTTTGGAGATTTATAAGTGGAGATTCTTTATGGACCAAATGGATGACTTGTAAATATCTCAAAAATGGTAATTTTTGGACAATTTTACCAAAAAATAATCAATCAAATGCATGGAATCAAATTTTAAAATGCAGAGATTTAGGAAAATCTCTAATTCAAAGAAAATTCAAATCTGGTTGTGAAACTAGTCTTTGGTTCGATCCTTGGTTTCAAAATGACTCTTTTATAAATAGAGTAGGATGGGATAATCTTGTCATTTGTGGTGAAGCTAAAGCTAATGTAAATGTCATAATCAAAAATAATCAATGGCAGCCTCATCTCCATCCAATTACTAATCCTCATAAAAACTTTATTACTAATATCCCTTTAGACCCTAATGCAGAAAGTGATCATTGGGAATGGTTAGCTAGCATCAAAGGTAAGTTCTCCTTTAAAAAAACTTGGGAGCATATTAGAAACAAGCAACCTACTGTTGAGTGGTATAAGTGCATATGGAACAAGGTGAATAATCCTAAGATGGCTATCTGTACATATTTTGCTATCAAAAACAGATTGCCAACTCTGGATATAATCAATAAATGGGGAAGAAATAATCTTTCACTTTGTTCCTTATGCAACTTAGAGAATGAAACTATTACTCACTTATTTTTTGAATGCAGTTTCAGTTATTACATATGGAGCCAGATTAAAACTAAGCTGAGCATATACAATGAAAGCAGCATGGATCTAAAGCAAATCATCATGGTTATCTATAAACATTTTAAAGGAAAATCTCTTGAAAGAGATCTGGCTCATGTTCTTATTACCACAGCAGTTTATCATATTTGGAAAGAGAGAAATAATCGTACTCATAACAAGCTGAAAATGTCCAAAGAGCAAAGATGGCTTATTATAGAGAATGACAGCAGAATCATTCTCCAGAAATCAAAGAAAAAAGTTAAAGACCAAACCAAATTTGACTTCCTTGCGGATTTGTGGAGCAAAGAAGCTGGTAGCAAGTATATAGAGCATTATCTCCTCAATCCGAAGGCATATCAAAATGACTTAAACTTTCATCAGCAACCTACCCAAAGCGACAAAGAGCTTCAAATCACCAGGCATCTTAGAACTGATGATAATAGCTACAGATCTACAGATCTGGGTCGCAATGACACCAGATCTGTAAATCTTAGCTTGAGAAACCAAAGTGCTGGCTTGAACAAATACGCCAACTCTAGCAAAGCTGATAGTAGTATGAGAAGCAAGCTCAATCAGGGGCTCTCGTATTGGGAAAGGGGAGAGAGCAGCGGAAAGGGGAAGACAAAGGAGATATAATCTCTCACGATTGAGAATATCTCGTCGCCATTAGTTTGCTTTGAGTCTGCAATGTGTTTTGTGTCGGCAACCCTAGATAGGGTTTTGTGTTTAATGGTGTTTTCGGGTTTATTTGTTTATACCCGGTATTGTTTTCTTGTAAATTTGGACTGGGCCAATTACCTTCCTTCAAAATTTTTTTTTATCATATCAACTCAATTGTTTATTAACTTGAGATAATTGAGATATTTGCTTTGACATTAAATTTTTTTTCATGCTAATGTAGTAAACTTTGATTTGCTTAAGGTAATGTAGAAAATTTTGGTTAGCATCCCTTGTCATCGAATTATTTTAATATCACGTAATTAAGTGTAATTGAGATATTCATTTTAATTCAGGTTGTATAAGTTTATGTAGTAAATCATAGTTTGTTTAAGTTGAAGTAAAAAGGACTAGCACATCTTGGAATCAATTTTTTTTTTTGATGATAACAGTGACATTTTTATTTAAGTAGAGCACTCATTTTGATATCTTAAAGTTTCGAACCTATTGGAATCAGACCGGTCTACAGCGGGTGAAATGAGTAGATTTCAAATTTTTCTTTATTCGGATCATAGTTGGTTTGTGAAGTCTAATGAGTTGTATTAGATTCAATCTAATTAACTTAAATAAAATCCAATTTTATTTAAATTTCTATTTTATTTAATTAATTGATAATTATATAGTTTATGAGTATATCATAGTATACTCACATGCATATTCATGCACGTGCAACATACATTAAAGTGTACATGGTTAATGTCTACGTATATAAATGTTGGTATTTGCATCTATAACGTATACATTTCCCATTTATATATACAATGATCGTCTCAAAAGATTATTTAATACTTAAACAAAATGTTTATATATATGTACATATACACAACACATACATACAATTTACAAATATTGAAAATTATTTATATTAAATAAAAAACATAATATCTAAAATTAATTGTGATTGGTTCAAGGAGATTTAAAATTCAAATTTATATTTTAAATATGTGACAAAGACTTAGTAAATATTCCAAAATTCAAAACAAGATCTTAATAAATATCATTTAAATATTATAATATATATATATATTTCGACTGAATATGATTATTCATTTTTATATAATTAAGTATATATGTGTGTAAATAAATTAGTGTGTATATATATTTTTTATTATAAAATAATATTTCAAAATTCTACATATATAAAATATAAATTAATAAAAAATTTGCCCAATAAAATAATTTTGTTATGAGAAAAGTATTTTTTAAAATAAATAATATATACATATGTTAGTATTATTATTTATAAACCTTTTTTAAAATTAATTAATATATATATATATATAATAAAATAGGTTTGGTCAAAAATTAAAAAATTTAATTTGCCGAAAGTAAATTAAAATTAATTTATTATATATGTGAACCTTTAAACATGTATAAATGGAATTTAGTTTTAAAAATTCTTAAATAATTATTTAAAACATTAAATTATAAATATGTATATAATATTTAAAATTTATATATTCATTAAACAAAGTATATGATCGAAAAAAAATTATGTGGTAAAATGTATTTCTTTATTACCACATATATGTAGCAACTATTCAAGTGAACAAAATAATGACATAATTAGGTGAGACAATATACGCACATATAAAATTGTTATATAAATATAGATCTAACTACCATATGATTATGAAATTAAAATAAAATTTATACAGCTTGCAGATAAAGCCGGTGAATGCATGTTGGTTGAAGATAACTCCTACATTCATCTTGAATTAGTCTCTAAACCTTGAAAAGATTAAGAGCACCACAATTAGTATTTAATTTGATGTTTATTTGGGTTATATAAATTCCTGGTTATAGAGTTAGGGGACTAGAGTATGGGAGTCGGGAAGGGGATGGTTTTCAAAAAGAAAAGAATGAGAGGACACTACAAAAACAGTACCATTTACTAAAAACAATACCATTTACTGATGTCAAAAAGGCGTGGATGTGGCATCGTTAAATGTTATACTAACGCCATATTAGTTGTCGGTAAAAAGTATTTCAGAAAAAATCTATTGACTCCTTAAAGACGACAGGCGTGGGTTGTTACCGACGCCCTACATACGACATATTGCCGATGCCTTGTCGACTACATTTTAAATTATAAATTGGAACTGCCAATGCCTTGCAAGTGCCTTGCCGACACCTTATCCACATCAAGTTAAAATGTAAAACCAGATTTTCCAATGCCTTAAAGAGGTGTGTGTATCATAGATTCATATATCTTATATCAACATATATTATTACCATCATAATACAAATCAAATCAAATATCCAAAACAAACAATGCCATCGCCACCACAAGACAAATCAAACAATAACATAACCATCACTATACAAATCAAATATCCAAAAATCCATAAGCAAATACCCAAACAACACCAACACAAATATCCAAACCAAATATCCTAACAAAAAATATGCATCTCGTTTGAACCAAATACTCATGCCCAAAGAAATCAAATATACATAACCAATTACCTACTCATTTGAACCCTGCCTAGCATCACTAGCTCCATCACCACCACTACCCCTAGCATAAATGTTCTCATCTTGAAAGCATTGTAAAAATGCATCTATAATCAATCCGAGTTGTTTCTTTAGCCTACCAACCTGAGATTTCAACTGTCAGTTTTCTACTTCTAAACCAGTGGTACATGCAGAAGCTCTATCTAATGATGCTCTCTACATTTTAACCAAATTTATTTGTTAATAATAAGTAATTATTAATTTCAACTATTGTATTTATTGAAACAAAAAAAATTAAATTTGCATTAACCATACATTTGTTTAATTATATACGTGTGTGTGTATGTAACGGCCCCACTATTATACCCATAATATTAAAGAACATTATAATTAATGTCATCTAATAACATGGAGAATAAGGCTTGTTAAGAGCAACCAAGTGTGAATATATCTTTAAACTAACACTGATACGTCATACTTACTGATTTACAGAATCTTGGAATAAAATTTGACGTGTACAGTCTTAGTCTAAAGTAATAAACCACTGGTTTCTCAAAATCAGAATAGTATAGCATCTGGAGATCATCAAAACAATGCAACCAAATCTCGGAGCAAAGTAATTCAAGCGGCAGAAATAGAAACTGCCTGGAGCACTAGAGTGCTCCAAGTACCAGGTCAATCGACTGGACACATGGGTTCAGTCGACTAGATGCATGTCCCGGAGCTATACCCTCCAGTCGACTCGTTCAGTCGATTGGACCCAAGGTTCGGTCAATTAAACCGCAATTTCCTGAAGAAATAATGCTATAGTTGAACTCCAGCGTTCTTCGGACTAATTTCGATGACCATTGAGTGATTCAGGCCATTGATTTTTGATATTCGAAGCATGAATACAAACCCAAATACCAATGCACTCAATCAATCATTGCTATTGCATACAAATCATTCATTTTAGCTAAACTATAAGATGATAGAAACTGATTTACAAAGAATGCAAAGCAACATCAAAACAACAGAGATTAATCCACACAATCATTTTAAACTCATATATATGTAACTAGGGATGTAGAGATAGATATTGTGCATGATTAACTTACCTTATCCCATGAATAAGCTTGCCAATTTAAACATATTTGGGCTTGATTTCCCCAATTCAGTAAACCCTGGACTAGCTCATCCAAAAAGAAAGAACAACACAATCAAACACTAACAAAATCTAAAACTAAACTTCCTAAAGGTGAATTCAAAGGTTTGGAGCATTACCTGATTTTTATTAGCTTCTAAAACGTTTAGATTCGCAAGAGAATTGGATTATGGTTTCTAGGTGTTCTAAAAAGAAAGGAGTTTCTTCTTTCTATTTGTTTTCTAACTTTCTGCTTACACTGAGATGTACGTACATGTTTTAGAAATGAAGAGTAAAACTTCTCTTAAATAGGCTTTGACTCAAAAGTCCTAAACCCAACAATTCTGTTTTATTTATCTAACGACTTTGGTTTTATGAAATAAAATATTAAGTGTTTAAAACACTATTTAGCCCATCTTAGATAAAATAATCCCTCAAATGAATTTAAATACAAAACAGCTTATTTCTAAGAGAAGTTTATAAATCCCAAATTCTCTTTTATTTTAATAATAAAAGATTCAAGTAAATTAAATTTTCTAATTTCTCTAATATTATTTAGACTTAAAATTCTCATTCCAAAAGAAATTATTCATATTTAAAAACACATAAACCCCAATTTCTCAATTATTCTATAAATTTAGAATTCAGCAAAATTAAATAAAATTTCAATAATATTTTCAAAATGATTTTAACACTTTGGAAATACTAACACTTCCAAATTTCACAATGATTTAGAGTTAATCATTCTAAAACAAATTATCCTTTATAAAAGACTAAAAATTCCAAACTTACAGTTTAATTACTCCAATTAAAATCATAAATAATTTATTAAATTAACTCAAAATTCCGAGTTGTTATAGACTTCCCCCTTGAAGAAATTGTGTCCTTGCAATTTCGATTTAGGGAAAAGTTTATAATAGAAACATATATACATTCAAAAGTTCATTCTTTAAATATAACCAACACCTCAAGAATAAAACATTATTTTAACTTACTCTTTAATTTATAAAATTAATATATTTTCCTTCCTTATTTTCTAATTGGAAAAATAAGTTCACACGAATATTTTTAACATCAAATCTCAAAATTTTCAATTATTCCTCCAAATAACACTTTCCAAAATTTACATTTTTCCAAAGAATTTAATCTAAATCATCAAATTATAAGATTCCAACTCCTTTCCAATTAATTTCTTATTTAAACTTCCAAATTTAACATCCATCAAATCATAAAAATGATATACACAATAAATCAAAATATCACACACTATTAATCTTAGCATATATTTTAAAATAAACATTCACCATTTACAAATATCAAATAATAAAATAACTTTGCCTTACCATCTTTTTATAACAAATCACTTTGTAAAATTGTTGCGATGTTGACTGTGAAATCAACATTACCTCGCCATTGTTCTCTGCTTTTTTTAATGCTCGATGGCTGCATACATCATTTTACAATTTTCATTATGATTTTTCTAAGTCGTAAAATTTTAAACACATTTATATATGTAGATAAATTTTCCCTTTAAATTTATTTCTCAAAGTATTTTTCCCAAAATAATCTACTTTCGTAAATAGTAAAATCAAGTCCCAAATCATTTACCTAATATTTTTATCAAAACTCCAATAATATCTTCTTTCCAAATACCATATAACTCATAATATTTTCTTTTTAAAATATTATTTATATCCAAGATATTTACTTTTAAAATTTATCATGTTTGTATATACATGTATTCACTTTTCCATAAAATATCTTTTCACTTCCAATATTTATTACATATCATTTTAAAATAATATTTAGTTCACTTAAAACTTTATCTTCTCATCAAATATTATTTTCAACATATTCTCAATTATTAATAATACTTTAAATATCACAACTCAAAATTTCTATGTCTAACTGTCTCGTCAAAGCATTTAAGAAGTCCTATCAACATAGTGGCATCCCATGTCTCGACTAGAATCCATAAAGCACTCAACGGGTAATTTAACACAAATAAAATTTAAAATTTATAAATCTCTATATTTTCATACCACAACCATTCATCCATGCATACATCATCTAATCAAAATGTATAAAACACTAATTATTGTGCTCAGCGGAAACAATCTATGAGCTTCCGCTGCGCAAGTCTAATGACAACGGATCAAGACACTACTACATAACAGTGAACTTTTAAAATCATTTTATAACAATAATTTATAAAATAATTCAAAATTTTCACAAATACATCCCAATGATTATTCCCATAATCATTTTATATTAGTAGCACTATATAAATGATTAATATAACTATCTAGCATATACCCCAGGGACATAACTCTAAGTCTCACTAGGTCTAAATCTATGATATTATATTTTATAATGTTCTGACTCAGCTCTGATATCAACTGTAATGGCCCCACCATTATACCCATATTATTAAGGAACGTTAAAAATAATGCCGTTTAATAACACAGAGAATACGGCTTGTTAAGGGCAACCAAATATGAATATATCTTTAAACTAACACTGACACATCATAATTATTGATTTACTGAATCTCTGGAATAAAATTTTGACATGTACAGTCTCAGTCTAAAGAAATAAACACACCGGTTTCTCAAAACCAGAACAGAATAGCATCCGGAAATCATCAAAACAGTGCAACCAAATCTTAGAGCAAAATAACTCAATCAGAAACTTAAACAATAGAAATAGCAACTGCCTAGAGCACTAGAGTGCTCTAGGTACCAGGTTAGTCAACTAGACCCATGGGTTCAGTCGACTAGATGCATGTACTGGAGCTATAAGCTCTAGCTTGACTCGTTTAGTCGATTGAACTATAATTTCCTGGAGCGGTAATATTCCAGGTTAAACTCCAACGGTCTTTGGACTAATTATGGTGACCATTGAGCAATTCAGGCCATTGATTCTTGATATCTGAAGCATGAATACAAACCCAAATACACATGCACTCAACCAACCATTGCTATTACATTCAAACCATTCATTTTAGCTAAACTATAAGATGATAGAAACTAATTTACAGAGAATGCAAAGCAAACAACAAAACAACACAGATTAATCCACATAATCATTTTAAACTCAAATATATGCAACTAGGGATGTAGAGATAGATTTTATGAGTGATTAACTCACCTTATCCCATGAATAAGCTTGCCAATTTGAACAAATTTGGGATTGATTTCCCCAATTCAGTAAACCCTAGAATGGCTCTTTCGAAAAGAAAGAACAACATAATCAAACACTAATGAAATCTGAAACTAAACTTCCCAAAGGTGAATTCAAGGGTTTAGAGCATTACCTGATTTTTATTAGCTTCTAAAATGTTTAGATTTGCAAGAAAATTAGGTTATGGTTTCTAGGTATTCTAAACAGAAAGAGGTTTCTTCTTACTGTTTGTTTCCTAACTTTCTGTTTACACTGAGATGTACGTACAGGTTTTAGAAATGAGGAGTAAAACTTCTCTTAAATGGGCTTTGGCTCAAAATTACTAAACCCAACAATTCTCTTTTATTTATCTAGCAACTTGGTTTTATGAAATAAAATATTAAGTGTTTAAAACACTATTTCAGTCCATCTTAGATAAAATAATCCCTCAAATGAATGTAAATATAAAACAACTTATTTTCTAAGAGAAGTTTATAAATCGTAAATTCTCTTTTATTTTAAAAATAAAAGATTCAAATCAATTAAATATTCTAATTTCTCTAATATTATTTAGACTTAAAATTCTCATTCCAAAAGAAATTATTCATATTTAAAAACACATAAACTCCAATTTCTCAATTATTATACATATTTAGTATTCACCAAAATTGAATAAAATTTCAATAATATTTTCAAAATAACTTCAACATTTTGGAAATACTAACTCTTCCAAATTTCACAATGGTTTAGAGTTAATCATTCTAAAACAAATTATCCTTTATAAAAGACTACAAATTCCAAACTTATGGCTTAATTTCTCCGATTTAAATCATAATTTAATTTATCAAATTAACTCAAAAGTCCAAGTTGTTATATATATATATATATATATATATATATATAATTTATCAATATATATATATATACATAAAATTTATTGAGTGATTTAACTTTTACAAACATGCTCTTATTTAATTTATTGAAATAAAATTTATAATTTAACTCAATTATATATTCATTTGTTTAATTTATTGAGTGATTTAACTTATATAGTTATTTAAATTATTGGGTGATTTAAAAAAAGATATTTTAACTTGAATAAACTCTTATGTATTGATACAAAATTTATTATTGAACCTAATCATATATATATATATAATTTATTAAGTGATTTATCTTTTACAAACATACTCTTATTTAATCAACTAAAATAAAATTAATTATTTAACTCAATTATATATACATTTGTTTAATTTATTGAGTGATTTAACTTATATATTTGTTTAATTTATTGGGTGATTTAGAAAATAGATATTTTAACTTGAATAAACTCATGTATATTTTATTGAAACAAAATTTATAATTTAATTATATAATATATACATTTGTTTAATTTATTAAGTGATTTAACTTATAAATTTGTTTAATTTGTAATTTAACATAATTATTATTTGTTTAATTTATTGAGTGACTTAATTTATATATTTTTTTACTCAAACTTAATTTATTTTTAAAATGATGATTTTTAGGGTTTAAAATAACTTATTAATTTGTTGAGTTTACATGTGGTTCTTAGGATTTAAAATAACTCAAACTTAATTATACTAAGCATGCATATAAAATACACACACACACATGTGGTTCTTAGGATTTAAAACAGATGTATACATACATATAGTATACTATATATACATATACATTTAAATATATGGTTTTTTATACATATATACTTAATATCATATGTATGTAACAAATATTTAAGCTATTACGCACTCTTGAAACATTATCGCGGTTGGGCTTATTTACAGTAGCTCTAGTGAGTGTGTTAAATACACCTTCGTTTATTCTCTTGTTAACTCCATACCTTGACTATGAAGCTCCTCAATCCTAACTTGGTATGTCGCCTAGTTTTCATTTTACGTATTTATTAGAATTTTATACATGTATATATATGCAAATATTATGTAATTGAAGATTTATGAATACCATACAGCAAACTCGGTGGAAGCATCATCTACCAAACTATTGGAGGTGGACCGATCCGATGACTCGATCTTGTGGGTCCTATAATAGAGTTGCCATGATGTAGGCTCACTATTTTTCTCCTTGTACTATATTTTGAATTATGCACACTATCATATTAGTCTATTTTAATTTATTTAAAATGTTAAATAACTTTAACAAATAAATATGTACCAGATCGTTATGATGATCTACGTATGATCTGGAGCCACCAGAATGATATCTAACATTTTTATTCCTGCTTTCGGCATTTTGAGTATATATTTTCTTGAATTCCTCTCTCCCAATACTACAAGACTTCTCGTATATCTCGTGGGCAATGGATGGATGCTTCTTGCCATGGCTACGCATACCATATGTCCACTCATGGTATTTTTTAGATGTTGTGATTGAACAGTTCATTTCGCTAGCTCTTCATGAACGCTCTCTTTCTAAGAGAATTTCCTCTATAAATTAGGAGCAAAATGACATTCATATTTATATAGTGTGTTGTGTAATAAAATTATTTTATCATAAATGCCCCAAACATGAAAATCTTCTCGTCATCGGAAAGTTCACAAATCTAGGCCAGAATGTCGTGATCCGTGCAAGCAAGTCATCACGGATTGCATTAGATGCAGTGCCATTTCTAAAATCATACATATACATACACACATACATATATAGATATATGTATATTTATTTCATTAGTAAAAATTGTACACATTTGTATATGTATGTTTATGTGTGTGTGAGTATATGTACATGTATATGTATGTGTGTGTGAGTGCATATGTATGTGTGTGTATGCGAGTGTATGTGTGTACTTAATTACTCACCCCGATCCTCGCTCTCTCGAGAGGAAATCAAGTTTGTCGATGAATGTGGAAGAGTCCATCTAAGACACATGGGTGGATGGGTCGGTACCATTTATAGGATGTATACAATATAATAAAGATTGATAAATTCATCTTCATATTATAGACTTGGCACGACAAACAAGGAAAAGGCCTTTCAATAACTTATACGTAAGCAACTAATTGTCAGCATCATTATCAATGTCAACATTTACAATGTCATCATCATATTCTTATTCATTTACTTCAACATCATCAACCACTACATCTTCATCTAATTCAAATCTGTCAAATACTTTATTGTTAAATGGCCATATATCGTCGGCATCTTTTTGTTATTTAGAGTATTTCATTATCTTCCAAATCATTTTGGTTATGATTGATCAGCGGTTATGATAACACACCCATTGAATGAACATCTAGGAAGTCCATCAGTCATCCTTATTGTTGTTCATAGTAGGATAAGGCGCATAATAAACTTGTATTACTCAATTCTTGCACAAATGGATCGTTTCCTTTATATTTCCTTTTATGATTTACCTCAACAAGAGACAATCTTTATTTATACGACATACTCCTACATCAGGGTTAGTACAAACAAATTGCATTTGAATAAAAATATTTTAAGCTCTTGTATTGCAGAATAAGCGAGTTTAGTTATTTCTTGTAACACTCAATAATAATCATGTAAGTCATCACCATAATCATCAGCTTTAACACATATCCCACAATTGTAAGTTGTTTTACTAGCTCCAAACTCCTTTGTGTGAAATTTAAAGCCATTTTGGTACAAAATTTGGCATTTCCTATATTTCGTCATTGGACAAAACGTGAGAGTTTTAAAAAAATATCTCTAATTTCATTTTCCACAACCTATTGCATTAAAGTAATACACATTAATATACATAATACTTAAACTGTTTCATACCAAGTTTATTCAACAATTATATATATATGCTTGCATATTTCTAAAACAAAGTCTCAAATCCTTTATTGGGTTGAATCCTTAGATTTTGTTACTAAAATTGATGGTTAAACAACTGATATTGTTAAGATAAACATGATTATGCTATCTAACACTATTGATAGTAAATAAAAAAATATCGTGTTACCTAATAAGAGAAGATTCACAATATAGAAGCACAACTGTTCTAGCTATGACAAACTCTTTAAGTGTTTGAAACTTCCATCTTTCCATTTACCCGAAGGACGCGCACACTTTTGAAAAATGGAAAGAGATATTTCAGATGACTCATCCATAACATCATCATTATGAGGATCGGTGTTAAAATTCAGCTTAATATGGTCTTCGAAATAATAACTAAAATATGTGGATACTTCTTCAACAATGTATACTTGACATATTGAACATTCAGCGTGTGTTTTTTGTTTCACGTTATTTTAAGCTGACCCAGGTACCTTCATATCAAAAAGTTATCAATTATGCATTTACAATGTTGATTTCAAAAAAGAATATATAACTCCTAATAGTATTTTGCGTACCTCTCAATAGGCTGCATCCATCTATATTGCATCGGTCCTTGGATTAAAGTTTCAATTGGTAGATGTATATATAGATGTTTCATGTAGTTGAATAATCCAAGAGGAAATATTTTCTCCAATTTACATGATAATTTAAGTATATCCGTTTTCAGCTTTTTCAAATTACTTTTATTGAGTGTGGCTGAGTACAACTCTTGATAAAACAAACAAAGTTCAATAATAGACATCCACTGTAACGACCCGGAATTTTCGATCCCGAAAATTCTGGATAGTTAGGAAAAGCAGAAAGAGATAGAAGAAGAAGAAACAGAATTACAACATAGATTCTCACATTCGCAGCGGATCAAAATATAATATCAGATAAAATAAGAGTTACAAAGAATACTATATCTGTCAATTTCATTTTAATACATCAGAGTTATATCTATACACAATCACTGGATATATACAAATCAACATATCCCAGATAAACAGAAATATATCACAACGGAAACACTCCATACGTTCCTGCCATCCAGCTCGTCTCCTGAGCTCTCGAACGTCCTTACCTGAAAGTCTGTAATACTCGGTCTGACCCGAGCATTACAATAAAGTAACACCCGGGTCAGGCTGGAAACCAGCGTGAGTAAACTCATCTAACATGAAATACAAATGAAAAAAAAACTTACTTAAACCCGGGTAACTCGAACTTCACTACAAGTTTCAACTTGATATAGTCAGTACTTATTTTACACATCAGTTTCTAAGTTCCAAAACTTAGATTAAATGGTCCAATGCACTTAAATCATTCCATTTCAGTCTATTTAATTTACAAATCAAATCTATAAAGAATTATAGATTTCTAATCGAAGTGGTTCCGGATATCGCTGATATCCGATCCCGGTCTCTTCGAATCAAATGTCATCTTTAAACCAAGTTGTTTAAGTTAAATAATTCAATTAAACTTTAGAACAACATATTCACACAACAATTCATCACAGATAGATAACTTACATTATCACAGTTCAACCAAAGCATTTCATATCACAGAACATCATAATTTATCAGACTAGCGATATTAATCAATCCAAACATTCAATATAATTTAATCATCCATAAGCAAGATAAATTAGATGTTCAATTAAATCTCCAAATAAATTAAATTAATTTCTTTTAAATCCTGCTTACTTAACATTAATTAATTACAAACCAATTAATTTATCATCCTTTAATTATTAATCTTATTTAATTATCCTTAATTAATTAAACCAATTAATTATCTTAAATTAATTACATAAATTAACTATCCTTTAATTACGTACATTAATTAACTGACCCTTTTAAATTGATTATATTAATTAATCCTTTATAAATCACTTTAATTAATTACATTAAGTAATTATCCATTAATTAAGACCTTAATTAATTGAAGATAAACCCTTATCTTAATCGATTACTTAATTACAACATTTAAATCTTATTAAACAACTTTTGGAATTAATTATCATTAACATATGAATTAGCTTAAGACTCTTTAAGTTTCTTAATAATAAAATCATTTCACCTTCTTTAATTAACTATTATTTAAACTTATTTAATTAATGGTCACATAATAAAATACTTTAGCTTAATTTATTTATTTTTTTAAATAATTTATTAAAACCTTTAACTAATCCCAATCTTAAATAAAATAATTATTATTATATAATATAATTAATTAAGAAGTTGTTTAACTTTAAAAACTTGTTTTATTTAAAATTTAAAACTGTCACAACATATACCCGAGACAACTCGAGTTAGATACTACTTCTTCTTTCCTTTCTTTTTCTTTTTAAACTTTGTTTTGGTTTAGATTAACAACTGTAGAAATTATTAAAATTACCCGTGAGCTACCCGATCCACCCCGACGTTTTCCCGAGACAAACCTTCTTTCCCCGAGTACAAACCCGAGTCAAATTCATCTTCTCAAATCCATCAGCAATTACCCAAGATCCAATGACATGTGCACGTGCACACATGGTCGAAGCATCTCCGACCATCGCCTCTGTCACCAGTGAATCGACTTCGAAAAGCTCGTTCGCCACCACTCCCCAAAAACCCGGTACCATATCAAAAACGAAATCGAGCGAACCCATCATTCACTGGAACAAATACGATCACCAAAACCTCGACGCCTCGCCACCTCCGACCACCGGCGACCACGTCCCTGAGCCCAGACCTTCGCCGTAGACCCCTACTTCTTTTCCCCCACCCTAGAAACAACTCGATGCGACGTCAACGCCCTATACACCACTCAAACTCAGTTGACCGAAATAGGTAGCTAAACCCTAAAATGTCACTGTGTCGTCGCCACAATGATCAAAGAACCCCCCGATCATTTTTCCCAACATCGTCGACCTCCCAGCTACCTCCAGCTACAAACCAGAGACACATCACTTCACCGATCGCCAGAAAACGAGGAGAAATTGATTTCCGTTCATCTCAAAAATTCTACCTCTATTCAAAACTAAAAATCATAATTTTACTTTTAAAAATCATCGTTTCCGAAATCGATCTAGATGATGTAATCAAAAACCAAAAATTAAACTATAAATTTTCTGACTTGATTTGGCTTTTACCGATATTCTTCCTTTCAGACAATCTACTTTCTAACTACCCTTATTAACATTTTAAAATTTTAAATTTGTTTCATACAAACTCTTTTCTTTTAAAAATTCTACCCTAAAAGAGATTGGAGGAAGAGAGATTTAAATTTTGAACTTTTTAAAACCTGTAAAACTTAGAACAGAGGCATGTATGCCTGTACACAGACATGCACACAAAATCTACACATATATATAGACATGCAGACATCTACACAAACATTTTTTTTTCACAACAAACTTCAAGTATTCATCACAAAACATCAAGATGTATAAACAGATTTAAGCATTTGAAAGATAGTTTACTCTCAGTTTTATTTCTGACTTAAATTGATTTGCCACTGTAAATTTCCATTTTCGACATAATTACTTCATAAATAAACTTGAAACCATTTTTAAATATTGAATCTGATAAATACAAACAATTTCCCTTTAAAGATCATATCATAAATCTATTTATATAGGGAGATATAAAACTTTGAACTTGATTTAGTTAATTTGAACAGACAGAGGCAGATTACATTCATACACAGGCCTGCATATATATATATATATATATATATATATATATATACATATATATATATACACACACAGGGATACAACTATACTTCAACAAATCTCATCTATGCAAACATTACCCACAAATAAACCTCAAGTATTTTCACAGGCATCAGACATAAAGGCAGATTAAGTTTCAAAATGAAATGGTTTGTTTACTCACTTGTTTTGAACATAACAATGGTTTATGAAAGAAATCTGCAAGCTGCCTCTTGTCTTGGTTTGTGTTGAGTTGTTTATTCAAGTTTCAGTGGTAAGATTTGTTTCTGAAAATGCTAAATTTTGATGAACGAACTGGAATAAGAAGAATGATGTACATATAGAGAGAAAAGGTGTTTTACGGGGAAGGTATTTACTGGTACAAAACATATTTCCCTAGGTCAGAGATTTTTTCTCTACTGTGGAGGCTGATTTGATATAATTTGTGCTGCCATTTATTATACTTGTCTTGTTTCATATTCCATACTTATCTCATTTTGATTTTATGTACAAACTTGATTTTTTTATGAGTACATTCATATATATATATATATATATATATATATATATATAGCTCTATCCTGTTGTCTCATTTCATTTCATATTACATGTAATCCCAGTAAGTATCTATATATAATTTTCTAGAATTATCTTATGTTTATATATCTACATTTATATTAATATCATATATTTGTTTTGTACTTATCCCTTTTTTTTAAGTTAAACTATCAACATTTTATTTCTCATTTCTTATTTATTTTTATACTTATGTTAATTTCATAGTTTCTTGAGTTTATATATTTATTTTTATACTTATAACCATATGTTTTGTTTTACACTTATATTTAAATATTGATAAGACTTTTTTTTTCTTTGCTGAAATTCTATAATTCGATATTTTGTTATAGTTTTCAAATCAATCTATATATACAATCCGACATCTTAACTATCATAATTTCATTTGTTCGACTAATCAAAACTATATTTCGATGATTAGTTCCGTTAATTACCGATTAACAACAGTTTAAAAAATTCGGGTCATCACATTCCTCCCCCTTTTAGAACTTTTCATCCTCGAAAAGGAACGAAGCCAAAATTTATTGAAAATGCTTAAAATCAGATAAATATTCTTTGATCATCTTTAAAATACTTTAAAAATCTATATAATATTTCTAAAATAGTTTTTATAAAAAAAATACTTTATAACTCGATGTTTCGACAAGTCCATCCTTGTCCTCACAGAAATTCGATCATATGTTGATCAGGCGTACGACTGAAAATCTATAAGTGCTTGGTACACCCGTTTTCAACTCCCAGTGAAAATACTTTGTAAAATACTTTTATTGAAAATATAGAAAACAGTTTTTGAAATTAGGGGAAATATCTTGGTGAGAATGCTCTGGAAATCATCACCCCCATCCATGGTCACAGTTACATCATGGGTTACGTTGCCATCGCAGCAAAAGTCCATGTAACCGATTACACTATGGAACCACAATAGTTCGCAGTTACATTCCACGGTTACGTTGTCGTCACAGCAAAGGTCCATGTAATTGTAGGCTCTCTGTGGCCTCTCGATTACGCTGTCGAAATGAAACTTCTCCACTCCTACATAGGTCGCAGTCTACCGATATAAAATCAAACATAGACTGTTGGCTCTCAACGGCACACATGACTTTCGCTATGTTAGCATAGTGTCGCAGTCTACCGATATAAAATCAAACGTAGACTGTTGGCTCTCAGCGGCACACACGACTTTCGCTATGGTCTGCAGTAGATCGCAGTGACATCGAGTTACACTGTCGTCACAGCATAACCCAAATGCCCTTGTAGGCATCAGTGCCCCACGACTTTCGCTACACTACACAAAATCCTCAGGAACTAGTTTTGTCCGGACTCCTCACAGGATCAACTTTAGAACCTCCCCCTTAGAGGCTCAAGGCAGTACCATCCTGTGGCACTCCTGAGAAGTTCATTTCAAGGGAACGCCTTTTTTCCCCAGAGCCACTTCAAAACACTTTATACTATACACATATAGTATTTTTCAAATCATACACCTAGTATGAATTTCCATATAAGTGCCTTTACATAAAATCGATTCCCAAAATCGATAATTCTCAAAGTAGTCTTTTCCAAATCCCAATATTTATTTTATCCAAAAATCAAAAGCCTTTCCAAAGTCCATAAGTTCCAAAAACCTTTTCTCAAAACCATTTCCATAAAATCTTTTATATATATACATATATATAATTTTCTTGGGAAATCTTTAAATCACTTTATACTTATATAAGTTTCCTTTGTATACTTCAAAAACTTTCAAAAACCTTTTTCTTCTGGAAATGGACTCAACCAGAGGAGTTTTATCTTATATATAACAAAGATACATAACTTTGTTTATTCAAAATCAAATATTCAAATTTGATTACTCTATAAAGTCACTTACCATTTTACTTACTTCCATAAAGTAAATTTTTACCATAGAAATATCCAATTTCCACTTTACTTCAACATATTTTTCACAAAGTATACCTTTTATTTCAAAAACCATTTCACATTTCTTATCCACAAATTTCCAATATCAATTTCATTCAAATCCGTACGGTGTACACATATCATCCATACGCTATACCAATCTGATCGCTCACTCGATCACACAATTTCACTTCCGAACTAGGATCATTCACCCGACTTCCTAGTGCGGACTCAGATCTGGTTTCTTGATCAGAAACCGTCATTCTCCTTGCATAGACATAACCATGATAGAGAATATCCAGAATCAATCAAAAATCCATATCCAGGTTCGCCGTCGAAAATCGAGCAAAAAAATCCCAACTCAGATCGATAATACTATCTCGAAATTCTGTGCTCGAATCCGGATCAAACCACTATGCGAATAGAATAATATATGTACATCCTACGTATTTATCTTCATTGATTATTAACTAAATCAATTTCTCTTTCTATTCACATTTCCTTTAGTTTCTATCCACATAATCACAATTGTTTAAATTCCATTGGATTATCACTTTAATCCTTATCCTAAATGGATATTCAATCATAAACAATTCGAACTCTGTCCAATTTAAATTTTGAAAATAGCTTGGAAAATTTTAAAATGAATAAGTAGTTGAAAAATAATTATTAGTTTGTAAAATATTTGTAAAATAATTAAGTAATTGTAAAATAGTTGGAAAATAGTCAAATAGTTATATAAATTTTAGATAATTACCAAATAGTTGTAAGATAGTAATTAGTTATAAAATAGTGAAAAGATAGTAATTAGTTTATAAAATAGTTATAAAATAGTTAAATAGTTCCAAAATAATTGTAAAATAAGCATAAAATAGTTTGGGCTTTTAAATGAAAGATTTTATATAGTAAATAGCTTGGAAAAATAGAATTATATTAAACAATTTATTTTGAAAATAGTCCAGAGCCAAACCGTTCAATTCTCGATCTCCAATCCCAATTCAATTTAAATTTCCACTTCCATTTGAATTGACTCAATTCCAATTTAAATAACTTCAATTTCCACTGAAATTGATTTAACCCAAAATTCAAGTTGAATCAACCTCAATTTCTTTCCAATTTCAAATCAAATTCTATTTGATTTTAAACTTATTCACTTTAACTACAGTTCCAAATTATTCTAATTAATTTAGACTAATTTCAAATTGAATTTACTTCAATTTCAAATCATTTCCATTTCTATATGAACTAATCCCAATTCCCATTTGAATTTGAACTCATTCAATCTACAATTTTATTTCAAATTAATCCAATTCAAATTTTCCATTTGAATTTTATACTTATCCATCTTCAATTCTAGTTAATTCAAACTAAATTCAATTTGAACTAATTCAATTTAAATCTCAATTTTAAACCATCTCGAATTATTATATAAACTCGAGTTAAATTTTCAAAAGTTAATTTAACCCTTTAAATCAAATAAACCTTTGTTTTTAAAGGAATAATCCAAATCTCTACATAATTTAATTCTGAGTCAAATTCTCAAAATTCCATTTTAAATTATCTTTACTTAACTTATCTCGAAGTTCAAATAAGAGTTCAAAACAATTTTATCTTAAAAATTCAATTTATTACCCAATTTTTATCTTCCAGTTCTGAAATTCTTAAACAAATTTTAATTTACAAATTTAATTATTCAAATTTTTAGTTCAAAGTAATTCCATATCCTTAATTTCAAATTAAAGTTTAATTTCTCTTTTATCACAATAATGGATATATTACCACACTTCATTTCTCATCCATTTAAACAAATCCAGTTCACAATTATAGATTATTAATAACAATGGAATGACATCATCCAATTTATTTTAAAACATCCATCCATCAGGTCTCAAACCCATTTTGAGATCACATAATCTCCCAATTCAAATTAACCATTTAAATTCCCAATTTCATCTTGAAATTTCCAATTCAGGTTGCTTGTTAACTTATTTAACTTTCCCTAAGTTAAATTCAATTTACTTATTCCAGCCAACCTTACCAAATTTGAATTTTCATTTCAAATTCTAACTTCACATTAATAATCTGATAAGTTCAAAACTTATCCCCTTGGCATCCCATCTCATTCCAAATTTAAAATTCAACATTTAGAATTTATTACAAATCATTTTTAATATCATGTATATTCCTCATATATACATATTATTTCCTTTGTACACCAAGTTACAACTTAAAATTTAAACAACCTTTGGGTTTTAAATCAAAACAAATTCCTTTAAATTTTTAACAACTCTTGTTTGATATAAGACCCCTTTATTTAAATACATTCAAAAATATTATTTATTATTCCTTTATCACTTTGAAACAAATTTTACCTTTTAAAACTTCATAACCAAGATCATCTTCAGTTTCAATTTATAAGTCATACTTATATAAAACATTTCATTTTGCTTACTCATTAATACACATCCTATTAATCATTTATGATAACAACCAAGATTATCGTATCTGAAAACTGATTCACATTATCTTATTCTAAAATTCTTCTTAAATCCAAGATTTTAATTTCAGTTCGAATCCATTTCAAACTCATTTTTACTTTAAATTTAGTTATATTTCTATTACCACTTAATTTAATTCCAATAATTGAACAGCCAATTATCTTAATATTCATTAGAAAGAAATATTGCTTTATATATATTAAAATATATTCTCATATAAAATCATTTCAAATCTTTATATAAGAAAATAACAAGTACACACTCATATATATACACTTAACTCATTTTAGGGTACTATTGGCCCTATCCTTAATGAGTAAATCCCACCAGAGCCAAGGTTCTCGCTTAACCTTCGCTCTGATACCAACTGTAACGACCCAGAATTTTCGATCCTGAAAATTCTGGATAGTTAGGAAAAGCAGAAAGAGATAGAAGAAGAAGAAACAGAATTACAACATATATTCTCACATTCGCAGTGGATCAAAATATAATATTAGATAAAATAACAGTTACAAAGAATACTATATCTATCAATTTCATTTTAATACATCAGAGTTATATCTATACACAATCACTGGATATATACAAATCAACATATCCCAGATAAACAGAAATATATCACAGCGGAAACACTCCATACGTTCCTGCCATCCAGCTCGTCTCCTGAGCTCTCGAACGTCCTTACTTGAAAGTCTGCAATACTCGGTCTGACCCAAGCATTACAATAAAGTAACACCTGAGTCAGGCTGGAAACCAGCATGAGTAAACTCATCTAACATGAAATACAAATGAAAAAAAACTTACTTAAACCCGGGTAACTCGAACTTCACTACAAGTTTCAACTTGATATAGTCAGTACTTATTTTACACATCA
The DNA here is from genome assembly GCA_030737815.1 of Allium fistulosum. Classification (NCBI taxonomy): domain Eukaryota; kingdom Viridiplantae; phylum Streptophyta; class Magnoliopsida; order Asparagales; family Amaryllidaceae; genus Allium; species Allium fistulosum. Next base: position 156,397,595 of record CM060908.1, on the reverse strand, counting down.
GTTTCTAAGTTCCAAAACTTAGATTAAATGGTCCAATGCACTTAAATCATTCCATTTCAGTCTATTTAATTTACAAATCAAATATATAAAGAATTATAGATTTCTAATCGAATTGGTTCTGAATATCGCTGATATCCGATCCCGGTCTCTTCGAATCAAATGTCATCTTTAAACCAAGTTGTTTAAGTTAAATAATTTAATTAAACTTTAGAACAACATATTCACACAACAATTCATCATAGATAGATAACTTACATTATCACAGTTCAACCAAAGCATTTCATATCACAGAACATCATAATTTATCAGACTAGCGATATTAATCAATCCAAACATTCAATATAATTTAATCATCCATAAGCAAGATAAATAAGATGTTCAATTAAATCTCCAAATAAATTAAATTAATTTCATTTAAATCCTGCTTACTTAACATTAATTAATTACAAACCAATTAATTAATCATCCTTTAATTATTAATCTTATTTAATTATCCTTAATTAATTAAACCAATTAATTATCTTAAATTAATTACATAAATTAACTATCCTTTAATTACTTACATTAACTAACTGACCCCTTTAAATTGATTATATTAATTAATCCTTTAATAAATCACTTTAATTAATTACATTAAGTAATTATCCATTAATTAAGACCTTAATTAATTGAAGACAAACCCTTACCTTAATTGATTACTTAATTACAACATTTAAATCTTATTAAACAACTTTTGGAATTAATTATCATTAACATAAGAATTAGCTTAAGACTCTTTAAGTTTCTTAATAATAAAATCATTTCACCTTCTTTAATTAACTATTATTAAAACTTATTTAATTAATGGTCACATAATAAAATACTTTAGCTTAATTAATTTTTTTTTAAAATAATTTATTTTAAAACCTTTAACTAATCCCAATCTTAAATAAAATAATTATCATTATATAATAGAATTAATTAAGAAGTTGTTTAACTTCAAAACCTTGTTTTATTTAAAATTTAAAACTGTCACAACATATACCCGAGACAACTCGAGTTAGAAACTACTTCTTCTTTCCTTTCTTTTTCTTTTTAAACTTTGTTTTGGTTTAGATTAACAACTGTAGAAATTATTAAAATTACCCGTGAGCTACCCGATCCACCCCGACGTTTTCTCGAGACAAACCTTCTTTCCCCGAGTACAAACTCGAGTCAAATTCATCTTCTCAAATCCATCAGCAATTACCCAAGATCCACTGACATGTGCACGTGCACACATGGTCGGAGCATCTCCGACCATTGCCTCTGTCACCAGTGAATCGACTTCGAAAAGCTCGATCGCCGCCACTTCCCAAAAATCCGGTACCATATCAAAAACGAAATCGAGCGAACCCATCATTCACTGGAACGAATACGATCACCAAAACCTCCACGCCTCGCCACCTCCGACCACCGGCGACCACGTCCCTGAGCCCAGACCTTCGTCATAGACCCCTACTTCTTTTCCCCCACCCTAGAAACAACTCGATGCGACATCGACACCCTATACACCACTCAAACTCAGTTGACCGAAACAGGTAGCTAAACCTTAAAATGTCACTATGTCGTCGCCACGATGATTAGAGAACCCCCCGATCATTTTTCCCAACATCGTCGACCTCCCAGCTACCTCCAGCTACAACCCAGAGACACATCACTTCGTCGATCGCCAGAAAACGAGGAGAAATTGATTTCCGTTCATCTCAAAAATTCTACCTCAATTCAAAACTAAAAATCATAATTTTACTTTTAAAAATCATCGTTTCCAAAATCGATCTAGATGATGTAATCAAAAACCAAAAATTAAACTATAAATTTTTTGACTTGATTTGGCTTTTACTGATCTTCTTCCTTTCAGACAATCTACTTTCTAACTACCCTTATTAACATTTTAAAAATTTAAATTTGTTTCATACAAACTCTTTTCTTTTAAAGATTACCCTAAAAGAGATTGGAGGAAGAGAGATTTAAATTTTGAACTTTTAAAACCTGTAAAACTTAGAACAGAGGCATGTATGCCTGTACACAGACATGTAGACATCTACACAAACATTTTTTTTCAAAACAAACTTCAAGTATTCATCACAAAACATCAAGATGTATAAACAGATTTAAGCATTTGAAAGATAGTTTACTCTCAGTTTTATTTCTGACTTAAATTGATTTGTCACTGTAAATTTCCATTTTCGACATAATTACTTCATAAATAAACTTGAAACCATTTTTAAAAATTGAATCTGATAATTACAAACAATTTTCCTTTAAAGATCATATCATAAATCTATTTATATAGGGAGATATAAAACTTTGAACTTGATTTAGTTAATTTGAACAGACAGAGGCAGATTACATTCATACACAGGCGTACATACATACATATATATATATATATATATGCACATACAGGCATACAACTATACTTCAACAAATCTCATCTATGCAAACATTACCCACAAATAAACCTCAAGTATTTTCACAGGCATCAGACATAAAGGCAGATTAAGTTTCAAAATGAAATGATTTGTTTACTCACTTGTTTTGAACATAACAATGGTTTATGAATGAAATCTGCTAGCTGCCTCTGGTCTTGGTTTGTGTTGAGTTGTTTATTCAAGTTAAGTTGATTTAGTTAATTTGAACAGACAGAGGCAGATTACATTCATACACAGGCCTACATATATATAAATATATATGCACACACAGGGATACAACTATACTTCAACAAATCTCATCTATGCAAATATTACCCACAAATAAACCTCAAGTATTTTCACAGGCATCAGACATAAAGGCAGATTAAGTTTCAAAATGAAATGATTTGTTTACTCACTTGTTTTGAACATAACAATGGTTTATGAAAGAAATCTGCTAGCTACCTGAAATGACCCTCCTATTTCTACCCTAATTTCATAAGGATTTTTTTTTCCATCAAAGGGAATTTAAATCACGTAGAAATCAAAATGCCATACAAGTTATTGACATAGCCACTTATTTCTTTTCTAAACAGGCAAATTAGGCAAAATCAGCAGTTCAGACGTTTAAATTCTTATGACAGGCGTCTAAACTTAATTACAGACGTCTATCTAATTATGACAGACGGCTCATAGATCAAAAATTGAAGCAGAGAGAAAAAGACATTTTGAACTGAATTCAGACATCTAATTATTTTGTGACAGACGTCTATATTTAACCTTAGACGTCTAAATTATTTAGACTGTCGTCTAAGTTTAATCTCAGACGTCTAAATTATTTAGACTGTCGTCTAAATTCGATTTCTATGTACATGCATATGCACATTCACATTTATATGTGTCTGGATGTCCACCTACATTCATTTACACTTTTAAGTTCGATTTAAACTTCCTTAGAACTATCAGAGATAATATATAGATTGATCATTTATTACAATTATATTTTCCAGGGTCATTTTCTTTTTCCAATAAACCAAAATACATCCAGGATCAAAACAATTAACCAATATAAATATATCAGTACTTTCACAAAGATAAGCACATACATGTGAGGATGTATATGCCTCTCTTGTTTAAATCAGAGTTCTGGAAAACAAGAGGAGATTGGATTGATTGAATTTTATCAATCCACACATAGTACAGTGTTATATGCAATAAAAATTTCATTCATGTTTGATTTTCTTCTTATAAAATCTGTCTGGAATTTGAAATGCATTTGGTTGAAATCTGAATAAAAATTCAGATTCCTATTACAGATACAAAGGAAAAGGGTGTATTAATATTTGCACAAAACATGTTTATGTGCATATATAACTGCAACTATTTGGATCTGGCTTTCAATTCCCTTATTACAGATCCTTCCTTTATTTAAAAATAAGACATGAAACATTTGTATGAAACAAGTTAGATTATGGGAACCTTGCAGTCATAAAAACATTCAACCTATGCCTATTATCTTTTGTATACACTTACCATGTTTAAAAGACAAAACCATTTAATTTTTCTGAGAATCAACTATCCAGATTTCCCAAAACTTAAATCCTTTATAAAGACCCAAAATTGACTAATACATTTATAAAATGGAATCATTCAGTCTTCAACATGGTGTTCTTACTAAACCCACTTACAATATTTTGATTAACTTCTTTAATATCAGATATTAACCAGATTCATAAATTCCAGATACAAGTCAATCTCTTAATAAAATACTTAACAAAATATCCATCCCATATTCAACACTTAATACAAGTAACAATTTAAATCATTAATACATGCGGATTTTATCATTTTGGCTCTTATCTAACTAAGTTTAGCATGCTATAATCCTCTTCTCAAAGCCTTGCTCCTACTCCTACTTAGTTGCTGCAATCCCTGAAAAAGCATTTGAAACTGCCTCATTTTTAAATGAGACACCCCAGATGCCATTAGCACACTAGGGTCAGACACATGTCTGGTATGAGAAAATTCACAAAAGCAACTAGTTAATTAGGTTAAAATCAAATTAAATACATATACATAAAGTTCGGCCCTTTGGAATCAGATCATACTTGTGTGTATGCTCTGTGTCATTGTGCATGTGCACACTTTAATTTTCCTTTCCAGAGACTACATATATCAATATGACATATACATTCAAGCATACAATTCAGACATAATCAAACAATCATTCATACCAAACAGGAAAATAACCAATATGAGTTAAATCATTTATTCAATCCTCATATTTCAATTTTGGGAAAAACTCTAGTTTTCTCATCATCTCAAATATTATTCCCTTGGTATAATTATCTATCCTGGTCTCACCTGCAATATTTATGAATCAATGGACACACTGTAATGAACTAATTCACTCCATTACACAAAGATCTCAGGACTTAAGCAAGCCATGTGTCAACTTGTGCTACTCAAGAACACAAGTCATTCCTGCAGTGTTCTTGACCCCAAATTTCCTAATCAGGTTTAAGTTAATAATAACTCTTTTGATTTTTCATGACTAAACCATTCAGTGATCCATTTCACTAACTAAAACATCCATATCATGGCATCTCATATTATTCAAAACCATACAGAGACAAGCAAGCAAACAACCATTGGTGACTAAATAAATAAGGTTCTGTATGCATATGTATACATTCTGTTATTTTAAAAAGGGTGTAGGCAACTAACATTGGCTTATGGCTTTTGAGAGAGTTTTTCCTTTTTGCAAACATTTGTGCTTGAGTTAAACTCAGAATGACCTGGTTTCACTGAATCACAAAATTTTGTTTGCTATGCATATGAACATATATATATATTTTCATTGAATCAGGAGCATCAGCACATAGGCAACCCTATTGCACCCCTAATTCCTTTTTGTCTCAAGCCTCAGCACTTATACATAAGTATATTGCAGCTCAACATTATTGACATCTTTCTGGGTTGAGCCAAAACCAATACTACTTGCCTATTTTCAACATTTTATTTTCTGGGTATTTGTTTATGTTCCTAAACATTAACATATCATAGATCTGGATTTATAAAACATATATGTATACTAACAACACATAAAGCTTTCTTATAATAAAACAAGTGATCAACCAAAGAGAATCAAAACATTTTCAGTTTTAAAATCACAGATAAGCATTCTCATATGAAAGTATATTTTTAAGAAAATTACTTATAACTGGCTGCCTACATTAGGACTTATTGCCTTAGATTTTTGAGTGAGTTTTCTCACCTAGCTCTCTTCTTTGCTTCCTTAATTAATTGATGAACTTCTGCCTTTAGCCTCAAGCTCTCTTCCTTCCCTTGCCTTATGATTTCTATGGTGTTGCTTCTTTTTTTTCTCAAAGTTCTTTTCTGAGAGGGAGAGGAGGCTGCTGCATATACATGTATATATACAGGGTCTTCCTTAGGGTTTTGGGTATTGGCTAAAGCCATTTTTGCCCACCAGAAAAATCATGTTATATGCATTTTATTTAAACCCAAAGTTCTACCCTTCCCGGCTTAATTTAGGTGAAGAGAAAAGTGGTTACATTCTTTTCAGAATTTTTGCTTTTCAGAAAATACTTTTTCCTTTGTCTACAATCATGCCAAAAATGTGACTTGATTTTATTATTTATCAAATACTCTTCCTAATTCTGCCTATAGCAAACATTTCTCTGTTTTATCTTATTTTTCCTATTTTTAGCTTTCATGTAAATGGTATGTACCTTCTTTATTTATTTACAAGAGGAATACTCCTTTTTATATCTTCAGTCTTTTTATTTCTGCCTACATATAAAAAATATATTGGTATGTTTTATTTTGCTGAATTGAACTCTAGTAACTTATTAACATATCTATATATATATGTATATATATATAAAACTTACTAAATTAATTAGTATACTCATCTGTATATATTTATACATTATTTTGTACTGACACACACATGTACATGTACACTCAAAAATATTCAGTAGCATCCATATATATATTTACTTATGCATTCAGCTTTTAAGGATTTTAATCTATATATATATATATATATATATATATATATTCCCATACATATCAATATGTATTCATTCTTGGAGTTCAGGGACTTTTAGCTTTATTTCATGTGCATTTCCTGTGCACCCATGTACACACATACTAATACACTATCAAGCTATATCAATTCCCTTTCAAGATTTATTTAAAAAAAAATCATTTTGAATTTATTTATATTTTTCAGAATAGATTCCTAAAATCTTGGGTCATTATATACACCCCTCCTTTTAGGAATTGTGTCCCACAATTTTCCTAAGCTTAAAATAAATTTTAAACTTAATTTAGAGAACAAATACATTCTCAACCAAATAAATTTTTAGTTCTATGATAACTAAAAACATATGCATCTAACAAAAGAAAACAATCAAAAATCAGAATTACCTTTAATCTGAAAATAGCTTAGGATAATTTATCCTAACTTTATCTTCTAATTCCCATGTGCAATCACTAGGATCAAGACTCCACTGTACCTTCACAAGTTTCAGAGATTTATTTCTCAACTTCTTCACATCTTTTGCCAAAATTCCCACTGGATCCTTTTCATAAATCAAATTAGGATTTATCTGCACTTGGGTTGGGGTCTCAAGAATTTCTGCCTTGTCATGGACCCACCTTCTCAATTGTGATACATGAAAAACATCATGTATACCTTGCATGTTTTCTGGTAATTCCAACTTATATGCCAAGGGACCAATTCTCTCCAGAATTTTGTATGGTCCAATATATCTTGGGGTTAATTTGCCTTGTTTTCCAAACCTCAGAACATTTTTCATAGGTGAGATTTTGATGAAAACAAAATTTCCCACTTCATATTCTACCTGCCTTCTTCTCATGTCTGCAAATTTCTTTTGCCTATCTTGAGCTGCTGCTATTCTTCTTCTTATCAACTCAATTTTCTCCTTAGTTTCTTGTATGTACTCAGGTCCTAAAATAGACCTTTCTCCTGCTTCTACCCAACAAACAGGTGACAAACAGGGTTTACCATATAAGGCTTCAAATGGAGCCATTCCTATGGTACTTTGGTAGCTGTTGTTGTATGTAAATTCAACTAGATGAAGATAATCTTCCCAGTTGCCTCCAAAATCCAGTATACATGCCCTCAACATGTCCTCCAAAACTTTGTTTACTACCTCAGTCTGCCCATCTGATTGAGGATGGTAGGCAGTACTTAAACATAGTTCACTTCCCATTGCTTCTTGAAAGCTTCTCCAGAATTTTGAAGTGAAGATGGTATCCCTATCACTCACAATGGTTTTGGGAATGCCATGTAACTTTACCACTTCCTTTATAAAAATTTGAGCTAATTTTGGTGCTGTTCTTTCTGACTTGACTGGGATGAAGTGTGCTACCTTGGTTAGCCTATCAACTATCACCCACATACTTGTATTACCTCTCTTAGATCTAGGCAGTCCATCTATGAAGTCCATAGATATGTCTTCCCACTTCCACTATGGTACACTAAGAGACTGCATCAACCCTGATGGCCTTTGGGTTTCAGCCTTGACTTGTTGGCAAGTCATACATTTGGCAATGTATTTAGCTACATCAGATTTCATCCCCTTCCACCAGAAGTCTCTTTTCAAATTTTGGTACATTTTTGTGTTGCCTGGGTGTATGGAGTATTTACTTCTGTGATATTCATTCAATATCTCTTTCTTCAATTCTGTGTCCTCTGGTACACACATCCTATTTTGGTATCTCATATAACCATTTTTATCAATATGGTGATTCATCACTTCCTCCCCTCTTGAGAGGAGCACTTTCTTCTCTAACAAGTTGGCATCTTGTTCTTGCATCTTTCCTACCTTCAGAATTAAATCTGGTTGGAGTGTCATTAAGCTTAACTTCCCTTTATATTCTTGTGCACCATGCATCTGCTCATCCATGTGCACACAACCATTCTCCCCAATTTCTAACTCAGTTAGCAAAGACAAATCTTTAAATTCTTCTATCATCATCATAGCCAATTTAGCATGCTGTCTACTTAGAGCATCTGCAACTTTGTTTGCTTTGCCTGGTGTATAGAGTATGTCAAAGTCATAGGCAGCTAAGAACTCCACCCATCTATGTTGCCTCATGTTCAAATCTTTTTGTGAAAATAAATATTTCAGAGACTTGTGGTTAGTGTACAGTTCAAACTTTGTGCCTAACAAATAATGCCTCCAAAGTTTTAAAGCATAGATCACAGCTGCTAATTCGAGATCATGTGTGGCATACCTTACTTCATGGGGTTTAAGTTGTCTGGATGCATATGCAATGACTTGGCCTAGTTGCATCAACACTGCACCCAAGCCAAATCCACTAGCATCAGTGTATACCACTAGTTCTTCATTTCCATATGGTACCTTTAAAATTGGAGCATTCACCAATGCCTCCTTCAACTGCTCAAAAGACTTCTCACATTTTTCTGTCCAAACAAAAGCTTGGTTCTTCCTGGTTAGGTTAGTGAGTGGTGTAGAGATTTTTGAAAAATCTTTTATAAACCTCCTATAATACCCTGCCATCCCCATAAATGACCTCACTTCACTCACAGTGCTTGGCCTCTTCCATGCTTGAATAGCCACTACTTTATTGGGGTTCACAGAAATTCCTTGAGCAGATATAACATGGCCAAGGAAATGTACTTCCTCTTTCCAAAATACACATTTTGAAAATTTTGCCGTTAAATCTTTTTCCCTTAACCTAGACAAAACCAGGTGCAAATGATGCTTATGTTCTTCCACTGTTTTGGAATAAATCAAAATGTCATCAATAAAAATAAGCACAAACTTGTCTAAATAATCTCTAAAGGTTCTGTTCATTAAATCTACAAAGTATGATGGTGCATTGGTCAAACCAAATGGCATAACCAAAAATTCATACAACCCATACCTAGTGTTAAAGGCAGTGTACTTGATGCTTGATTCTTCCACCTTCATTTGATGAAAACCAGATGCTAAGTCTAGTCTAGAAAATACTTTTGCCCCTGCTAATTGATCAAAAAGATCATCTATTCTTGGCAATGGGTATTTATTTTTAATAGTTACCTTGTTTAATTCTCTATAATCTATACAGAGTCTTAAGGAGCCATCTTGCTTCTTAACAAATACCACTGGTGCTCCCCAGCAAGAATTACTTGGTCTTATAAAACCCTTTTCTTCCAGTTCTTCTAACTGTTTCTTTAATTCCTTTAGTTCATTTGGCCCCATTCTAGTTGGCTTTTTAATCACTGGGCTTGCTCCTGGAACTAGATTGATCTGGAACTCTACTGGTCTATGGTGTGTAACACCCTTGACCTCACCAAACACATCCAAATATTCATTGACTATGGGAATTTCTTCAATGGTTAGTTCACTAGAATCTTTTTCTGAGTCAACTAAATGATATAGTTTTCCTTCTTTAGCTACTTCACATAAAACTGTGATTCTCTGACCTCTAGAATTTTGCAATGATATGGTGGATGAGTCTAAATTAATTATGGTTTTAAATTGCCTTAACCAGTCTACCCCCAAAATAACACCTATATTTGGGTAATTCAAAACATATAAATTGGAAATAAAAACATTTCCTCCTATGTTTAATTCCACATCCACACAAATCATATTTAAAACACTAGAACTCCCCAGTGGACTTTGTATATGCAATGGGGTTTCAACCAATATGCAATTCAGTTTTAGCATTTTAACTAGTTCATAAGAAATTAAAGAGTGAGTTGCCCCAGTATCATATACTACTGCTATGGGCATGGTACAAATAAGTAATGTACCTTCCACTTGGCTATGGTTTTCAGTGTTACTCTCCATTGTGGCTTTGCCTTTTCCTTCCAAATTTGCCAATTTTCCTTGTTGTTTGTACTCAGGACAATTCCTCTTCATATGCCCCTCTTTCCCACATAGATAGCACTTGAAAGCTCCTCCTTTCAATTCTGGACATCTTGGTTTGATATGTCCTTCTTTTCCACACTGATGGCACACAATTTTCTTCTTGGTTTCCTTAGCTTTGACATCTCCAGTGCCTTTGTTACTGGCCTCTTCCTTCTTCTTATCATAAGGATGATACCTCCCCTTACTCTTCTTGGTATTATTGCTCTTAAAATTTCTGAACTTCTCCCTTTCCTTGTCATGCTGTTCCAACCTCAAAGCTAAGTCTATCACATGGTCAAAAGTCCTGTCTGCATAGGGTAACATGGCTCTGCTAAGCCCTGGGTTCAACCCTTTTATGTACCTATCATTCTTGGATGCCTCATCTGCCACAAGCATTGCTCTATATGTGGAAAGCCCCTCAAACTTTTGAGTGTATTCTGTGACAGTCATGGTTCCTTGTCTAAGTCTAATAAATTCTTCTAGCAAGGTAGTCTTTGCTGATGCTGGTACAAACCTTGCTTCCAACATCTCTTTGAATTGATTCCAAGTGATTTCATTCTCATTCCTTCCTGCAATGATTACTTCCCACCAGCCTAAAGCTACTCCTTTTAGCTGTCTTGAAGCCACTTGCCTCTTTCTTTGATCATCAAGTTGCATGTCATTGAAAATTCTTTCCAATGTTCTCAACCATGTTTGAATTTCCATGATACTCTCTGTCCCTTCAAAGCTTTTGCCTCCTAAATGAGTATATGTCTTAAGTAATTTTGAGAGTTCTTCATAGGGATTTTCTTGCCTTTGTCCTGCCCCATCCCTAAATGCTCTCACCAAGTCTTGCAGATTGACCATTGGGGGTGCATGGGAAGATCCTGCTCCCTGATTTGGTGGTCTCCCTACCATAGTTTGCTAAAAATAATTTACATAGCTGGTTAGTTTGATTGGTAATTTTATTATTTCAGTGGTTTTTTTTTCACACTGAAAACATTGATATATATATTTAGTTCCTTTAAATTTTATTTCCATCTAAGAACTTGATCTTTACTTCTACTACGTTGAATAACATAGCTCTGATACCAACTGAAATGACCCTCCTATTTCTACCCTAATTTCATAAGGATTTTTTTTTTCCATCAAAGGGAATTTAAATCACGTAGAAATCAAAATGCCATACAAGCTATTGACATAGCCACTTATTTCTTTTCTAAACAGGCAAATTAGGCAAAATCAGCAGTTCAGACGTCTAAATTCTTATGACAGGCATCTAAACTTAATTACAGACGTCTATCTAATTATGACAGACGGCTCATAGATCAAAAATTGAAACAGAGAGAAAAAGACATTTTGAACTGAATTCAGACATCTAATTATTTTGTGACAGACGTCTATATTTAACCTTAGACGTCTAAATTATTTAGACTGTCGTCTAAGTTTAATCTCAGACGTCTAAATTATTTAGACTGTCGTCTAAATTCGATTTCTATGTACATGCATATGCACATTCACATTTATATGTGTCTGGATGTCCACCTACATTCATTTACACTTTTAAGTTCGATTTAAACTTCCTTAGAACTATCAGAGATGATATATAGATTGATCATTTATTACAATTATATTTTCCAGGGTCATTTTCTTTTTCCAATAAACCAAAATACATCCAGGATCAAAACAATTAACCAATATAAATATATCAGTACTTTCACAAAGATAAGCACATACATGTGAGGATGTATATGCCTCTCTTGTTTAAATCAGAGTTCTGGAAAACAAGAGGAGATTGGATTGATTGAATTTTATCAATCCACACATAGTACAGTGTTATATGCAATAAAAATTTCATTCATGTTTGATTTTCTTCTTATAAAATCTGTTTGGAATTTGAAATGCATTTGGTTGAAATCTGAATAAAAATTCAGATTCCTATTACAGATACAAAGGAAAAGGGTGTATTAATATTTGCACAAAACATGTTTATGTGCATATATAACTGCAACTATTTGGATCTGGCTTTCAATTCCCTTATTACAGATCCTTCCTTTATTTAAAAATAAGACATGAAACATTTGTATGAAACAAGTTAGATTATGGGAACCTTGCAGTCATAAAAACATTCAACCTATGCCTATTATCTTTTGTATACACTTACCATGTTTAAAAGACAAAACCATTTAATTTTTCTAAGAATCAACTATCCAGATTTCCCAAAACTTAAATCCTTTATAAAGACCCAAAATTGACTAATACATTTATAAAATGGAATCATTCAGTCTTCAACATGGTGTTCTTTCTAAACCCACTTACAATATTTTGATTAACTTCTTTAATATCAGATATTAACCAGATTCATAAATTCCAGATACAAGTCAATCTCTTAATAAAATACTTAACAAAATATCCATCCCATATTCAACACTTAATACAAGTAACAATTTAAATCATTAATACATGCGGATTTTATCATTTTGGCTCTTATCTAACTAAGTTTAGCATGCTATAATCCTCTTCTCAAAGCCTTGCTCCTACTCCTACTTAGTTGCTGCAATCCCTGAAAAAGCATTTGAAACTGCCTCATTTTTAAATGAGACACCCCAGATGCCATTAGCACACTAGGGTCAGACACATGTCTGGTATGAGAAAATTCACAAAAGCAACTAGTTAATTAGGTTAAAATCAAATTAAATACATATACATAAAGTTCGGCCCTTTGGAATCAGATCATACTTGTGTGTATGCTCTGTGTCATTGTGCATGTGCACACTTTAATTTTCCTTTCCAGAGACTACATATATCAATATGACATATACATTCAAGCATACAATTCAGACATAATCAAACAATCATTCATACCAAACAGGAAAATAACCAATATGAGTTAAATCATTTATTCAATCCTCATATTTCAATTCTGGGAAAAACTCTAGTTTTCTCATCATCTCAAATATTATTCCCTTGGTATAATTATCTATCCTGGTCTCACCTGCAAAATTTATGAATCAATGGACACACTGTAATGAACTAATTCACTCCATTACACAAAGATCTCAGGACTTAAGCAAGCCATGTGTCAACTTGTGCTACTCAAGAACACAAGTCATTCCTGCAGTGTTCTTGACCCCAAATTTCCTAATCAGGTTTAAGTTAATAATAACTCTTTTGATTTTTCATGACTAAACCATTCAGTGATCCATTTCACTAACTAAAACATCCATATCATGGCATCTCATATTATTCAAAACCATACAGAGACAAGTAAGCAAACAACCATTGGTGACTAAATAAATAAGGTTCTGTATGCATATGTATACATTCTGGTATTTTAAAAAGGGTGTAGGCAACTAACATTGGCTTATGGCTTCTGAGAGAGTTTTTCCTTTTTGCAAACATTTGTGCTTGAGTTAAACTCAGAATGACCTGGTTTCACTGAATCACAAAATTTTTTTTGCTATGCATATGAACATATATATATATTTTCATTGAATCAGGAGCATCAGCACATAGGCAACCCTATTGCACCCCTAATTCCTTTTTGTCTCAAGCCTCAGCACTTATACATAAGTATATTGCAGCTCAACATTATTGACATCTTTCTGGGTTGAGCCAAAACCAATACTACTTGCCTATTTTCAACATTTTATTTTCTGGGTATTTGTTTATGTTCCTAAACATTAACATATCATAGATCTGGATTTATAAAACATATATGTATACTAACAACACATAAAGCTTTCTTATAATAAAACAAGTGATCAACCAAAGAGAATCAAAACATTTTCAGTTTTAAAATCACAGATAAGCATTCTCATATGAAAGTATATTTTTAAGAAAATTACTTATAACTGGCTGCCTACATTAGGACTTATTGCCTTAGATTTTTGAGTGAGTTTTCTCACCTAGCTCTCTTCTTTGCTTCCTTAATTAATTGATGAACTTCTGCCTTTAGCCTCAAGCTCTCTTCCTTCCCTTGCCTTATGATTTCTATGGTGTTGCTTCTTCTTTTTTTCTCAAAGTTCTTTTCTGAGAGGGAGAGGAGGCTGCTGCATATACATGTATATATACAGGGTCTTCCTTAGGGTTTTGGGTATTGGCTAAAGCCATTTTTGCCCACCAGAAAAATCATGTTATCTGCATTTTATTTAAACCCAAAGTTCTACCCTTCCCGGCTTAATTTAGGTGAAGAGAATAGTGGTTACATTCTTTTCAGAATTTTTGCTTTTCAGAAAATACTTTTTCCTTTGTCTACAATCATGCCAAAAATGTGACTTGATTTTATTATTTATCAAATACTCTTCCTAATTCTGCCTATAGCAAACATTTCTCTGTTTTATCTTATTTTTCCTATTTTTAGCTTTCATGTAAATGGTATGTACCTTCTTTATTTATTTACAAGAGGAATACTCCTTTTTATATCTTCAGTCTTTTTATTTCTGCCTACATATATAAAATATATTGGTATGTTTTATTTTGCTGAATTGAACTCTAGTACCTTATTAAAATATCTATATATATATGTATATATATATATAAAACTTACTAAATTAATTAGTATACTCATCTGTATATATTTATACATTATTTTGTACTGACACACACATGTACATGTACACTCAAAAATATTCAGTAGCATCCATATATATATTTACTTATGCATTCAGCTTTTAAGGATTTTAATCTATATATATATATATATTCCCATACATATCAATATGTATTCATTCTTGGAGTTCAGGGACTTTTAGCTTTATTTCATGTGCATTTCCTGTGCACCCATGTACACACATACTAATACACTATCAAGCTATATCAATTCCCTTTCAACATTTATTTAAAAAAAATCATTTTGAATTTATTTATATTTTTCAGAATAGATTCCTAAAATCTTGGGTCATTACACTACCTTTGGTCTTGGTTTGTGTTGGGTTGTTTATTCAAGTTTCAGTGGTAAGATTTGTTTCTGAAAGTGTTAAATTTTGATGAACAAATTGGAATAAGAAGAATGATGTACATATAGAGAGAAAAGGTGTTTTACGGGGAAGGTATTTACTGGTACAAAACATATTTCCCTGGGTCAGAGATTTTTTCTCTACTTTGGAGGCTGATTTGATATAATTTGTGCTGCCATTTATTATACTTGTCTTGTTTCATATCCCATACTTATCTCATTTTGATTTTAAGTACAAACTTGATTTTTTTATGAGTACATTCATATATATATATATATAGCTCTATCATGTTATCTCATTTCATTTCATATTACATGTAATCCCAGTAGTATCTATATATAATTTTCTAGAATTATCTTATGTTTATATATCTACATTTATATTAATATCATATATTTGTTTTGTACTTATCCTTTTTTTTAAGTTAAACTATCAACATTTTATTTCTCATTTCTTATTTATTTTTATACTTATGTTAATTTCATAGTTTCTTGTGTTTATATATTTATTTTTATACTTATAACCATATGTTTTGTTTTACACTTATATTTAAATATTGATAAGACTGTATATTTTTTTCTTTGCTGAAACTCTATAATTCGATATTTTGTTATAGTTTTCAAATCAATCTATATATACAATCCGACATCTTAACGATCATAATTTCATTTGTTCGACTAATCAAAACTATATTTTGATGATTAGTTCAGTTAATTACCAATTAACAATAGTTTAAAAAATTCGGGTCATCACATCCACACCTTCGGCAGCAAAAGCTCCTTAAATATATTGGGAAAATAGTCTCTAAAAATACATGACAATCGTGACTCTTTAATCCCGACAGTTGAAGATCCTCCATATCAACAGACCTTCTCATGTTTGAAGCAATTCCATCTAGAAACCTCAAATTTTGAATCCACTCTAATAGTTTTTGTCTATACTTATTTTCCAACTCGTAACAAACGAAATGTTTGAAATTTAGTCATTCACTATCAATTTTAAGCTAAATACAATTCAATATAATGTGATATCCTTTCTTGATTTCAGTTCATCTTTTATTTTCCCTTTCACATTTGTAATACCCCAAGATTTTGAGGAAAATTCTTTTAAATAAATGATTAAAATTCTGGGGGAAAATCAGAATTATTATATAGGTGGGATTTTCAGTGGTGCAAGGTTGTGTGCATGTGTGCACGTGCACACTAGTTATAGCACTAAGAGAAAATCCAGAATTCCTGAATGATAAAACCAGGAAGGAAAACATTTAGATAAAATGTTTTAAATAAAGGAAATATAGGCCTAGACATGAATATTAAAATTCCTGAGGATGTGTGTGTATATATATATATATCTATATATATGCATATGTATGACTTGTCTGAAAATTAAGGCAGAAGAGAACATTGATTTATAATGAATAAGTGAAATTTTTATTTGAATAATAGGTGTAGAAATGCACATAAGTATGCACATGTTTTCTGCAAATAAAAGGTTAAAGTTAAATTAACACCCATAGTTGTATAAATGTATATATATATATATCCAGATATTATTTGAGCAGAAAATTAATAAAGGAATCACTAAAACAGTAAGAACCAAAGTGCAAGAAAGCAAATGTACATAGGCAGAAAATAGAAAGTCACACTATTATCATGTTTGAGGTAAGTATAATAAAAATACTTAAAGTAATCACTTTCTGAAAAGAAAAGAAAATGGGCACAATTTAGCCTTGTTTTAAAATATTGGCCGGGACATTAAGGGTTAGGAGGGAGGGAATATGCAATGCCAAATGCATGATTCTGGTCTGGGCTAAAATAGGGATTTTGCATCACCCAAAACCCTAGATAGAACCCTTATTTAAACCAAGAGCCCAATCAGAAAACTGCTCTCTCACTAATTAATTAACCTAAGGAAGAAGAGGAAGATAAGGCTAAAGATTTGAAGGGTTTTCTGGTTTAAGCTTGTGTAAGCATTTAGGTGAGTATCCTCACTCATATACATGGCATTAAGACCTGGGATTAGGCAGCCAAGCTTTTATATGCTATATTTTGCATGTTTACAAACTATGTTGGCTACTGATGGTTTCATGAATGTTTGATGAGATATGATCTGCTATGCTGGATGTATAACTTTGTTGTTCTATTTTCATCTCTGTATATTATACCAAAACCTAAAAGAACATATAACAGAGTATTTGTAACTAGTCTGAATAATGGCTTAAGACAAAGAATGAAAAAAAGAAAACTATGAGCTGCATATACATTGGTATGGTGCTGAGGCTTGAAATAATTGGTTAAGGGTGCAATGGAGTCTTTCTCTATAAGTGCTGAGCCCTAAACCAAACAGAAATTTACAAGCCTAAAAACTGTGTTTAAACAAGATTAAAAATCTGGCTAAACATAGTTGCTTGCAAAATCAAAATAAACCCAATAGAGCCATGCATTTATTCTCAGTTGCAAATATTCTGGTATATGCTTGAATAGGGTGTTTATATGCTAAATAATGTGAGATGAAATGACTGGGGTGTTATACCTCTAGAAAGTAACCTTTAACTTGCTTGCAATATTATGTCTGCAAGGTAACTAGTATGCTTCATGTGTACAGGTGGTTTGTACACCTAGCTATCATTGATAGAATGAACATAAATACACTTAGTGATATAACTAAGGATTTTGTGCCAAGAAGGCTGCTGGAATGCTTGTCCTATTTGAAGTAGACAAGTTGGCACATGGCTTGTTTAAGTCCTAAGATCTTTGTGCCATGATGTTAATTAGTTCATGGCAATGTGTCCCTTTGATTCCTTATAGCAGATGAGGCTAGGAATTTATAAGAAAAAGAAAAGGCAACCTTAGTAGTTCCAGATAAAAGTTGTTTTAATGCATATGTTTGCTCTTATGTATTGTATATGATAATACCTGTCAAGTATGCAAAGTATATCTATGCTGTATCCTTAGCATAATATCATGGATATGTTAGAAATGCTCATACCAGATCATAGATCTGACCCTTATTGCTCATGGCACATGGGGGTGTCTCATTTATAATGGGGCAGCCACTAATGCTTTTGCAGGTTGTGATGGAGCTAAGTAAGCAAGATTAAAAAGATATGGAATAGGGGATGCTAAGATAATTAGAAATAAAAGCTAGAATGTGTTAATTCATGCATGTATTCCCTGATTAATATGGCTATCTAAATGTATTAAGTAGGAAGAACTTGTAAGAGACATGTGCTATGTTGTTTCTGGTTATTTCTGATTTGGTATGTACTAAGGATATTGATGTTAAACTAATTTGAAAACCTATTTGCTAAAGTTGTTTTGATTTAGAGGAAAAACCTGGATTTTATAAGCATAATCATTTATGATGATTTCAGTTAATCCTGAGTCCTTTCAAAAAAAAATAGATATGTAGAAAATTATATTGGGAAAACCCAGAAAAGGATTAAACTGCCATGTTTTCAATTCATGATATTGATATATGTCCAAATGCAAGAAAATGTGTATATACTCTGAAGATATATTTTTTAAAAAGAGAATTATGGTTAGGAAGAATGATATATATCAGATCACAAGGTGTCTGATTCATACAAATATATATAAACATGTTTTTAAAAAGGAGAGGTATCAATGTTTTGTGTATATTCTGGGTTGTAAAATGCAAACAAAAGAATGGCCAGAGTAACCACATGGTTAGGCCATAGGTCAGGCCAAATGTTTCACTTCAAATCAATGAAGCAAGGGAACATTTGAGCTCAGTTTTCTGGAAAATGAACAAAGACACTGACATGTACATGTATATCTGTGTACATGTTGATATTGGGCAAAAATATAAATATAAATTCCTAGAACAGTTGTAGGAAAGGGTTTCAAAAATAATAAAGCAAGAAATATTGTTTTGTATGATAGATTATAAGTAAAAATTGAGTATATATTTAGGTAGGTATCAGATTTCAAACCATACAGGAGAAAATAAAAAGAAAAACAAAAATTGTGTTTGAACCGACCAGCATAGTACTCGAACTCGTGACCTTGAATGTATAAGTTAGGCGCGTTTCCATTACGCCTAGATGTTGCTTGTGTTCACTTATGATCCCCTTCCTTTTAACCTGAGTTTGATACTATCCAGACTTTAAGAAAATCATCTATATTATAAGCTTGCTTTCCACTGATTATTGCTTGATCATTTCTTAATTATAATAACAGCCTAAGGTACATATTTCCAGTGGACACTATAGTCAAAAATCAGGATACAATAAGTTTTCTTTTAAAAAGGGAATTTATCACATTTTTGCAAATTTAAAAAGGATTTCTACTTATTACCATGCTCTGATTCAAGTAGAATATAACATAGATATCTTCATATATGTATGTTAAAAATGATTTAGAATTAAAACAATATTTTTATATTGTGAAAGATCCTGGTTATATTTTTGTTAATTAGAGAAAGAAAATGACCCTGGGAAATATAATTGTAATGGATGATATATCTATATATCATCTTTAAAAAAAAAATCACTAATGAAATTAGTGTGTAAATAAGAGGGTCATTTCATTTTGGTATCAGAGCTATGTTTTAATTAACATAGCAAAATGTTTGTATGCTTATGTTTATACTAGGTTGTTTGTATATTTGACTGTTTATAAGTATTCCCTGAATGTATGTATGTGTGTGCATGTGACATACACAATGATTAAATAGGAAAGATGCAACCAATTTAAAATTAAAGCTAAGTGTTATAAACTAATAAGATGAAATACATATACTTTTAGAAATATGGTAGGAAGAGGGTCTCATCATCAAGGAGGATCTAGCACACCACAAATGTTTGACATGCAGGAATTTGTGAGAGTTCTGAGAGATGGAATTGGGCACAGACCTGAGAACCCATATGAGGAGCTCTCCAAGTTAGTGAAGACTTATACCAACTTGGGAGGCAAGAGCTTTGAAGGAACTGAAAGTGTAATGGAGATTCAAGCATGGCTAAGGACATTAGAGAGGATCTTCACTGATATGCAACTAGATGACCAAAGGAAGAGGCAAGTGGCCTCAAGGCAATTAAAAGGTGCAGCTTTGAGTTGGTGGGAGGTGATCATAGCTGGCCGGAATGAAAATGATATTAATTGGAATCAATTTAAGGAGATGTTAGAGGCAAGGTTTGTTCCAGCCTCAGCAAAAACCACTTTACTTGAGGAGTTCATCAAACTTAGACAGGGGACTATGAATGTCACAGAATACACCCAGAAGTTTGAGGGATTGTCAACCTATGGGGCAATGTTAGTGGCTGATGAAGCATCCAAAAATGATAGATACATCAAGGGATTGAACCCAGGGCTTAGCAGGGCTATACTGCCTTATGCTGACAGAACTTTTGATCAAGTGATAGATTTGGCTCTGAAGATTGAGCAGCATGACAAGGAAAGAGATAAGTTTAGGAGCTTCAAAAACAATAGCAACAAGAAGAACAAAGGGAAGTACCATCCTTATGATAAGAAGAAAGGAGAGGCAGATGGTAAGAAGGCAGTAGATGCAAAACCCAATGAAGCCAAAAGAAAAATAGTTTGCAACCATTGTGGGAAAGAAGGCCATATTAAGCCAAGATGCCCAGAGCTAAAAGGGGGAGCTTTCAAATGCTTTCTATGTGGGAAGGAAGGGCATATGAAAAGAAATTGCCCAGAATACAAGCAACAAGGGAAAGTGGCAAACCTGGAAGGTAGGGGTAAGGCCATAATTGAGGCTAATGCTGAAAACCATGGTCAAGTGGAAGGTACACTATTTATTTGTACCATACCTTTAGCTGTAATATATGATACCAGGGCAACCCACTCACTCATTTCCCATGAAATAGTTAAAAGGTTGAAAATGAACTGCAATTTGGCTGAAATACCTCTGTTAATACAAAGCCCTTTAGGAAGTTCTAGTGTATTAGATATGGTTTGTGTGGATGTGAATTTGAACATAGGGGGAAGCACATTTGTTTCCAATTTATATGTTCTAAATTTCCCAAATATAGGAGTTATATTAGGGGCAGATTGGCTAAGACAATTCAAAGCCATAATTGACCTAGATGCATCCACCATTTCACTACAAATTTCTAAAGGCCAAAGGGTTACAATTCTATGTGAACCTATCAAAGAAAACAGTCTAAATCATTTAATTGAATTAGAAAATAATCCCAAGGAAATAGCTATTAATGAAATCCCCATAGTTAAAGAATACTTGGATGTATTTGGGGAAGTAAAAGGTGTCTCACACCATAGACCTGTTGAATTCCAGATTAACCTTATGCCTGGGGCTAGCCCAGTTATCAAAAAGCCTACAAGGATGGGGCCAAGTGAATTAAAGGAGCTAAAGAACCAGCTGGAAGAATTAGAAGCCAAGGGGTTTATAAGGTCAAGTAATTCATGCTGGGGTGCTCCTGTAGTATTTGTTAAAAAGCATGATGGTACTTTAAGAATGTGTATAGATTATAGAGAATTAAACAAAGTAACCATCAAAAACAAATACCCATTACCCAGGATAGATGATCTCTTTGATCAACTCAGTGGAGCTAAAGTGTTTTCTAGGCTAGACTTGGCATCTGGGTTTCATCAGATGAAGGTTGAGGAATCAAGTGTTAAATATACAGCATTCAACACAAGATATGGATAGTATGAGTTTCTGGTTATGCCATTTGGGCTAACAAATGCCCCTTCTTACTTTGTAGACCTAATGAATAGGATATTCAGAGATTACTTGGACAAGTTTGTTCTGATTTTTATAGATGACATTCTAATCTACTCTAAAACAATAGAGGAACATGAGAACCACTTACATTTGGTCTTATCTAGATTAAGAGAAAAAGATTTGAAAGCAAAGTTCTCTAAGTGTGTGTTCTGGCAAGAGGAAGTACACTTTCTTGGACATGTTGTCTCTGCTAGAGGAATTTCTGTAAACCCCAATAAGATAGTAGCAATCCAAGCATGGAAGAAGCCTAACAATGTTAGTGAAGTTAGGTCATTCATGGGGATGGCAGGATACTATAGAAGGTTTATACAAGGATTTTCTAAAATAGCAATGCCACTCACTAACCTGACTAGGAAGAACCAAAAGTTTATATGGACTGATAAGTGTGAACAAGCTTTCACCCAGATCAAGGAGGCTTTGGTAAAATCACCAGTGTTGAGAGTACCAGAAGGCAATGAGGGATTAGTTGTATATACAGATGCATGTGGGTCAGGGCTAGGGGCTGTGTTGATGCAGCAAGATCAGGTCATAGCCTATGCATCTAGACAACTAAAACCCCATGAAACTAGATATGCAACTCATGATCTTGAGTTGGCAGCAGTAGTATATGCCTTAAAGCTCTGGAGGCATTATTTATTGGGTGCAAAGTTCATTTTATACACTGATCACAAGGCCTTAAAGTATCTCTTTTCACAGAAAGATTTAAATATGAGACAACACAGATGGGTTGAATTTCTTGCTGCTTATGACTTAGATATACTTTATACACCAGGCAAGGCTAATAAAGTGGCAGATGCATTGAGTAGGCAGCATGCAAAAGTGGCCATGTTGATGATGGAGGAGTTTAGAGATTTGACCATGCTCACTGATTTGGAAATAGATGAGAGCAGTGGGATAAGTATGGAGATAATTGAGGAAGAAAGGAGTAAAGGAAGGTTAAGTTTAATTACTTTACAATCAAATTTGGCCTTGAAGGTGGCAAAAATGCAAGAAGAAGATCAAGACTTAGCAGAAAAGAGGTCTCTCCTATTAAAGAAGGAGGAAGTGAAGGATTATCACATAGATGTAAAAGGATACTTAAGGTACAAGGGAAGGATATGTGTCCCAAACATCATAGAATTGAAAGAAGAAATCCTTAATGAGTACCATAGGAGCAAATATTCCATACATCCAGGCAGCACCAAAATGTACCAAAACTTAAAAAGGGACTATTGGTGGAAGGGAATGAAGTCTGATGTAGCTAGATATGTTGCTAAGTGCATGGTTTGTCAACAAATAAAAGCTGAGACCCAAAGACCTTCAGGGTTGTTGCAGCCACTTAGCATACCACAGTGGAAGTGGGAAGACATATCTATGGATTTCATAGATGGTCTTCCTAGATCCAAGAGGGGAAATACAAGTATTTGGGTGATTGTAGATAGGCTGACTAAAGTAGCCCACTTCATACCAGTGAAAGCAGACAGAAATGCACCTAGGTTAGCCCAAACTTTTATGAGAGAAGTGGTAAAATTGCATGGTGTTCCTAAAACTATAGTGAGTGATAGGGATACAATCTTCACTTCAAGATTCTAGAAGAGCTTCCAAGAAGCTATGGGGAGTGAATTGTGCCTAAGCACTGCTTATCACCCCCAGTCAGATGGGCAAACAGAAGTGGTAAACAAGATTTTAGAGGATCTGCTTAGAGCATGTGTGTTAGACTTTGGAGGAAATTGGGAGGACCACCTCCATTTGGCTGAGTTCACATACAATAATAGCCACCAAAGCACAATTGGAATGGCACCCTTTGAAGCCCTATATGGAAAGCCATGTCTATCACCTATGTGTTGGGCTGAGGCAGGAGAGAAAGCTATCCTAGGGCCAGAATATGTCAAGGACATCACAGAGAAAATAGGACTGGTGAGAAAGAGGATGGCAGTAGCTCAAGATAGGCAAAAGAAGTATGCTGATGCAAAGAGGAAGTCAGTGGAATTCAAAGTAGGTGATTATGTCTTCATTAAGGTTTCACCAATGAAGAAAGTCTTGAGATTTGGCAAGCAGGGGAAACTCAGACCCAGATATGTTGGACCATACAAGATTTTGGAAAGGATAGGCTCACTAGCCTATAAGCTGGAGCTTCCAGAGAAGATGAGTGCAATGCACAATGTGTTTCATGTGTCACAACTAAGGAGATGGGTGCATGACAAGGAGGAAATCTTAGAAAAGCCTACTGAAGTTCAGATAAATCCAGATCTAATCTATGAGAAAGAACCAGTGGGAATTGTGGCAAGGGAAGAAAAGAAATTAAGAAACAAGACATTGAAGCTTGTAAAGATTCAATGGAGCATAGATCCTAGTGATTGTACTTGGGAGCTAGAGGATAAAATCAGGATGGATTACCCTAGGCTCTTTGCAAATTTAAAAGGTAAATTCTTAGATTACTAAGAAAGTTTGATATGTATGATAGACAGTGACTATTTGAATTGCTCATGCATATTTGAATAATTTTCCCTAAGAAAGTAGGAGTACTCAAAGAATATGTTGCAAATTGTGAGGGCACAATTCCTAAAAGAAGGGGTGATTGTAATACCCCAAGATTTTGAGGAAAATTCTTTTAAATAAATGATTAAAATTCTGGGGGAAAATCAGAATTATTATATAGGTGGGATTTTCAGTGGTGCAAGGTTGTGTGCATGTGTGCACGTGCACACTAGTTATAGCACTAAGAGAAAATCCAGAATTCCTGAATGATAAAACCAGGAAGGAAAACATTTAGATAAAATGTTTTAAATAAAGGAAATATAGGCCTAGACATGAATATTAAAATTCCTGAGGATGTGTGTATATATATATATATATCTATATATATGCATATGTATGACTTGTCTGAAAATTAAGGCAGAAGAGAACATTGATTTATAATGAATAAGTGAAATTTTTATTTGAATAATAGGTGTAGAAATGCACATAAGTATGCACATGTTTTCTGCAAATAAAAGGTTAAAGTTAAATTAACACCCATAGTTGTATAAATGTATATATATATATATATCCAGATATTATTTGAGCAGAAAATTAATAAAGGAATCACTAAAACAGTAAGAACCAAAGTGCAAGAAAGCAAATGTACATAGGCAGAAAATAGAAAGTCACACCATTATCATGTTTGAGGTAAGTATAATAAAAATACTTAAAGTAATCACTTTCTGAAAAGAAAAGAAAATGGGCACAATTTAGCCTTGTTTTAAAATATTGGCCGGGACATTAAGGGTTAGGAGGGAGGGAATATGCAATGCCAAATGCATGATTCTGGTCTGGGCTAAAATAGGGATTTTGCATCACCCAAAACCCTAGATAGAACCCTTATTTAAACCAAGAGCCCAATCAGAAAACTGCTCTCTCACTAATTAATTAACCTAAGGAAGAAGAGGAAGATAAGGCTAAAGATTTGAAGGGTTTTCTGGTTTAAGCTTGTGTAAGCATTTAGGTGAGTATCCTCACTCATATACATGGCATTAAGACCTGGGATTAGGCAGCCAAGCTTTTATATGCTATATTTTGCATGTTTACAAACTATGTTGGCTACTGATGGTTTCATGAATGTTTGATGAGATATGATCTGCTATGCTGGATGTATAACTTTGTTGTTCTATTTTCATCTCTGTATATTATACCAAAACCTTAAAGAACATATAACAGAGTATTTGTAACTAGTCTGAATAATGGCTTAAGACAAAGAATGAAAAAAAGAAAACTATGAGCTGCATATACATTGGTATGGTGCTGAGGCTTGAAATAATTGGTTAAGGGTGCAATGGAGTCTTTCTCTATAAGTGTTGAGCCCTAAACCAAACAGAAATTTACAAGCCTAAAAACTGTGTTTAAACAAGATTAAAAATCTGGCTAAACATAGTTGCTTGCAAAATCAAAATAAACCCAATAGAGCCATGCATTTATTCTCAGTTGCAAATATTCTGGTATATGCTTGAATAGGGTGTTTATATGCTAAATAATGTGAGATGAAATGACTGGGGTGTTATACCTCTAGAAAGTAACCTTTAACTTGCTTGCAATATTATGTCTGCAAGGTAACTAGTATGCTTCATGTGTACAGGTGGTTTGTACACCTAGCTATCATTGATAGAATGAACATAAATGCACTTAGTGATATAACTAAGGATTTTGTGCCAAGAAGGCTGCTGGAATGCTTGTCCTATTTGAAGTAGACAAGTTGGCACATGGCTTGTTTAAGTCCTGAGATCTTTGTGCCATGATGTTAATTAGTTCATGGCAATGTGTCCCTTTGATTCCTTATAGCAGATGAGGCCAGGAATTTATAAGAAAAAGAAAAGGCAACCTTAGTAGTTCCAGATAAAAGTTGTTTTAATGCATATGTTTGCTCTTATGTATTGTATATGATAATACCTGTCAAGTATGCAAAGTATATCTATGCTGTATCCTTAGCATAATATCATGGATATGTTAGAAATGCTCATACCAGATCATAGATCTGACCCTTATTGCTCATGGCACATGGGGGTGTCTCATTTATAATGGGGCAGCCACTAATGCTTTTGCAGGTTGTGATGGAGCTAAGTAAGCAAGATTAAAAAGATATGGAATAGGGGATGCTAAGATAATTAGAAATAAAAGCTAGAATGTGTTAATTCATGCATGTATTCCCTGATTAATATGGCTATCTAAATGTATTAAGTAGGAATAACTTGTAAGAGACATGTGCTATGTTGTTTCTGGTTATTTCTGATTTGGTATGTACTAAGGATATTGATGTTAAACTGATTTGAAAACCTATTTGCTAAAGTTGTTTTGATTTAGAGGAAAAACCTGGATTTTATAAGCATAATCATTTATGATGATTTCAGTTAATCCTGAGTCCTTTCAAAAAAAAAAGATATGTAGAAAATTATATTGGGAAAACCCAGAAAAGGATTAAACTGCCATGTTTTCAATTCATGATATTGATATATGTCCAAATGCAAGAAAATGTGTATATACTCTGAAGATATATTTTTTAAAAAGAGAATTATGGTTAGGAAGAATGATATATATCTGATCACAAGGTGTCTGATTCATACAAATATATATAAACATGTTTTTAAAAAGGAGAGGTATCAATGTTTTGTGTATATTCTGGGTTGTAAAATGCAAACAAAAGAATGGCCAGAGTAACCACATGGTTAGGCCATAGGTCAAGCCAAATGTTTCACTTCAAATCAATGAAGCAAGGGAACATTTGAGCTCAGTTTTCTGGAAAATGAACAAAGACACTGACATGTACATGTATATCTGTGTACATGTTGATATTGGGCAAAAATATAAATATAAATTCCTAGAACAGTTGTAGGAAAGGGTTTCAAAAATAATAAAGCAAGAAATATTGTTTTGTATGATAGATTATAAGTAAAAATTGAGTATATATTTAGGTAGGTATCAGATTTCAAACCATACAGGAGAAAATAAAAAGAAAAACAAAAATTGTGTTTGAACCGACCAGCATAGTACTCGAACTCGTGACCTTGAATGTATAAGTTAGGCGCGTTTCCATTACGCCTAGATGTTGCTTGTGTTCACTTATGATCCACTTCCTTTTAACCTGAGTTTGATACTATCCAGACTTTAAGAAAATCATCTATATTATAAGCTTGCTTTCCACTGATTATTGCTTGATCATTTCTTAATTATAATAACAGCCTAAGGTACATATTTCCAGTGGACACTATAGTCAAAAATCAGGATACAATAAGTTTTCTTTTAAAAAGGGAATTTATCACATTTTTGCAAATTTAAAAAGGATTTCTACTTATTACCATGCTCTGATTCAAGTAGAATATAACATAGATATCTTCATATATGTATGTTAAAAATGATTTAGAATTAAAACAATATTTTTATATTGTGAAAGATCCTGGTTATATTTTTGTTAATTAGAGAAAGAAAATGACCCTGGGAAATATAATTGTAATGGATGATATATCTATATATCATCTTTAAAAAAAAAATCACTAATGAAATTAGTGTGTAAATAGGAGGGTCATTTCAACATTCGTCATCGTATTAAAGAAGTTCTCGAACACATTTTTCTCGTCACGCATTACGCCTATATTACGCCAAAGTTTATGAATTTTCCAATATAGTAACACCAAAAATACTTTATTTACACCAATTTTGATGCTCTCTTTTACCAAGATATCTCATATATTTTTGGATAAGATTGCATAAGCTCATACACTTCTTCACTACTCAGAATGGACAATGGCTCGAAAGTAATAGTTATGTCTCTTCTTAAGTTTTTTTAATCAAACCTAAAATAGTTTTTACATGTGAAAAAGACAATGTTTATCCCACCAACACCATTTACCACGATATGTGGGTCTAAATGATTATGTCTAATCCATGAAAATAGGACAAGCGAATTTTCCACAATTAATCCATCTAGAAAGCATCCCATATGCAAGAAAACTGCTTATTGTCTACAACAAAGACGTAAACAATCAAAAGTTCTTTTTGTTTGAGACGTCAGATGTAACAATACCCTCTATCCATAGCTTTTTCAACTCATAAACCAAACGTTACAAGTACACATATATCCTTTTTTTGAATTTTTAGGTCTAGGAGCAATTATAATTAGAAACATGTATGGACTCTTCATACACATCAAAAAAGGAAGATTGTAAGATGTTAGAATAAATGGTCATGTTAAATAAGGATTACCAAACGAAGCAAATGGGGCAAAACCATCCATACCCAAACCAAGTCTAACGTTACGTGATTCTTTAGCAAAATCAGGATATGTCCTATCAAAACGCTTCCAAGCTTCACCGTCTAAAGGATGACATAAAACACCTTTATCTCATTATCATACACTTTGATATCACATGTGTTTCGCCATAGTAATAGATGCATATAACCTTTGTAATTTCATTGTAATAGGAAAATAATGCATTTTCATGACAGGTGCGCCTTTACAATTGGTTTATTGACTTATATCTAGGTTGTTTATAGAATTTACACAACACAAATCTTTATCTTCCTTCCAATAAATCATGCATCCACCTGAACACCTGCCAATCTTTCATAAGGCAATCCAGAGGCAAAGACCTTACATTTAAGGGAGTAACAATTCTTTGTCAATACATTATTAGGTGGAAGCATTTATTTACACAAGCTAAGAATTGGGTTTATTAGGTTTTCTGATGCATAGTATTTGGATTTTATAGCAATTAACCTAGATGTAATTTCCAGATGTGTCATTTTACAACCTTTATAGAGTATTCATTACGATGATTCTAACAAGTTGAAAAGCTTTTTGGCTTGCCAATTAAGATCTTCCTCCAAATCAGGTTCTTCGGTCCACATACTCAGACCAACAACATCATGAACCATTCCAATCATTCTATTTTCTAGTTCTACATTTTCTTCTATAGGGATTACTCGCAATCCACATTCATATTTACGGTCTCCTCCAGTATAGCATGATATATTTCTCCATGATATACTCACATAAGATAGTCAAGCATAAAATCATATTGGTGTAAATGTAATATCATGGTATAATACTCTAGAAGTTTCAGCCAACGATAATTCAAACATGGGCATTGGACTTCTTTCATATTTGTTTTATTACTAGTTGTGACTTTCATGAATGCATCCACGCTATTTCTAAAGTGCAATGGAATTATTCCTTTATTTTTACATACCATGTACATCCAACTTCGATCTTTCAAATAATCCATCTTATGTACTCTACAAGTAAACAAATTTTACATTATCTTTAACATGGTATTATAATTAATTCAAGTAACATTATTATTTTTATTATTAATTTTGAATAACATTATTATTCTTATGAATAATTTAAATAACATTATTAACTTTTTACTAATTTAAACAAGATTATTAATTTTATTATTACTTTAAATAACATTTTAATTTTATTATTATGTACTTTCATTAATTTTACTAATATATTCAATAACATTACTAGTTTTGTTATTCATGTCAATAATATTATTAATTTAGTTATAAAAAAAATGAAATTCCTAAATAATTTCAAAGCTATATAACTTAGGGTTTTCTACCCTTTTTCAATGGCTAGCCATCCTACTTCCCATTATAAATGCAATAATATTTACATTTCATAACAATCAAACAATTAACAAATTTCATCTTCACTTCCCCTTATTCCTCGTAACATATGCAAAAGAGCATACATGGGGAATAAGAAGGAAGTACCATCGAAATTTTGTTACCCATTCAATTTGAAATATTCATCTATGAAACATAAATTACATTGTGTTTATAACTTGTCCATACTGGGACAAATCCGACAATTAACATATAAAATGACTTAATTTTCATTTTATTTAAAAATCAAATATTTATATAATGATTATATATGGTGCTTGTCAGATAGGGTCAAATTAAACATCTATGGGATTTCACTAATATCATCATATTAACGACAGTGAATCATCGAACAATATAAAAATAATACTAGCGATATCTTAAATCATATATGAACTATTATACCATCGAACCTATGTCAACAATCAAATACCAACGAATATAAACCAAGGAATCTATATTACATATGAAACTAATCAAATTGTAGCATTGAATAGAAAATGGATCGGAGTAATAAATTATACCGGTGGAGGTGGTGCCGGGCTTAGGATTTATGATGCTAGTGGTGGTTTGGTGCCTTATGCGGTGACTTGGAGCTGGTGCTGGGCTAGAAGCTGGCAGCTCGGTCTTTTAGCAATTGATGAGGTTACAACTTGGGATTTGCGGCGATAAAATGGGAGGGATGCAAGGCAACAAAGGCGGGGGTTGGGATTTGTGGTGGCATTGAGGAAGGAGGAGGCGGTAGCAGATGATGTTGAGGCGGAGAAAGGGGGACGAGGGGGGATTAAGGTGGGTATGCGTTTTATTTTTGGAGTGGGAAAAGTATTATTGGAGAGGACATTAGTTGGGTTACTATGGTTAGGGCCAACGCAAGACGATGCCCCACCAACGCCTTGAAAATGGCGTTGAGACAACGTTGGTAATTTTTCGTAGGTCGTAAGTCATCGATGTCATTTCGATGCCCCATCGACGCCTTTACTAAAGGTGTCGGAATGGCGTTAGTAAAACCAAATAGATAAAAGTTGCATTTTCAAGTAGTGGGATAATTTAACTTATATGGAGGAGGAGGAGGGATAATGTAAGGACCCGTAAATTTCAACCGTTTAATAATGTGATTAGTTGAAATTTTATGAAATTTTAAACGATAAAATTTTGAAATAAAAATTTAATATTTGGAATACGTCTAGTTAAACATAGCAACTGTTAAATTTTCGTCCGAAAATACGAAAATTTATTTCGCGCGTAAATTCACTTCAATTTAATCAGTTAAAAAGTAATGAAAATAAAATGTTTTCGAAACCTAAATATTTTTACATAGAAAAATTCTAAACCATCTTCTGAGCAAGATGTCAGTTCGTCATTTTTCCAAATTCGGACGTCTATTGCTCCGTCGTTCTTATTTTCTGCAAAATAGCAGCATTTTGGTACCGATATCGATTTTTATCGGATGATCATACCACTGATATCTGTATACCGTTTTGATCGTCTCGTCGTGCTGATCTCTGCGGTATATTCAATTCTGTGTTTGAAGTCCGGTACGCAGCGGAATCCGCGGAAAACGATTCCGTATCGGTAACCGTTTTAACTTTTGTTCATGTCCATTCGTTTCCCTCAGCCGAAATGAACAGTAAAAAACGTTTACTATTTCCCAGATAACTTCTGGCTTTCCTTCTCCCACTGTTCATCTATTCATTTGTCATCGTTGTTTATTTTAATAAACTGATAACTTTTCTTGTACACTTCCCCTTTGAACAAAAGAAATGCTTCATCATTTCATTGAGCAACGTCACCCATGCACCTATTCCCTGTCACTTTCTCCTTCTATCAACATTTTACCTTCTCACCGTGCTTTATCTACAAAAATGAATGATGAACGAAAGCATGCAGTTTCCAAATCGAGGCTGAGACCCATCACCAACCGCGTGAACCCCATTCTCCGGCCGTTTCACCTCCGACTTCACCCTGTTAACCGAGCCTCACCACCATGTACCGACCTGTCCCTCCCATGCTCCACTTCCTCCGCCTCGACCACTACCTCCGCAACCCTCTTCTCTTCCTCGCCGTCCGGATTCTTCCGCTCCGCCTTCCCACTCTTCCAACCCGACACCGCATCTCCGACCCTTTCCCCATGCTAGCACGCTACCCCACGCGCCGACCACCTTCCATTCCTCTGCAGCCTCGCCCAGTCCCACCATCGGACCCACCCACCACGCCACGTCACCTACACCACTCTCCACGTCCATGCGTTGCTTCCCACCCTCGGCCCCGCCTTGTTCTCCAGTCGCAGCCCTGTAGCCTTCCACTGCCAAAGCTAGCAGCCGCCCATTTAAACCCGAGCACAACCCAGGCTTCTTAGCCTCACAGCCATCAATATTGTCGAACCACCCGACCCTTGCTTGCCGACACCGCCACCTTTCACTCGGCACCTCGACTCTCCCCTCTCAGCCGAGCCCCGCCTTGTGTGCCTCCAACCCAGATCTCCTTGATCCGATCACCACTGCAGCTCTAGTGCGCGCGCAACCTATATATGATTATATAAGTTTATATAATAGGTACATCTACAATCTATTAGTATATAATATTTGTTATTTATGATATAAAAGTTATAGTAGTTATATATGTGATGGTCATTTCTGTAGTATGTATTTTTTCTAGATTATATTATGTATGCCATGTTATAATCAGGGAATTGCGTGAGTTTTAAAATATGGGTTTGATATGATAAATATTGGTTTATATACATTAGTGAGTTGTACATTTTGATTAAAAGTATATATATAATATTATAAAGGTAAGTATATTTAGAAGGGTATTGTTTTCATAACTGGCTGCATGTTGTAATTCATACGGTGGTAGTGTACATAAACCTGTTAGTTTGCATATTTATATTCAAAGGTTAGATTGGCATTTGCATGATAGTTTGCCTGTACATTTATATTACAATTATAACATGTTATTTATACAAATTATGAACTATATTAGTAAAGTCTACTTATTTATTATATGTATTAATCTGTTCACATGTACATTATTGACTTAAAGAGATAAATATAGATATGATCAGTTTACTTATATATCCACATCAATATTTTTATTAGAATTTGAATTATAGTGTGTATATATATTTTGAAGTATGGGTTTCAAAACAAAAAGGAAATTTGCATGTTATTTATTTTTGAACAGCAGTTGACTTCATATTCACGATATCATATCTCACTCATGTTTTATCGGAATGGGTTGATTCTATTTTTAAAAAAGAGTCGAAGTTACCTAGTTTATGCCGGTCAAATTTCAGCAAAATCCGACATCGTTTGATTTGTGGTCGAGGACCTTGAAGTTAGACCCAGGCAGCTATTCTTTTGTACTTGAAATTATTTTACACTGCTGCAAACACGACCTGAGTTCATGTTTGACGCATCGTATTTCTTCCGTCTTACGTCGGAATGAGTTTATTTTATTTTTAAAAAGGAGTCGAAGTTACATAGTTTATGCCTGTCAAATTTCAGTAAAATCCGACATCGTTTGTTTAGTGGTCGAGGATCTGTAAGTTAGACCCAGGCAGCTGTTCTTTTGTACTTAGAAATTATTTTACACTGCTGCAAACATGGCCTGAGTCTATGTTCGTGACATCGTAACTTTTCTCGTCTCTTGTCCAAAACAAGTGAATCTTTTGCAGTTTGAAATACAAGTTTTGATCTTTATTCATACCAAATTTCAAACCATTTCGATCTCGGTAGCCCATAGAATTATATTGTTAAACACTGACGCAGGACATGTTTTATTTGTTGCTATGTTGAATGTTTTGATTTGATTTCATCGATTTCTGTTATCAGCTTTTGATCGTTGAATTCGTGCCAATTTGTTTTGCTTGGATTCGTAACTCAATCTCTATGTCCGTATCAGTGTGCGTATCCGTGTCATCTTCTCGTGCATCTCTAGCCTCGAAAGGTGAGCACTCACTCACGATTAACGTTCTTTTATTTATTAAATTTGATTTCAATTGAAACGACAATTGAAATATGCTGTTGTTAGTTAATTACACTGTTATATATGCTATTACCTGTATCAGTTCACCTGTGACATCTGACACCATTATCTGTTAGTTATTTATGCGATGATAATACAGTTTGGCTGATAATTGATTGATTGTTGATATTTATATTGGACGTCAAATTGTTAATGTTAAAATGATAAATAGTATGCAATTGAACTTGATATAGGTTAGTTAAATGTTCAATTTGATTAATTGACATTTGTATAATATGACCCCTTTAATCGTTAAATTTATTGACACGTAGGATTTGTTTAATTACACTTTGAACCACTGAATGTATATTGTTAAATTGATGATGTATGAAATTGTAAATAGATGACAAGTGAAAAACCGTAATGTAAAAATCTTTAATCTACATGAAATGATAGTGTAGATTCTAGAAATAAGTATATTAATTCGTACAAATAACAATGCGAATTAATACGGTTATTTCGGGATTATTTGAATTGATTATTGGATCGTTATTGTTTGTTGTTATTGCTTGTTTATTTACTTTGACACCTTCCCAGTTATCACACTGCAAGTTCCCTTTGTTATGCTTTGATTTTTGAATTGAATTGGAATCGGGTTGAAATGATAAATACCCAAATTGAACTTTGACCTAGGATAGAAAATTAAATAAAACCCGATTGGTCAATAATTTGATTTAAAAATAAAATGAGGATTTAATTTGAATAAATAATATGGTTTTGAAATGAAGTTGAAATTTGAATTTTTAATGAAAGAAAATGTTAATTTTTAATAATCTGAAACAAAATATTAACTACGTAATTGATGAAAGAATGTGTTTAATTTGAGAAATTATTGAATTAAGTTTGAAATTATAATTAAGTTTGAAATTATTAAACTTTGAAATTATTTAATAATTAAGTTTGAAATTATAATTAAGTTTGAAATTATTAAACTTTGAAATGATTTAATAATTAAGTTTTGAATTATTTAATAATTAAATAAGATTGAATTATTTAATGATTAATTTGAATTGAATTCTTTAATAAGAAAATTGAACTTTTGAATAAGTGAATTCTACTTCGTAAATAATTGAAATTGAGTTCTTTATTAATTAAGTTTTTGGAAAATTATTTAAGGAAGTAAATAAGAGAAATTGGATTTCTTTAACAAGAAATGAAAATGTGATATTTTTGGAATTAATGTAAGACTTGAAAGTTAAAGAATTTGATTTGACGAATTTAATTTAATTCAATTTGTAAGTTTTGATTTAATGAAGTTGAACTTAAGAAATTGATTAATGATTTGGAAATTTAATAGAAATTGTTTTGAATGATAAATTTACTTTACGAATATTAAATGAAATCGATAAATGAATTTAATTGATTTGAATGATAAATTAAGTTAATTTAAATGATTTCGGAATGAAACTTATATACGAACTTGAATCAATACTTGAATTGTTTGAAAAGGAATTGAAATTGAATTATAAGATTTTTGTAAATATGAATTTGGAAGTTTTGAAACGTAAACTATGGAAATGGTTTTGAAAGACAAATGAAATGTTGATTCACGAATTCTATTTGAAATTGAATTTGATTTGGTTTCGAAATATATAAATGACCAATCGGTGAAATAATTACGGAAGTTATTAAAGAGACCGGGATCGGTAATGGATATACTCTCTATCTGAACCGAAACCACTTTAATAACTATACGCGGAGTGATGATCCAGAATGAAGTGGTTGGAATGGTGATCGTGTTGACTGAAGAAAGAGAACGATAATGGATAGCCTTGACACTTGTGTCAAATTGGAAATGACTAAAACAGGAGCTGTGCCGGGCCAATGGAGGATTGATACCTCAAGTGGACACACTTCTTCTAACTACTTATACTTGTTGTCGATTGGTGCACCCTTGATTTTGGGAGTGTTGTTTCACGGTGTTGCGGACGCTGCGGCGTTGCGTTCTCACCAGTCCGGATCAGGCGAACGGTAGTATCACTACCTTGGGTATTGCCTCATGTGCCTTGTCATACTTGTATTCCATTTATGCGCGACCACTACGATTTTGATTTGTACCTTTAGTATATGGATTGCCCTCTGGTGACTTCCGGTTTTGGGGAAACTACGGTCTTGTATATGCTTTTGGGAATAAAAATGTGTTAAGGGTGGAATGGGCCATGACTTAACGCTATTTTGATATCTTTTATATTACTGATAGACATTATCTACTTAGCGTATATTACTACCTAGTAGATAGTTTGACGGATCCTTAAAGGATGGTTATTCCAAACATCCTTTGAGTTACTTATATTTCAATTGCTATTTCACTTGAGTATGATTTATTAATATAAGAATGTTAATCCTGACTCGAGTGTCTTGTGTTTTTGCTTTACGCTCGGGTCAGACTGAGTAGTTCAGCTTTCGAGACTCACCTTTGGAGTTGGAGCTTCGCTTGGAGATCCGGCTATCTATCCAGCTTTCAGATATTCGATGATTCCAGTGATGTATTCTGATTTGTATCTGTTACTCTTCCGTTGTATCTGGTTTAACTCTGATATATCGTATTACTCTTCTGTTGTAAACTCTGATGTATTTTATATATTCATATAGTAGCTTCATGAACTACTATCTCTTTTATTTCCGCTGCACTTATTACTCTGTATCTGTGATCTGTGATATTTTATTTACTGTATATGTTCAGTTTTGCTGAATTTAAATTAACAATGCGGTATTTTGAGCAATTCTACTCCGGCATGAGTGTCTACCTATACACTTATAATGGACGCGAATGGTTCAAAATGGCGGGTCGTTACAGTTGGTATCAGAGCTTTGGTAGCTCTAGGCAAAACTCAACATATAGAGTAAATGTATTTACAGAATCACTCTCATTCGAGTTTCAACCTCTTCCCTTGAATTTTGGAACGTTCCCCTCGGTTCCGAAATTCATTCGTGTCTTTCACTATTTGTCTTCTTTCAATCTTGGAGCACCCCATAACTCCATTCTGAATGTTATCTATAATAGATCGGCGGTCTCGCCAATCTTCGAATGATTCGTAAAGGATTAAACTCCTTTACAATAGGCATTGATTTACCGGAGATTTCTGTATCCTCGGTTTACGATGCTATCCATCTCCTGCTATACCTGAATTCTATTTCTTGGGATCAAATGCTGATTTACCTCGGAATTCAGCATCAATCTTATTTTTGAAGTTACGGACGACCCGGTTAAGGTTGCCCGTGAATTAAATAAACTCATCCATCTCTCGATTGTGGTAATTGAATTATCTTATCTTCTGTTTCAAACTTATTTTCGAACCAAAATTCCCTTTGATTTGATTTACGTCAAATTTGAATCTCTATCCTTGTTTTGGAATCCATTCCTGTATCATCGAGCGAGGAAGTGTATTTGTAAATTAATATATAAAATGTTTTAATATATGCTGTGTTGTTTGAGTTGTTGATGTTGATTTGGGTTTCCGATCGATTCGTCTGATCAACGCTATCGATAGGATTTCCAAAACACTTGAACAGAGCAAACTGACACAATATTATTTTCAAATTTGGAAAAAATGAAATAAATTGTTTGATTATATTGTGAAAACATAAGTAAAATTTTCTGGAATTTAATAGGTTAATTAAATTGTTTGTTTGAAATGATAATATTTGATTATCATTTATTGTTCTAAATAAATTTATAAATACGGTTTATAAATTGATTTGGAATTTGAAATGAATTTAAAATTTAGAATTTGAGAATTTAATTTCCAGTGATTTCAAACTTTGGTTTTAAATTTTTAAAGTATATATTATTGAAGTATTTCGAATAGAAATCGTTTTCAAAGAATTCTTTAAATGTTGAAATCAGTGCTCTTCTCTTTGTCGCTGGAAAATAATTTCGGTGATGGCGGCCGCATCATCGACATTTATTTTCGAGTTTCGAAGTGGAGATACTATTCTGTAGCTTTGCTACGGCTTTGTTTTGAAAATATTTTGATTTAAATCTCTTCAGTATAAATTTGATTTATATATATATATAAGTATCTTGTTTTAAAATTTAATTCGATTTGATAAAAATATATTATATATCTCTAAATTGTTTAAAGTTAATCGGAAATCTAATTCTTAAATTTTGTTAAAGGATGATTTTAAATAAAACCAAAATTTGGAATATTTAAACTTGTATAATTGAATTGAAAAAAAAAATTTATATTGTTCAATTGCATCCTAATACAACTTACCTAAATCGTTCAAGAGTTGAATATGTAATTGGATAATGTACAAGATAAATTGAATTTATAAATAAAAATTTGAGTGTTTATAATAAATGTTATACACTAAATTTTGATTATAAAGATGTTAATAGAGTTAGATAGGATAATTAGTAAACTAAGTTAATAAGGAAATAAATTGGTTTTGAATAATTAATAAATTTGTTTTGAAAAAAATTAATAAATTGAAATTTGATCAACTTATGAAAATACCTTGAATTTAAAGGTAATTAGTAAATGTAAATTAATTTAAATCGAAACTTTTATGGTTTAAATTAATTTATATGGGTTAAATATATGTGATTAGATATATTGAGTAGAATAAATTTAGCAATAATTTGGAATAAGAAGAATTTAAAATTGTGGAAGAAAATATGATTATAATAAAAGACTATTCAAATTTATGGTTTTCGAAATTGTAAATTTAAGAAATGGGATAATAAGATAATGAATTTAGAAATAGTTGAGAT
Organism: Allium fistulosum; assembly: GCA_030737815.1. Classification (NCBI taxonomy): domain Eukaryota; kingdom Viridiplantae; phylum Streptophyta; class Magnoliopsida; order Asparagales; family Amaryllidaceae; genus Allium; species Allium fistulosum. Next base: position 156,358,720 of record CM060908.1, on the reverse strand, counting down.
TGATTTTAGTGAAATCAAATGGATTAAATCAATTATTGAATATCAATTGATTTAAATTTGAATTTATATGGTTTAAATTAATTGTTATTTTGAATTTCAAATCTGTTTTTCTTTCTGGTTGTTTCTATTCTCCTACCTCGTTCCTTTTCGGGGATGAAAAGTTTTGAGTGGGGGAGAGTGTAATGACCCGTAAATTTCAACCGTTTAATAACGTGATTAGTTGAAATTTTATGAAATTTTAAACGATAAAATTTTGAAATAAAAATTTAATATTTGGAATACGTCTAGTTAAACATAGCAACTGTTAAATTTTCGTCCGAAAATACGAAAATTTATTTCGCGCGTAAATTCACTTCAATTTAATCAGTTAAAAAGTAATGAAAATAAAATGTTTTCGAAACCTAAATATTTTTACATAGAAAAATTCTAAACCATCTTCTGAGCAAGATGTCAGTTCGTCATTTTTCCAAATTCGGACGTCTATTGCTCCGTCGTTCTTATTTTCTTCAAAATAGCAGCATTTTGGTACCGATATCGATTTTTATCGGATGATCGTACCACTGATATCTGTATACCGTTTTGATCGTCTCGTCGTGCTGATCTCTGCGGTATATTCAATTCTGTGTTTGAAGTCCGGTACGCAGTGGAATCCGCGGAAAACGATTCCGTATCGGTAACCGTTTTAACTTTTGTTCATGTCCATTCGTTTCCCTCAGCCGAAATGAACAGTAAAAAACGTTTACTATTTCCCAGATAACTTCTGGCTTTCCTTCTCCCACTGTTCATCTATTCATTTGTCATCGTTGTTTATTTTAATAAACTGATAACTTTTCTTGTACACTTCCCCTTTGAACAAAAGAAATGCTTCATCATTTCATTGAGCAACGTCACACATGCACCTGCTCCCTGTCACTTTCTCCTTCTATCAACATTTTACCTTCTCACCGTGCTTTATCTACAAAAATGAATGATGAACGAAAGCATGCAGTTTCCAAATCGAGGCTGAGACCCATCACCAACCGCGTGAACCCCATTCTCCGGCCGTTTCACCTCCGACTTCACCCTGTTAACCGAGCCTCACCACCATGTACCGACCTGTCCCTCCCATGCTCCACTTCCTCCGCCTCGACCACTACCTCCGCAACCCTCTTCTCTTCCTCGCCGTCCGGATTCTTCCGCTCCGCCTTCCCACTCTTCCAACCCGACACCGCATCTCCGACCCTTTCCCCATGCTAGCACGCTACCCCACGCGCCGACCACCTTCCATTCCTCTGCAGCCTCGCCCAGTCCCACCATCGGACCCACCCACCACGCCACGTCACCTACACCACTCTCCACGTCCATGCGTTGCTTCCCACCCTCGGCCCCGCCTTCTTCTCCAGTCGCAGCCCTGTAGCCTTCCACTGCCAAAGCTAGCAGCCGCCCATTTAAACCCGAGCACAACCCAGGCTTCTTAGCCTCACAGCCATCAATATTGTCGAACCACCCGACCCTTGCTTGCCGACACCGCCACCTTTCACTCGGCACCTCGACTCTCCCCTCTCAGCCGAGCCCCGCCTTGTGTGCCTCCAACCCAGATCTCCTTGATCCGATCACCACTGCAGCTCTAGTGCGCGCGCAACCTATATATGATTATATAAGTTTATATAATAGGTACATCTACAATCTATTAGTATATAATATTTGTTATTTATGATATAAAAGTTATAGTAGTTATATATGTGATGGTCGTTTCTGTAGTATGTATTTTTTCTAGATTATATTATGTATGCCATGTTATGATCAGGGAATTGCGTGAGTTTTAAAATATGGGTTTGATATGATAAATATTGGTTTATATACATTAGTGAGTTGTACATTTTGATTAAAAGTATATATATAATATTATAAAGGTAAGTATATTTAGAAGGGTATTGTTTTCATAACTGGCTGCATGTTGTAATTCATACGGTGGTAGTGTACATAAACCTGTTAGTTTGCATATTTATATTCAAAGGTTAGATTGGCATTTGCATGATAGTTTGCCTGTACATTTATATTACAATTATAACATGTTATTTATACAAATTATGAACTATATTAGTAAAGTCTACTTATTTATTATATGTATTAATCTGTTCACATGTACATTATTGACTTAAAGAGATAAATATAGATATGATCAGTTTACTTATATATCCACATCAATATTTTTATTAGAATTTGAATTATAGTTTGTATATATATTTTGAAGTATGGGTTTCAAAACAAAAAGGAAATTTGCATGTTATTTATTTTTGAACAGCAGTTGACTTCATATTCACGATATCATATCTCACTCATGTTTTATTAGAATGGGTTGATTCTATTTTTAAAAAAGAGTCGAAGTTACCTAGTTTATGCCGGTCAAATTTCAGCAAAATCCGACATCGTTTGATTTGTGGTCGAGGACCTTGAAGTTAGACCGAGGCAGCTATTCTTTTGTACTTGAAATTATTTTACACTGCTGCAAACACGACCTGAGTTCATGTTTGACGCATCGTATTTCTTCCGTCTTACGTCGGAATGAGTTTATTTTATTTTTAAAAAGGAGTCGAAGTTACATAGTTTATGCCTGTCAAATTTCAGTAAAATCCGACATCGTTTGTTTAGTGGTCGAGGATCTGTAAGTTAGACCCAGGCAGCTGTTCTTTTGTACTTAGAAATTATTTTACACTGCTGCAAACATGGCCTGAGTCTATGTTCGTGACATCGTAACTTTTCTCGTCTCTTGTCCAAAACAAGTGAATCTTTTGCAGTTTGAAATACAAGTTTTGATCTTTATTCATACCAAATTTCAGACCATTTCGATCTCGGTAGCCCATAGAATTATATTGTTAAACATTGACGCAGGACATGTTTTATTTGTTGCTATGTTGAATGTTTTGATTTGATTTCATCGATTTCTGTTATCAGCTTTTGATCGTTGAATTCGTGCCAATTTGTTTTGCTTGGATTCGTAACTCAATCTCTATGTCCGTATCAGTGTGCGTATCCGTGTCATCTTCTCGTGCATCTCTAGCCTCGAAAGGTGAGCACTCACTCACGATTAACGTTCTTTTATTTATTAAATTTGATTTCAATTGAAACGACAATTGAAATATGCTGCTGTTAGTTAATTACACTGTTATATATGCTATTACCTGTATCAGTTCACCTGTGACATCTGACACCATTATCTGTTAGTTATTTATGCGATGATAATACAGTTTGGCTGATAATTGATTGATTGTTGATATTTATATTGGACATCAAATTGTTAATGTTAAAATGATAAATAGTATGCAACTGAACTTGATATAGGTTAGTTAAATGTTCAATTTGATTAATTGACATTTGTATAATATGACCCCTTTAATCGTTAAATTTATTGACACGTAGGATTTGTTTAATTACACTTTGAACCACTGAATGTATATTGTTAAATTGATGATGTATGAAATTGTAAATAGATGACAAGTGAAAAACCGTAATGTAAAAATCTTTAATCTACATGAAATGATAGTGTAGATTCTAGAAATAAGTATATTAATTCGTACAAATAACAATGCGAATTAATACGGTTATTTCGGGATTATTTGAATTGATTATTGGATCGTTATTGTTTGTTGTTATTGCTTGTTTATTTACTTTGACACCTTCCCAGTTATCACACTGCAAGTTCCCTTTGTTATGCTTTGATTTTTGAATTGAATTGGAATCGGGTTGAAATGATAAATACCCAAATTGAACTTTGACCTAGGATAGAAAATTAAATAAAACCCGATTGGTCAATAATTTGATTTAAAAATAAAATGAGGATTTAATTTGAATAAATAATATGGTTTTGAAATGAAGTTGAAATTTGAATTTTTAATGAAAGAAAATGTTAATTTTTAATAATCTGAAACAAAATATTAACTACGTAATTGATGAAAGAATGTGTTTAATTTGAGAAATTATTGAATTAAGTTTGAAATTATAATTAAGTTTGAAATTATTAAACTTTGAAATTATTTAATAATTAAGTTTGAAATTATAATTAAGTTTGAAATTATTAAACTTTGAAATTATTTAATAATTAAGTTTGAAATTATAATTAAGTTTGAAATTATTAAACTTTGAAATGATTTAATAATTAAGTTTTGAATTATTTAATAATTAAATAAGATTGAATTATTTAATGATTAAATTGAATTGAATTCTTTAATAAGAAAATTGAACTTTTGAATAAGTGAATTCTACTTCGTAAATAATTGAAATTGAGTTCTTTATTAATTAAGTTTTTGGAAAATTATTTAAGGAAGTAAATAAGAGAAATTGGATTTCTTTAACAAGAAATGAAAATGTGATATTTTTGGAATTAATTTAAGACTTGAAAGTTAAAGAATTTGATTTGACGAATTTAATTTAATTCAATTTGTAAGTTTTGATTTAATGAAGTTGAACTTAAGAAATTGATTAATGATTTGGAAATTTAATAGAAATTGTTTTGAATGATAAATTTACTTTACGAATATTAAATGAAATCGATAAATGAATTTAATTGATTTGAATGATAAATTAAGTTAATTTAAATGATTTCGGAATGAAACTTATATACGAACTTGAATCAATACTTGAATTGTTTGAAAAGGAATTGAAATTGAATTATAAGATTTTTGTAAATATGAATTTGGAAGTTTTGAAACGTAAACTATGGAAATGGTTTTGAAAGACAAATGAAATGTTGATTCACGAATTCTATTTGAAATTGAATTTGATTTGGTTTCGAAATATATAAATGACCAATCGATGAAATAATTACGGAAGTTATTAAAGAGACCGGGATCGGTAATGGATATACTCTCTATCTGAACCGAAACCACTTTAATAACTATACGCGGAGTGATGATCCAGAATGAAGTGGTTGGAATGGTGATCGTGTTGACTGAAGAAAGAGAACGATAATGGATAGCCTTGACACTTGTGTCAAATTGGAAATGACTAAAACAGGAGCTGTGCCGGGCCAATGGAGGATTGATACCTCAAGTGGACACACTTCTTCGAACTACTTATACTTGTTGTCGATTGGTGCACCCTTGATTTTGGGAGTGTTGTTTCACGGTGTTGCGGACGCTGCGGCGTTGCGTTCTCACCAGTCCGGATCAGGCGAACGGTAGTATCACTACCTTGGGTATTGCCTCATGTGCCTTGTCATACTTGTATTCCATTTATGCGCGACCACTACGATTTTGATTTGTACCTTTAGTATATGGATTGCCCTCTGGTGACTTCCGGTTTTGGGGAAACTACGGTCTTGTATATGCTTTTGGGAATAAAAATGTGTTAAGGGTGGAATGGGCCATGACTTAACGCTATTTTTATATCTTTTATATTACTGATAGACATTATCTACTTAGCGTATATTACTACCTAGTAGATAGTTTGACGGATCCTTAAAGGATGGTTATTCCAAACATCCTTTGAGTTACTTATATTTCAATTGCTATTTCACTTGAGTTGGATTTATTAATATAATAATGTTAATCCTGACTCGAGTGTCTTGTGTTTTTGCTTTACGCTCGGGTCAGACTGAGTAGTTCAGCTTTCGAGACTCACCTTTGGAGTTGGAGCTTCGCTTGGAGATCCGGCTATCTATCCAGCTTTCAGATATTCGATGATTCCAGTAATGTATTCTGATTTGTATCTGTTACTCTTCCGTTGTATCTGGTTTAACTCTGATATATCGTATTACTCTTCTGTTGTAAACTCTGATGTATTTTATATATTCATATAGTAGCTTCATGAACTACTATCTCTTTTATTTCCGCTGCACTTATTACTCTGTGTCTGTGATCTGTGATATTTTATTTGCTGTATATGTTCAGTTTTGCTGAATTTAAATTAACAATGCGGTATTTTGAGCAATTCTACTCCGGCATGAGTGTCTACCTATACACTTATAATGGACGCGAATGGTTCAAAATGGCGGGTCGTTACAGATAAATTCTTGACCTTTTACTATTTCTTCTCTTACTAGTTCAAATCAAATATCCCCTTCCCTCCTTTATTAAGGCCAGCAAAAACTAAGGCTATGTGAGTCTTTAGACAACCTAAACCCATTTAATAACTAATGACATTTAAATCGTATTTAAATGCATATCGATATCGTATATTGATACGTACATATATAACTTTTGTATATGCACACAATTAATTAGTAATGGCACCCACAAAATATTAATAGCACCCAATACATCAAATAAATAATTAACTAATATTTCATAATATTAATTAATTTAATTAACTATAACAATTATAAACCAATTAATACGTGTGGTATTTCGAAGAATTCAATAACATATTTGTGCGACTCATAGTTATAGCGATTAATATGAAATAATTCGAGTATTAACGTTCACACATCACCTTAGCTCGTGGTTTGATAGTTTGGCTAAATTATCGCTTATAGATCTTCATCGAGTAAAATCTAATTTTATGATTCGAGTGGTAGCTTTTAATAATGATTGTTTGCACTAGTTTACTTCGTCAACATTATACCACCTTAGAACTTATGAAATTTGGATTTTCTATATCATCCATATTTAACTCGGTTTGTCATAAACAAAGTCCTTAGTTCAATAAAAACATTTAACCATATTACTCCAGTTAGTGATTTGGACTTTGAGTTGACTATAGTGGGTTGTGATACTAACCTCATATGACTGAGAAGATTAATTCTTTATTGAATAGTGTTTCACTTCCAATGCTATAATTCAGATCTAACTATAGCCACTCAATGGTCATCATGTCATGATTTAGCTATAATCGAAGTGCAGTATCCACATTGAACCTCAACACTATTTCCAAGTCGACAGAACTATGCAATATCGTCACTCTGAGATTTCATGATTGACCTAGTTGTTATTAATGAACTAGAAACTCTCTAGTGAATCATTCCATAGTTATCCAATAACTATTAGTGTGTAACCACTTGGTGCCCCCCACGGCCATGAGTAATATACTGCCCAACTTTTGGAGAGCATTACATACTCTAATCTCAATGGATGTTTCGATGTCCTTTCTCAAAAGTACATCTCGACCAGGAATATTTGAAATAATATGTTATTTAATATTACAGTATTTTCTCATGATTACAATTCCTTATAATTATTATCACACAACATATCATTTAAGTATTTTTGATTAAATATAATGAAATTGATTATTTGATTAATATATCATAATATGATAGGTATATAAAGAAAACAAACACATTTTATTTCGAATCGAATTTATTACAGAGTTAATAATTTACAAAATATTACAAAAAATTTCCTAGAGAATACCCGTAACTCTCTCAATCACCCACTTACACATAAGGTCAGCTATGGAATTTCAATCCCATCCTTTCAATTAGTTTGCTCAGAACCAATCGAGCTAGTCCCTTTGTGAATAAATCTGTTGTTGTCCTTAGTGCCCGTTCAATATGCCACAAAGTGAATCAGATAACAGTGATCACACAACATATGGTAAATATTTTGTTATCCCACTATTTCACATAACATATGGAATAATCATCTGTTGCAGTAATCAAACAACGTTTGTTTTAAGACAATATTTATCTGTTGTTTGATTGAAGTTAATAAAAAAATAGTTTTGCCTCCATATCAATATTTTTGTTGACCTCTTATAATTACTTTCCCACTTATAATTCGTTTCCCTCTCAACCTGATACTCACTCACTCTCAAAACATAATATCGTGGAACCCAATCTCAAAACCTAATCTCGCGGAACCCAATCTCAAAACCTATTTTTTGTTTATGAAATTGTGATAAGAAATCTGGTGATTCTTATTGGTAATTATTAGTTGTTCCTACCTTTATTCGAAGCCACCAATTTACTTGGATTTTTCTTTCGATTGCTTGGATTTGCTTTTGGTTGCTTCTATGTCGAGTAGATTGTTGTCGATTCGGTACATTTAATATTTTTGCCCCTTTTTGGTTATATGCTTGTACATGACTTGATTTTTTCTACCAACAATGATATGGGTATATATGGAAATCAATTTCCTATATTTTCTAATATATACATCGATTTCAATTGTTGGTTTATATGCTTCATGGATTTTTTATCTCTATTGAACTGCTGGTTTTAATTCTGACTTGATCTTTTCAATGATTTGTGTGCTTCTTGGAGTTTTTATCTCTGTTGGTTTGTATTATTTTTGTTCGTTTGTATATATATGATTTTTTATCTCTTTTGGTTTTTCTCTCTGTTGGTTTGTATCTCTGTTGAACTGCTGGTTTGGATTTTCTGATGGACGATGGTTTTTATCTCTATTGTATGCTTGATCGTGGATTTTTCAAAATTTTTTGCTTGCTGGTTTATATCTCTGTTTAACTGCCTACATGATTTATTAGTGCGCTTCCTGGAGTTTGAAGTGGCCACCGTACACATGTATACATGTATATACATATATGTATATATGTATGTTAGTGTGCTTGTCTAGGTGTGACTTTCCTAGTCCGTGTGCTTGTTTTTTTTAACTGTGCACCTTATCTGTTATGATGCTCCATTGTTGTTGTATCCTAGTTGAGTTGATGATCATTGTGTTGTGATGCCTGATCTTCATTGCTATTTGTGCATCTCTGAGTTACCTTTCTACTCACTGTGTACATATATACATCTATATACATATGTGTGTATATGTATATTAATGTGCTTGTACATCCTTATGCTGGCCCGTTGCATTAGTGCTTGTTGTTTTTATGAAATGGTGAACTAGAACGATGCTTGAAAACAAAGTCATTACTTGCACTTGTTTCTATTTTGTTGGTTCAAGTATCTGTGGGCTTGAGTGCATTTGCCTTGAATTTGCACTTATATTGTTTGTTGTATGTTTGTGCACTCACTTTAACCTGTGTACTTCTGATATTTTGCCTTATGTGCACTGTCCTAATCTATGTGTACTTGTCTAATTGCTTTTCTGAATCATACCACTGTGAGCACTCTAACCTTGTATTGTCTCTATGTGTGACCTTGGTTGCTTGTATCCTTATGTATTTCATATCTAGACCAAAATGTTGCACTTGAACTGATTGCTTCACTGATTCACTTATGATCTGGTCTTGTGCCTTAAGTCTAGACTTGTATGAATGTGCCTGGTCTTGACATGTAGTTTGTTATTTACATCCGAATAAACATGTCAATGAGTCTGGACCAAAGTGCATTGTCCTTTGGATCCTTGTCTCCTCACATACAAATGCTGCACTTAGTGCATAAGCATACACCACAAAATAAATAAACATATCTTCTCTATTCAAAGGCTTGGACAGGACCGGTGTTCTTTCCATATGGCTCAATAATTCCTCGAAAGTGTCATGGAATTCCTTCATCCAGATAAACTTTCCTTTCTCCTTTTTTAAGGGCATCGAAGTAGGTATTCATTTATTAGTTTCCTTTTAGATGAACCTACTCAGTGTGGTAACCTTCCCATTCAAGCTCTGCATTTCCCACTTTCAGCTTGGGCTGTTACTTATTTCAAGATATTAATCTGCTTTGGATTAACCTCAATGCCCTTTGAATTCACAATAAATCCTAAAAAATTCCAGATGCGAATCCAAATGAATATTTCAATAATTTCATCACGTACCTCCACCTCACATAAAACATCTCTGAAAGATCTTCCATGTGGTTCATTGATAGCCTTTACTTGATGAGTATATCATCCATATACCCTTCCATTTTCCATTCAATCTTGCCCTTGAACATGGAATTCACCAATCTTTGGTAGGTATCTCTAGTGTTCTTCAAACCAAATGGCACCACTCGGTATTAGTACAATCCTAAATTCTTTATTAAACTTATGTGCTCTTGATCTGGGATGTGAAATGGTATCTTGTTATAGCCAAAGTAAGAACCCACAAAAGAGGGTAACTCATGTCCAGCAGTCCTTTCTACTAGCCAATCGATTTTGGGCAATGGGAAGCTATCCTTTGGGCATGCTTTATTCAGGTTCGGGTAACCAATGCAAATCCGGTACTTCCCTTTGCTTTCTTAACCAACTCAGGGTTTGCTACCCATTGTAATGCCCCAGAAATTCATGGAACCTTATTTTGGTTGAATTTTTGAAAATATATGAATTTATTTGTATAGGAATGTATGGAATTAATTGTGTGCAAGTATTTGTGTGCATGTGTGCACGTGCACATTGATATGGCACAAGGAAGAACTCCAAATTTCCTAAAATTAAAACAAGAATTAAAAAGCATTACAAACATGATTTTGTAATGAAAATTTATTCAACCAAATATGGATATTTGATTTCTGGAATTATATGAATTATTTTAGAAAATAAGAAAAATCAAGTTTTGTTTTGAATTAGTAAATAGATTTTACTTAATTAAAACCCAGAAAAATTTAGATAAGGATTTGAAACATGTATGCACATATATATGCATGTCTTTCAGAAATTAAGGAGGAGTTAAATAAGCCTAGATAAGATATGCATGCATATGTACATTTCTATAAGTACTGAAAGTTTTAAAAAGAAATAAGCAAAGGAAAGCATAACATTAAAATGGCAAAAGACATATTGCAAGCAAAACAATTGCTTTAGGCAGAAAATAGAAAGGGGGGGGGTTTAGAAAACAAACAAGTGACAATGTCACACAATTATCATGACCTAAGAAGAATATAATATATATATTCTGGAAAAGTAAAAGGGAGGTAAGCATCACATATGGCCGGGGTATTAAGAGTGGAAATAAGCAAATCTGAAATGCAAAATGCATGAGTATTGGCCAGGGTAGGAATGAGATTTTACATTTGTAAAACCCTAGAAAACCTCTCTTATAAATCCAAGTATAAACCAGAAAAATCATTTTTCTACCCAAGACATTTAAGAAAACAAAGAAGAAAAATATTTGCAAGCAGAAAGGAAAGGTTTAAAAGGTTTCTTTTCTGGATTAAGCAAGAGGAGCATTTTTCTGTGAGTAATCTCACTAAACCCATGGCATTAAGTCCTATTATGAGGCAGCCAAGTTTATGTTATTTTCTACATATTTCTGATTTTATTGCTATGGTTTTAATGGATGCTTTAATGGGTGTTATGAATGCTTTTGATTGCTTTGATGGTTGAGTATTTTTCTCTGTTTGGTTACACCCAGAAATGTTAAAGTATGAAATCATGAAAGTAAATAGAGAATACTTGTAACTGGTTTAGATATGGCATGAAAAATATAGAAATCGAAATGTATATGAGTTGCATTACACTTGTGTAAGTGCTGAGGCTCAAATGAAAGATTCAAGGATGCAAGGGAAATATCCAAAAGTGCTGAACCCTTGATCAAATAGAAAACCCATGAGCCAAAAATCTTGTTTAAGCTAGATCTTGAATTTAGTTCAAACATGGTTGCTTATGAAACAATAATAACCCATATGCCTAGTCTCTATTCGCAGTTGTAAATATTCTTGTATTTTCTTTAAGCCAGAATATTTGAAAATATGATTTCCCCTGGATATGAATGGTAGCTTGTTTTTGAACTATGTTTGTAAGTTTTATGTATTGTTTCATGTACACTATGATTCAATCACCTAGCTATCTCATGTAAGGATCAAACATGAACACTTAGTAAATAAACTAAGGATTGTAAGCCAAGAAGACTGCTGTAATGCTTGTTGTATTTAAAGTATGCAAGTTGGCACATGGCTAGTTTAAGCCCTGAGATCTTTGTGCAATATTGTGAATTATTTTATTGCAATGTGTCCCCGTGATTCCTTTATGGCAGATGAGGCTAGGAATTAATTTGGTAAATGCAACCTTAAATTGATGAAGTAGGAACTTGAGTTATTCCTAGGTTGGTTGGACTGGAGCTAAGATAGTTCCTGAGTATCTCTGTTTGACATGTATGTTTGCATAGTTGGAAGTGTGTATATAATTAGTCTTAATGCAGATCACATATGCACAATGTTTCAGAAACAAATCAGGCAAACTGATTAAAGAAATTATTCCAATCCATACAAAATGCTTATGTTTCACTTATCTACTTAATATCATGGAATTTCTAATATTGCTCATACCAGATCTTGTATCTGACCCTTGTTTGCTTATGGCATATGGGGTGTCTCATTTAAAATGGGGCAGCCTCTAATGCTCTTTCAGGGAATGCTGGTTCTAAATAGGAAGCTGCTATGGCTAATGAGAATGATTGGATAAGCATGCTAAATTAGAATTAAATAAGAGCTAAGAATGAATTATCTACATGTAATCTTGGAAATTTTATAGTTCTGCTTTAATTGTTATGTAATGATCTTGAATGTTTGGATTTTATTTAGTTGTTTCAATTGAATCTGGTAATGTATTAAGGTTGGGAAAAACCAAAGACTTAGTTGAATCTATGCAAGAAAATATATTTGAGTATTATGGTAGAAATCTGTAGATGATATATGCCCATATTTGAGAAATGGATATATATATATATGTATATTGTATTAGTTAATTTTGAGTTACTTAAAAACTTTGAGTTTGAAGGTTAAAAATCTGAGTTTTAGCTAGAAGTAATATTTCAAGAATTTTGTGATAATATACAGAAGTGTTTTTTATAAAAGGAAAAAGACATATATATATATTTGTGCAATTGTATAAAGATGAGTGCATGTTTTAAGGGATTTTTCAAATATCTTGTATCTGAATTAATATTGCAATAACCAGGCACTAATGTTTTGATGACCTAGTCATAAGGTTAACCCACTTCAAAAATAATGAGGTCTGGATTGATCAAGATGACTAGAGTTTTTGGGTTTAAAGGAAGAAAATGCACTTTGTAAAATCTGAAGCTTTCTTTGCAAATTCATGTACAAAGACATTTTCAAATACTTGAGCAATTCACTTTTATTTTGAGTAGTTTTCTTAGTCCAGAGAGTAAAATACATCTGATATGCACACACATTACTTAAACACTACTTTTGTTAAATGACCATAAAATCTGGACTTTCTAAATCTAGTAAAGCAACCTTTATATTAGGATGCAAGCTGAGGTAACTCATGGATTAGGGAATGGATTTGATTCAGAGAAACACAACTATATAAATTATGGAAGAATCACTCAACTGACTTGGTTATAAGAAAAGTAATTTGTGATAAAATCACTCATGTTGAAAATGATATATGTGTATATCATCTTTCTTTCTGGCTTGATCAAATATCATATAATTAAACTAAAATTATGATGGCTTGCTATATATTCTGAGATCACTTTGCTAAGTCAAACTAACAGACCATCACCATAAGGATGATCAAAATTAATAGGTATAAATTATATAAGATCATGGGAATTCACTTCCATGACTCAAATATCAAACAAAGGAAAATGAGCTATGTACTGGTTGACTAGAAATTCAAATTCAATCTGGATGTACTCTTGATTACCAACACTCAGATCCAAGCAAGAGGGTCATATACATCTTCACATGTATGTGAATATATTTATTAATGAACTGATATAAACATATTAGTAGAAAATTAGGATCCTGGATAATTTAATAGAAAGGCTAAATGACTCTAGGAAATTTATTAATGTAAAAAAAATCCTATCAAAAATCAGGTAAAATAAATAGGGTCATTTCATTTGGTATCAGAGCTATGTTAAAACTATACATAGCTAAGAATGATTGTATTGATTGATTGAAGTACTACAACCATATGCATGTACTGTTTGTTTGTTTGAGTACAATAATAATTCAGATAGAAAATTATAGCAAAGAAAAAATACTCATGATAAACTAACCCTATCTACCCATACTCTAGTTATCCAATCATGGTAGGAAGAGGATCTCATCACAATGCAGGATCAAGTGCACCACAAATGCTTGATATGCAAGACTTTATGAGGGCTTTAAGGGATGGAGTGGGACAGAGACTTGAGAACCCACATAAGGAACTTTCAAAACTATTAAAGACTTATACCAATTTGGGAGGCAAGAGCTTTGAAGGGATTGAAAATGTGATGGAAATCCAAGCATGGTTGAGAACACTGGATAGAATTTTCAATGACATGCAATTGGATGATCAAAGGAAGAGGCAAGTGGCCTCAAGACAACTGAAAGGTGTGGCTTTAAGCTGGTGGGAGGTAGTTATAGCTGGGAGGATTGAGAATGAGATCACTTGGAATCAATTCAAGGAGATGTTGGAAGCTAGATTTGTTCCAGCATTAGCCAAAACTCTATTGCTTGAAGAATTCATCAGACTTAGGCATGGAACCTTTAATGTGACTGAGTATACTCATAGGTTTGAGGGCTTGTCTAAGTATGGAGCTATGCTTGTGGCTGATGAGGCATCAAAGAATGATAGGTATATTAAGGGTTTAAACCCAGGGCTTAGTAGGGCTATGTTGCCATATGCAGATAAAACCTTTGATCAAGTCATTGATCTAGCCTTAAAGTTTGAGCAACATGACAAGGAGAGGGAGAAGTATAGGAGTTTTAAGAACAATAACAACAAGAAAAATAAGGGAAGGTATCACCCCTATGACAAAAAGAAGGAGGAGATAGAAAGCAAGAAAACCAATGATACTAAGACCACTGATACAAAGAGGAAAATAGTGTGTCATCATTGTGGAAAAGAAGGACATATCAAACCAAGGTGTCCAAAATTGAAGGGAGGAGCTTTCAAGTGCTACCTATGTGGTAAGGAGGGACATATCAAGAGAAATTGCCCTGAGTATAAACAGCAGGGGAAGCTAGCAAGTTTGGAGAGCAAAAGCAAATCCACAGTAGAAGCTATTGCAGAAAACCATGGTCAAAAGGAAGGTACCTTATTTATTTGTACCCTACCCATATCAGTAGTGTATGATATAGGGGCAACACATTCTCTGATTTCCCATGAATTAGTTACATTGCTTAAATTAAATTGCATACTGGTTGAAACCCCTTTGTTAGTGCAAAGCCCATTGGGAAGTTCTAGTGTTTTAAACATGATTTGTGTGGATGTGGAATTAAACATAGGAGGAAATGTTTTTATTTCCAATTTATATGTTTTAAATTACCCAAATATAGGTGTTATATTGGGTGTAGACTGGTTAAGGCAATACAAAGCCATAATTAATTTAGACTCATCCACCATATCATTACAAAATTCTAGGGGCCAAAGAATCACAATTTTGTGTGAAGTAGCCAAAGAAAGGAAATTATATCATTTGATTGACTTAAATAAGGATTCCAGTGAGCCTTCTATTAAAGAAATCCCCATAATTAACAAATACTTGGATGTGTTTGGAGAAGTTAGGTGTGTTCCGCACCACAGACCAGTGGAATTTCATATTAGTGTCATACCAGGAGCAAGTCCAATTATTAAGAAACCCACTAGGATGGGGCCAAGTGAGTTGAAGGAATTGAAGAAACAGTTAGAAGAATTGGAAAGCAAAGGATTTATAAGACCAAGTAATTCATGCTGGGGTGCTCCAGTAGTGTTTGTAAGGAAACATGATGGTACTTTGAGGATGTGTATAGACTACAGGGAGCTAAACAAAGTCACTATCAAAATCAAGTACCCCTTACCTAGAATTGATGATCTTTTTGATCAGCTTAGTGGAGCAAAAATATTTTCTAGATTAGACTTGGCATCTGGATTCCATCAGATGAAGGTTGAGAACTCAAGTGTTAAGTATACAGCCTTTAATACTAGGTATGGTTTATATGAGTTTCTTGTTATGCCATTTGGGTTGACAAATGCCCCATCATACTTTGTAGACTTGATGAATAGGATATTTAGGGATTATTTAGACAAGTTTGTATTGATTTTTATTGATGATATTTTGATTTATTCCAAAACAGTAGAGGAACATGAAAATCACTTACACCTTATTTTGTCTAGATTAAGAGAAAAAGTTTTAAAAGCAAAATTTTCTAAGTGTGCATTTTGGAAAGAAGAAGTGCATTTCCTTGGGCATGTTATATCTGCCAAAGGCATTTCAGTGAACCCCAATAAAATTGTGGCTATCCAAGCATGGAAAAGACCAAGCACAGTAGGAGAAGTTAGGTCATTTATGGGGATGGCAGGGTATTATAGAAGATTTATAAAAGATTTTTATAAGATGTCATCACCTCTTACTAACCTAACTAGAAAGAACAAACCCTTTGTATGGACTGAGAAATGTGAACAAGCCTTTAGTAAAATCAAAGAGGCCTTAGTCAATGCACCAGTGTTGAGAGTACCAGAAGGAAATGAGGATTTGATTGTTTATACTGATGCAAGTGGTTCTGGGCTAGGAGCTGTATTGATGCAGCAAGATCAAGTTATAGCCTATGCATCAAGACAATTGAAGCCACATGAATCAAGGTATGCAACCCATGATCTTGAGTTGGCAACAGTGGTATATGCACTAAAGCTATGGAGACATTATCTTCTAGGTGCTAAGTTTATTTTATACACTGACCATAAAGCATTGAAATATCTCTTTTCACAAAAAGATTTGAATATGAGGCAGCATAGATGGTTGAGTTTCTAGCAGCATATGATTTAGACATACTTTATACTCCAGGAAAAGCTAATAAGGTTGTAGATGCTTTGAGACGGCAGCATGCAAAAGTAGCCATGTTAATGATAGAAGAGTTTAGAAATTTATCTCTACTTACTGATTTGGAAATTGAGGAAAACAATGAGGTGAACATGGGGATGATTGAAGAAGGGAGTAAAGGAAAATTAAGTTTGATAACTTTGCAATCAGATTTAATTTTGAAAGTGGGGAAAATGCAAGAGTAAGATCCAGATTTATTAGAAAAGAAAACTCTAATAGAAAAAGGAGAAAAAGTAGCAAACTACCACACTGATAAGAATGGTTACTTAAGGAAAAAGGGTAGGATATGTGTTCCAAAGGATATAGGATTGAAGGAAGAAATACTTAATGAATATCATAGAAGCAAATATTCTATACATCCAGGCAGCACCAAAATGTATCAAAACCTAAAAAGGGATTATTGGTGGAGGGGGATGAAATCAGATGTGGCCAAACATGTTGCAAAGTGTATGACTTGCCAACAAGTCAAGGCAAAAACCCAAAGACCCTCAGGCCTATTACAACCTCTAAGCATACCACAGTGGAAGTGGGAAGATATATCTATGGATTTCATAGATGGTCTGCCTAGATCAAAGAGAGGAAATACAAGCATTTGGGTAGTAGTTGATAGATTGACTAAAGTGGCACACTTTATACCAGTAAAGGCAGAAAGAAATGCACCTAAACTAGCTCAAGTATTCATGAAAGAAGTAGTAAGATTGCATGGAATTCCTAAAACTATAGTGAGTGATAGGGACACAATCTTTACATCCAGATTTTGGAACAGCTTTCAAGAAGCCATGCGAAGTGAGTTATGCTTGAGTACTACATACCACCCCCAATCAGATGGTCAAACTGAAGTAATAAACAAAGTTTTGGAGGATTTGTTGAGGGCATGTGCATTGGACTTTGGAAGTAATTGGGAAGATCACCTCCACTTGGCTGAATTTACATATAACAATAGTTATCAAAGCACCATAGGCATGGCACCATTTGAAGCCTTGTATGGCAAACCATGTTTGTCACCAATATGTTAGGTTGAAGCAGGAGAAAGGGCTGTCTTAGGGCCTGAGTATGTTAAAGAGACTACAGAGAAAATTGAACTTGTGAGGAGAAGAATGGCAGCAGCTCAAGATAGGCAAAAGAAGTTTGCAGATGTAAGGACGAAGCAGGTAGAATATGAAGTTGGTGATTATATTTTCATCAAAATTTCACCCATGAAGAAGGTGTTGAGGTTTGGCAAGCAAGGAAAACTTACCCTAAGATATGTTGTACCTTACAAGATTTTGGAAAGAGTAGGTTCATTAGCATACAAGTTGGAGCTACCAGAAGAGATGAGTGCAATACACAATGTATTTCATATATCACAACTTAGGAGATGGGTGCATGATAAAGAGGAGATTCTGGAGAAACCCACTCAAGTTCAAATAAATCCTGACTTGGTCTATGAGAAAGAACTAGTGGGGATTTTAGCTAAAGAGGAAAATAAGTTGAGGAGCAAAACTCTGAAATTAGTAAAGGTTCAATGGAGCCTAGACCCTAATGATTGTACATGGGAGTTAGAGGATAAGCGATTACCCTAAGCTTTTTGCAGTGGAAGGTAAATTCTAAATTCCAAAAAAAAAAGTTTAATATGTATGGTTGTTTTGACTGAATTGTTGCTTGTGCAATGTTTGATAGATTTTATAAAAATCTGGAAATGTTTAAAGTAAAAATGAGAAAATTGTGAGCACATAATTCCTAAAAAGGTGGGGTGATTGTAATGCCCCAGAAATTCATGGATCCTTATTTTGGTTGAATTTTTGAAAATATATGAATTTATTTATATAGGAATGTATGGAATTAATTGTGTGCAAGTGTGTGTGCGTGCATGTGTGCACGTGCACACTGATATGGCACAAGGAAGAACTCCAAATTTCCTGAAATTAAAACAAGAATTAAAAAGCATTACAAACATGATTTTGTAATGAAAATTTATTAAACCAAATATGGATATTTGATTTCTGGAATTATATGAATTATTCTAGAAAATAAGAAAAAGCAAGTTTTGTTTTGAATTAGTAAATCGATTTTACTTAATTAAAACCCAGAAAAATTTAGATAAGGATTTGAAACATGTATGCACATATATGTGCATGTCTTTCTAAAATTAAGGAGGAGTTAAATAAGCCTAGATAAGATATGTATGCATATGTACATTTCTATAAGTACTGAAAGTTTTAAAAAGAAATAAGCAAAGGAAAGCATAACATTAAAATGGCAAAAGACATATTGCAAGCAAAACATTTGCTTTAGGCAGAAAATAGAAGGGGGGGGGATTTTTAGAAAACAAACAAGTGACAATGTCACACAATTATCATGACCTAAGAAGAATATATATATATATTCTGGAAAAGTAAAAGGGAGGTAAGCATCACATATGGCCGGGGTATTAAGAGTGGAAATAAGCAAATCTGAAATGCAAAATGCATGAGTATTGGCCAGGGTAGGAATGAGATTTTACATTTGTAAAACCCTAGAAAACCTCTCTTATAAATCCAAGTATAAACCAGAAAAATCATTTTTCTACCCAAGACATTTAAGAAAACAAAGAAGAAAAATATTTGCAAGCAGAAAGGCAAGTTTTAAAAGGTTTCTTTTCTGGATTAAGCAAGAGGAGCATTCTTCTATGAGTAATCTCACTAAACCCATGGCATTAAGTCCTATTATGAGGCAGCCAAGTTTATGTTATTTTCTACATATTTCTGATTTTATTGCTATGGTTTTAATGGATGCTTTAATGGGTGTTATGAATGCTTTTGATTGCTTTGATGGTTGAGTATTTTGCTCTGTTTGGTTACACCCAGAAATGTTAAAGTATGAAATCATGAAAGTAAATAGAGAATACTTGTAACTGGTTTAGATATGGCATGAAAAATATAGAAATCGAAATGTATATGAGTTGCATTACACTTGTGTAAGTGCTGAGGCTCAAATGAAAGATTCAAGGATGCAAGGGAAATATCCAAAAGTGCTGAACCCTTGATCAAATAGAAAACCCATGAGCCAGAAATCTTGTTTAAGCTAGATCTTGAATTTAGTTCAAACATGGTTGCTTTATGAAACAATAATAACCCACATTCCTAGTCTCTATTCGCAGTTGTAAATATTCTTGTATTTTCTTTAAGCCAGAATATTTGAAATATGATTTCCCCTAGATATGAATGGTAGCTTGTTTTTGAATTATGTTTGTAAGTTTTATGTATTGTTTCATGTACACTGTGATTCAATCACCTAGCTATCTCATGTAAGGATCAAACATGAACACTTAGTAAATAAACTAAGGATTATAAGCCAAGAAGACTGCTGGAATGCTTGTTGTATTTAAAGTATGCAAGTTGGCACATGGCTTGTTTAAGCCCTAAGATCTTTGTGCAATATTGTGAATTATTTTATTGCAATGTGTCCCCGTGATTTCTTTATGGCAGATGAGGCAAGGAATTAATTTGGTAAATGCAACCTTAAATTGATGAAGTAGGAACTTGAGTTATTCCTAGGTTGGTTGGACTAGAGCTAAGATAGTTCTTGAGTATCTCTGTTTGACATGTATGTTTGCATAGTTGGAATGTAACGCCCCACTCTGAGACCCACTGTAACAAAGAGTATTACGGGAGTAATACTGTCTGTCAAAGCGGAGAATAGAGTATAGTGGAAGCGACCATTTGTAATCAAGCTATAACTATCTACTAAATACGTCGAAAGGATGGTATCTATATATTTTTTCCAAGTGGTTTGACATATTCAATAAATATTTATAACGAAATTACAATGGCTAAAGACCTATCAAAACAAGCATAGTAATAAATGATAAAACATCACAGAACAGAATCACATAACAGATATAAAATCCCGGGACAATACATCATCAATACATATCCAAATACTATAAGTGGGTACAAAGCCACTGCCCACATATGTGAGTCAAAAATATGTACATATCAAAGTCTGAATAATAACAGAGTAGCGGAATAGTGGACAAATAAAAGCGCTATCTATCAGCATAGCAGATAATGTCCAAGCGGAAGCACAGAAGCTAAGTCCAGAGACCTAACCTGAAACAACTCGGTCTGACCCGAGCGAAAACACTCGGGTCAGGCTAGCTAAACAATCAGTAATAACTGAGATATATAATAATGCGGTACATAAACAAAGCAGTACTTTTCCTAAGAGAAGAGTATTTTGGACCACATGAATATAATGACGGTCCCTAATCATCAATCAACAGTAAAAATCTCCAAAGAGAATATCAGCACCAAAGTGTTGAATAAATAAAATCGCCTTATATCATCGGCGTAGCCAAAGCTATAACAAGTTGCCCATAGGCAATAATCCCAAGAATGACCAGAGTCTGTAATCAATGCCCAAACAAAGATCGATGCTCCAAAGAGCAATGGGGATATACTGAAAAGTCAATGAAATCAAACACTGAAAAGCAATGCCCAGAGACACTGTGAATCCACAAGGTAATCGCACTTACATCGTATGGTTCCATAGAACCAACACCAAATGGCGGTACTCAAATGGATATAAAAAAAATCATCAGATAATACAAGTATAGCACGTGCACCGACCGGAGTCGTTATTGCCAAGTACTGTAGAGTTTGATCGATCACTCGCACAGATGCGGCATGCGCGAGACGGCGAGATCCTTCCCAGAAGGATAAAGACCCAGAGGCACATGCCAAAATAGAAACTGCTCCATAGAACAGGTGTCCAGAGACGGTTAACCAGAGGCGTGGTGACCCAGAGGTCCAGTACTGGCCGCCCAGAGGCAAATGTGTCACAAACTTCTTGGAGAGGAACCCGTAAAGTGTTAACAATGAGTCCCATACCCCACGTTCGCACTAAACAGTTTACTAACCAATAGCAAGCTCACACTCCAAACAATAAAAAGTCCACCTATATCATCGGTAAACTAGACCCAAAGGTCAAAACGATCAATCGAATAGGTCGGGGATTAACCATAAAGAAAATACACACGGTTCCATAGGCCGGAGATTTCCTAACCGTTTAAGCACCTTTCCACTTCGCTCGACGTGCTAAAAAGTGAGTGTGAGATTTTTATTATAGAAAATAATGGTGCGAAATGGTTTTATAATTGATTTTGAAATCACTTTAAAACGGCTTTTGAACGCTCTCCTATTATGGAATAAATAGTTTAATTATTAAAAATAACATTATATAATAATAATTTCGAAAGCCATTTAGGCATGAAAAATCCTTTGAAAATAATTCATAAAACACGTGTACGAAATCTAGAGACAAATCTCAAAGAAATCGATAAGTCAGAGAATCACTGAAAACCAATATTCGTATTGGAAAATATTTCGAACGGTTGTGAACCAAAGTTCGACAATTTCTGATTCGCAATTGAAACCCAAAGGTTCATTGCAGAAACAATCAATTTGAAGCGGTTGCACCAAAATGGTGCAACCCGGACTCGGTTGCACCAAAGTGGTGCAACCGGTGGGTCGAAACCTGGCTGCACCAAATGGGTGCAGCCCATTTTATAAAGGCCGGTTGCACCGCATGGTGCAGCCCGTTTCTGTGAACCATGCTGCACCATGCGGTGCAGCTGGTTTGGTCCAGCCCCAGCCCGCTTGGGCTGGGGATGTAGTAGGAAGCCCCAGCCCTCTTGGGCTGGGGATGTAGTAGGAAGCCCCAACCCACTTAGGCTGGGGATTCGGTGCAAGCCCCCAGCCCGCTTGGGCTGGGGATGAGGTACAAACCCCCAGCCCAAGCGGGCAGGGGCGAATTAACCAACCCCCCAGCCCAAGCGGGATGGGGCGAATTAACATGCCCCCAGCCCAAGCGGGCTAGGCCGAATTAACATGCCCCCAGCCCAAGCGGGCTGGGGTGAATTACAAGCCCCGGCCCATGCGGGCCGGGGGAATTAGCAAGCCCCAGCCGCATGGGCTGGGGAGTATAGCGGGACAGCCCACCAAGGGCTGGCCTACTTCTGGCTAGCCCAATCGAGCTAGCCTGCTGCGCCCGGGCAGTAGCCTGGGTGCAACCCAGGCCTGCCCTGGTGCACTCAGATCCCCGTTTCAGCCTGTTTTCAGGCTGAAACATTCCAGCTAGCTCAAAATGCTGGTTTTGGTGATTTTGGGGTGTTTTTTCAAGTTTTTGGCATCAAAATTCACCAATATCAATCACTAACTACCATATTATGATTACTACACTATATTAAAGGGAACAAAGGGCCAAAGCTTAGCATTACCTTAGGAGGCAATATCACAAGCACCTTATGTGCACACCCCAAAATGAAAGCAAAGATGATCAAAGAGCTATGATTCACATGTTACATAATAAAACATGTGTTACTAAATGATTACTGAAATCAAAAGATGATTAAACACATATTAGAAGAGGTTTTTAGCAATATACCTCTCTAGAAAGCAACAAAGACCACTATAGCATCAACCCAAGTTAGCAAAAGATGAATAGGAGGCTATAAGATCAAAAAAACACATAAAACATGTGTTACCAAATAAATTTCAGAAATTAGAATGATATAAAAACTGATTTGAGGTGGGTATTTGCATTACCTTTGCATAGAATGACTTGCATAAGCTAAAACTAGAAGGAGATGAAGATAGAGGCCATTTTTGTTAAGAAGCTTTAGGAAATGATTAGGGTTTTAATTAGGGGTGAATGAATGAGGTTAGGAGAGTTTGAGATAATTTATAGAGGAGGTTTAGAGTAGGTTATTGGGCTAGGTTTAGTAACCCAATAAGAAGAGAGTTATTTACATATTTCCAAAAATTAGTCTAAGTGTTCATATATGTTTATAAAACTCATTTTTATTATCCAAACCCATTTAAAAATCTCTCCTAAAATATTTAACTTTCCAAAAATAACATTTTATCCTCATTTTAAATCCCATATTTCCCATTTAATTAAAATAGCCTTTTTCAAATAAATTTTTGTTATTCCAAATCCTTTTATGCTTCATTAAAATAAATAAAAATCCTAACTTTTATTTATTAATTGGTAATGCGAATCCCGGGTTGTTACAGACTCCCCCCTTAAGAAAATTGCATCCCCGCAATTCCTTAAGATAGATGTCGTCTATAACGTCAAATCCACAAAAGAAGTGATAGAGATAAAATAGAGAATTCTCACCCGTAGAAGAAGACGGGAGAAAGCCTGGATAAGAGCGCTCGATAGATTCTCTGGTCTCCCAAGTGCAGTCCTTAGGATTCGATGACCATTGAATCTTCACGAGTGGAACCTCTTTGTTGCGAAGGCGTCTAACCTCCGAATCAAGCACACGAAGAGGTTGCTGCTCCAAAGATAAATTAGGTAAGATCTCTAAATCAGGCACAACATGCAGCTCAATGATAGAATCAGGATCGCGGACACACATGTGAAGCTGGGAAACATGGAACACGTCGTGTATTCCAGAGAAGTGAGCAGGTAGAGCCACACGATAAGCAACGGGGCCGATGCTTTCCGTAATAGGAAATGGTCCAACATAGCGAGGAGCCAACTTCCCTGTAGAGCTGAAACGCACAACCCCCTTCATGGGAGATATCCGAATAAAGACAGAATCACCAATGGAGAACTCAAGAGGCTTCCTATGGTTTTCCGCGTAGGATTTCTGATGGTTCTGCGCCTCTTTCATTCTCTGATGAATAAGCACGACCTTCTCAGAAGTTTCCCAAACTGAATCTGGACCTAGAATAAGCTTTTCGCCAGACTCTAACCAACAAGTAGGAGAGCGACATGGCCTTCTGTAGAGAGCCTCGAAAGGTGTCATACCGATACTAGACTGAAAGCTGTTGTTGTAGGAGAACTCTACAAGCGGTAAGTGATCCTCCCAACTACCTCCGAAATCCAGAATACAACAGCGCAAAAGATCCTCTAAAACACGATTCACCCTCTCCGTCTGACCGTCGGTCTGAGGATGATAAGCAGTCGAGAGATTCAGCTTTGAGCCCAAAGCTGATTGTAGGCACTTCCAGAAGTGACTAGTAAAGATAGTGTCTCGATCATAGACGATAGAGCTAGGTATGCCATGAAGTCGAACGACTTCCTTCACATATAGCTTGGCAAGCTGAGGAGCAGTCCGAGTGGACTTAATAGGAATGAAATGAGCTGATTTGGTCAAGCGATCGACGATGACCCAAATAGAAGTATGGCCTGACCTCGATCGAGGCAGACCGTCAATAAAATCCATGGATATCTGATCCCATTTCCACAATGGAATCTCTAGCGACTGAAGAAGACCAGATGGACGCTGATGCTCAGCTTTGATCTGTTGACAAGTCATGCAACGGCTTACATAACTTGCAACATCGCTCTTCATGCCCTCCCAATAAAATAGGCGACACATGTCAGCATACATCTTACTCGACCCGGGATGTATAGTGTACTTAGTGCGATGACACTCGTCTATAATGTCATGCCTAAGTGATAAATCAGATGGTACCAAAATATGATTCTTCCTGCGAAGACACCAATGAGAATCAATAGAATAATCCGACAATGTCTCATCACTGGATCCCGACTCAAGGAGATGAATATATCGCAACAAGTATGGATCCTGCCGCTGAGCATGGGCAATGCAATCCAATAGAATAGGTTGAGCTTCCAAGCTGAATAACAATATCCGAGGATCAGAAGACGGAGCTCGATTTCGAATATCACACATAGAAAGAGTCTCAAGAATATCCCACTCGGCTATCATCATAGAAACTACTGCTGAGTGTTTGCGACTGAGTGCATCAGCCACACGATTACCCTTGCCAGGGGTATACTGAATTTCTAAGTCATATGAGGCGAGAAACTCAAGCCATCGCTGCTGCCTCATATTGAGATCCTTCTGACTGAATAAATACTTCAGCGACTTGTGATCGGTGTAAAGAGTGAAGGGTTCGCCTAATAGAAAGTGACGACACGTCTTTAAAGCAAAGACGATAGCTGCCAACACAAGATCATGAGTCGGATAGCGAACCTCATTCGAACGTAGCTGCCTAGAAGCATAAGCAACTACCTGATCCTTCTGCATAAGCACAGCACCGAGGCCGCTACCACAAGCGTCGGTGTAAACAACAAGATCCTGGTTACTCTCAGGAACCACAAGGATAGGAGCATGAGTGAGAAGTTCCTTCAATCGGTGGAAAGTAATTTCACACTTATCAGACCAAATAAAGCGAACCCCCTTACGAGTCAGAGTCGTGAGGGGAAGTGCAACACGAGAGAAATCCTTGATAAATCGACGGTAATAACCCACCAGACCCAGGAAGCTGCGAATATCATGAACGTTCTCAGGCTACTTCCAATTCTGAATAGCTTCAATCTTGACAGGATCAACAGAAATACCCTCAGAAGAAACAATATGACCCAAGAACTTGACCTTGCTCTTCCAGAAATGGCACTTGGAGAGCTTGGCCCTAAGCTGATGCTGACGAAGAGTATCCAAGACGATCCGCAGATGACGAGCATGCTCTGCCTCAGATCTAGAATAAACAAGAATATCGTCGATGAAAACCAGAACGAATCTATCGATGTATTCCCGGAATACTCGATTCATGAGATCGACGAAGAAAGCCGGAGCGTTCGTCAAGCCGAACGGCATGACCAACCACTCAAAAGAACCATAACGAGTGCGAAATGCTGTAAGAGGAATGCTGTCTTCTGCGACTCGTAGCTGATGGAATCCGGTGGCAAGGTCGAGCTGAGAGAAGACCTTCGCACCGCTCAATTGGTCAAACATGTCGTCTATCCGAGGAAGTGGGTAGCGATTTCATATGGTCACCTCATTGAGCTTGCGATAGTCAATGCAAAGCCTAAGAGAGCCATCGGCCTTCTTAACGAAGACCACAGCAGCACCCCATGGCGAAGAACTGGATCGGATGAACTGCTTCGCTTCAAGCTCAACTAACTGCTTCCTGAGTTCCTCATTCTCCTTAGTAGACATTCTCGTAGGAGGACGCCCAACTATATGAGAGCTTGGGATGAGATCGATGCGGAACTCAATAGCTCGCTTCGGTGGTAAACTAGATACTGGCTAGAAGATATCGGGGAAATCCCGAACAACTGGAATACGAGATATGTCTACCTCATCATCTCGTGAATCTAGAGAAAATAAAGTAACATCAGAAAGCACAACATCTTGAAGAACAATAGCCAACGGAGAGGACGAGTCAGGGTGATGAATGAATAATATCCGCTCCGAACAAATAATTTTGGCGTCGTGCTGAACGAGCCAATCCATGCCAAGAATCATATCAAAGCCCAAATACTCCATAACATGGAGATTTGCACGGAAAGAAAAGCCACAA
The DNA here is from genome assembly GCA_030737815.1 of Allium fistulosum. Taxonomy (NCBI): domain Eukaryota; kingdom Viridiplantae; phylum Streptophyta; class Magnoliopsida; order Asparagales; family Amaryllidaceae; genus Allium; species Allium fistulosum. The sequence goes on along the minus strand of CM060908.1, from coordinate 156,331,856 downwards.
AGATCAATATCTATATTCTCACAGAGCAAGCTAAGGGTCGTGGATCCACCAATGGGATTTAGAATCCTTAGTGAAGAAACCATACAAGTAACATCCAAGGATAAAGCATCTACTAGCTCCTTTGATACGAATGAGTGAGAGGCACCCGTATCAAAAAGAACTCTAATAGATCTACCATGAAATAAAATAGAGCCTTCAGGAACGGAAGGATGTGTACCTTTAGGCTGAGCAGAAGTGGTAGGAGCCTTGGCAGCATTAAGCCTGCCAGGCTTGGCACTAGCTGGAGCAATAGGACAAGCGGAGATCATGTGTCCCTCCTTCTTGCAGAAGGTGCAATAGAGAGGTTTGGGACACTCTCGAATAAAGTGATCTGGAGAACCACAGTTAAAGCATTTCTTCGGAGGACGTGTCCCACTAGGCTGAGCAGGAGTCTGGGACTGAGGGCGAGTCTGAGGCTGAGTCTAAACAATGGAACTGCCAGTCTTCTTCTTCTTGTGCTGAAAAGAAGAGCCAGACTTGCCAGGAGGAAACTTCTTCTTGGTGGGGTTTGTGGAACCCACACCACCATCATCACTATGCTCTATCTCAACTGACTCAAGATGTAGAGCTGCATCGACTAGCTTCTCGAATGAGAGCTCAAGCTGTAGCATAAGCTGCCTCTTCAGATATTTCTTCAAGCCCTCAACAAATTTGAGGTTCCTCTTATAAGGAGTAGCAATAAACTCAAGGCCGTACTTGGACAGGGCCTCGAAGGAAGAGACATAGTCGGATACAGAGGACTTCCCCTGCTTGAGATCAAGAAAGCGGCGAGCAAGGGAGTTCTTCTCTTACTCTGGGATGAATTTGAGCTCAAATCTCTCACGAAACTGAGCCCAAGTAAGTGTGGTCTCATCGATCTCGGCAATAAGGAGTTCATACCAATCCAGGGCACGACTCTGAAGCTGACTAGAAGCAATAAGAACACGGTCATGATCCGGGATATCCATACGAGCAAAAATGCGCTCGCATATCCGAATCCAAGCCTGGACCTCTAAGACATTCTCGGAGCCACTGAACGGCTTCCCTCCAAGATGGGTAAAATCACTACAGAGACGCGCAAAAGCAGACTTGCGCGGAGCATCAACAACTGGGGCTAGAGACTGAGAATGAGACTGGGAATTCCAAACCAGCTCCATGATCTGGTCGGTGGTCATGAACACGCCCTCTGGATGAGTGTTGCTGGACTGCCCAGCAGCACTGGTCTGACGTGTGGTTCTCCCTCTTCCCCTTCCAGACATACTGAAAGTCAAACGGGAATTAGAGTTAGACATGATTCAATGATAGATAATTAATTAAGGAATACTACGGAATATAACGGATTCCTATACATATTCCTAACTTATCTATCAATAAACATAAGGAAGGGATTTGATTTAATTCGGATCTAATTAAAATGTATTGTACTAAGTGTATCTATTCTGTGTTCATTATGCTTATTCCTGAAACCAGGCTCTAATACCAAACTGTAATGCCCCACTCTGAGACCCACTGTAACAAAGAGTATTACGGGAGTAATACTGTCTGTCAAAGCGGAGAATAGAGTATAGTGGAAGTGACCATTTGTAATCAAGCTATAACTATCTACTGAATACGTCGAAAGGATGGTATCTATATATTTTTTCCAAGTGGTTTGACATATTCAATAAATATTTATAACGAAATTACAATGGCTAAAGACCTATCAGAACAAGCATAGTAATAAATGATAAAACATCACAGAACAGAATCACATAACAGATATAAAATCCCGGGACAATACATCGTCAATACAGATCCAAATACTATAAGTGGGTACAAAGCCACTGCCCACACATGTGAGTCAAAAATATGTACATATCAAAGTCTGAATAATAACAGAGTAGCGGAATAGTGGACAAATAAAAGCGCTATCTATCAGCATAGCAAATAATGTCCAAGCGGAAGCACAGAAGCTAAGTCCAGAGACCTAACCTGAAACAACTCGGTCTGACCCGAGCGAAAACACTCGGGTCAGGCTAGCTAAACAATCAGTAATAACTGAGATATATAATAATGCGGTACATAAATAAAGCAGTACTTTTCCTAAGAGAAGAGTATTTTGGACCACATGAATATAATGACGGTCCCTAATCATCAATCAACAGTAAAAATCTCCAAAGAGAATATCAGCACCAAAGTGTTGAATAAATAAAATCGCCTCATATCATTGGCGTAGCCAAAGCTATAACAAGTTGCCTATAGGCAATAATCCCAAGAATGACCAGAGTATGTAATCAATGCCCAAGCAAAGATCGATGCTCCAAAGAGCAATGGGGATATACTGAAAAGTCAATGAAATCAAACACTGAAAAGTAGTGCCCAGAGACATTGTGAATCCACAAGGTAATCGCACTTACATCGTATGGTTCCATAGAACCAATACCAAATGGCGGTACTCAAATGGATATAAAAAAAATTATCAGATAATACAAGTATAGCACGTGCACCGACCGGAGTCGTTATTGCCAAGTACTGTAGAGTTGTGATCGATCACTCGTACAGATGCGGCACGCGCGAGACGGCGAGATCCTTCCCAGAAGGATAAAGGCCCAGAGGCACATGCCGAAAAAGAAACTACTCCATAGAACAGGTGTCCAGAGACGGTTGCCCAGAGGCATGGTGACCCAGAGGTCCAGTACTGGCCGCCCAGAGGTAAATGTGTCACAAACTTCTTGGAGAGGAACCCGTAAAGTGTTAACAATGAGTCCCATACCCCACGTTCGCACTAAACGGTTTACTAACCAATAGCAAGCTCACACTCCAAACAATAAAAAGTCCACCTCGTATCATCGGTAAACTAGACCCAAAGGTCAAAACGATCAATCGAATAGGTCGGGGATTAACCAGAAAGAAAATACACACGGTTCCATAGGCCGGAGATTTCCTAACCGTTTAAGCACCTTTCCACTTCGCTCGACGTGCTAAAAAATGAGTGTGAGATTTTTATTATAGAAAATAATGGTGCGAAACGGTTTTATAATTGATTTTGAAATCACTTTAAAATGGCTTTTGAACGCTCTTCTATTATGGAGTAAATAGTTTAATAATTAAAAATAACATTATATAATAATAATTTCGAAAGCCATTTAGGCGTGAAAAATCCTTTGAAAATAATTCATAAAACACGTGTAGGAAATCTAGAGACAAATCTCAAAGAAATCGATAAGTCAGAGAATCACTGAAAACCAATATTCGTGTTGGAAAATATTCCGAATGGTTGTGAACCAAAGTTCGACAATTTCTGATTCGCAATTGAAACCCAAAGGTTCATTGCAGAAACAATCAATTTGAAGCGGTTGCACCAAAATGGTGCAATCCGGACTCGGTTGCACCAAAGTGGTGCAACCGGTGGGTCGGAACCTGGCTGCACCAAATGGGTGCAGCCCATTTTCTAAAGGCCGGCTGTACCGCATGGTGCAGCCCATTTCTGTGAACCATGCTGCACCATGCGGTGCAGCTGGTTTGGTCCAGCCCCAGCCCGCTTGGGCTGGGGATTCGGTGCAAGCCCCCAGCCCGCTTGGGCTGGGGATGAGGTACAAACCCCCAGCCCAAGCGGGCTGGGGCGAATTAACCAGCCCCCCAGCCCAAGCGGGCTGGGGCGAATTAACATGCCCCCAGCCCAAGCGGGCTGGGGTGAATTACAAGCCCCGGCCCATGCGGGCCGGGGGAATTAGCAAGCCCCAGCCGCATGGGCTGGGGAGTATAGCGGGACAGCCCACCAAGGGCTGGCCTGCTTCTGGCTAGCCCAACCGGGCTAGCCTGCTGCGCCCGGGCAGCAGCTTGGGTGCAACCCAGGCCTGCCCTGGTGCACTCAAATCCCTGTTTCAGCCTGTTTTCAGGCTGAAACATTCCAGCCAGCTCAAAATGCTGGTTTTGGTGATTTTGGGGTGTTTTTTTCTAGTTTTTGGCATCAAATTTCACCAATATCAATCACTAACTACCATATTATGATTACTACACTATATTAAAGGGAACAAAGGGCCAAAGCTTAGCATTACCTTAGGAGGCAATATCACAACCACCTTATGTGCACACCCCAAAATGAAAGAAAAGATGATCAAAGAGCTATGATTCACATGTTACATAATAAAACATGTGTTACTAAATGATTACTGAAATCAAAAGATGATTAAACACATATTAGAAGAGGTTTTTAGCAATATACCTCTCTAGAAAGCAACAAAGACCACTATAGCATCAACCCAAGTTAGCAAAAGATGATTAGGAGGCTATAAGATCAAAAAAACACATAAAACATGTGTTACCAAATAAATTTCAGAAATTAGAAAGATATAAAAACTAATTTGAGGTGGGTATTTGCATTACCTTTGCATAGAATGACTTGCATAAGCTAAAACTAGAAGGAGATGAAGATAAAGGCCATTTTTGTTAAGAAGCTTTAGGAAATGATTAGGGTTTTGATTAGGGATGAATGAATGAGATTAGTAGAGTTTGAGATAATTTATAGAGGAGGTTTAGAGTGGGTTATTGGGCTAGGTTTAGTAACCCAATAAGAAGAGAGTTATTTACATATTTCCAAAAATTAGTCTAAGTGTTCATATATGTTTATAAAACTCATTTTTCTTATCCAAACCCGTTTAAAAATCTCTCCTAAAATATTTAACTTTCCAAAAATAACATTTTATCCTCATTTTAAATCCCATATTTCCCATTTAATTAAAATAGCCTTTTTCAAATAAATTTTTGTTATTCCAAATCCTTTTATGCTTCATTAAAATAAATAAAAATCCTAACTTTTATTTATTAATTGGTAATGCAAATCCCGGGTTGTTACATGGAAGTGTGTATATAATTAGTCTTAATGCAGATCACATATGCACAATGTTTCAGAAACAAATCAGGCAAACTGATTAAAGAAATTATTCCAACCCATACAAAATGCTTATGTTTCACTTATCTACTTAATATCATGGAATTTCTGATATTGCTCATACCAGATCTTGTATCTGACCCTTGTTTGCTTATGGCATCTGGGGTGTCTTATTTAAAATGGGGCAGCCTCTAATGCTCTTTCAGGGAATGCTGGTTCTAAATAGGAAGCTACTATGGCTAATGAGAATGATTGGATAAGCATGCTAAATTAGAATTAAATAAGAGCTTAGAATGAATTATCTGCATGTAATCTTGGAAGTTTTATAGTTCTGCTTTAATTGTTATGTAATGATCTTGAATGTTTGGATTTTATTTAGTTGTTTCAGTTGAATCTGGTAATGTATTAAGGTTGGGAAAAACCAAAGACTTAGTTGAATCTATGCAAGAAAATATATTTGAGTATTATGGTAGAAATCTGTAGATGATATATGCCCATATTTGAGAAATGGATATATATATATATATATACGTATATTGTATTAGTTAATTTTGAGTTACTTAAAAACTTTGAGTTTGAAGGTTAAAAATCTGAGTTTTAGCTAGAAGTAATATTTCAAGAATTTTGTGATAATATACAGAAGTGTTTTGATAAAAGGAAAAAGACATATATATATATATTTGTGCAATTGTATAAAGATGAGTGCATGATTTAAGGGATTTTTCAAATATCTTGTATCTGAATTAATATTGCAATAACCAGGCACTAATGTTTTGATGACCTAGTCATAAGGTTAACCCACTTCAAAAATAATGAGGTCTGGATTGATCAAGATGACCAGAGTTTTTGGGTTTAAAGGAAGAAAATGCACTTTGTAAAATCTGAAGCTTTCTTTGAAAATGCATGTACAAAGACATTTTCAAATACTTGAGCAATTCACTTTTATTTTGAGTAGTTTTCTTAGTCCAGAGAGTACAATACATCTGATATGCACACACATTACTTAAACACTACTTTTGTTAAATGACCATAAAATCTGGACTTTCTAAATCCAGTAAAGCAACCTTTATATTAAGATGCAAGCTGAGGTAACTCAGGGATTAGGGAATGGATTTGATTCAGAGAAACACAACTATATAAATTAAGAAAGAATCACTCAACCGACTTGGTTATAAGAAAAGGAATTTGTGATAAAATCACTCATGTTGAAAATGATATATGTGTATATCATTTTTCTTTCTGGTTTGATCAAATATCAAATAATTAAACTAAAATTATGATGGCTTGCTATATATTCTGAGATCACTTTGCTAAGTCAAACTAACAGACCATCACCATAAGGATGATCAAAATTAATAGGTATAAATTATATAAGATCATGGGAATTCACTTCCATGACTCAAATATCAAACAAAGGAAAATGAGCTATGTACTGGTTGACTAGAAATTCAAATTCAATCAGGATGTACTCTTGCTTACCAACACTCTGATCCAAGCAAGAGGGTCACATACATCTTCAGATGTATGTGAATATATTTATTAATGAACTGATATAAACATATTAGTAGAAAATTAGGATCCTGGATAATTTAATGGAAAGGCTAAATGACTCTAGGAAATTTATTAATGTCAAAAAAATCCTATCCAAAATCAGGTAAAATAAATAGGGTCATTTCACCCATTCAGGGTATAAAGCATCACAGATAAAGCCATTTCCTTCAATTTATCCACTTTCTCCTTCAGCGGAGTGGATCGCTCCGGACCTAGATTGCGTCTTTCCTGTTTTGCAGGAGAATATTTTGGGTTCACATACATTGTGTGGCATGCTATCTCCGACGATATCCTAAACATATTTTAATGTGTCCAAGCAAACACATCAAAATTTGCTTAAAGAAAACTAACCAGTTCGTTCCTCAATTAGGCTCTAAGCTAAGATCCAATCTTAAGGACCTAGGTTGGATTATCCATATCAATTGAGACATTGATTGTCAGCTAAGCTGGTGCTGCCCATACTTCCTATGACTACTTCTTGAGATCCATAGGTATGAAGAACTTGCTACAGTTCACGAGCCAGGGTTGGGGCATTAGTTTCTATACACCCAAGTTTTTTATACAGAGAGCTTTGTTTGCATCTTTCTCTTTCTCCCATCGATTTGCCTCTCTGAGTTCTGCAATATAACTTTCTCGACCAATGCTTTGGTCATTTCTAATTAATCTGATTCCGTTCTCTATAGGGAACTTCGTCATTAAGCACCAATGCACAAGTGCTACTCTAAAACTAGCAAGGGTCGACCAGCCCAAAAAGCATTATATTCCAAAAATTCGTCAACAACTACAAATTTCTAAACCCGCACGATCTTTCGGTCTCCTTCTCCCAATTCCACGGACAAGCCAATAGTTTTGATGGGGTCCATCATCTCTTCACTAAATCTTTGAACCCTGCACTTACAAGGCTTGATGTCCTTTGGGGTCTAATTTTTATTTGAACAGAAGTCCTTTTGAACATAATATTTACCAAGGTTCCACAATTCACTAAGGCTCAGTGCACACTAAGTAGGCCCACAATGGTTGCTATCACCATGGGATCAAAGGTTGGCACATCAATCCCATCAAAATCCCTGTTATGAAAGACTATATCATCAGTCATCAACCTCTGTTGCTTAGTTGAAGCTCCGTCCTCAATGGAAAAGCAGCTCCTACAATACTTGCTTCAAAGAATTCGCATGCCGCTTTATCTCATTCTAGCTTTTCTCCGTTGGATAAGGTCCTCCAATTTTCGAGTTAATTATGATTTTTCCATCAGGCTGCCCGGGCCTTTCTTCACTATGTCCAGGTTAATTCTCTTAGGGGTTCGGTCCTTGGGGTCTAACATTTTATTCACCATCCTACGGCTCTATAACAAATTTCTACAATTTCTTTCTATGGGTTAACTTCTCAATGATATCCTTCAAGTGACGATACTCATTCATATTATGTCCATGCGTCTCATGGAATCAACAATACTTTTTGGAGCATCCCTCAGCTTCATCACCTTACTCCTAGGTGGTTTCTAATATCTCTCAAAGGAGTATAATCCTTTGATTTCATATTCGTCAAATGCTTTTTGGCATCATTCTGCCTGCCACCAATGCCTTGATTCCTCTTTCTTTGGTTATTAAAGCTCCCAACATTCACAGCTACATTACGGTGTTCTTACCAATATGTTTAATGGCCACATTACTTTGAATAACTTCTCTTGGTTGTCCACGGCCAGCCGATCCAACAGTCAGACTTGCCTCTTCTAAGTGCAAGAACTAGTTAGCATTTTGATGGAACTCCTCCATAGTATTCGGCTATTTCATACTAAACCACTTTTGAAAATTCGTATCTAGATGTATCCTTTAGACTAAAGCCATCAACACCATATCCTCCTTCATATTATTCACCTCCATGACCATCATGTTAAACCTATTCAAAAAGCCTTTAGCAACTCTTTAGGTCCTTGAGAAATGCCCAACAAGGACATCACATCCTTAGGCTAAGCAGTGTGGATTCTGAACTTCTCTAAAAACTTCTTAACCCACTCATCAGAAGTCGAAATGGACTTGAATGGGAGCTGAGTGAACCACATCGATGCAACTCCATCTAAAAAGATAGGCAAACACCTTCACCAAACCACATTCGTCACCTGGCACCATCCATATGCCACTCATATTTGAGTAGACGCTGCCTATGATCGGCCATTCCACTGTATGACAACATCAAAGGCATTGGTAAACTTCCTCGAATATTCTTCCCGTAAGTTATTCTCTGTAAATGGTGTTCTACTTGGTGCAGAACCCTAATCTTCATTCTTTCTCCATTGGTATTCCTCCACTAACTGCTTTATCATGTCAGGAATATACCCCTCACTGGCCTAGTGATTCGAACAACGACTATTAGGAGCAACACCGAGTGTTTGGATCCATAAACAATCTTGGTCTGTTCAATGAGGTCTAGGCTCTCTTATCTATAGAAGAGCCACTTCTTCGGATCATCTTTGATGTCTAGTTGGCTCTGCGATGGTCATTTGAACATTATCATCCCATACTAAACATTCTACGCGATGTAATTACCGGTGTCTTGTAGATAATCTTCGGATGATAGATTGACAAAATCAGGTCAGGTACCTTTGGAACACCTCAAATTCATGTTGGTACCAACCTTATTATGGTCGGTACCGAGATGAATTCCTCTAGCCAAACTTGGCCATTTCATCCAGTGCTCTTCCCTGGTTCCCCAGCAGTCTTTGACTTCATCTTTTGCTTTTGGTCTCTCCTGTTCCAATTAGATGAAGAGGAACTTCCTCTTTTGAACCTGACAATGATGCATCTGTGCGGCCTCTCTTTTTCCTTTGGGGCTGCTGGGTCAACAAGGAAATGCTTACATCCATCCTGTCTAGGAGTGCTTTTTGGCTGTCCATCATCCTCTAGTTTAACTCAGCCATCATCTTATCAAACTCCACTCTCAACACCATCTCTTTAGGGCAGATGGTCCTAGCAAAGCGACTACCGGTTAGTTAGTCTCTTTGTTGTTGTGAGAAACATTATCTTCTCCACCATCCATAGCTCTAGCCTCAAGAATTACCAAATCTCCTAGTGGCCATCTCTTCCAGTATGAAGTTCCTTTAGATCTATGACAAAAACCTTTCGGATCTAACCTTTGTACATTCTAATCCACAATAAATAGACAGATCTACGCTTGAGTTACTCTGCTCTCTGTGGAAGCATAAAAAATATTAGGCCAAAAAGTGGCACAACACCAAAAGTTGATAAAAACGAGTAGATCCAGTAAGAGATAGCAAGAAAACAGTAAGAACACAGAGATTTTTATGGTGGTTCGACAAATTCTATAGCATACGTCCACTTTAATCTTACTTCTGATTATTTTATCGAAAGTACAAGAACTTTTCAGATTAGAATAGAACAAAATATCCCTTAGGTGACAAAAATTGATTAGAGATAAGAGAGTGAAGAAGAGAATGGCCCAAGAGTCTTCTCAAACTTGCTCTAGGCTTGCTATTTATAGGAGAATTGCCCATTAAAGTCGTCGAATCACAAAAGACCATGTAAAACTCCCGATCCGATAAAGTAGGAAGAAAGACGTCCCCCGTCCTAAAATCATGTCGGTACCGACATGAATCATGTCGATATTGATATGATTTGCTTGGTGCAAACTATGTGATTCTCCTTTATTCCATCTTCTACTTTCGATCCTTTAAGCTACGAGTACTTTTTCCTAGAAAATCAAGTTATTACTGGTATGTTCTAACGCGTCTAGTACTTTTTTTATTCTGCATAGTCTTTTGGAGTAAACTACATCTTTAGAAATGAGCCCTAGAACGACCACTTTATCCATCAGTTCCTTAACCATAGCTTTAGAGATCAGCAGAGTGCACAAAAAGTGTTTGGTACCAACGTAAATTCAGTTTGGTACCGACCACTTTTCCTTAGTATAATTTGACCTCCATCTCCACGAAGTCTTTTCCATTGCCATTCTAAGCTTGCTCCCAGTCGTTGAAGCATTTCTTCTTCGTATTGATGTCCAGATTCATTTGAAAGCTGGTTGATTCAAAAGTTGCATAAAAGTGAGAACCTTCGCTTTATCCTTCAACAATGGCTCTAGATGCAATCAGCTTTTTTTTCTCTTTTCTATAAGCTATCTCTTCTTAGACCCAATAGTAGATTCCTTACAAATCCAAGTAACCATGGATCTCAACAAAGATCTAGATTTTAGGCCTTTTCTAACCCATAGTGAAAGTAATGATCTTTGTCCGAGATGAATCTTTCTCAGTGAAAGCGCCAAAATGCTTGTGCCAAAAAGAAGGAAAACACTCATCAAAAATCAAAAGAAAACTATAAATCTAAAAATCAAAAGAGAGATAAGAACACATAATTTTAGAGTGGTTTGGCCAAATTCAATAGCCTATGTCCACTATTACCTTTGTTGCCGATTACTATTGCAACTACAACTGGATTACAATAATCTAAAGATTTAAATCGTTTGGGTATAAATTAGGTAGAGTTTCGATGCGAAAATCAGTTACCAAAAGAAGATCCTTTTCTAGTTGCATTAGGCTTCATCTGTGCAGTTATAACCCCGCTAATGCCCCACAAAATCCCCACTATAGCACATACCACTCTTCGACCGATATACTTTTTCAATATAGCGCTATTACATAGTAGATCCACTTTAAGCCTCGCTATTTTCCACCACACCTGCTAAATCAATGCTTTTTAGCACCCGCTTTAGCAACATTAATATAAAAATGTTGATTGACTTGTTCTCTCTTTAACCAAATCAACAAAGTAATGGTAAATACCTAATTTTAAGGCATTAGTGCTCAATATAAGATAGAACTCTATTGTAGTCATCAAATTTGGACTGCATAAATATTGATAACAATTTTTCTTTTTCCTGCATAAATGATGTGAGAATGAGAATAAATTAACCTTAAATATTTGTCTTTATATATAATGAAGCTTTTAGCACCTCTACTATTTTCTGCTATATCCTTACTTTATTGTCACTATAATTTTTTGGACCTCCTCCACTGTAGAACCTCTAAGCACTATAACTACATAAGGCTTCATATTTATAGGCAAATCAACCACTAAAATCACTGGATTGATTTGAGCATGTCTTCTTCTCCAGATCCAAAGTTTTAGAAAAAAGAATTGGTCAAAATCAAAATATCCTAAATAAAAACGAATTGGTATAGATCGTTATGGATCAATACCGATCTATTTACTTATACTATCTTGCATTTCTTCTTTGACTTGGTCTTTTTTCTTAACAAAGTATAATGAAACCACGTTCCATCTATGATGTCCCGATTCATGCATAAAAGGACGTGGACGTCGTAGACCTCGCAGGCGGCTTATCATTTTGAGATAAAATATAAAACATATCACAAAGCTATCTATAATATTCAACACTTTCTGAAACTTACAGCAGAAGGAATAAAATATAATAATCCCAGATGAATAAAATAATACAATATCAAATAAAATTCTCTTACAACATTTCTTTACACTGGTAATAAAATCAACCTAATGTTTGAGAATTATTGTAACGACCCATAAATTTTAACTGTTTTAGTAACGTTATTAATTGAAATTTTGCGAAATTTTAAACGATAAAATTTTGAAATATAAATTTGATATTTGGAATGCGTCTAGTTAAACATAGCAACAGGTAAATTTTCGTCCGAAAATACGAAAGTTTATTTCGCGCGTAAATTTACTTCAATTTAATCAGTGAAATAAAATGTTTTCGAAACCTAAATATTTTTATATAGAAAAATTCTAAAGCATATTCTGAGCAAGACGTCATTTTTCATTTTTTTCAAATTCGGACTTCTTTAGCTCCGTCGATCTTATTTTTCTGTGTTTTTCTTGCATTTTCCGTAGTAGAAAAATTCGAATTTTTATAATTCAATCATACCACTGATATTTGTATACCGGTTTGATCGTCTCGTCATGTTGGTCTCCATAGTATATTCGTTCCTGTGTTACAACATCCGATACACGGTGAAATCGCGAAACGGTTAACCGTATTGGTTTCGTTTTATCCTTCTAATTTCTAAATGACCTTCCGCTTATCCAATATCCACTTGAAATCCAGGGCCGGCTATTTCTATTCCCATATTAAATTCATTCTCTTCCTTTTTTTCTGCAATTTAGAATATATGAAACGTTTTACATTTCATTGAATTTTTGAACCGTTCTTTTGTCCTTCAGTGAAAAAGAAAATACAAAACCAGTTGTGTATATCACTCTAATTCACGCCTGCTCCACTTCTCATCTCCTTTCTCTTATTCCCATTCTCATTCTTCAATATGTCAATTCACGAAAAGGAAAAAAAGTAAGCTTCCATTCATTTTACTTGCTCGTTCCTACATCCAGGCTACCCGATTAACTCACCTTTACATTTGACCTTCTCCTCCACACACGCCCAGGCCTTTGGCCTTTCTTCGACTGAAACCCCCATCGTGTACCCACCACACTCCAACAGCCCCGTCGCCCTCTTTCCTGAAACTATCAACCAGCCCATCTCCACCTCCTCTTTCCCATTGCCGAGCCTTATCTTGAAAAAAAAGAAAGGTACGCATTGTTTAGAAAGGAAACTTTATCTATGGTATATACTTGAACTATTTATATATATATATATAGTTTATGTTAAGTGTAATAAAGTAAGTGTTTTACATATTGGTTTATAGTTATATAATATTATATGTTTAAACTTTGTTATTGATCTGTTCATAGGTTATACATGTATACTTTGGTTCATATGCTTACTTATATATAGTTCATATAAATCTATAGTTGAAATGTTAAATGAGTTTGTATGTATAGTTAATAGTTTTAATTTTGTTAAGTTTATGTGTAAGTTCAATATATATATATATTAGTTTATATGTACCGTATATAAGTTTATTAAAGTACAGTACATATATTACTTTAAACATGAGTTGAGTTTGTGTATGTACGTTATGTTTTAGTAAGTAAGCTATTTTTGTTACATATAATTTGTTTAAATTGTATATACATATATATAGCATGTTAATTTATTTATCTAGTTTGATGATATATATATATGTAAGTTATGTCGTGCCTGAGTTCTATTTTGGTATATAAAGTATGATATATTTTGTTAATATTTTAATAGTGTTCGATATATATACATTTGTATAAGTTTATATATAAATGGGTTTAAAGGTATTTATATACAACGTGTTCAATTTTAGTAAATCGTTACAGTAGGACATAATTTACTTAAGTGGTATATTTTGTTGTATACTTTGTAAACTATGTCTGTATATATTGTTTATATCTACAAGTTTATATATATGGATAATTGATCTTTAATGTATTCAGATTTTTAAATATAAGTTTATATATGTTATATAAGATTTGTTGAAATATATATAAGTTATGTAATATGTTGTTGATATAGATTAGTCTATGTATAGATAATTGTATATATAGTTTTGTTTTTCTGTTGGCAGTAATCTATTGACAAAGATGTATATTTATGTAAGCTATATATATTTAGTCAGTATGTATAAATGTAAAGTTACATAGATTTTTCTATTTTCTATTACAACGGTTATATAGTTATACGTCAGTAATAATTGTTAAGTATGGTATAAGTTTATAAGATATATATATAAACTGCCGAGTCTATGGGCAGTATAGTAAAGCAAGCTGCATTGTTTATAGTAAATGTTGATTTATAATATATATGCTGTATGAAATCATATATATATAAATATAATTTGTTTCAGGTTATATATTAGTCTATATGTACAAGGATATATGGGTTTAGTGATCTTAGATCTATGTGTAAAAATCAAAATGGTTTGGAAATAATAATAATAATAATATTATATAATTTCTGTTCTATCAAAATAATTCTAATCGGTTCTCGATGCCTTATCTATCAGCTTTGATCATCGAACTCGTGCTTGGATTCGTAACTCAATTTCAGTATCCGTATCAGTGTGCATATCCGTGTCATCTCCCGTTCTATCTAGCCTCGAAAGGTGAGCAATCACTCACGATTAATGTTCTTTTATTTATTAAATTTGATTTCAATTGAAACGACAATTGAAATATGCTGCTGTTAGTTATTTACATTGTTATATATGTTATTACCTGCATCAGTTCACCTGTGACATCTGACACCATTATTTGTTAATTATACGATGATAATTCCGTTTGATTGATAATTGATTAATTGTTTGTTGTTTATATTGGATGTTAAATTGTAATGTATAAAGTGATAAATATTATGCAAATAAATTTGACGTAGGATAGTTAAAATTTGAATCGACACATATGTTGAATTTGATTAGTTGAATATGACCCATTTTAATTGTTAAATTAATTGACATGTAGAATAGTGATAATTACACTTTGAACCATTGAACGTATACTTGATTAATTGTTATAGTGTTAAAATTGAAATCGAATGACAATTGAAGAACCGTATAAATATTAGTATAATAATCTTTAATCTACATGAAATGATAGTGTAGATTCTAGAAATAATTTTATTAATTTACACAAATAACAATGTGAATTAATACGATTATTTTGGGATTATTTGAATTGATTATTGGATTGATATTGATTGTTGTTATTGCTTGTTTATTTACTTTGACACCATCCCAGTTATCACACTACAAGTTCCCTTTGCTATGTTTTGATTTTGAATTGAATTGAAATCGGGTTGAAATGATAAATACCCAAATGAACTTGACTTAGGATAGAGAATTAATTAAAACCCTATTGGTCAATGATTTGTTTTAAAAATAAAATGAAGATTTTATTTAAATAAATAATATGGTTTTGAAACGAAGTTGGAATTTGAATTTTAATGAAAGGAAATGTTAATACTTAACAATCTGAATCAAAATATTAACATAGTAGATGATGAATGAACGTTGTTTTAAAATTTGGAATTATTAATAATTAAGTTTGAAATTATTTGATAATTAAGTTTTAAAATTATTTAATAATTAAATAAGATTGAATTATTTAATAATTAAATAAATTGAATTCTTTAATAAGTGGAATTGAACTTCTTGAATAGGTGAAATTAAGTTTCTTTATAAATTGAGCTTTGAAATTGTAACTAAGTAAATAAATAAGTGAAATTGAATTTTCTTTAACAAGAAATAAAATGTGTTTATTGAAATTTATGTAAGACTTGAAATGTAAAGAATTTGATTGGATGAATTTAATTTAATGCTATTGTAAGTTTTGATAAAATGGAGTTGAACTTAAGTAATTGATTTAATGAATTGGAAATTAAATAGAAATTGTTTTGAATGATAAATTTACTTGACGAATGTTGAATGAAATCGATAAAGGAATTTAAATTGATTCGAATGTTAAATTAAATTAATTTAAATGATTTCGGAATGAAATTGATATACGAACTTGAAGCAATATTTGAATTGTTTTAAATAAAAATTTGAAAGTGAATTATAAGATTTTGAAATGGTAATTTAAAAGTTTGAAACGCAAATTATGGAAATTGTTTTAGAAAGAGAAATGAAATGTTGGTTTACAAATTCTAATTGAAATTGTAATTGATTTGGTTTTCGAAATATATAAACGACCAATCGGTGTAATAATTACGAAAGTTATTAAAGAGACCGGAATCGGTTAGGGACATACTCTCTGTCTAAACCGAAAACCACTTTAATAACTATACGCGGAGTGTGATCCAGAATGAAGTGGTTGGAATGATGTACATGATGACTAAAGAAAGAGAACGATAATGGATAGCCTTGACACTTGTGTCAAATTGGAAATGACGAAAACAGGAGCCGTGCCGGGCCAAATGGAGGTCAGCTACCTCGAGCGAACACACTTCTTCGAAAACTACTCATTACTTGTTGTCGATTGGTGCACCCTTGATTTTGGGAGTGTTGTTTCGCGGTGTTGCGATCGCTGCGGCGATGCGTTCTCACCAGTCCGGATCAGGCAAATGGTAGTTTCACTACCTTGGGTATTGCCTCATGTGCCTTGTCATACTTGGATCCCTATATACGCGACCACTACGATTTGTTTTGTGTTATACCTATTGAGTACTCCCTGATATCCCACTAGTTTACGGTGGAGTTTACAGTGCTGTATAGACTATGACACTTATATAAAATGTGTTAAGGGGGATAATGGTGACGTCTTAACACTATTTTGATATCTTATATTACTGATAGGCATTATCTACTTATCGTACACTACTACATAGTAGATAGTTTAACGGATCCTTAAAGGATGGTTATTCCAAACATTCTTTGAGTTACTTGTATTTCAATTGCTATTTCACTTGAGTTGGATTTATTGATATAAGAATGTTAATCCTGACTCGAGTGTTTTGTGTTTTGCTTTACGCTCGGGTCAGACTGAGTGTACCCGTATTTGAGACTCACCTTTGGAGTTGGAGCTTTGCTTGAAGATCCAGCCATCTATTCTGCTTTCAGTATTCGATGATTCCAGTGATGTATTCTGATTTGTATCTGATGTATCGTGTTACTCTTCCGTTGTATCTGGTTTAACTCTGATGTAACTTATATATTTATATAGTAGCTTCATGAACTACTATCTCTTTTATTTCTGCTGCATTTATTACTCTGTGTCTGTGATCTATGATTATTTATTTACTATATATGTTCAGTTTTGCCAAATTTAAATTAACAACGCGGTATTTTGAATTATTCAAGTCCGACATGTGTGTCTGCTTATGCACTTGGCGGGTGCAGCATGATAGGGGGTTCTCGCATTTGGTTTGGTAGCGAGCGGATGACTCTTACTCCTACATGTCCCTGCGGAGTTGGTGCAGTCGAGAGGTTGGCTGTAAAGGCAGAACACAGGTACTGCTGTATGTTACGGTGGGCGTTACCCCACTGACACGGTCTGTTACAGTTGGTATCAGAGCTTTGGTAGCTCTAGGCAAAACTTAACATATAAGGTAAATGTATTTACAAAATCACTCTCATTCGAGTTTCATTCTCTTCCTTTTGACTCGATTACTTTGAATTTTGGAACGTTCATTGCGGTTCCAAATTTCATTCATGTCCCTCACTATTCGTCTTCTTTCTAATTCCGGAGTATCCCATAACTCCACCTTGAATGATCATTATAATGAATCGGCGGTCACACCAAACTTCGAATGATTTGTAAAGGGGTGAAACTCCTTTACAATAGGCATTAATTTACCGGAGATTTCTGTATCCTCGGTTTACGATGCTATCTATCTCCTGCTATATCTGAATGCTATTTCTTGAGATGAAATGTAGATTGAAATTCTACATCGATCCTAATTTTGTAGTCACGGTCGACCCGGTTAAAGTTACCCGCGATTTACATAAACTTATCTATCTTCCTATTTTGTTATTTAATTATCTCGTCTTTGTTTCAAACCTATCTTCGAATCGAAATTCTCTTTGATTTGAGTATTTCAAATTTGAATCTCTATCCTTGCTTTGAATCCATTCTTGTATCGTCGAGCGAGGAAGTGTATTTGCAAATTTATATTAAAAATGTTTTATATATTGTGTTGTTTGAGTTGTTAATGTGGTTTGGGTTTTCGATCGATTCGTCTGATCAACGCTATCGATAGGATTCCCAAAACATTTGAGCAGAGCAAACTGACACAATATCGTTTTCAAATTTGGTAAATAAAATAAGTTTGTGTGATTATATTATATATAAGTAAACTTTCTAGATTGTTAAATGAATGGGTCAACAAAATGGTAATATTTGATTTTTATTTATTGTTTTGTAAACCTTTGACTATTCCAATATGATAAGTAAATGAAATTATAGAACATGGTTTAAAATTTTAATTAGGAGTTGAAATGAATTTAAATAAAGAGTTGGGAATTTAATTTCCATTGATTTCAAACTTTAGGTTAATTTTAAAATGCATATTATAAAAAGTAATTTCGAATAGAAATCATTTCCAAAGAAATTTAAATGTTTAAATCAGTGCTCTTCTCTTTGTCGCTGGAAAATAATTTCGGTGATGGCGGCCGCATCATCGACATTCATTTTCGAATTTCGAAATGGAGAAACCATTCTGTAGCTTTGCTACGGTTTTGTTTTGGAAAAATATTTTGATTCGAATTTCTTAAATATGACTTGATTTATATATATATATGGGTATATTATTTTAAATTTAAATTGATTCAATATATATAGTATATACATAGTTATTTCTAAAGGGTTTGAAATTAAACGGAAATTTAATTCTTAAAAATAATGTTAAAAGATGTTTTCAATTATAAATAAAGCTAAATTTTGAATAAGTATTTAAACTTGAAATGATTGAATTTGAAAATTTTATTTATATAGTACTAAATTGCATTTCAAAATAACTTACCTAAATTATTCAGAAGTTAAAATGTAATTGGATAATTTACAATATAAAATAATTTTATAAATAAAATTTGAGTGTTTATAATAAATGTTATGCACTTAGATTTTAATTATTAAAGACGCTAATAAAGATGATAGAATGATAAGTTAATTAAATGAGATAAATAAGTAAATTTTGTTCTAGAAGAATTAACAAATTGAATTGAATCAGTTTAATGAAATACCTTGAATTAAGATCAATTATTGAATATTAATTGATTTAAAATGAAATTTATATGATTAGAATTAACAGTTGAACTAACAAATTTAAATCGAATGACTATTTATAGATTTAATATAAATGGATTTAACCAAATTGAAAAAAATATAAATTAATTTAAATTGAAATTTATTTGGTTTAAATTAATTTATATGTTTTAAATATATGTAATAAGATATATTAAGTGAAATAAACTTAATAATAATTTGGAATAAAGAAGAATTTAATTTGTTGAATAAATATGATTTTATTAAATGACTATTCTAATTTATGATTTCAGAAATTTGTTAATTAAAGATAATTGGATAATAAGATAATGAATATAGAAATAGTTGAGATTGATTTTAGTGAAATCAAATGGATTAAATCAATTATTGAATATCAATTAATTTAAATTTGAATTTATATGGTTTAAATTAATTGTTATTTTGTATTTCAAATCTGTTTTTCTTTCTGGTCGCTTCTATTCTCCTACCTCGTTCCTTTTCGGGGACGAAAAGTTTTGAGTGGGGGAGAGTGTAACGACCCGTAAATTTTAACTATTTTAATAACGTTATTAATTGAAATTTTGCGAAATTTTAAACGATAAAATTTTGAAATATAAATTTGATATTTGGAATGCGTCTAGTTAAACATAGCAACTGGTAAATTTTCGTCCGAAAATACGAAAGTTTATTTCGCGCGTAAATTTACTTCAATTTAATCAGTTAAAAAGCGATGAAATAAAATGTTTTCGAAACCTCAATATTTTTATATAGAAAAATTCTAAAGCATATTCTGAGCAAGACATCATTTTTCCAAATTCGGACTTCTTTAGCTCTGTCGATCTTATTTTTCTGTGTTTTCTTGCATTTTCCGTAGTAGAAAAATTCGAATTTTTATAATTCAATCATACCACTGATATTTGTGTAACGACCCACTATTTTGGACCATTCAAATCGACAATAATCCACACATGTCTGACTTGAATAATTCAAAATAACAGATTGTAAATAAATTTGGAGCAAATGAAATCAAATACACAGAATCACAGACACAGAACATATCAGAATAACTCACAGCGGAAATAAAATACCATAGTAGTTCATGAAGCTACTATATACAAACTCTCAAAACATAATACATAATATCATTCTGAAAACATATACAATAGAAATCCCAAATACATAGAAGTTTATAAATACCAGAACTAGAATAGAACAACTGAACTGAAAGGAACAGAATACTAGACAAGCAGAATCTCCAGCGATTCCTAGCTCCAGAATGAGATCCAAAGCTAAGCTGTAAATACTCAGGCTGACCCAAGCGTAAAGTAAAACACAAAACACTCGAGTCAGGACAATATATACTTATATAATGTAAACCAACTCAAGTGAACTGTAGTAGAAATGCACAATAACTCAAAGGATGCTTGGGATCGCCCATCCTTCAAGGATCAGTTAAACAATAAATTAAATACACCCCGTGGTTAAAATTTCAAAATGGTATTTTATACTTTGAAATCAAATATCATTTCAAAATTCAATATCCTTCAAAAAGCCATTTCAAAATATCAAAATATCATATTTCAAAATAGTTTATATTTCGAAACAAA
The DNA here is from genome assembly GCA_030737815.1 of Allium fistulosum. Classification (NCBI taxonomy): domain Eukaryota; kingdom Viridiplantae; phylum Streptophyta; class Magnoliopsida; order Asparagales; family Amaryllidaceae; genus Allium; species Allium fistulosum. Next base: position 156,311,202 of record CM060908.1, on the reverse strand, counting down.
TTACTTTATTTTAAATCATAAAAATAAAGTTATTATTAATAATTAAATTATTAAATTTCCAAAATTTTAATCTTTCATTCGTTCACTTAAATTAATTAAAACAATGAAAATTTAACTTTTGCAGCATTTAGAAAATGCTACGGAAAGTCACATTTAAAACAGTTCTGTAACGACCCAGAATTTTCAATCCCAAAAATTCCAGATAGTTATGAAAAGAAGAAAGAGATAGAAGAAGGAGAAACAGAAAACACAACCCAGATTCTCACATTCGCAGCGGATAAAATATAATATCAAATAATAAAAGTTATACAAAGATTACTATATCTGTTAATTTATATCATTACATCAGAGTTACGACATTTATACATACACTGGACATATATAATCATCATATCCCAGATATACAACAATATATCATAGTGGAAACACTCTATACGTTCCTGCCATCCAGCTCACATTCGAGCTCCAGAACGTCCTTACCTGAAAAATCTGTAATACTCGGTCTGACCCGAGCATTACATCAAAGTAACACCCGGGTCAGGCTGGAATTCAGCGTGAGTAAACTCATTTAACAAGGAATACCAAAACATACAACTTATTTAAAACCCGGGGTAACTCATACATAGATTTACAACTTCACAAGTCGTTAGACTCAACTTATTTCACACATCAATTTTTAAGTACCAAAACTTAGATTAAATGGTCCCATATACTTAAATCCTTCCATTACAGCCTATTGATTTCACCCATCAATTTATAAAGAATCGAAGTGGTTTCAGGTATTTACTAATACCCGACTCCGGTTTCTTCGAAACCAACATCATCTTAACTTAAATTATTCAAGTGAATACAATTAAATTTTAAATACATGATGTCACCTAATTCATCAACAATAGATAACCACATTATCACAATTTAAATCAAACATCTCTTACCACATAGCATCACAACCCACATATTAGGAATAACAATAAATGAAAGGCTTTAAATGTCATTCTATTTATCCTTTAATTACATTTAAGTAATTAACCCTTACACTACTAGGAAAACAGTAAATTCCAACGCCTCATTTCCAACGGCCGCCAACGGCTATTCCAACGGTTTCCAACGGTCCGTTAATTTTTTACGTAGCTGTTGGAATCCATTGGAAATAAGCCGTTTGCGGCCGTTGGTAGCCGTTGGAAATTTTCCTGAGATAACAGACCGAGACCAGACCTGCAATTCATTATCTCTTCCCCAACTTACCTTTTCCCCAAATCTCCAATTCCCCCACCTCCTACCCAACTGCTGCCGCCCCAAGCACCAACCCGACAGCCTCCGACGCCATCTACAAGCTGCTCCGGCCAATCTCCACCCTTCTAGCTCTCCAAATCGGTAATTTTTCTAAACCTAATATTTAGGTTTTTTTAGATTTAGGGTTTAATTCGAATGTTGATTGATTCCTAATTGTTAGTGTATGCATATTACATTATGTTATCCCCTAATTGCTACTATTATAACATAATGAACAAGTTATTATAATTGATTGAAAATTTTGTAATTTAGGATATTACATTAATTAGTTTATGTTTATTTGGTTATAAGTATATTAAATGTATGTGTGTGATAGAGTTTATTGCATTTGGAAGCCGTTAGAACGGATATTGCATTTGTGCGAACACGAGCTTTGTATTTGTGCGAACACGCGAACATTTGGAAGCCGTTAGAACCAATATTAATTAAATGAGTTATATATTAAAATTTAATATAAACAAATATTTAAATCCTTAGATATTATTCGGCCCCGTCTGACAAGTGTTGTATATGATCGTTTTAGGGTTATCCGTTTTTCCACAAAACGGACAACTCTATTCATCTGATACATCATTTGTCGGATTTGTCCCAGTATTGGACAAGTTACAAACACTATAAAGTAATTATATTCCGTAAATCATATCATTTTAAACGGTTCCCAAAATTTCGACGGCATTTCCTTTACGTTCCTTGTGTACACGCATTTGTGTACGATACAAGGAACACGGGGGAAATGCTGCCGAAATTTTGTAAATCGTTTAAAATGATATGATTTACGGAATATAATTACTATTGTGTTTGTAATGGGAAGTAGGATGACCGACCATCAAAGAAAGACACATTAGTGGTAATGAAACAATAGTTGCTTATTTAAAATAAAGTTTGTGAAATTAGCAGTTTGCGTCCGTTGGAAGCCGTTTGAAAATTTCCTGTAAAATATAAAACAAATGATTTATAACATTTTTACTCTATCATAGGTTTTCTAGTAGGGAAACATGGTCAATTACTTTAATGATCGGAGCTGGATGTATGGCTAGGATGACCGATTGCTGGCCCAAGTTGGGCAAGATCCCCGACGACGTGAGAGAGACGATTTGGCAAGATTTTCTGGTAAGTGTATACCGCTTTACAAGATGATTAATTAAATACAAATAAATAATTAGTAATATTTTCTCATTGTACAGGGCGCCATAGATTTGCAAGAGCCTGATGTCAATTTAGTTCAGCGACACTGGAACTCCAGGATCGCGAAGAACTATAGGGAGACTATGTCGGAGACTAAAAAAGTAGGAAAGAAGCCCAAGTGGATGAGCGCGACTGTATGGGAGAAGTGGGTTGAGTGGTGGAACTCTGAGGAGTTCAAGGTAACTCTACAATAAATCTCAGCAATTTTTTACCGTTTAATAAATAATTAATCATTGCAAATTTGCAGGAGGAGTCAGCTAGGAACTCGGCAAACAGGAGTAGGAATCCTGTATCACACCGTGGAGGCTCCAAATCTTTCCAACATCACCGCGAAGATTTGGTAAATTTATCTATTATGTATATTGATCAGTTCAGTAATAAGTTAATTATGTACAGTTAAATTATCCAAATTATCAATTGCAGGAACGTGCTCGTGGAGGCTCTGTTGGCTTAGTGGACGTGTTTGCTCACACCCACGCGTCTAGGCAAGTAGATGAGGCTGGCAATATCATATATCAGTGGGGTGATCAAGATAGGGCGACCGAGGCATATGTATGCATTTTTAAATTTCTAATACTTACACCGATAAGTTTATTAATTTCTAGCTATGCGAAATAATTACATGCTACTATTTTTCAACTGAAATTGTTTTTTTTTTCATTTTAGTCGAGGTTGCAGGAGGCACAGGCTAATGCGCTTCAGCAATCAGGTCGTGATGCGCTGACACAGGAGGAGCAGGATAACATTTTTACTGCTGTTATGGATCCGGCGCAACGGAGTAGACGTTTTGGCTTCGGGAACCTAACGGTAAATAATTAATCCTTTTACGTATTTACAAAAATTCAGCGTTTTAGATATATAATGTTATAGTATTTTATATGCTGAGACAATCCTTTTGCTATTATTTCTATTTGCAGGCTCGACAGGCTCGACAAGCTCAAAAAGACCAAGACAAAGATGAAATCAAGGAGCTTAGAGCTATGGTTGAGCAGCTACGGGAAGAGAATCGTCTACGAGCCATCCAGGTGGAGCAGCTGGATCAAAAGCTTGCGCAGTATTTGCAGAATCATGGTACCCTTCCTTCGTCGTCTGGTGCTTCGGGAGGCGACGAGGATCCTTGAGGAGGTATGTTTTTGATTATATGTGCTTGAACAATGTATATATTGACTTGGAGATGTTTTGATGTTGTATATATTGGTACGGAGTGGGTGAGAAATATTTTGATGGCATGTACATGGTACATTGACATTTGTTGATGGTATGTACGTTGATGGTATATTTTGTGATGTTTGATCGGTTTGGTTTGTTTATATTGGTGTTTTATTGATTTATGTGTGTTGTTTGTATTGATATTGATATATATGTGTGGAATTGATTGGAAATGGAATGGAATTTGAATGGATTGGAAATGGTATGGATGGAAGGTTAATAGGCCTGCTGTTATACAGCAAAATAGACCCAGTATTTCCAACGGCTTCCAACGGTTTCCAACGGCTTATTGGTCATTTTGTTGTAACAGTTTCTAACGGTTTCCAACGGTTCCTAGCCGTTAGCGGCCGTTGGAAATTCCGTTGGAAATGGTTCGTTGGATCCGTTGGAAAGCATTGCAAGGCGTGGGATTTATTCCAACGGCTATTCCAACGGTTTCCAACGGCCGCCAACGGCTAGGAACCGTTGGAATAGCCGTTTTATCTTGTAGTGTTAATTAATTTCACAATTTAATCATTCTTAACCTAATACAGTAATTAACCTTTAATTACTTTATTAATTAATTACTAACTATAATTATTAATCACCCTTGATTAACAACATCAGCAATCAACCACCCTTAATTTGCCAATAGTTAATCATCCCTAATTAATTTAAAGTAAATTAAATGAATTACTTCAATCCATAAATCCTGTTTATATAACCATTGATTACAAATTAATCATCCATATTATTAATTAAATAAATAATTATCCAACTTAATTATTTAATGAATCCAAATCATTAAATTTTATTTATCTCTAAGATAATCATTTCTTATTTAATTAAGCATTTAAAAACAATTTATTTTCAAAATCACAAAACCTAATTTATTTCAAATCTCACATTCAAACTACTTTGAATCCATATTCAAATTCAGATTTTAAATCTTAGTTTAAATTTTAGTTTATATTTAAACTTGCTTTTGTAACTTAAAACAAAACAGGTTTGCGGTTTTAAATTTTAAAACCTGAAACAACTCTATATACCTGAGCAACCTTATGTGTTACTTCGAGTAAAATCACCACCAACTTCGAGCTAAAACTCGATTTCTCCGAGACCCACGCGAGGCACCAAATCCTGTAACCAATATTCACCAGCACCATCCCCTTTTGCTCTGTGCACATGTCCACTGCCTCCGGCCACCGCTGGCCAACTACGCGACCTCCCCACGGTCGACATTCAACTCCACAGACCATCCATACACCCATCTCATCAATTAATACCCGAAATCAAGATCGAGTCCAGAATTTCCCAAACTTGGAACAAACACAACAACTTCATTCCAAACCTGTCAAAGTCACGTACACGCGCCACCGGCCACCGTTGACTCTGCAATTCCGGTGAAGACTTCCTCAGACCACCCTCTACCAATACCCAAGAAATAGTTGAACTCGATCAACTATGCCTGTCGAACTGAACACTTCTTCCCTAACCCAGAAAACTAGGGTTCTAATTTTAAAATCCCAATTGCAACATCAAAAATGAAAAGCAACCCAAACCCATAATTTCTTAACATCCCTAACCACTTCACCACCTCCAGAAGTAATTTCAACCCAATCGAACACAAATATCATCAATGCTAACCAAAAAGGTGAAATACAGTGGACATGGAACTGCTCTCAGGTTTAAGCATTATAAATTGTAATATTACTTTTAAAAATCAAAATTTTGCATGATGTTTTGATTCATAATCCTGAAACATTGAATTGTAATATTTGAATTTTTACTTATACAATTTATTGCACTGTTAATTTTATTTCCAGGTAATACACAATTTTATTTAACTTATATAAAGTTTTAAAACTTACTTTATCTTGTAAATAAAAATTTCATTCAAGGATAAAATTATAACAGCAAATAAATCGAAAGATATTGGATTCTTTTGTTTTAGAATCTAACTTTAACTAAGAACTGGTAAAAGCAATATCAACAGCAAATCACTTATTCATTCATACATACACAGGACTTTTTTTTTTCAAAGTCATATAAACACAATATAAACTTCATCTCAGATAAATCAACATGCAACTCAACCTTTACCTACTTAAAAAAAATGGAGTTACTCACAAGGTTGTTTAAATGCTTATTCACATGCATCAGTTTTCAAACAGGTTAAAGTAAAAACAGTTTGTTTAAATGCTTATTCACATGCATCAGTTTTCAAACAGGTTAAAGTAAAAAAACAGTTTACTCACCTGCTTGATAAAAGAACAGAGCACTATGTTGGAATCTGTTTTGAACTGGGAAAAAATGTCTTCATTTATATCTTCTGCCAATCATCCTGTTGTAGTGGTAGTTGCTTGATTGTTGATGTTTAAATGAAATCTTGTTTAAGTTTTAAAAGAAGTTTTAGCTCAGTTTCACTTGGCTCGAATTGGAAATGGAAATGATAAGAGAAGGTTGTTTATAGGCTTATGTATAAACTGTTTTACAGGGTTTATATTTATATTTTTCTTTCTTTATTTTTGTCAGAGATTTTTGTAAAGATGGAGGCTGAAAGAAGTTTTGATGCAATTCGTATAGATTTTGTATGCTGCTAATAAATGAACATTTAATGCCATTTGTACCTTGTGTTCCCTTTGATACTTATCTATATTTTATAAACTTGCCTGAGACTTCATCTACAAGCTACAAACATTATAAATTTTACTTTGCTTTCTTTTGATTCTTTGTGTTTCTTAAGTTTGCCTGCATTCGAACCATCAGTTTTTATATTAATGCAAGCTTAGTTATTAATATTTTTCAATTGGTTATGCAGATTTGTATTAGGCTGGGAAGTCTTCTTTTCCTAGCTTGCATTCCTTTCTTATGTGCTATACAAACATGCTACTAGTTTGATAAAAGAATGTAGTGTAAGTGAAATGTTATTCTAATATATTTTTTAATTATGAAATGTAAGTGGTTGTTATTTTAATATGTTGTTTGATTATTTGGTATACTTGTTTTATTATTTACAAACTATAAAATTCGCTTATGTAAACTTTTACTCGTATTATCGTATTGTATTCCTATATGAATACTTTTATATTTTTCCTTATAATATCATTTAAAATAAATTACACATTTATAAATTTGAAACGATTCATAAAAGAAATTATATTTTTATTAATATTATAAAAGTTCGTTTATCAAATTTTAAAAAGATTAAACAAAAGAAATTATCCCTTTTTGTATTTTAAATTATTTATTTTATAATATACTCCAAAGTAACATTTGACAAATTGAATTAAAAACTTATATATATTTTTAAACTAAAATTAACAAGTTATTCTTTCAAAAAAAGAAAAGAAAAAAAATGTAATTCTTTTATTAATAATTATAAAATCCAAACCAAAGTTAGAATAAGCTTTTAAAACAACTTAAAACATTTATCTAAAGTATTTAAAACAATATATTTATTGTAATCATCAAATCAATTTATGTGTATATCCTAATATTGTACCAGTTCCAAATTTATATACTTTTAAATTAATATATTGATTCAGATATTTTTAATCGTTGGAAATTTATTTGTTTGACTAATCAATATCAATATTTCAATAATTAAATTCCATTAATTACTAATTAACAATCGTTAAAAATCTGGGTCATCACATTCCTCCCCCCTTTAGAACTTTTCGTCCTCGAAAAGAACGAAGCCAGAATTATTAAAATGCTTAAAATCAAATACATATTCTTGATCATTTTAAAACATTTTTTTATATCTATATAATATTATTCTAAAGTCGTTTTATAAAAATACTTTAATAACTCGATGTTTCAACAAGTCCATCCTCGTTCTCACAGAAATTCGGTCATACGTTGATCAGGCGTATGACTGAAAATCTATAAGTGCTTGGCAGACCCGTTTCCAACATCCAGTGAAAATATTGGGAAAATAATTTTATTGAAAATATAGAAACAATTTTGAAAATAGAGGAAATATCTTTGGTGAGAATGCTCTGGAAATCATCACACCCATCCATGGTCACAGTTACATCCTGGGTTACGTTGCCGTCGCAGCAAAAGTCCATGTAACTGATTACACCATAGAACCCACAACAGATCGCAGTTACATCTAGGGTTACGTTGCCGTCGCAGTAAAAGTCCATGTAACTGTTGGCTCTCAGCGGCACACACGATTTACGCTGCCAAAATGAAACTTCTCCACTCCTACATAGGTCGCAGTCTACCGATGTAAAATCAAACATAGACTGTTGGCTCTCAGCGGCTCACACGACTTTCGCTATGTTACTATAGTGTCGCAGTCTACCGATATAAAATCAAACGTAGACTGTTGGCTCTCAGCGGCACACACGACTTTCGATATGGTCTGCAGTAGATCGCAGTGACATCGAGTTACACTGTCGTCACAGCATAACCCAAATGCCTCTGTGGGCACCAGCCCCTCGACTTTCGCTACACAATAATCCTCAGGAACTAGTTTTGTCCGGACTCCTCACAGGATCAACTTTAGAACCTCCCCCTTAGAGGCTCAAGGCAGTGCCACCCCGTGGCACTCCTGAGAAGTTCATTTCAAGGGAGCGCCTTTTTCCCCAGAGCCAATCTCAAAACACTTTATATTATACACATATAGTATTTTCCAAATCATACACCTAGTATGAATTTCAAATATATGTCTTTACACAAAATCAATTCTCAAAATTGATAATCCACAAACTAGGCTTTCCAAATCTCAATATTGATTTTTCCCAAAAATCAAAAGCCTTTCTCAATCCATAGGTTCTCAAAACATTTCCTCAAAATCACTTCCAAAATCATTTTCACAAAAATACATATATATAATAATCTTTGAAAAATCTTTGGTTCAATTCGTATTTGTATAAATTCATTTTTATACTTCAAATATTTTCAAAAATCATTTTCTTCTAGCAATAGATTCAACAAGGGGAGTTTCCCATATATAACAAAGATATATAACTTTGTTTAGCCCAAATCAATATTCAAATCTTGATTACTCTTTGGTAAAGTCATTCTCTATATTGCTTGCTTTCATAAAGTAAATTTCAATCGTAGAAATGTTCAATTCCCACTTTACTTCATCATATATTTCATAAAATGCACTTTCAATTTCAAAAATCATTTACAGTTCTTATCCACAAATTTTCAATATCAATTTTATTGAAACCCGTACGATGTATCCATACCATCCGTACGCAAAATCAACCTGATCGCTCACTCGATCACACAATTTCACTTCCGAACTAGTATTGTCCACCCGACTTCCTAGTGCGGACTCAGATCTGGTTTCTTGATCAGAAACCGCCATTCTCCTTGCATAGTCACAACTATGATAGAGAATACCCAGAATCAATCAAAACTCCATATCCAGGTTCGCCGTCGAAAATCGAGCGGAAAATCCCAACTCGGATCGATAATACTATCTCGAAATTCTGTGCTCGAATCTGGATCAAATCATTATGCGAATAGAATAATATACGTACATCCTACGTATTTAACTTCATTGATTATTAACCAAATCAATTTCCTTCCTATTCACATTCACTTTAATTTTCATTCACTTATTCACATTTGTTTTAATCCCCACTTGGATTATCGCTCAATTCTTATCTCAGTTGGGTATTTAACCAATAACAGTTTGAACTCCGACCAGTTTATATTTAGAAATATAGCTTGAATTTTTTTTTAAAATAGATAAGTAATTGGAAAATAATTATTAGTTTGTAAAATAGCTGCAAAATAGTTAAATAATTGTAAATAGTTGAAAAATAATCAAATAGTTATAGGAATTTTTAAATAATTGCAAAATAGTTGTAAAACAGTAATTAATTTGTAAAATAGTTGAGAAATAGTAATTAGTTTACATAACAGTTGTAAAATTGTTAAATAGTTTCAAAAGTAATTGTAAAACAAGCTGAAGATAGTTTTAGGTTTAAAAAGAAACGTTGTATAGTAAATAGTTTGAAAAATAGATTAAACAATTCATTTTGAAAATAGTCCAGAGTCAAACTGTTCAATTCCCAACAATTTAATCCATTTAAATTGACTCGCTTCAAACTTGAAAAACTTCAGTTTCCCTTGAACTTGATTTATCCCCAATCAAGTTGAATTTACCTCAACATCTTTCCAAGTTCAGATCAAATTCCATTTGATTTTAAACATACTTACTTTAATTACAATTTCTAATTATTCAAATTAATTTAGACTAATTTCAAATTGAATCCACTTCAATTTCAAATTATTTCAATTTCTATATGAATTAATCCCAATTCCCATTTGAATTTTGAACTCATTCAATCTTCAATTTTATTTCAAATTAACCCGATTCAAATTTTCCATTTGAATTTTTAAACCTATCCATTTTCAATCATAATTCCATTCAATTCCATTTGGACCAATTCAATTTAAATTCCGAATTTACACCATCTCGAATTATATAAATTCGAGTTAAATCTTTAAATGTTGATTTAATCCTTTAAATCAAATTAACCTTTATTTTTAAATCAATAATCCCAATCTTTAAACAATTTAAATTCTAAGTCCAATTCTCAAAATTCCATTTTAAATTATCTTCATTTTACTTATTTCGAAGTTCAAATAAGAGTTCAAAACAATTTTACCTTAAAAATTCAATTTATTACCCAATTTATAATTTTGAAACCAGTGCTTAACAATTTAAATTTCCAATTCTTTTTAAACATTTAAACCTTAAATTCAAAGTGGTTTCATTAAATTTCTGCAATGGATGTATATTACCTCAATCCACTTCTAAATTTAATTAGAATAATCCAATTCACAGTTTCATGGATTATTAATAATAAAAGGATGATATCGGAATAAGCCAAAGTAAATAAACATCCAGATTATTTAAAATAGCATCCATCAATAACCCACATTTCCCATTTCCAGATCTCAAATTCGTTTGAGATCACACATAACTCCCATTTCAAAACAACCCATTTAACTTCACTAAGTAAGATTTTAATTTCATCTTGAAATTTTCAATTTAGGTTGTTCTTATTAACCTATTTAACTTTCCCAAAGTTAAATTCAATTTTCTTAACCCAACCAACCTTACCTAATTTGGATTCCCATTTCAAATTTTAAACTTCATATTAATAATCTTATAAGTTCAAAAACTTATCACTTTGGGTTTCACATCACATTCCAAGGAAAATTTAAAACTCCACCTTAGAGTTCATTTCATATTTATTTCCTTTACACACCAGGCTACTTTTAAATCTTAACCCACCCTTGGTTTTAATTTCAAAACAATCCCTTAAAATCTTCCAAACATTTCTTATTTTTAAATAAGACTATATTCAAAATAGTCTGAATTATATTATTTGTTAGTTTCTTTAACACCTTGAAACAAAATTTTCAAATTCTGGACCCAGTTTTAAAACTTCCCATTCTTTTATCACCATTAGTTTCAATTTAGAAGTCATACTCATCAAAATGTTTACTTTCTTAAAATATTTCATTATGGTTATTATAGCTGGAAACCAATTCATTATTATCTTATTCTAGAAATTCTTATCCAAATTTAATTTCGGTTTGAATCTTTTTCAATCTTATTATTATTCAATTTAATTTGGTTGTATTTCTTAATTCCAATAATTTAACAACAAATTACCTTAACATTTATTGGTAGGAAATATGGCTTTATATATATATATCAAAATATATTCTTATAGAAAATCATTTATCTTTAAAATCATTTAAAATCTTTATATAAGAAAGTAACAAGTACGCTCTCATAAATATACACTCAACTCATTCTAGGGTACTATTGACCCTATCCTTATGAGTACACCCACCAGAGCCAAGGTTTTCGCTTAACCTTCGCTTTGATACCAACTGTAACGACCCGGAATTTTCAATCCCGAAAATTCCAGATAGTTATGAAAAGAAGAAAGAGATAGAAGAAGGAGAAACAGAAAACACAACCCAGATTCTCACATTCGCAGCGGATAAAATATTATATCAAATAATAAAAGTTATACAAAGATTACTATATCTGTTAATTTATATCATTACATCAGAGTTACGACATTTATACATACACTGGACATATATAATCAACATATCCCAGATATACAACAATATATCATAGTGAAAACACTCTATACGTTCCTGCCATCCAGCTCACCTTCGAGCTCCAGAACGTCCTTACCTGAAAAATCTGTAATACTCGGTCTGACCCGAGCATTACATCAAAGTAACACCCGGGTGAGGCTGGAATTCAGCGTGAGTAAACTCATTTAACAAGGAATACCAAAACATACAACTTATTTAAAACCCGGGGTAACTCATACATAGATTTACAACTTCACAAGTCGTTAGACTCAACTTATTTCACACATCAATTTTTAAGTACCAAAACTTAGATTAAATGGTCCCATATACTTAAATCCTTCCATTACAGCCTATTGATTTCACCCATCAATTTATAAAGAATCGAAGTGGTTTCAGGTATTTACTAATACCCGACTCCGGTTTCTTCGAAACCAACATCATCTTAACTTAAATTATTCAAGTGAATACAATTAAATTTTAAATACATGATGTCACCTAATTCATCAACAATAGATAACCACATTATCACAATTTAAATCAAACATCTCTTACCACATAGCATCACAACCCACATATTAGGAATAACAATAAATGAAAGGCTTTAAATGTCATTCTATTTATCCTTTAATTACATTTAAGTAATTAACCCTTAATTAATTTCACAATTTAATCATTCTTAACCTAATACAGTAATTAACCTTTAATTACTTTATTAATTAATTACTAACTATAATTATTAATCACCCTTGATTAACAACATCAGCAATCAACCACCCTTAATTTGCCAATAGTTAATCATCCCTAATTAATTTAAAGTAAATTAAATGAATTACTTCAATCCATAAATCCTGTTTATATAACCATTGATTACAAATTAATCATCCATATTATTAATTAAATAAATAATTATCCAACTTAATTATTTAATGAATCCAAATCATTAAATTTTATTTATCTCTAAGATAATCATTTCTTATTTAATTAAGCATTTAAAAACAATTTATTTTCAAAATCACAAAACCTAATTTATTTCAAATCTCACATTCAAACTACTTTGAATCCATATTCAAATTCAGATTTTAAATCTTAGTTTAAATTTTAGTTTATATTTAAACTTGCTTTTGTAACTTAAAACAAAACAGGTTTGCGGTTTTAATTTTAAAACCTGAAACAACTCTATATACCTGAGCAACCTTATGTGTTACTTCGAGTAAAATCACCACCAACTTCGAGCTAAAACTCGATTTCTCCGAGACCCACGCGAGGCACCAAATCCTGTAACCAATATTCACCAGCACCATCCCCTTTTGCTCTGTGCACATGTCCACTGCCTCCGGCCACCGCTGGCCAACTACGCGACCTCCCCACGGTCGACATTCAACTCCACAGACCATCCATACACCCATCTCATCAATTAATACCCGAAATCAAGATCGAGTCCAGAATTTCCCAAACCTGGAACAAACACAACAACTTCATTCCAAACCTGTCAAAGTCACGTACACGCGCCACCGGCCACCGTTGACTATGCAATTCCGGTGAAGACTTCCTCAGACCACCCTCTACCAATACCCAAGAAATAGTTGAACTCGATCAACTATGCCTGTCGAACTGAACACTTCTTCCCTAACCCAGAAAACTAGGGTTCTAATTTTAAAATCCCAATTGCAACATCAAAAATGAAAAGCAACCCAAACCCATAATTTATTAACATCCCTAACCACTTCACCACCTCCAGAAGTAATTTCAACCCAATCGAACACAAATATCATCAATGCTAACCAAAAAGGTGAAATACAGTGGACATGGAACTGCTCTCATGTTTAAGCATTATAAATTGTAATATTACTTTTAAAAATCAAAATTTTGCATGATGTTTTGATTCATAATCCTGAAACATTGAATTGTAATATTTGAATTTTTACTTATACAATTTATTGCACTTTTAATTTTATTTCCAGGTAATACACAATTTTATTTAACTTATATAAAGTTTTAAAACTTACTTTATCTTGTAAATAAAAATTTCATTCAAGGATAAAATCATAACAGCAAATAAATCGAAAGATATTGGATTCTTTTGTTTTAGAATCTAACTTTAACTAAGAACTGGTAAAAGCAATATCAACAGCAAATCACTTATTCATTCATACATACACAGGACTTTTTTTTTTCAAAGTCATATAAACACAATATAAACTTCATCTCAGATAAATCAACATGCAACTCAACCTTTACCTACTTAAAAAAAATGGAGTTACTCACAAGGTTGTTTAAATGCTTATTCACATGCATCAGTTTTCAAACAGGTTAAAGTAAAAACAGTTTGTTTAAATGCTTATTCACATGCATCAGTTTTCAAACAGGTTAAAGTAAAAAAACAGTTTACTCACCTGCTTGATAAAAGAACAGAGCACTATGTTGGAATCTGTTTTGAACTGGGAAAAAATGTCTTCATTTATATCTTCTGCCAATCATCCTGTTGTAGTGGTAGTTGCTTGATTGTTGATGTTTAAATGAAATCTTGTTTAAGTTTTAAAAGAAGTTTTAGCTCAGTTTCACTTGGCTCGAATTGGAAATGGAAATGATAAGAGAAGGTTGTTTATAGGCTTATGTATAAACTGTTTTACAGGGTTTATATTTATATTTTTCTTTCTTTATTTTTGTCAGAGATTTTTGTAAAGATGGAGGCTGAAAGAAGTTTTGATGCAATTCGTATAGATTTTGTATGCTGCTAATAAATGAACATTTAATGCCATTTGTACCTTGTGTTCCCTTTGATACTTATCTATATTTTATAAACTTGCCTGAGACTTCATCTACAAGCTACAAACATTATAAATTTTACTTTGCTTTCTTTTGATTCTTTGTGTTTCTTAAGTTTGCCTGCATTCGAACCATCAGTTTTTATATTAATGCAAGCTTAGTTATTAATATTTTTCAATTGGTTATGCAGATTTGTATTAGGCTGGGAAGTCTTCTTTTCCTAGCTTGCATTCCTTTCTTATGTGCTATACAAACATGCTACTAGTTTGATAAAAGAATGTAGTGTAAGTGAAATGTTATTCTAATATATTTTTTAATTATGAAATGTAAGTGGTTGTTATTTTAATATGTTGTTTGATTATTTGGTATACTTGTTTTATTATTTACAAACTATAAAATTCGCTTATGTAAACTTTTACTCGTATTATCGTATTGTATTCCTATATGAATACTTTTATATTTTTCCTTATAATATCATTTAAAATAAATTACACATTTATAAATTTGAAACGATTCATAAAAGAAATTATATTTTTATTAATATTATAAAAGTTCGTTTATCAAATTTTAAAAAGATTAAACAAAAGAAATTATCCCTTTTTGTATTTTAAATTATTTATTTTATAATATACTCCAAAGTAACATTTGACAAATTGAATTAAAAACTTATATATATTTTTAAACTAAAATTAACAAGTTATTCTTTCAAAAAAAGAAAAGAAAAAAAAATGTAATTCTTTTATTAATAATTATAAAATCCAAACCAAAGTTAGAATAAGCTTTTAAAACAACTTAAAACATTTATCTAAAGTATTTAAAACAATATATTTATTGTAATCATCAAATCAATTTATGTGTATATCCTAATATTGCACCAGTTTCAAATTTATATACTTTTAAATTAATATATTGATTCAGATATTTTTAATCGTTGGAAATTTATTTGTTTGACTAATCAATATCAATATTTCAATAATTAAATTCCATTAATTACTAATTAACAATCGTTAAAAATCTGGGTCATCACAAGTTCAATTTAACAAAAGACAGCATTTAAAATGCTGTAATAGGGTTACATTAGTTTTAAATAAACTTAGTTAAATTCAACCATTATAACATTACAAAAATGCTATAATAGCCTTTAATTAAATTTAGCCATTTGGTTCATTATTATCAACTACAGCATTTACAAATGTTGTATTACCATTTACATTAGAATTAATAACATTTTAGAGATGTAGTTAATTAACTTCAAATATTCAGTATAATTTCACAAACAATTATATTTTTATATAAATCATTTTTAACTTATAAAATCATATATCATCATTCAAATACCCTTATATTCATGATTTTATAAAGTTAAACCTCCATTCAAAAATCAAAATTTAATAATAATTCACTTATTAAATTCCAATTTTAAATTATAAATTCATTAAATTAAATTAACTTAACACTTAATTTTAAAATTTCAAAATAACTTAATTCCATTTTTATTTACTTAACTTAAAGTTCACTCCTAAGCCAAATTCACAAATTTCCAATTTTAGTTATATTTCAAAATTTCAACTTAAATATTCATTCATTTCACATTTTAACTTTATTCGAAATCATTAATATAATATAAAAATCATTTAAATTCACTTTAATCCAAATTATCATGAAGTTATCACAATTCATATTTAATTTAAATTCCAATTATCACCCAATTAAAATTTCCCAAAATAACTTACATTTCAAATTTTCTAGTTTTACCAATAATTTATTTCACTTATAAATTTTCAAAAAAATCAATAATGCTTACATAAATCATTTTTTTATTTAGTTTAAATCAAATATTATAATATTTACATTTCAAAAATATTTTTAAGATTTTTATAAAAACATATTTTAACAACGGGTTTGTATTTCATTTCTAGTCTAAGTAAAGTGATAAGGGTAATATATCATTTCAACCCGTAATTTACAAAGAAAACCCGGGTTTGATCATTTCAAACCCGCAATCCCAAGGAAATGAAAAATAATTGAAAATCATTCAGGCCTATCATTTCAGCCCATAATGATTTTCTCCTATTCTAAAGTCCGTTCGGGTATGTATCATTTCAACCCGTAGTGATTCTAATCTAAAGGGAACTTGCAGTGTGATAAACTGATAAAAATAATAGAACGGCATAATATAACAGTAACATATAATATAATAGGTGTTTAAGCATTGGTGAACATCATAAATCATAACATAGCAAGTGTAACATGATAATGCATTTTACAGATTTCAAAAGGGGTCAATTCACTAGTTATATATGTACATACTGTCTAGTGAGAATAACTCACCTGTTAAGCTGGAGATTTGCCAACAAAGCTCACAACACAAAGATTATGAAGGCACGACAACCCTAATACAATTTGAGTGTGGAGAGCAAATCCAATGATATAGATCTTGTGTTACAACCCAAACTAAAATCAAAGCAAACCATACATTTCAATACACTAGAATTGACATAACTTTTAAATAAAAAGAGATACGAATGCCAAATCTTTTGCCTTGCTTTCTCTATTCTTTTGTCATGGCCTAGGGATGTTTTTGGCTCTGGTTTGAACAAGTTTGGCTCAGGTTTGGTCATGTGTATGCATGGCCTAGGTAGTAGAATATGAGGAGAAAGTTTATACAAAGGAATATGAAGAGTTTAAGGCAAAATTGGTGGGTTTTGTTCACAAAAAATGGCTCGGCCATGGGCTTGTGTGGTCAGGTCAGAGAGGTATGGATCAGCTCAGTGGAAGGAAAGGTGTGTGGTGGTCTGGCCAGAGGTGGTGGAGGCGGCCTAAGGTGGTGGTGGTGGTGGAAAATGAAGTGGTGAACAAATAGTGGTCAAACAACATGTTTTTATGGCTTGTGTTGCAATTTTTGTGGAGTTTTGGCATCATGGTGGCTCGGCCTTGGTCAAGACTAGAGGAGTAGCTGGTGGTGATGGCAGGGAAGAGATGTAGCGGGTGGTGGCCGTGGATATGGAGTGGAGGCCATTCAAAAAAGCAAAGAAAACAAGGCAAAATACATGAAAAATGAGAAGAAAAGTGTAAAAAAAGTAGCCATTACCCATAGATTTTCTTGAAGCCATGAATGAATGAGAAGGTAAAATGTTTTTGGGTGAATGGAGGCTGAAAAATCACGGCTACAAACCAAAAATGCACAGCCAAGATAGTAATTGAGGAGTTATGGCAAATGAAAGGACAAAGGAGATGAAAGGACTTAAGGTAAATAAGCTTTTAAAACTCTTCATATTTATTTTTCTTTAAATTCAAATAAAACAAAAATAAAATAAGTAAATTGACTTTAAAACCGAAACAAAGTAATATAAAATAAAAATAATTAATTAATTTTAAAGAAAATGGAAAAAGAATATAAGAAATTGCTTAAAAATTGAAAACAGGGTCCAGAAATTACAAATAAATCACTATTGACTTTGGAAAATTAAAAACTTCATTTTAAAAATATTTAAAAAAAATGTGAATTAAAATAATTCATTTATATTTTAAAAATGAAATAATTAATTAAATTTAGAGAAATTAGAAAAAGAACTAAAGAAATTGTTTAAAAATTCAAAATAGGACTTAAAATTTACAAATAGAATATCACTAGTTTTAGAAAATTTCTATTTCACTTTAAAACAAATAAAAGGTCAAATAAATAAAATAAATGAGGAACAAAATAAAGTGGGAATGAGAATAAAATAAGATTCTAAGAAAAAAAATAGAAAAATAAATAAAGAATTACTTTAATTAATTGAAACTGGAAATTAGAAATTGTAAGCAAAATACAACTGACACTGGAAAATGTCAATTATACTTTTAAAAATGTTTTAAAACCAAAATATATGCATAACATGTTGTTTTACCCATATAAATATAAATTAGAACATTACATGACCAAATAAAATATTATTTATACAATTTAAAATAAACAATTTGTTAAATACAACAAATTACACACAATATTGAAAAAGGCATAACATTCACATTATAAATCAGATTTCAACGAAACGAAAAGCATTATTCTTAAAAATTTATTTACTTTCATAATAAAAGATGAAATTCAAATTTTCAAACTTTCAAATTTCTAAATTAAAAGTCAAAGTTTGACTATATTGACCAAAATTCACTTTTCTGGAAAATATTCTTTTTAGTCATGTTTGGAATTCTAATTCACATCAAAATCAAAATTTATATTTAAAATAACAAAATTTATTCATTTTAATAAATAAAATAAAGTTTTTAAATCAGGAAATTAAATTAAAGAAATTAATATATATAATTAAAATAATCACAAAATACAGGGTTGTTACACTCTCCCCCACTCAAATCTTTTCGTCCTCGAAAAGGAAATTTTTTTGGAGAAACAACTAGGCAGAACAATAGGTTGGAAGACATCCCCGAAAAGAAGGTAGGGGAATAGGGATATCTAGGAGGGAAAATGGGTTGAAAGACAAGGATGAGCCATTAATTAAAATTGTTGGTTAAAGAGGTAAAATATTTAAAACACTTTAAAATCCTTTAGGAAGGAAAATAACTGATCAAAATATCCTTTATATAATATTTTATCAAAATACTTTTATAACTCGATGTTTCAACAAGTTTATCCTTGTTCCTGTAGAATCTGGTAGTGCGTTAATCAGGCGCAAAACTGGAAATCTCCAGGTACTTAGTAGACCTGTTTCAACACCTAGTGAAAATACTGGGAAAACCTTTAAAAACAGATATGGAAAGTACAATCCAAACAAAAACGAATCAAATCATGGATCGCAGATACACAATGGTTACGCCTGGGTCCCCCAGGAAACATCCGTACCTTTTAAGCATTCACTGCCTTGCGAATTTCGCCATGCAACAAAACGGTGGACCGCAGGATACATAAAAATGGTTACGCCTGGATCCCCCAGGAAACATCCATACCCCTTAAGCAATCTCTGCCTTGCGGATTACGCCACTAAAACGACCATAGATCGCAGATACACAATGGTTACGCCTGGATCCCCCAGGAAACATCCATACCTTTTAAGCAATCACTGCCTTACGAATTACGCTATGCAGTCGAGTTCGTAAGACCATGGGTAACGCCATGGAATTCGAAGGACACTCGAGTATCATATCCGGAAAACCAAAAATCAGAGAGAATAATATCGATAGAATGAATCCAAGATGTGGCCACAAATCGAATATCATGCAGAAGGCACTTTCCATATCTTTACTTCGAAAATATGTATCATATATTACCTTTTCAAATCACTTTCAAATATCGTACTTATATAATATCCATTATATATAAGATTTCACTTTCAAATTGAGTACCTTTTCAAATCTATAGTTTTCGAATCAATTTCATACTCATACAAATCAATTTTATATAAGTTCGACAACTTCCAAATCAAGTGTTTAGTAACATAAGGTTCTCAAATTTCAATTTGTTTCAATATCAGTTCAATTTCAAAATCATATACAATTTCACCGAATTATTTCTTCTCAAATTAATTATCTTTAGTTTCAACGTTTCCAGAATAATAGATTTAGAAAATAAATCCAAATTTCCAAATCAATAATTTAAGTCAACCAATTCATTTCCAAAATCAAATGTTTTCAAAATCATCTTATACTTATGTAAGGTCCATCTTATATAAGGATCAAATTTTTCAAAATAAATTTCGCTGTATGAAGAGTCATATGGGATTTGAATATCTTTGCTTTTATGGGTTATATATCTTTGTAATTTAAATTGGAATTTTCTTTTAGTAAGCAAAGATATTCTAACTCGACAGCTTTCAATTTCAGCGTCAAAATATATAAATGATGTTAGGATATAAGATGTACATACGTCATCATTTCGCAAAACTACATTTGATCGCTCGCTTGATCACACAAGTTCGCTTTCGAACTAGTATTGTCCATTCGACTTCCCTAATGCGGATTTCGATATGGTTTCTCGACTAGAAGCCATCAGTCTCCTTGCATAGCCATATACTACGATAGAGAATTCTATAATCAAGCCCAAAATCCATATCAAATATTCGCCATCAAGAATCGAATGAAAATCCTAACACGAAATGGTGTAATCCACCTCGAACTTGTGTACTCAAACTTGGATCAAATTAATTATGCGAATAAAACACCATACGTACAACTTATATATTTATTCCAACTTGTTAAATATATAGTTTCATAAAGATGTTACTAAGTTAAAACATTTAAACTAAATTTTATTCAAAATATTTTGAAGACCAAATTCTTTTCAAAGCATTTCGAATCTAAATTTCATATTATAAAATTTTAAATTGCCTTATTCATTTACTTAACAAAACAGTTTCAACTTATTTAAATCATATTACTTCATACTTAAACATTCAAAACAAATTTATATACTTTATCAAATAATTCATACTTTTCAAAAAATTTAGCTTTGAAAAGTTAACCTTGATTTGGAAGTGCTCGAACCTTCAAAATAGTCGAAGAAATCATATTTCAATCCAAGAGTTGGAAATCATAATTAAATCAGTAAATCAATTCCAAAATAGGGTTATATCAAATCAAATCCAAAACTCAAGGACTGAACACCGGCTCATTTCAAATTGTTCAATATATATACATATATCTTTCGAATATCACATCACGCTTTGGAATTTGAAATCAGAATTGGTTTCACAAATCAATCGCATAGCAAAGTTACCGAAGTGGCCTCTCCCTCACTCAAAAACTCGAAAATCAATGTCGATGATGCGTGCACTCATCACCGAAATTATTTTCCAGCGACACAAGTGGTTCTGGACTTCCATTTACTTTGAAAACTTCTTTGAAATTCCTTCAAAATCATTAAAACCCATTAAAATCATTGAAACATTACTTATTCGGAAAAATAATTTCAAATCATATTATTTATTATTTCAAAATCTTAAAACCAGTTCCAAAATGCTAGAGTTCAATCACTTAAATTCAGATTCAAAACCTTCAGTTATAAATCATTTTATATGAAAACATTTCTTATAAAATTTTCAAAATTTCAAATCCTTTCAAAACTTCAAATTCTTATTTTTTTTTAAAAGGTACATAATCCTTATCAAAAACATTTCATCTTTATATAAAAATATGGCCATCCCTATCAAAATGAAAACTACGATGAATCCACAATTTTCAAAAGACAATCAACCACAAACTTTCCAAGGGACGATTCAAGGATGGATTTCAAAGCAAAATAGAGATTCAAATTTAGAAGGACTCTAATCAAATAGAATTCTAATTCAAAGATATGCTCAAACGAAGATAAGATAATTAAATTACCAAATAGAAGATGGATAAGCCTATATGAATCGCGGGCGACCTTAACTGGTCAACCGTGACTTCAGGAATATAATCGATGTGAAAATCTAAGGCAAATCGACCTTCGATTGCCAGAGATAGAATCTAAATATAGCAGAAGATAGAAAACATCGTAAACCGAGGATACAGAAATCTCCGATGAATCAATGCCAATTATAATCATTCAAAGATTGGCGGAATCGCCACCCTATAAAGGTCATACAAAGTGGAGTGATGCAATGCTCCAAAATCAAAAGAATACAATTAGGGGAGACAGGAATGGATTTCAGAACAAGTGGGAGCGTTCCAAAATTCAAAGGAATCTTATTCGATAAGAATCCAAATGAAGATTAGAGATATATAACCTATATCGATACAAAAAAATTCCCATAAAAATTTGGAAAGACTCGAATTCATAACATACGAAAACAGAAGCATAAATATCTTTAGTTGGACAACTTTAGCTAAGCAAAAGATACAACAGAGTTTACTCAAAACAACTTAACAAACTACTGATTTTGCCATACTCAAAATAGATTCCTATCAACAATGGATCTAGATCAATCAAGAGAGAAGTTCAAAATTTTAGAGGATCCAAATCAAAGAAATTACTAACAAGGTGGATACGAAAGGAATGAAGTTTAAGAAATATTTTACTTTCAAAGCAAGGAAATTTATATCAAAATAATCTTTGAAAATACTTTAAAAATCATTTGAAAATCAATTTATACTTCGAAAATACGTTCTCTCACAAAGAAATGATTCTGAGATTGATTTCACTTATACTAGGGTATTTCTACCCTATCTCTAATGAGTTTTTGCTCCGTAGGCTAAGGTTTGCCTAAAACCAAAGCTCTGATACCAACTGTAACGACCCACTATTTTGGACCATTCAAATCGACAATAATCCACACATGTCTGACTTGAATAATTCAAAATAACAGATTGTAAATAAATTTGGAGCAAATGAAATCAAATACACAGAATCACAGACACAGAACATATCAGAATAACTCACAGCGGAAATAAAATACCATAGTAGTTCATGAAGCTACTATATACAAACTCTCAAAACATAATACATAATATCATTCTGAAAACATATACAATAGAAATCCCAAATACATAGAAGTTTATAAATACCAGAACTAGAATAGAACAACTGAACTGAAAGGAACAGATAACTAGACAAGCAGAATCTCCAGCGATTCCTAGCTCCAGAATGAGATCCAAAGCTAAGCTGTAAATACTTAGGCTGACCCGAGCGTAAAGTAAAACACAAAACACTCGAGTCAGGACAATATATACTTATATAATGTAAACCAACTCAAGTGAACTGTAGTAGAAATGCACAATAACTCAAAGGATGCTTGGGATCGCCCATCCTTCAAGGATCAGTTAAACAATAAATTAAATACACCCCGTGGTTAAAATTTCAAAATGGTATTTTATACTTCGAAATCAAATATCATTTCAAAATTCAATATCCTTCAAAAAGCCATTTCAAAATATCATATTTCAAAATAGTTTATATTTCAAAACAAATTACTTTATTTTAAATCATAAAAATAAAGTTATTATTAATAATTAAATTATTAAATTTCCAAAATTTTAATCTTTCATTCGTTCACTTAAATTAATTAAAACAATGAAAATTCAACTTTTGCAGCATTTAGAAAATGCTACGGAAAGTCACATTTAAAACAGTTCAATTTAACAAAAGACAGCATTTAAAATGCTGTAATAGGGTTACATTAGTTTCAAATAAACTTAGTTAAATTCAACCATTATAACATTACAAAAATGCTATAATAGCCTTTAATTAAATTTAGCCATTTGGTTCATTATTATCAACTACAGCATTTACAAATGTTGTATTACCATTTACATTAGAATTAATAGCATTTCAGAGATGTAGTTAATTAACTTCAAATATTCAGTATAATTTCACAAACAATTATATTTTTATATAAATCATTTTTAACTTATAAAATCATATATAATCATTCAAATACCCTTATATTCATGATTTTATAAAGTTAAACCTCCATTCAAAACTCAAAATTTAATAATAATTCACTTATTAAATTCCAATTTTAAATTATAAATTCATTAAATTAAATTAACTTAACACTTAATTTTAAAATTTCAAAATAACTTAATTCCATTTTTATTTACTTAACTTAAAGTTCACTCTTAAGCCAAATTCACAAATTTCCAATTTTAGTTATATTTCAAAATTTCAACTTAAATATTCATTCATTTCACATTTTAACTTTATTCAAAATCATTAATATAATATAAAAATCATTTAAATTCACTTTAATCCAAATTATCATGAAGTTATCACATTTCATATTTAATTTAAATTCCAATTATCACCCAATTAAAATTTCCCAAAATAACTTACATTTCAAATTTTCTAGTTTTACCAATAATTTATTTCACTTATAAATTTTCAAAAAAATCAATAATGCTTACATAAATCATTTTTTTATTTAGTTTAAATCAAATATTATAATATTTACATTTCAAAAATATTTTTAAGATTTTTATAAAAACATATTTTAACAACGGGTCTGTATTTCATTTCTAGTCTAAGTAAAGTGATACGGGTAATATATCATTTCAACCCGTAATTTACAAAGAAAACCCGGGTTTGATCATTTCAAACCCGCAATCCCAAGGAAATGAAAAATAATTGAAAATCATTTAGGCCTATCATTTCAGCCCATAATGATTTTCTCCTACTCTAAAGTCCGTTCGGGTATGTATCATTTCAACCCATAGTGATTCTAATCTAAAGGGAACTTGCAGTGTGATAAACTGATAAAAATAATAGAACGGCATAATATAACAGTAACATATAATATAATAGGTGTTTAAGCATTGGTGAACATCATAAATCATAACATAGCAAGTGTAACATGATAATGCATTTTACAGATTTCAAAAGGGGTCAATTCACTAGTTATATATGTACATATTGTCTGGTGAGAATAACTCACCTGTTAAGCTGGAGATTTGCCAACAAAGCTCACAACACAAAGATTATGAAGGCACGACAACCCTAATACAATTTGAGTGTGGAGAGCAAATCCAATGATATAGATCTTGTGTTACAACCCAAACAAAAATCAAAGCAAACCATAAATTTCAATACACTAGAAATGACATAACTTTTAAATAAAAAGAGATACGAATGCCAAATCTTTTGCCTTTCTTTCTCTATTCTTTTGTCATGGCCTAGGGATGTTTTTGGCTCTGGTTTGAACAAGTTTGGCTCAGGTTTGGTCATGTGTATGCATGGCCTAGGTAGTAGAATATGAGGAGAAAGTTTATACAAAGGAATATGAAGAGTTTAAGGCAAAATTGGTGGGTTTTGTTCACAAAAAATGGCTCGGCCACGGGCTTGTGTGGTCAGGTCAGAGAGGTATGGATCAGGTCAGTGGAAGGAAAGGTGTGTGGTGGTCTGGCCAGAGGTGGTGGAGGCGGCCTAAGGTGGTGGTGGTGGTGGAAAATGAAGTGGTGAACAAATAGTGGTCAAACAACATGTTTTTATGGCTTGTGTTGCAATTTTTGTGGAGTTTTGGCATCATGGTGGCTCGGCCTTGGTCAAGACTAGAGGAGTAGCTGGTGGTGATGGCAGGGAAGAGATGTAGGGGGTGGTGGCCGTGGATATGGAGTGGAGGCCATTCAAAGAAGCAAAGAAAACAAGGCAAAATACATGAAAAATGAGAAGAAAAGTGTAAAAAAAGTAGCCATTACCCATAGATTTTGTAACAACCCAGGGTTTTATAGCAGTTGAATATCGTCAAATGACAAATTAATTCATTTAGCAATTGCAATTGAAGTTTTAAAAATTGGAGTTGAAATTCTTTTATAAATTGTTAAAAGGAATTATGGGCTTTGAAATTGAATTGGCCCAAGTATTTTCTTTAGTTGCCGTGATAAGTGATAACCCGGTTTCCCTTTTATTTTGAATTGCATTCTCTCGACCCGTTCCCCATTTTCAATTTGTATAACCCTAAATCAAAACAACGAAAAAATGATGACAGCCGTTTCCTCTTTAGCGAAAACTAGGGTTTCGTTTAGATTTTCGCTCGTCTTCGAGAGTGCCGACTTCAATTAGATCAGTCGAGAGATGATCCTTGTTGCTTGCTCCTCCGATCAAGCGTGCTCTTCACTTCGAACAAGGTGAGTGTTCATCACTCACATCTAATTCAATTCCCTCTATCGAATGTTGTTGGTTTCTCTGATTTTTATGCGATTTTGAACTGAGACATGGTTTGCTTCTTTGATTGTTTGGGTTTCTTGACTTGTTCGATTTCGTTCGATGTTGTTGATTTTGCTCTGCCACTTGATCTTCGTTTGAATATATGAAATGATCAATGACTTCTTCAATTTTTGGTATGGTCGTTGTCTCCTTGGCTTGAAGGATTTCGTGAATTGCCACGGTTTTATATTTGTGATATTTTTGTTCCATTTCAAGTTGCGTACATATTTTTGTCGAATGTCCAAGTCCTGTCTACTTCATTTTTGTGAAAGAAATTGCCTGGCCTCTTTCTCTTTTTTTTGTGTGTGTGCGTTCATCCAAGAACTGAGTTCAAGTTATAACTGTGCCACATATAAAAACTAGTCTGGTCATACGTGCCATACAATTTGTAGTATGTGCTACCTGTAACGTTGCTCTGTATTTGCTTTTATGTTTGATTAGGGTACGTGTCACCTTAAGCAAGAGCCTTTTCTAGTTCAATTCATTCGTGCATGCCCAAATTTGCCAGAAGGTTATGTGTTTTCAAAGTATACTAGTTTTAGATGTAAATGATAATATGCAACGTTTGTCCGGGTCAAATTTCCATTTTAATGAGCACGCATGTAGTGATGTTGCCAGGGTTGCATTTCAATTCATGAATTGGTGCATTTGAATAATATCCAAGTCACTGCATTTTTACGTGACGTGTGGACAAAGTCTAGTGGCATGCGTGAGTTAATGTTTTGCATTATAGTTGAAAATGAGTTTTAAGTTGTTATGGTGGATATTTTCGCATCTGTAGGTGGTCAGTAGATTTGTAATGGAGACAAGTTGACATACACGTCCTCGCATAAGCTTCTGTCCAATATTGAAATGTTTAATTGTTGTACTTGGCTCTGTTACATTTCACTTTGTGTAAACATGTATTTAAAGAATTTGAAAGATGTTAAATAAGTTGCCAGCTTTCGAAAAATAAGAATTTATGGCCAGTTACATTGTTAAGTAATTGGGTAGTCTAAATTGTTACCAGTTGCATTCCATTGTCGCCAGTGGCATTACTTTGTATTCTTGCGGCCTCGACTTTGTATACACTGCATATACATTCTGATGCATGTATACTTGTTCAAATTAGCATTGTCACTTGAATTGTTCATTGCTCTTTGGTGCAGTTTGTTTTGCATCTCCTTTTGTACTCGGGTTAGATCTGTAGTTTGCATTGCCTCTGACCTTTTGGCACGCAGACTTCTTTTCATGTTGTACCATTGCCTTTGAGCACTTTGGTCTGATGCTACTAACTTCCATCTCTGCACTGTTGAATTTCGTTCATCCCTGACCTGTTTGGCTTCACTGCATAGCACATTCTCTTTTGTATAATTTTGTTCCTCCCTGTAGCAGATTTGTGCATTCCTGTCATTTGTATTCATCTCTATGGTATACTCGAATTGCCCTTAATATTGCATTTGGTTAGTGTACTTGGGTCAGTGGCATTGATATCTTTAGCTTGATCGACAGTTGCTGTTCATTGTTGTATACGTGCATGTATGTTGTCATTTTGTCTAGAGTAGGTTCTGCATTCGTGCATGTTGGCATTCATGTTGTAGCTGTGAAGAAGCAATTGATGTTGCTGTTCCACTTTGTTAGACCTGTCTGCATTGCATATATGTAGTTGGTTGCTTTGCCTTGACATTTAGTGATGCATTGCTCTGGTTGCTTGGACTTGAATCACTTCATATGTAAACTTGGGCTCTGTTTTGATTTGGTTCACTTGCTCATCTCATCTCTGTCATTTATTCATTTTGGGTTCATGTATTACTTCTCCTGCTAGTATAACCTGATTGCTTGAATGTCATGTTCATATTCATTGTTGCAGTGTTCATTGAATTGCTTGCAAACTGTCTTGCTTTGTTTTTCATCCACTTACTTGAGTCTTTTGAGGCACATGTTTTGGCTCTGCAGCATTGCTGTTGACACTTCTTGGTTTTGACATTGCTGTTTTACTGATATACACAGAGATTTGATGTGTTTGATCATTTTGAGATTTCTGATTTGTTGATTTACACTGCGTAGTGTTATATTTGTCGTTATCCAATTCTCGTATCGAGAGTTGGATATACGAGATTTCTGTGACTGTCGTCTATTTGACGTTTGATTATTATTGCTCCTATGCACTAATAACTGAGTTTGAATTAGACTGACCCGTGTATTATTTTCTTTTGAATGTAATACTCGGGTCAGACCCGAGTTATTTCAGGTAGTAGATTTCCTTCTTTGAGTTGCTGTTCGGGATATGAAGATTTTCACATCTTCTGAAGTTGTCTTCGTCATTTTAGAAGTCGTGTCAAATTGTACAGGTTGATATGTATTCATGTATATTAGTCGATAATGTACGTGTATATATAACTTCCAGAGTCGACAGTTGTAGTTGTATCATATGTATTTTGTCAACTATGTTGTAACTGACATCAGTTATATATATATATATGAGACCTTTGTTTTTATCTGTGTTCCGCATTTATATTATCTGTGTTATTGTTATATCTAATGTCCTAAACTATTATGAACCATCGTAGTTTGTTTTATTCTGATAATTGGGTATGTCGATGGGAGTGAATAAATAAGATGAAAAATGAAAAGTATATACCACTCTTATCGAGGTAACCAATATTAGCGCAAAGCCAACTACGGATGGCCGCTCCTATCCAGCCTTATTCTTCGTAATAATAGACAGTATTTCTTTTAACACTCTTTTTTATTATGAGCATAGAGGTGCGGCGTTACAGTTGGTATCAGAGCTTGGGGTTTATGGACATAATATAAAACATAACTTGGATGGAACATATGTTACAACTATTAGTCGATGTTTTATCTGTGATTTGAGTCAAAACTAAAGTTTTGAAATTTTAATGAAATTTTTAAATATCTTTATTTAAAAATAAGAGTGGAATCGTGTTTTGTTGTTTTGATTAAATTGTGTTCTGATGATTTGATTGATTTGTGTTCTGTTTATCAGAGTGCGCAGCGGAAACAGTGAAACTGTCTTCGCTAAGTACAACTGATAATCTTTTTAATTTAAAAATCAAAATACGAAATTGATATGAATTTCATTTGTTGTTTACATAGCTGTAATTATTTTGTTTCTTTGAGAATTTCAAATCCGAATTGAGGATTCGAAGAAATTACAGTTATGTGATTTTTGTTGAAATTTCCGCTGGCTTTCTTTTGTACTAATCATCTATTGATTAGATTTTTGCTGTTTTGAATTATCTTCATTGAAGATACATTCGAATGATTTCTTTGTTCATTTTGTAGTACGTGCAAAAATTTGAATTGCACGTTATTGCATTTATTTTACGTTGAACCGATGCTTGGTTATGAAACGTATTTTGTTGCCATTATTTTTATAACGGGATTTTACACCAATGCTATATTTTGAAGCACGGTGTTTTGTGGCAGTTTGATGAATGAAAGTTCACTGATATTACATTTTGATGTAAATTATTTTGATGAGATTTTGACGTTTAAAAAAAATTACTGTCGCCTTGGCTTCAGTAACCGTCAAGTTTTAAAAGTGGATTTTCAAGCGGTTATTCCGCAATACTGATTTGTGACCGTTTTTACGGTATTTTGAGAAGTACAATTTCCTTATCGAAATTGTTACTAATATTGCTACTTTAATCACGTGATTGGAATCTCGTTTTAAAAATGAAAATTGTTTTATAAATTTTTAACGGTTTTCGTTTTCAAATGATGAGAAAGCGACTTAAACGATTCAGCAAAATCGAGGATTATGACCCCTTTCTTTTACTGTTTCGCTTAACTCCGGACTTGTCCAGTTGAGAATGTGAATTGTTATTTTTGCAAAATAAATAAAATTGCTTTTAGGAATTTTAACAGTTTGCGCTTTCAAAAGAATGAGGAAGCGATTTAAACGTTTCAGCAAAATCGAGGACTATGACCCTTTTCTTTTACTGATTCGCTTAATTCCGGACTTGTCCGTTTGAGAACGCAAAGTGTATTTTTACAAAATACACAATTTTGCACTTTCAAGGAAACGATGAAGAGAATCAAACGATTTAGTAAACACGTGGTATGGGACATGTGCGTTTACTATTTCGGTTAATTCCAGACTCGTTAATTGAAATGTTTGATGTTTTCGTGTGCTTTCGAGCCACTATGTTGGACCTTCGGGTCATATGTTGGACCTTCGGGTCAAATACCAGTACTAGACCTTCGGGTCATATGTTGGACCTTCGGGTCATTTGTTGGGCGCCAAAATTATGTTGAGTACTTGGTAGGCTTCGGCCATATGTTGTTGCACGTGCGGCGAATTAAAAACTCGCCATCTGATGGGATCGATCCAAGCTTTTATGTTGATTTTCTAGTCTTCTTAATTGATTTCTAGATATTTGTTGTTTCCAATTATCTGCAGGTAATTGGATATTTGTTGATATGAGTTCTGATTATCGTTTTTGATAATCAGATATTTGTTGTTTCTAATTATCGCTTGTGATAATTGGATATTTGTTGATATGAGTTCTGATTATCGTTTTTGATAATCAGATATTTGTTGTTTCTAATTATCGCTTGTGATAATTAGATATTTGTTGATATGAGTTCTGATTATCGTTTTTGATAATCAGATATTTGTTGTTTCTAATTATCGCTTGTGATAATTAGATATTTGTTGATTTGAGATTTAATTATCGCTTTAGATAATTAAATATTTGCTGAATTGAGATTTAATTATCGCTTTAGATAATTAAATATTTGTTGATTTAGAAATTTGATTATTGTTTTGTGATAATCAAATATTTGTTGATTTTAAATTCGATTATCGTTTTGTGATAATCAAATATTTGTTGATTTTAAATTTGATTATCGCTTTTGATAATCGAATATTTGTTGAATTTGAAATTTGATTATCGCTTGTGATAATCGAATATTTGTTGATTTGGAAATTTGATTATCGTTTTTTGATAATCGAATATTTGTTGAATTTGAAATTTGATTATCGCTTGTGATAATCGAATATTTGTTGATTTGGAAATTTGATTATCGTTTTGTGATAATCGAATATTTGTTGAATTTGAAATTTGATTATCGCTTGTGATAATCGAATATTTGTTGATTTGGAAATTTGATTATCGTTTTGTGATAATCGAATATTTGTTGAATTTGAAATTTGATTATCGCTTGTGATAATCGAATATTTGTTGATTTGGAAATTTGATTATCGTTTTGTGATAATCGAATATTTGTTGAATTTGAAATTTGATTATCGCTTGTGATAATCGAATATTTGTTGATTTGGAAATTTGATTATCGTTTTGTGATAATCGAATATTTGTTGAATTTGAAATTTGATTATCGCTTGTGATAATCGAATATTTGTTGATTTGGAAATTTGATTATCGTTTTGTGATAATCGAATATTTGTTGAATTTGAATTTGATTATCGCTTTTGATAATTAAATATTGGTTGATTTGAAATTGATTACCGTTTGAGATAACTAGATATTTGCAGTTTTGCGAATGGTGATTTGTGCTTTCTAATCATCTCTGTTGATAATTAGCTTTTGTTGTTTTTTCTAATTATCGTATCGATGATTAGACATTGTTGCTTTGTGATTCTATGTATTTTAATTATCTTGTTGATAAATGAATATCGCTGATGATTGCATTTATTCAGTTTTGTTGTTTTCTGATTATCTATCTTGATAGTTAGATTTTGTTGAGAATTTGTGAATCTCTTGTATGCATTTGAAAGATTTCTTTGGTATTGGGTTCTCGATCTTTATTTTTCTAACGTAACCAGTTTATGTTAGAAGAAAATTAATTGTTGACGACCTTAATTATGAAAATTGCGGGGACGCAATTTCTATAAGGAGGGGAGTCTGTAACAACCCAGGGTTTTATAGCAGTTGAATATCGTCAAATGACAAATTAATTCATTTAGCAATTGCAATTGAAGTTTTAAAAAAATTGGAGTTGAAATTCTTTTATAAATTGTTAAAAGGAATTATGGGCTTTGAAATTGAATTGGCCCAAGTATTTTCTTTAGTTGCCGTGATAAGTGATAACCCGGTTTCCCTTTTATTTTGAATTGCATTCTCTCGACCCGTTCCCCATTTTCAATTTGTATAACCCTAAATCAAAACAACGAAAAAATGATGACAGTCGTTTCCTCTTTAGCGAAAACTAGGGTTTCGTTTAGATTTTCGCTCGTCTTCGAGAGTGCCGACTTCAATTAGATCAGTCGAGAGATGATCCTTGTTGCTTGCTCCTCCGATCAAGCGTGCTCTTCACTTCGAACAAGGTGAGTGTTCATCACTCACATCTAATTCAATTCCCTCTATCGAATGTTGTTGGTTTCTCTGATTTTTATGCGATTTTGAACTGAGACATGGTTTGCTTCTTTGATTGTTTGAGTTTCTTGACTTGTTCGATTTCGTTCGATGTTGTTGATTTTGCTATGCCACTTGATCTTCGTTTGAATATATGAAATGATCAATGACTTCTTCAATTTTTGGTATGGTCGTTGTTTCCTTGGCTTGAAGGATTTCGTGAATTGCCACGGTTTTATATTTGTAATATTTTTGTTCCATTTCAAGTTGCGTACATATTTTTGTCGAATGTCCAGGTCCTGTCTACTTCATTTTTGTGAAAGAAATTGCCTGGCCTCTTTCTCTTTTTTTTTTGTGTGTGCGTTCATCCAAGAACTGAGTTCAAGTTATAACTGTGCCACATATAAAAACTAGTCTGGTCATACGTGCCATACAATTTGTAGTATGTGTTACCTGTAACGTTGCTCTGTATTTGCTTTTATGTTTGATTAGGGTACGTGTCACCTTAAGCAAGAGCCTTTTCTAGTTCAATTCATTCGTGCATGCCCAAATTTGCCAGAAGGTTATGTGCGTTCAAAGTATACTAGTTTTAGATGTAAATGATAATATGCAACGTTTGTCCGGGTCAAATTTCCATTTTAATGAGCACGCATGTAGTGATGTCGCCAGGGTTGCATTTCAATTCATGAATTGGTGCATTTGAATAATATCCAAGTCACTGCATTTTTACGTGACGTGTGGACAAAGTCTAGTGGCATGCGTGAGTTAATGTTTTGCATTATAGTTGAAAATAAGTTTTAAGTTGTTATGGTGGATATTTTCGCATCTGTACGTGGTCAGTAGATTTGTAATGGAGACAAGTTGACATACACGTCCTCGCATAAGCTTCTGTCCAATATTGAAATGTTTAATTGTTGTACTTGGCTCTGTTACATTTCACTTTGTGTAAACATGTATTTAAAGAATTTGAAAGATGTTAAATAAGTTGCCAGCTTTCGAAAAATAAGAATTTATGGCCAGTTACATTGTTAAGTAATTGGGTAGTCTAAATTGTTACCAGTTGCATTCCATTGTCGCCAGTGGCATTACTTTGTATTCTTGCGGCCTCGACTTTGTATACACTGCATATACATTCTGATGCATGTATACTTGTTCAAATTAGCATTGTCACTTGAATTGTTCATTGCTCTTTGGTGCAGTTTGTTTTGCATCTCCTTTTGTACTCGCGTTAGATCTGTAGTTTGCATTGCCTCTGACCTTTTGGCACGCAGACTTCTTTTCATGTTGTACCATTGCCTTTGAGCACTTTGGTCTGATGCTACTAACTTCCATCTCTGCACTGTTGAATTTCGTTCATCCCTGACCTGTTTGGCTTCACTGCATAGCACATTCTCTTTTGAATAATTTTGTTCCTCCCTGTAGCAGATTTGTGCATTCCTGTCATTTGTATTCATCTCTATGGTATACTCGAATTGACCTTAATATTGCATTTGGTTAGTGTACTTGGGTCAGTGGCATTGACATCTTTAGCTTGATCGACAGTTGCTGTTCATTGTTGTATACGTGCATGTACGTTGTCATTTTGTCTAGAGTAGGTTCTGCATTCGTGCATGTTGGCATTCATGTTGTAGCTGTGAAGAAGCAATTGATGTTGCTGTTCCACTTTGTTAGACCTGTCTGCATTGCATATATGTGGTTGGTTGCTTTGCCTTGACATTTAGTGATGCATTGCTCTGGTTGCTTGGACTTGAATCACTTCATATGTAAACTTGGGCTCTGTTTTGATTTGGTTCACTTGCTCATCTCATCTCTGTCATTTATTCATTTTGGGTTCATGTATTACTTCTCCTGCTAGTATAACCTGATTGCTTGAATGTCATGTTCATATTCATTGTTGCAGTGTTCATTGAATTGCTTGCAAACTGTCTTGCTTTGTTTTTCATCCACTTACTTGAGTCTTTTGAGGCACATGTTTTGGCTCTGCAGCATTGCTGTTGACACTTCTTGGTTTTGACATTGCTGTTTTACTGATATACATAGAGATTTGATGTGTTTGATCATTTTGAGATTTCTGATTTGTTGATTTACACTGCGTAGTGTTATATTTGTCGTTATCCAATTCTCGTATCGAGAGTTGGATATACGAGATTTCTGTGACTGTCGTCTATTTGACATTTGATTATTATTGCTCCTATGCACTAATAACTGAGTTTGAATTAGACTGACCCGTGTATTATTTTCTTTTGAATGTATTACTCGGGTCAGACCCGAGTTATTTCAGGTAGTAGATTTCCTTCTTTGAGTTGCTGTTCGGGATATGAAGATTTTCACATCTTCTGAAGTTGTCTTCGTCATTTTAGAAGTCGTGTCAAATTGTATAGGTTGATATGTATTCATGTATATTAGTCGATAATGTATGTGTATATATAACTTCCAGAGTCGACAGTTGTAGTTGTATCATATGTATTTTGTCAACTATGTTGTAACTGACATCAGTTATATATATATATATGAGACCTTTGTTTTTATCTGTGTTCCGCATTTATATTATCTGTGTTATTGTTATATCTAATGTCCTAAACTATTATGAACCATCGTAGTTTGTTTTATTCTGATAATTGGGTATGTCGATGGGAGTGAATAAATAAGATGAAAAATGATAAGTATATACCACTCTTATCGAGGTAACCAATATTAGCGCAAAGCCAACTACGGATGGCCGCTCCTATCCAGCCTTATTCTTCGTAATAATAGACAGTATTTCTTTTAACACTCTTTGTTATTATGAGCATAGAGGTGGGGCGTTACAGATTTTCTTGAAGCCATGAATGAATGAGAAGGTAAAATGTTTTTGGGTGAATGGAGGCTGAAAAATCATGGCTACAAACCAAAAATGCACAGCCAAGATAGTAATTGAGGAGTTATGGCAAATGAAAGGACAAAGGAGATGAAAGGACTTAAGGTAAATAAGCTTTTAAAACTCTTCATATTTCTTTTTCTTTAAATTCAAATAAAACAAAAATAAAATCAGTAAATTGACTTTAAAACCGAAACAAAGTAATATAAAATAAAAATAATTAATTAATTTTAAAGAAAATGGAAAAAGAATATAAGAAATTGCTTAAAAATTGAAAACAGGGTCCAGAAATTACAAATAAATCACTATTGACTTTGGAAAATTAAAAACTTCATTTTAAAAATATTTAAAAAAAAATGTGAAGTAAAATAATTCATTTATATTTTAAAAATGAAATAATTAATTAAATTTAGAGAAATTAGAAAAAGAACTAAAGAAATTGTTTAAAAATTCAAAATAGGACTTAAAATTTACAAATAGAATATCACTGGTTTTAGAAAATTTCTATTTCACTTTAAAACAAATAAAAGGTCAAATAAATAAAATAAATGAGGAACAAAATAAAGTGGGAATGAGAATAAAATAAGATTTTAAGAAAAACAGTAGAAAAATAAATAAAGAATTACTTTAATTAATTGAAACTGGAAATTAGAAATTGTAAGCAAAATACAACTGACACTGGAAAATGTCAATTATACTTTTAAAAATGTTTTAAAACCAAAATATATGCATAACATGTTGTTTTACCCATATAAATATAAATTAGAACATTACATGACCAAATAAAATATTATTTATACAATTTAAAATAAACAATTTGTTAAATACAACAAATTACACACAATATTGAAAAAGGCATAACATTCACATTATAAATCAGATTTCAACGAAACGAAAAGCATTATTCTTAAAATTTTATTTACTTTCATAATAAAAGATAAAATTCAAATTTTCAAACTTTCAAATTTCTAAATTAAAAGTCAAAGTTTGACTATATTGACCAAAATTCACTTTTCTGGAAAATATTCTTTTTAGTCATGTTTGGAATTCTAATTCACATCAAAATCAAAATTTATATTTAAAATAACAAAATTTATTCATTTTAATAAATAAAATAAAGTTTTTAAATCAGGAAATTAAATTAAAGAAATTAATATATATAATTAAAATAATCACAAAATACAAGGTTGTTACAATTTGTATACCGATTTGATCGTCTCGTCATGCTGGTCTCCATAGTATATTCGTTCCTGTGTTACGGCATCCGGTACGCGGTGAAATCGCAAAACGGTTAACCGTATTGGTTCCGTTTTATCCTTTTAATTTCTAAATGACCTTCCGCTTATCCAATATCCACTTTGAAATCCAGGGCCGGCTATTTCTATTCCCATATTAAATTCATTCTCTTCCTTGTTTTCTGCAATTTAGAATATATGAAACGTTTTACATTTCATTGAATTTTTGAACCGTTCTTTTGTCCTTCAATGAAAAAGAAAATACCAAACCAGTTGTGTATATCACTCTAATTCACGCCTGCTCCACTTCTCATCTCCTTTCTCTTATTCCCATTCTCATTCTTCAATATGTCAATTCACGAAAAGGAAAAAAAAGTAAGCTTCCATTAATTTTACTTGCTCGTTCCTACATCCAGGCTACCCGATCACCTCACCTTTACATTCGACCTTCTCCTCCACACACGCCCAGTGTAAGAGTCCAAAAACTCGGCCTTCGAAAATCGGCACCCGTACTTCACTTGTACTCAAAATGCCGTAGATTCAAACGCCGAATCTGGCTTCCCGGAGCTATAACACAATTAAGTAAATAACACAGCGGAAGAAAAGAATAATACAATGATATACAATATCTGATACGACAGAGTGATACAATGAATATCAATATACATCAGAGATATGATACAAGAAATAGCAGCGGAAAAGAAAATGATAACAATAGCAGCGGAACAATATCAATAGAAATGATAACTCCAAAATGATCTTCAGACAAGAATGAATCCACAACTCCAAGATAAGCAACTCCGATGAATGAACTAGCTCCAGATAATCTACTAAACCTGAATATCTGAAAAGAAACCCAACTCTAGACTGCCCGTGTGGAAAATTGTGGGCACCCAGAGTTTAGGAAGGGAACAATAAACTCCGGATCAGTCATGGGACTGGTGTGAGCAACAAAAACAGTTTTATCTTTAAACAAACACAAAGGGTTTTAAACATTGAAATCCGCAATGCTTTTAGAAAATGAAACTACCATAAGACCTCCCGCCACACACACAATGCAAACGCAGAATTGGAGGAGATTTCTTCTTATGATAGTCAAACATGCTTACTACGCAAATCATTGGATATTATTACTAGTGCATAGTGCAGAAAACATTTCGAAAGTATAATATTAATCTTAGCCAACATACGACCAGTATCGTATGCCTACTATAGCTACCATCTAAACAGTGGTGACCACCGTACGTAAATGGCAGGTTCTACAACTAAAACCGTACAAGTTCCGTATTGGAGAAATGGATTTCCAACAAATGGTCAGGCTAAGGAACTTCCTTCCGCCGCATGGGAACGCCTCTGGCGGGACGCCCCGAGAGACAAACTGCTCTCTGCCAAACAAGGCCGGGTTACCCCTGTAACAGGTAACTCACGAATATGCCACCTCCCGGTCCTTTGGGACCTTTATCCGAGCGCTCGTAACCATCATCACACATCATAAAGAAGGTGTATCCACATGAGTAAGTATCTGGGCTCCATACCATGATACCACCCTTTTCCAGAAGGAAATGACATACCCTAAAGGGCGCGACCCTCATAACCTTGCCGCAACGATCCTGTTTCGACCATTTCCGGGTTGTGAGGCTCTGACGAAGTCTCGTCCACAAAGCTACGCTTTGTCACAAAGCCATGCTTTGGGTCAACAGATGATCAACCTATGATCACAAAGATAAATGATCAAACAAATGATCATATCACAAATGATCAAACGATGATCATCACACAGCTACACTCAGCATGTCACATTACCAAATTGGGATATATCGCTGATAACCTTCAACTACATAACCTCTGAGCTCGTACGTCTCAGAGAAGGGTGTTAAGCTAAGAGAATAAATTCTCCGCCACCAACAGAAATGTATTTGAAAGAAATCTGCTTTATATCTCAAAGTGTAATGTCAGACATACAATCCATACAAGTCTATTCCGGGTTCGAACAGAACCGAAGGCACTTCTCACGAAGCCCTTGCAAATCCGGATAATTTTCAAATCACGTCCAGACTTCCCATCACAAAAAGAGTGATATAAATCTCTATACCGGGAGCTACCCAGTGCAGAGACATTCGACAGGTTGTCCTTTCATTTTCGAAAATATCCGGTCTTCAACACCGATCTTCAAATGCTATCCATATACGACGTATCATTATTCGGAATGGGTTATATGACACTAAGGTCCTCTCCCGGCTAAACCGAATAATGTGCGCAATATTTTAAAAACATATGGATATTGGGATTTCAATTAAGTCACAACTTAAACCCAAATTTCCTTTCCAAATGATTTAACAAATTACCATTTTCAAATCTTTAAAAAGATTTATTTAACAACCTTCAATGGTTTAAACAATTTTCCACATTTTAATCTTTTAAACAAAAGATTCATTCACAGATTTTCCAAATCAATTTCCATTTCAATTTGATTAACTCGTTAAATCTTTAAATCAAGATTTAACTGATAGCTTTCAAAACAATTTCATTTCAAATGGTTTAAACAAATCATCACTTTAAATCTGTTAAAAATAAACAGATTCAATTCATAGCTTTCGAAAAGAATTCATTCATAGTTTGAAAAATCTATTTTTCAATTCAATCTTGAAATTCCTTTAATTAAACTGAAATTTCATTTCTTATCTGAAAGCTTTTAATTCTTTTAAAACGAACAGTTTTCATTTTGAAAATCTGATTCATTCATACGAGTTAAGGTTCTTCTTGGGTTAAAATCAAATTCTCAAAAATTTACATTTAAAATGGTTTAAATTCATATAAACACATTAATAAGTTGAACAGCCTTTTTAAACCCTAGTTCCCAAATCATAGAATTCAATTTCAAATATTGAATTCAAATTTTAATCAAATTATTTAAATTTTCAAAACTCGATTAAGTTATTCAAAATAACTTTTATTTTTGAAATTCTATTTCAAAAGCTTTTCACTTTAAACCCCAAATTTCTAATTTCAAAATCAATTGAAATTAAAATTTCAATTTCAAAAACATCAAATTTAAATTATCTGCGACTTAACCGATTTCCACGTGAAATCCATATTTGTGTGTGTATGGTGTAGTCCAGGGGTTTAACACACAATTGTGCAACATCAATCATCACAGATATATCGATAAGCGGTAAAATCGATAACGCTTATCTTCATTCACAGATTCATAGATAAAATAAATTTATCGGTCATAAAGATTCACTATTTCAATTCGATGTGGGTTTCGGATAACCAACTGGAATCCGACTCCCTGTCGCATCGAAATTCAAATGTCGTTCTATGGGTCAAGGGTTTCATATTCACATAGTAACATATCACAGAAACAGAAATCACGGATATATATATCACAGATAATCAATTACAGATCACATCATAAATCAGGGTATATCACAAAGCATCATATATCAGGGATATCAAACAATTCAATTCAATAGAATCCAAACATTCACAAGTGAATTTATTAATCAACTGATTAATTTAAATCAGATGTATCAATTTATTAATCTGGGTTAATTATCGTAGTTTAATTACAAATTATTTGAAGTAAATCTTACTTTCAAATTTATTAGTTAACCCTTAATTTTAACTAATCAATTTTTAAATCAATGAATCAATGAATCTTTAATTATTGAATTAATTTTAATTAATCACCGTTATTAATTGATCCTTTGATTTTTAACAATCAATTCATTCAAATTTCAAATCATTATTCAATAAATTACATTAAGTAATCATCTATTAATTACTTCATTAATTTAGCTTTTATCATTTTATAAACTAACTTTTTAAACATCTTAGATTACACATTAAAAACACTTTGCCATGAAGAGTATTTTAAATCAATACCCTTTAAATTCAAATATTTAAATTTATTAAAAATATTTAAATTTAAAACTTTGCTTTTATTTCAAAAATATGGAGTTA
The DNA here is from genome assembly GCA_030737815.1 of Allium fistulosum. Classification (NCBI taxonomy): domain Eukaryota; kingdom Viridiplantae; phylum Streptophyta; class Magnoliopsida; order Asparagales; family Amaryllidaceae; genus Allium; species Allium fistulosum. The sequence continues at coordinate 156,270,675 of CM060908.1, read as the reverse complement.
AACACTTAATTAAATTTCAGTTTTAATCTTGTATAAATTTACACAAAAACTTAAAACTATGAAAAACTGGTTACTGTAAAACATGAAATGATTTACCCGAGTCTTCCCTATGTTTGCTTCGAGAAAAATACAGATTTACCCGAGCCAAACCACGTTTACCCGAGTATGCACTCGAGTTAAGATCTGGGTATTGTTAAACTGTGAAAACAACAACCCGAGACAACCCTTATTTACTTCGAGGACTTTATCAATCTACCCGAGCTAACCCACGAATTCCCCGAGTCCCCCTTCGAGTCCAAGTCCCTTCTTCCCCAGATACATCACTGACACCATTTCCAGACTGTGCACGTGTACAGTGCTCTCGGCCAACTCCGATCAACCTCGCTGGCCTCACCACGTCATCGACCAACCTCGCATCCCTCTCCAACCATCAGACTTCGACCTAACACCCAGACTCGAAATCGAGCTTTAAACTCAAAGCTGGAATGGTTTAACCCATCACCGTGAAGCCTATTATCACCTCGTTCACCACGCTCCATCCATCAGAATTCCTCCAACTCCGGTCACGACCTCGTCTACGGCCTAACTACCACTTCCCAAACTCTTGCGCCACTCGATCCCTTGGTGGTGACGAACGAGACGAGTTTATGATTGCATAAAAACTAGGTTTAAATTTTAAATTGGGTCGCCGCCATCGCCACGGTGAACTGGAGCTTCACCCATCATTTTTCCTCGAATCTCCGTTCATCCCTCCACGTCTCGACTGAATATCGAGAGCTCCGCGACCATCGATCGCCAGAAAACGGTGAAAACCCGTTTCCAGTTCAACTTCGAACTGCTCTTAACCCCATCCACTAAAATTTGTAATTCTCGTTTCAAAAATCATGTTTTGATATACGTATTCGAATTATAATCCTGGAAATTAAAAATAACATGTTTTAATTTTTTGACTTAAATAAGAATCTCACTGTAAACTTTATTTCCAGATAAGTTACCCAATATTTTGACTCAAATAAATTATTAGACTTTTGTTCATACTAAAACAAACAAATTTCACTTTAAATCCTAAGTTCAAAAATGAGTAAATCAACAGATAGTGATTTGTTTTGCAATTTGGGTCTGGAAATAGAACAGACATATCACAGTAACAGATATGCACAAAACATTTCAACTATCCACATATGTGTACTTGTAAGTATACACACAACAATATTGTTTCTAGAAGAGATCAAACAACCAAAATCAAGTTAGGCTTTTTTAAAAATAGGAGTTGCTCACCTTAAAAAGAAAGAACAGGGGACCCAAGCCTGGAAGATTGAATTTGAAACTGACTTGAATTTGAGATGCTTCATTTGAATCAGGCTTTTAATTTGCTTGCTGTTCCAGTTGTAAAAATGCTTGCTTCGATTCTGTGTTTGATTTAAATTTGTTGATCTAAAGTCCACTCACTTGACTTTGCACAGAAAAGCAAAGCCTGGAATTTTGATCTTTACTCATCTTGCTTTTGTTTTTATTTCTCTGTTCTTATTTTAGTTTGAGAGGAACGAAAATGAACTGATGGTAAAGGAAGTTTGATATGTATATAGAAAATGAAGTAAACAGGGTTATTATTTTGTACAAGTTGACATTTTCTCGTTTGTACAACTATGCCAGAGATTTTTCTTCCTATGGTGGCTGCATTAATTAACAGGTACCAGCTTACACTCACCTTTTTACTTTCGTTTGTACACTGCATTGCATCTTCTCACTCGGCTGGAAAATATGATTTGGTGGTTGAGATGATATAGCATTAATTGCTCTGGTACCTCATGTTCTATTTGCAAGCTTATGGATGTTTATGTACTTTCTTTTGTTTGCTTCATTTGTAAGTCTCGGCTGAGATAATATGTTAGGGTGTACTTTATTTACTTTGCCTAGCTTGCTTGCTTGTTTTCTAGTTCATACATATTCTACTTGTTTATGCATACCTATATTTAAATTTTGTTTTGTTCATATTTCATCTTTATTTCGGCTGTACATGTTACTTCTTTTGTTTTGTTGACTTACTTGTTTACTTTGTTTTTGTTTTCTAAGTGTTGTAGGCTATGGTATACTTTTGTATGCTAGAGATATATCTATCAAGAATTAAAAATGACAATTTCTATGTTCATTTGTTTTCTCCATTTATCTTACTACTTTGAAATGTAAAGAAGTTCTACTTTAAATTGTTGTTAGATTTTAACAAATATTCTACTTCTATTTTTATTAAAACTTACCTTATATTAATTTCAATTTCTAGTTCAAATATAAATTATCATTATTTACTTAATATTTATTGTCTTATATTTATTTTATAAACTCAAACCATCTTTAACCATAAATTCAAATATATATATTAAATTTGCTCGTATATACCTAAATATATATATATATATACATTCAATATACACACATATACTCACATATACACTATTTACAATATTTTAATCTCAAATGATTTATACAGAATATACTTGGATATCGGGGAAACTCGCAATAAATAAATCGATTAATTTCACTTTAAACCATTTGTTTTACTATTTTTATTCAGAATAAAATAAATTAACAATTTTAAATTCAAAAACTCAATTAATTATAAATTTAAATACTTATGAAATTTGGGGTCGTTACAAATTTCCCCCCTTAAAAGAATTTCGTCCTCGAAATTCGCAGGCACGAAATAAAAACAGAAATAGGCAGATTCGATTTCCTATAATCCCTTAAACACAAGATACGAGTTCCGAATTCAAGTCGGAATATCTCGGAATACATACCAATTTGTCCCTCTTCGGACTTTGGTATTCACAAGAAATTTCAAATAAAATTTCAAATTCGGTTTCAAACGAAATCATTTTATCGATTTAATTCAATTTAACTTCATATTCTATTAATCAATTTATCTCAATTTAAAATTTCCAATTTCAAATTCATTAAGGTTTAAATCAAAAAGCTGATAAGAAACCGATGAAATATGAAGTAACGACTTTCTACAACTTCTTCTTGTAGCTGGTACGAAGCAGTCAAAAGAATTTGGAAACGAATCAAAGAAATTTGATAGAGAAAGATTGTTTCCACAGTTGCAGGGTATTGACCATTTATAGTCGTATTCCCTTGTCCCCTATCTCGTCTTCTTCTAGCACTCATATCTACTATCAGTGGATAGTAAGAGAATTTACTGAGACGTTCAGACGGATATCTGAGAATTACTCATTCTAGAGTTTACTTCACTCTATCTCTAATGAGCTACTTAACATGTTATACTCCTGAGCTAAAGTTCAACCTTAGCTCTGATACCAAATGTAAGAGTCCAAAAACTCGGCCTTCGAAAATCGGCACCCGTACTTCACTTGTACTCAAAATGCCGTAGATTCAAACGCCGAATCTGGCTTCCCGGAGCTATAACACAATTAAGTAAATAACACAGCGGAAGAAAAGAATAATACAATGATATACAATATCTGATACGACAGAGTGATACAATGAATATCAATATACATCAGAGATATGATACAAGAAATAGCAGCGGAAAAGAAAATGATAACAATAGCAGCGGAACAATATCAATAGAAATGATAACTCCAAAATGATCTTCAGACAAGAATGAATCCACAACTCCAAGATAAGCAACTCCGATGAATGAACTAGCTACAGATAATCTACTAAACCTGAATATCTGAAAAGAAACCCAACTCTAGACTGCCCGTGTGGAAAATTGTGGGCACCCAGAGTTTAGGAAGGGAACAATAAACTCCGGATCAGTCATGGGACTGGTGTGAGCAACAAAAACAGTTTTATCTTTAAACAAACACAAAGGGTTTTAAACATTGAAATCTGCAATGCTTTTAGAAAATGAAACTACCATAAGACCTCCCGCCACACACACAATGCAAACGCAGAATTGGAGGAGATTTCTTCTTATGATAGTCAAACATGCTTACTACGCAAATCATTGGATATTATTACTAGTGCATAGTGCAGAAAACATTTCGAAAGTATAATATTAATCTTAGCCAACATACGACCAGTATCGTATGCCTACTATAGCTACCATCTAAACAGTGGTGACCACCGTACGTAAATGGCAGGTTCTACAACTAAAACCGTACAAGTTCCGTATTGGAGAAATGGATTTCCAACAAATGGTCAGGCTAAGGAACTTCCTTCCGCCGCATAGGAACGCCTCTGGCGGGACGCCCCGAGAGACAAACTGCTCTCTGCCAAACAAGGCCGGGTTACCCCTGTAACAGGTAACTCACGAATATGCCACCTCCCGGTCCTTTGGGACCTTTATCCGAGCGCTCGTAACCATCATCACACATCATAAAGAAGGTGTATCCACATGAGTAAGTATCTGGGCTCCATACCATGATACCACCCTTTTCCAGAAGGAAATGACATACCCTAAAGGGCGCGACCCTCATAACCTTGCCGCAACGATCCTGTTTCGACCATTTCCGGGTTGTGAGGCTCTGACGAAGTCTCGTCCACAAAGCTACGCTTTGTCACAAAGCCATGCTTTGGGTCAACAGATGATCAACCTATGATCACAAAGATAAATGATCAAACAAATGATCATATCACAAATGATCAAACGATGATCATCACACAGCTACACTCAGCATGTCACATTACCAAATTGGGATATATCGCTGATAACCTTCAACTACATAACCTCTGAGCTCGTACGTCTCAGAGAAGGGTGTTAAGCTAAGAGAATAAATTCTCCGCCACCAACAGAAATGTATTTGAAAGAAATCTGCTTTATATCTCAAAGTGTAATGTCAGACATACAATCCATACAAGTCTATTCCGGGTTCGAACAGAACCGAAGGCACTTCTCACGAAGCCCTTGCAAATCCGGATAATTTTCAAATCACGTCCAGACTTCCCATCACAAAAAGAGTGATATAAATCTCTATACCGGGAGCTACCCAGTGCAGAGACATTCGACAGGTTGTCCTTTCATTTTCGAAAATATCCGGTCTTCAACACCGATCTTCAAATGCTATCCATATACGACGTATCATTATTCGGAATGGGTTATATGACACTAAGGTCCTCTCCCGGCTAAACCGAATAATGTGCGCAATATTTTAAAAACATATGGATATTGGGATTTCAATTAAGTCACAACTTAAACCCAAATTTCCTTTCCAAATGATTTAACAAATTACCATTTTCAAATCTTTAAAAAGATTTATTTAACAACCTTCAATGGTTTAAACAATTTTCCACATTTTAATCTTTTAAACAAAAGATTCATTCACAGATTTTCCAAATCAATTTCCATTTCAATTTGATTAACTCGTTAAATCTTTAAATCAAGATTTAACTGATAGCTTTCAAAACAATTTCATTTCAAATGGTTTAAACAAATCATCACTTTAAATCTGTTAAAAATAAACAGATTCAATTCATAGCTTTCGAAAAGAATTCATTCATAGTTTGAAAAATCTATTTTTCAATTCAATCTTGAAATTCCTTTAATTAAACTGAAATTTCATTTCTTATCTGAAAGCTTTTAATTCTTTTAAAACGAACAGTTTTCATTTTGAAAATCTGATTCATTCATACGAGTTAAGGTTCTTCTTGGGTTAAAATCAAATTCTCAAAAATTTACATTTAAAATGGTTTAAATTCATATAAACACATTAATAAGTTGAACAGCCTTTTTAAACCCTAGTTCCCAAATCATAGAATTCAATTTCAAATATTGAATTCAAATTTTAATCAAATTATTTAAATTTTCAAAACTCGATTAAGTTATTCAAAATAACTTTTATTTTTGAAATTCTATTTCAAAAGCTTTTCACTTTAAACCCCAAATTTCTAATTTCAAAATCAATTGAAATTAAAATTTCAATTTCAAAAACATCAAATTTAAATTATCTGCGACTTAACCGATTTCCACGTGAAATCCATATTTGTGTGTGTATGGTGTAGTCCAGGGGTTTAACACACAATTGTGCAACATCAATCATCACAGATATATCGATAAGCGGTAAAATCGATAACGCTTATCTTCATTCACAGATTCATAGATAAAATAAATTTATCGGTCATAAAGATTCACTATTTCAATTCGATGTCGGTTTCGGATAACCAACTGGAATCCGACTCCCTGTCGCATCGAAATTCAAATGTCGTTCTATGGGTCAAGGGTTTCATATTCACATAGTAACATATCACAGAAACAGAAATCACGGATATATATATCACAGATAATCAATTACAGATCACATCATAAATCAGGGTATATCACAAAGCATCATATATCAGGGATATCAAACAATTCAATTCAATAGAATCCAAACATTCACAAGTGAATTTATTAATCAACTGATTAATTTAAATCAGATGTATCAATTTATTAATCTGGGTTAATTATCGTAGTTTAATTACAAATTATTTGAAGTAAATCTTACTTTCAAATTTATTAGTTAACCCTTAATTTTAACTAATCAATTTTTAAATCAATGAATCAATGAATCTTTAATTATTGAATTAATTTTAATTAATCACCGTTATTAATTGATCCTTTGATTTTTAACAATCAATTCATTCAAATTTCAAATCATTATTCAATAAATTACATTAAGTAATCATCTATTAATTACTTCATTAATTTAGCTTTTATCATTTTATAAACTAACTTTTTAAACATCTTAGATTACACATTAAAAACACTTTGCCATGAAGAGTATTTTAAATCAATACCCTTTAAATTCAAATATTTAAATTTATTAAAAATATTTAAATTTAAAACTTTGCTTTTATTTCAAAAATATGGAGTTAAACACTTAATTAAATTTCAGTTTTAATCTTGTATAAATTTACACAAAAACTTAAAACTATGAAAAACTGGTTACTGTAAAACATGAAATGATTTACCCGAGTCTTCCCTATGTTTGCTTCGAGAAAAATACAGATTTACCCGAGCCAAACCACGTTTACCCGAGTATGCACTCGAGTTAAGATCTGGGTATTGTTAAACTGTGAAAACAACAACCCGAGACAACCCTTATTTACTTCGAGGACTTTATCAATCTACCCGAGCTAACCCACGAATTCCCCGAGTCCCCCTTCGAGTCCAAGTCCCTTCTTCCCCAGATACATCACTGACACCATTTCCAGACTGTGCACGTGTACAGTGCTCTCGGCCAACTCCGATCAACCTCGCTGGCCTCACCACGTCATCGACCAACCTCGCATCCCTCTCCAACCATCAGACTTCGACCTAACACCCAGACTCGAAATCGAGCTTTAAACTCAAAGCTGGAATGGTTTAACCCATCACCGTGAAGCCTATTATCACCTCGTTCACCACGCTCCGTCCATCAGAATTCCTCCAACTCCGGTCACGACCTCGTCTACGGCCTAACTACCACTTCCCAAACTCTTGCGCCACTCGATCCCTTGGTGGTGACGAACGAGACGAGTTTATGATTGCATAAAAACTAGGTTTAAATTTTAAATTGGGTCGCCGCCATCGCCACGGTGAACTGGAGCTTCACCCATCATTTTTCCTCGAATCTCCGTTCATCCCTCCACGTCTCGACTGAATATCGAGAGCTCCGCGACCATCGATCGCCAAAAAACGGTGAAAACCTGTTTCCAGTTCAACTTCGAACTGCTCTTAACCCCATCCACTAAAATTTGTAATTCTCGTTTCAAAAATCATGTTTTGATATACGTATTCGAATTATAATCCTGGAAATTAAAAATAACATGTTTTAATTTTTTGACTTAAATAAGAATCTCACTGTAAACTTTATTTCCAGATAAGTTACCCAATATTTTGACTCAAATAAATTATTAGACTTTTGTTCATACTAAAACAAACAAATTTCACTTTAAATCCTAAGTTCAAAAATGAGTAAATCAACAGATAGTGATTTGTTTTGCAATTTGGGTCTGGAAATAGAACAGACATATCACAGTAACAGATATGCACAAAACATTTCAACTATCCACATATGTGTACTTGTAAGTATACACACAACAATATTGTTTCTAGAAGAGATCAAACAACCAAAATCAAGTTAGGCTTTTTTAAAAATAGGAGTTGCTCACCTTAAAAAGAAAGAACAGGGGACCCAAGCCTGGAAGATTGAATTTGAAACTGACTTGAATTTGAGATGCTTCATTTGAATCAGGCTTTTAATTTGCTTGCTGTTCCAGTTGTAAAAATGCTTGCTTCGATTCTGTGTTTGATTTAAATTTGTTGATCTAAAGTCCACTCACTTGACTTTGCACAGAAAAGCAAAGCCTGGAATTTTGATCTTTACTCATCTTGCTTTTGTTTTTATTTCTCTGTTCTTATTTTAGTTTGAGAGGAACGAAAATGAACTGATGGTAAAGGAAGTTTGATATGTATATAGAAAATGAAGTAAACAGGGTTATTATTTTGTACAAGTTGACATTTTCTCGTTTGTACAACTATGCCAGAGATTTTTCTTCCTATGGTGGCTGCATTAATTAACAGGTACCAGCTTACACTCACCTTTTTACTTTCGTTTGTACACTGCATTGCATCTTCTCACTCGGCTGGAAAATATGATTTGGTGGTTGAGATGATATAGCATTAATTGCTCTGGTACCTCATGTTCTATTTGCAAGCTTATGGATGTTTATGTACTTTCTTTTGTTTGCTTCATTTGTAAGTCTCGGCTGAGATAATATGTTAGGGTGTACTTTATTTACTTTGCCTAGCTTGCTTGCTTGTTTTCTAGTTCATACATATTCTACTTGTTTATGCATACCTATATTTAAATTTTGTTTTGTTCATATTTCATCTTTATTTCGGCTGTACATGTTACTTCTTTTGTTTTGTTGACTTACTTGTTTACTTTGTTTTTGTTTTCTAAGTGTTGTAGGCTATGGTATACTTTTGTATGCTAGAGATATATCTATCAAGAATTAAAAATGACAATTTCTATGTTCATTTGTTTTCTCCATTTATCTTACTACTTTGAAATGTAAAGAAGTTCTACTTTAAATTGTTGTTAGATTTTAACAAATATTCTACTTCTATTTTTATTAAAACTTACCTTATATTAATTTCAATTTCTAGTTCAAATATAAATTATCATTATTTACTTAATATTTATTGTCTTATATTTATTTTATAAACTCAAACCATCTTTAACCATAAATTCAAATATATATATTAAATTTGCTCGTATATACCTAAATATATATATATATATACATTCAATATACACACATATACTCACATATACACTATTTACAATATTTTAATCTCAAATGATTTATACAGAATATACTTGGATATCGGGGAAACTCGCAATAAATAAATCGATTAATTTCACTTTAAACCATTTGTTTTACTATTTTTATTCAGAATAAAATAAATTAACAATTTTAAATTCAAAAACTCAATTAATTATAAATTTAAATACTTATGAAATTTGGGGTCGTTACAAATTTCCCCCCTTAAAAGAATTTCGTCCTCGAAATTCGCAGGCACGAAATAAAAACAGAAATAGGCAGATTCGATTTCCTATAATACCTTAAACACAAGATACGAGTTCCGAATTCAAGTCGGAATATCTCGGAATACATACCAATTTGTCCCTCTTCGGACTTTGGTATTCACAAGAAATTTCAAATAAAATTTCAAATTCGGTTTCAAACGAAATCATTTTATCGATTTAATTCAATTTAACTTCATATTCTATTAATCAATTTATCTCAATTTAAAATTTCCAATTTCAAATTCATTAAGGTTTAAATCAAAAAGCTGATAAGAAACCGATGAAATATGAAGTAACGACTTTCTACAACTTCTTCTTGTAGCTGGTACGAAGCAGTCAAAAGAATTTGGAAACGAATCAAAGAAATTTGATAGAGAAAGATTGTTTCCACAGTTGCAGGGTATTGACCATTTATAGTCGTATTCCCTTGTCCCCTATCTCGTCTTCTTCTAGCACTCATATCTACTATCAGTGGATAGTAAGAGAATTTACTGAGACGTTCAGACGGATATCTGAGAATTACTCATTCTAGAGTTTACTTCACTCTATCTCTAATGAGCTACTTAACATGTTATACTCCTGAGCTAAAGTTCAACCTTAGCTCTGATACCAAATGTAAGAGTCCAAAAACTCGGCCTTCGAAAATCGGCACCCGTACTTCACTTGTACTCAAAATGCCGTAGATTCAAACGCCGAATCTGGCTTCCCGGAGCTATAACACAATTAAGTAAATAACACAGCGGAAGAAAAGAATAATACAATGATATACAATATCTGATACGACAGAGTGATACAATGAATATCAATATACATCAGAGATATGATACAAGAAATAGCAGCGGAAAAGAAAATGATAACAATAGCAGCGGAACAATATCAATAGAAATGATAACTCCAAAATGATCTTCAGACAAGAATGAATCCACAACTCCAAGATAAGCAACTCCGATGAATGAACTAGCTACAGATAATCTACTAAACCTGAATATCTGAAAAGAAACCCAACTCTAGACTGCCCGTGTGGAAAATTGTGGGCACCCAGAGTTTAGGAAGGGAACAATAAACTCCGGATCAGTCATGGGACTGGTGTGAGCAACAAAAACAGTTTTATCTTTAAACAAACACAAAGGGTTTTAAACATTGAAATCCGCAATGCTTTTAGAAAATGAAACTACCATAAGACCTCCCGCCACACACACAATGCAAACGCAGAATTGGAGGAGATTTCTTCTTATGATAGTCAAACATGCTTACTACGCAAATCATTGGATATTATTACTAGTGCATAGTGCAGAAAACATTTCGAAAGTATAATATTAATCTTAGCCAACATACGACCAGTATCGTATGCCTACTATAGCTACCATCTAAACAGTGGTGACCACCGTACGTAAATGGCAGGTTCTACAACTAAAACCGTACAAGTTCCGTATTGGAGAAATGGATTTCCAACAAATGGTCAGGCTAAGGAACTTCCTTCCGCCGCATAGGAACGCCTCTGGCGGGACGCCCCGAGAGACAAACTGCTCTCTGCCAAACAAGGCCGGGTTACCCCTGTAACAGGTAACTCACGAATATGCCACCTCCCGGTCCTTTGGGACCTTTATCCGAGCGCTCGTAACCATCATCACACATCATAAAGAAGGTGTATCCACATGAGTAAGTATCTGGGCTCCATACCATGATACCACCCTTTTCCAGAAGGAAATGACATACCCTAAAGGGCGCGACCCTCATAACCTTGCCGCAACGATCCTGTTTCGACCATTTCCGGGTTGTGAGGCTCTGACGAAGTCTCGTCCACAAAGCTACGCTTTGTCACAAAGCCATGCTTTGGGTCAACAGATGATCAACCTATGATCACAAAGATAAATGATCAAACAAATGATCATATCACAAATGATCAAACGATGATCATCACACAGCTACACTCAGCATGTCACATTACCAAATTGGGATATATCGCTGATAACCTTCAACTACATAACCTCTGAGCTCGTACGTCTCAGAGAAGGGTGTTAAGCTAAGAGAATAAATTCTCCGCCACCAACAGAAATGTATTTGAAAGAAATCTGCTTTATATCTCAAAGTGTAATGTCAGACATACAATCCATACAAGTCTATTCCGGGTTCGAACAGAACCGAAGGCACTTCTCACGAAGCCCTTGCAAATCCGGATAATTTTCAAATCACGTCCAGACTTCCCATCACAAAAAGAGTGATATAAATCTCTATACCGGGAGCTACCCAGTGCAGAGACATTCGACAGGTTGTCCTTTCATTTTCGAAAATATCCGGTCTTCAACACCGATCTTCAAATGCTATCCATATACGACGTATCATTATTCGGAATGGGTTATATGACACTAAGGTCCTCTCCCGGCTAAACCGAATAATGTGCGCAATATTTTAAAAACATATGGATATTGGGATTTCAATTAAGTCACAACTTAAACCCAAATTTCCTTTCCAAATGATTTAACAAATTACCATTTTCAAATCTTTAAAAAGATTTATTTAACAACCTTCAATGGTTTAAACAATTTTCCACATTTTAATCTTTTAAACAAAAGATTCATTCACAGATTTTCCAAATCAATTTCCATTTCAATTTGATTAACTCGTTAAATCTTTAAATCAAGATTTAACTGATAGCTTTCAAAACAATTTCATTTCAAATGGTTTAAACAAATCATCACTTTAAATCTGTTAAAAATAAACAGATTCAATTCATAGCTTTCGAAAAGAATTCATTCATAGTTTGAAAAATCTATTTTTCAATTCAATCTTGAAATTCCTTTAATTAAACTGAAATTTCATTTCTTATCTGAAAGCTTTTAATTCTTTTAAAACGAACAGTTTTCATTTTGAAAATCTGATTCATTCATACGAGTTAAGGTTCTTCTTGGGTTAAAATCAAATTCTCAAAAATTTACATTTAAAATGGTTTAAATTCATATAAACACATTAATAAGTTGAACAGCCTTTTTAAACCCTAGTTCCCAAATCATAGAATTCAATTTCAAATATTGAATTCAAATTTTAATCAAATTATTTAAATTTTCAAAACTCGATTAAGTTATTCAAAATAACTTTTATTTTTGAAATTCTATTTCAAAAGCTTTTCACTTTAAACCCCAAATTTCTAATTTCAAAATCAATTGAAATTAAAATTTCAATTTCAAAAACATCAAATTTAAATTATCTGCGACTTAACCGATTTCCACGTGAAATCCATATTTGTGTGTGTATGGTGTAGTCCAGGGGTTTAACACACAATTGTGCAACATCAATCATCACAGATATATCGATAAGCGGTAAAATCGATAACGCTTATCTTCATTCACAGATTCATAGATAAAATAAATTTATCGGTCATAAAGATTCACTATTTCAATTCAATGTGGGTTTCGGATAACCAACTGGAATCCGACTCCCTGTCGCATCGAAATTCAAATGTCGTTCTATGGGTCAAGGGTTTCATATTCACATAGTAACATATCACAGAAACAGAAATCACGGATATATATATCACAGATAATCAATTACAGATCACATCATAAATCAGGGTATATCACAAAGCATCATATATCAGGGATATCAAACAATTCAATTCAATAGAATCCAAACATTCACAAGTGAATTTATTAATCAACTGATTAATTTAAATCAGATGTATCAATTTATTAATCTGGGTTAATTATCGTAGTTTAATTACAAATTATTTGAAGTAAATCTTACTTTCAAATTTATTAGTTAACCCTTAATTTTAACTAATCAATTTTTAAATCAATGAATCAATGAATCTTTAATTATTGAATTAATTTTAATTAATCACCGTTATTAATTGATCCTTTGATTTTTAACAATCAATTCATTCAAATTTCAAATCATTATTCAATAAATTACATTAAGTAATCATCTATTAATTACTTCATTAATTTAGCTTTTATCATTTTATAAACTAACTTTTTAAACATCTTAGATTACACATTAAAAACACTTTGCCATGAAGAGTATTTTAAATCAATACCCTTTAAATTCAAATATTTAAATTTATTAAAAATATTTAAATTTAAAACTTTGCTTTTATTTCAAAAATATGGAGTTAAACACTTAATTAAATTTCAGTTTTAATCTTGTATAAATTTACACAAAAACTTAAAACTATGAAAAACTGGTTACTGTAAAACATGAAATGATTTACCCGAGTCTTCCCTATGTTTGCTTCGAGAAAAATACAGATTTACCCGAGCCAAACCACGTTTACCCGAGTATGCACTCGAGTTAAGATCTGGGTATTGTTAAACTGTGAAAACAACAACCCGAGACAACCCTTATTTACTTCGAGGACTTTATCAATCTACCCGAGCTAACCCACGAATTCCCCGAGTCCCCCTTCGAGTCCAAGTCCCTTCTTCCCCAGATACATCACTGACACCATTTCCAGACTGTGCACGTGTACAGTGCTCTCGGCCAACTCCGATCAACCTCGCTGGCCTCACCACGTCATCGACCAACCTCGCATCCCTCTCCAACCATCAGACTTCGACCTAACACCCAGACTCGAAATCGAGCTTTAAACTCAAAGCTGGAATGGTTTAACCCATCACCGTGAAGCCTATTATCACCTCGTTCACCACGCTCCGTCCATCAGAATTCCTCCAACTCCGGTCACGACCTCGTCTACGGCCTAACTACCACTTCCCAAACTCTTGCGCCACTCGATCCCTTGGTGGTGACGAACGAGACGAGTTTATGATTGCATAAAAACTAGGTTTAAATTTTAAATTGGGTCGCCGCCATCGCCACGGTGAACTGGAGCTTCACCCATCATTTTTCCTCGAATCTCCGTTCATCCCTCCACGTCTCGACTGAATATCGAGAGCTCCGCGACCATCGATCGCCAGAAAACGGTGAAAACCCGTTTCCAGTTCAACTTCGAACTGCTCTTAACCCCATCCACTAAAATTTGTAATTCTCGTTTCAAAAATCATGTTTTGATATACGTATTCGAATTATAATCCTGGAAATTAAAAATAACATGTTTTAATTTTTTGACTTAAATAAGAATCTCACTGTAAACTTTATTTCCAGATAAGTTACCCAATATTTTGACTCAAATAAATTATTAGACTTTTGTTCATACTAAAACAAACAAATTTCACTTTAAATCCTAAGTTCAAAAATGAGTAAATCAACAGATAGTGATTTGTTTTGCAATTTGGGTCTGGAAATAGAACAGACATATCACAGTAACAGATATGCACAAAACATTTCAACTATCCACATATGTGTACTTGTAAGTATACACACAACAATATTGTTTCTAGAAGAGATCAAACAACCAAAATCAAGTTAGGCTTTTTTAAAAATAGGAGTTGCTCACCTTAAAAAGAAAGAACAGGGGACCCAAGCCTGGAAGATTGAATTTGAAACTGACTTGAATTTGAGATGCTTCATTTGAATCAGGCTTTTAATTTGCTTGCTGTTCCAGTTGTAAAAATGCTTGCTTCGATTCTGTGTTTGATTTAAATTTGTTGATCTAAAGTCCACTCACTTGACTTTGCACAGAAAAGCAAAGCCTGGAATTTTGATCTTTACTCATCTTGCTTTTGTTTTTATTTCTCTGTTCTTATTTTAGTTTGAGAGGAACGAAAATGAACTGATGGTAAAGGAAGTTTGATATGTATATAGAAAATGAAGTAAACAGGGTTATTATTTTGTACAAGTTGACATTTTCTCGTTTGTACAACTATGCCAGAGATTTTTCTTCCTATGGTGGCTGCATTAATTAACAGGTACCAGCTTACACTCACCTTTTTACTTTCGTTTGTACACTGCATTGCATCTTCTCACTCGGCTGGAAAATATGATTTGGTGGTTGAGATGATATAGCATTAATTGCTCTGGTACCTCATGTTCTATTTGCAAGCTTATGGATGTTTATGTACTTTCTTTTGTTTGCTTCATTTGTAAGTCTCGGCTGAGATAATATGTTAGGGTGTACTTTATTTACTTTGCCTAGCTTGCTTGCTTGTTTTCTAGTTCATACATATTCTACTTGTTTATGCATACCTATATTTAAATTTTGTTTTGTTAATATTTCATCTTTATTTCGGCTGTACATGTTACTTCTTTTGTTTTGTTGACTTACTTGTTTACTTTGTTTTTGTTTTCTAAGTGTTGTAGGCTATGGTATACTTTTGTATGCTAGAGATATATCTATCAAGAATTAAAAATGACAATTTCTATGTTCATTTGTTTTCTCCATTTATCTTACTACTTTGAAATGTAAAGAAGTTCTACTTTAAATTGTTGTTAGATTTTAACAAATATTCTACTTCTATTTTTATTAAAACTTACCTTATATTAATTTCAATTTCTAGTTCAAATATAAATTATCATTATTTACTTAATATTTATTGTCTTATATTTATTTTATAAACTCAAACCATCTTTAACCATAAATTCAAATATATATATTAAATTTGCTCGTATATACCTAAATATATATATATATACATTCAATATACACACATATACTCACATATACACTATTTACAATATTTTAATCTCAAATGATTTATACAGAATATACTTGGATATCGGGGAAACTCGCAATAAATAAATCGATTAATTTCACTTTAAACCATTTGTTTTACTATTTTTATTCAGAATAAAATAAATTAACAATTTTAAATTCAAAAACTCAATTAATTATAAATTTAAATACTTATGAAATTTGGGGTCGTTACACCCAGGCCTTTGGCCTTTCTTCGACTGAAACCCCCATCGTGTACCCACCACACTCCAACAGCCCCGTCGCCCTCTTCCCTGAAACTATCAGCCAGCCCATCTCCACCTCCTCTTTCCCATTGCCGAGCCTTATCTTGAAAAAAAAAAGAAAGGTACGCATTGTTTAGAAAGGAAACTTTATCTATGGTATATACTTGAACTATTTATATATATATATATAGTTTATGTTAAGTGTAATAAAGTAAGTGTTGTACATATTGGTTTATAGTTATATAATATTATATGTTTAAACTTTGTTATTGATCTGTTCATAGGTTATACATGTATACTTTGGTTCATATGCTTACTTATATATAGTTCATATAAATCTATAGTTGAAATGTTAAATGAGTTTGTATGTATAGTTAATAGTTTTAATTTTGTTAAGTTTATGTGTAAGTTCAATATATATATATATATATATATCAGTTTATATGTACCGTATATAAGTTTATAAAAGTACAGTACATATATTACTTTAAACATGAGTTGAGTTTGTGTATGTACGTTATGTTTTAGTAAGTAAGCTATTTTTGTTACATATAATTTGTTTAAATTGTATATACATATATATAGCATGTTAATTTATTTATCTAGTTTGATGATATATATATGTAAGTCATATCGTGCCTAAGTTCTGTTTTGGTATATAAAGTATGATATATTTTGTTAATATTTTAATAGTGTTCGATATATATACATTTGTATAAGTTTATATATAAATGGGTTTAAAGGTATTTATATACAACGTGTTCAATTTTAATAAATCGTTACAGCAGGACATAATTTACTTAAGTGGTATATTTTGTTGTATACTTTGTAAACTATGTCTGTATATATTGTTTATATCTACAAGTTTATATATATGGATAATTGATCTTTAATGTATTCAGATTTTTAAATATAAGTTTATATATGTTATATAAGATTTGTTGAAATATATATAAGTTATGTAATATGTTGTTGATATAGATTAGTCTATGTATAGATAATTGTATATATAGTTTTGTTTTTCTGTTGGCAGTAATCTGTTGACAAAGATGTATATTTATGTAAGCTATATATATTTGGTCAGTATGTATTAATGTAAAGTTACATAGATTTTTCTATTTTCTATTACAACGGTTATATAGTTATACGTCAGTAATAATTGTTAAGTATGGTATAAGTTTATAAGATATATATATAAACTGCCGAGTCTATGGGCAGTATAGTAAAGCAAGCTGCATTGTTTATAGTAAATGTTGATTTATAATATATATGCTGTATGAAAGCATATATATATAAATATAATTTGTTTCAGGTCATATATTAGTCTATATGTACAAGGATATATGGGTTTAGTGATCTTAGATCTATGTGTAAAAATCAAAATGGTTTGGAAATAATAATAATAATAATATTATATAATTTATGTTCTATCAAAATAATTCTAATCGGTTCTCGATGCCTTATCTATCAGCTTTGATCATCGAACTCGTACTTGGATTCGTAACTCAATTTCAGTATCCGTATCAGTGTGCGTATCAGTGTCATCTCCCGTTCTATCTAGCCTCGAAAGGTGAGCAATCACTCACGATTAATGTTCTTTTATTTATTAAATTTGATTTCAATTGAAACGACAATTGAAATATGTTGCTGTTAGTTATTTACACTGTTATATATGTTATTACCTGCATCAGTTCACCTGTGACATCTGACACCATTATTTATTAATTATACGATGATAATTCCGTTTGATTGATAATTGATTAATTGTTTGATGTTTATATTGGATGTTAAATTGTAATGTATAAAGTGATAAATATTATGCAAATAAATTTGACGTAGGATAGTTAAAATTTGAATCGACACATATGTTGAATTTGATTAGTTGAATATGACCCCTTTTAATTGTTAAATTAATTGACATGTAGAATAGTGATAATTACACTTTGAACCATTGAACGTATATTTGATTAATTGTTATAGTGTTAAAATTGAAATCGAATGACAATTGAAGAACCGTATAAATATTAGTGTAATAATCTTTAATCTACATGAAATGATAGTGTAGATTCTAGAAATAATTTTATTAATTTACACAAATAACAATGTCAATTAATACGATTATTTTGGGATTATTTGAATTGATTATTGGATTGATATTGATTGTTGTTATTGCTTGTTTATTTACTTTGACACCATCCCAGTTATCACACTGCAAGTTCCCTTTGCTATGTTTTGATTTTGAATTGAATTGAAATCGGGTTGAAATGATAAATACCCAAATGAACTTGACTTAGGATAGAGAATTAAATAAAACCCGATTGGTCAATGATTTGTTTTAAAAATAAAATGAAGATTTTATTTAAATAATTAATATGGTTTTGAAACGAAGTTGGAATTTGAATTTTAATGAAAGGAAATGTTAATACTTAACAATCTGAATCAAAATATTAACATAGTAGATGATGAATGAACGTTGTTTTAATATTTGGAATTATTAATAATTAAGTTTGAAATTATTTGATAATTAAGTTTTGAAATTATTTAATAATTAAATAAGATTGAATTATTTAATAATTAAATAAATTGAATTCTTTAATAAGTGGAATTGAACTTCTTGAATAAGTGAAATTAAGTTTCTTTATAAATTGAGTTTTGAAATTGTAACTAAGTAAATAAATAAGTGAAATTGAATTTTCTTTAACAAGAAATAAAATGTGTTTATTGAAATTTATGTAAGACTTGAAATGTAAAGAATTTGATTGGATGAATTTAATTTAATGCTATTGTAAGTTTTGATAAAATGGAGTTGAACTTAAGTAATTGATTTAATGAATTGGAAATTAAATAGAAATTGTTTTGAATGATAAATTTACTTGACGAATGTTGAATGAAATCGATAAAGGAATTTAAATTGATTCGAATGTTAAATTAAATTAATTTAAATGATTTCGGAATGAAATTGATATACGAACTTGAAGCAATATTTGAATTGTTTTAAATAAAAATTTGAAAGTGAATTATAAGATTTTGAAATGGTAATTTGAAAGTTTGAAACGTAAATTATGGAAATTGTTTTAGAAAGAGAAATGAAATGTTGGTTTACAAATTCTAATTGAAATTGTAATTGATTTGGTTTTCGAAATATATAAACGACCAATCGGTGTAATAATTACGAAAGTTATTAAAGAGACCGGAATCGGTTAAGGGCATACTCTCTGTCTAAACCAAAAACCACTTTAATAACTATACGTGGAGTGTGATCCAGAATGAAGTGGTTGGAATGATGTACATGATGACTGAAGAAAGAGAACGATAATGGATAGCCTTGACACTTGTGTCAAATTGGAAATGACTAAAACAGGAGCCGTGCCGGGCCAAATGGAGGTCAGCTACCTCGAGCGAATACACTTCTTTGAAAACTACTCATTACTTGTTGTCGATTGGTGCACCCTTGATTTTGGGAGTGTTGTTTCACGGTGTTGCGATCGCTGCGGCGATGCGTTCTCACCAGTCCGGATCAGGCAAACGGTAGTTTCACTACCTTGGGTATTGCCTCATGTGCCTTGTCATACTTGGATCCCAATATTCGCCACCACTACGATTTGTTTTGTGTTATACCTATGGAGTACTCCTTGATATCCCACTAGTTTACGGTGGAGTTTACAGTGCTGTATAGACTATGACGCTTATATAAAATGTGTTAAGGGGGATAATGGTAACGCTTTAATACTATTTTGATATCTTATATTACTGATAGGCATTATCTACTTATCGTACACTACTACATAGTAGATAGTTTAACGGATCCTTAAAGGATGGTTATTCCAAACATTCTTTGAGTTACTTGTATTTCAATTGCTATTTCACTTGAGTTGGATTTATTGATATAAGAATGTTAATCCTGACTCGAGTGTTTTGTGTTTTGCTTTACGCTCGGGTCAGACTGAGTGTACCAGTATTCGAGACTCACCTTTGGAGTTGGAGCTTTGCTTGAAGATCCAGCCATCTATTCTGCTTTCGGTATTCGATGATTCCAGTGATGTATTCTGATTTGTATCTGATGTATCGTGTTACTCTTCCGTTGTATCTGGTTTAACTCTGATGTAACTTATATATTTATATAGTAGCTTCATGAACTACTATCTCTTTTATTTCCGTTGCATTTATTACTCTGTGTTTGTGATTTGTGATTATTTATTTACTGTATATGTTCAGTTTTGCCAAATTTAAATTAACAACGCGGTATTTTGAATTATTCAAGTCCGACATGTGCGGATGCGAATGGTCCAAAATACCGGGTCGTTACAATTACTATAATAAAATAGTAGATAACTAAGAGACAAATAAATGCATGTCTCCTTGTACCATCACACCTTCAATTCATAACCAGACATATGTATCAACCTATCAGAGTATAACTAAAAGAAAAAAAATGATATAAGAGGTTAGACATATGTCTGGTGAGTGAAAATGCATCAGTGTAAAATATTAATAAGCTAGTAAAATAACACTTATGCTCGAAAACCATACATTAACCTATGTCAGCTGCACCTAAAAAGTCAGCTAAACATAATATGATACTATATTGACATCGTATGCTAAGGTCTCACTAAAATCTATCATATGCCTAAACATATATACATGACTATGCTTGAATCACAAACTTGCATGCCGATATGTATGCGACTTACTACTGAAGATCTACGTTTCTCAGCCCGCTATTGCCAAATCATATTCGACTTGCTACTAAAGATCTATGTGTCTCGGCTAGATTTTGCAAAATCATATGTGACTCATTATTGAAGTTCTATATGTCTTATCCTGCTATCACAAAATTATATGTACACTATTGTGCTCAAAGTTCTAACTCGTGTACTGCCTACTATGACACTATTGGGCTCAAAGTCTCAACTCACCGTCAATAGATGTCACTAGCCCCAACGAAGTGCACCTGACCCTACCATATGCCACTCTATTGAGATCAAAGTCTCAACTGAAGTGGCACGTACATGACCCTATCATGGAAATCATATGTGACTGTTGAGGTCAAGTCTATGCTAGACATTCGCTTAATGGTATGTGGCACTATTAGGATCTAGCCCAAGACTCGTCATCATCTCACTATTTACAAAGCTAATGGATCAAGCCCCAACCTATAAGTGCAAAAACATAATACAAACTTGTCCAACTAAGATAATTTTCTAAATTATCTCAAACCATAGCAAACGATATACCAAAGCACTTCTCATCTTGCCATGATCGCAATGCCATAAACCACACATGAAACAAAGTTAGTATGTGAGAGTTATAAGCGTTCAAAGATAGGGGAATATAGTAAGTATTAAATTAATTATTTAATTATAATATTCTATTTTATTTATATTTACAATTATTTTAGTTGCTGCATTTGCTACGGTAACATGTAAATCACAACATCATCGTTTTCAACACAGCCACGTGGCTTTCCATCATCAACCCGCCTTGCCCCGACCACCATTGCCAAATCCGAGAACACCACAACTTTCCCTTACCGTGCCGATTCTAACACCCATCTCCGCCATATCTCTGGTCAGCCCAAACGGAAAACGCCACCATTTCCTTCATGGCCAGATCTACATCCTCTTCATCACGAGATGTTCAATCAGATCCGGCCATGTCCATCTACTCGTCATCCTCTTCACATTCTAGGCCTTCGATCATTGTATAGTCGCTGTTTTACCATTGGATTGAAATGAACGGTTCATGTTTATCGAACTTCAAATGTGCTTTTTGATTAATCCGTATAACAAATTTACGAACGAATACCACCAGTGGATTCGCGTCATCGAGAACTGCAACGCTGATATATAGTATGTCTAGTTCAAAAACATTTTTGTATTTTGCAATTTTTAATCAAGGAGTGATTAAATTTTTCTAATTACAATTGATAAAATTTAGATTTTTAACTATCTAGCTACGGCATACTACACCCTAATCATGTTTATAAAAAAAATTACTTTTTTTTAAATTTCAGTTACCTCAGTTGACTAGATTTACGACCATAAGGGATGATTTATTGTATCTTACTAATATATATATACACAAATATGATGAATACCACTCACCAATTAACCGTGCATCTTCTCTGATTTGAGGTGAATCATCCTTCTTCCTTGCTGTCCACTAACTCTTCGCCTTGGAAACGCCAAATTTCCTATTAGCTTCGATTTATTTATGTAGCTCTCTTCGTGGTGATCGGTTTCATATATTTATTCATTTAATTTGGATTAGAGAATCGATTTTATTTAGAGATAGATGAAGAAAAAGATGAAGATTAAATGTAAGATGTTTAGGCTAAAGTGTGATTACAAAATAGGTTTTCATTTTTATTTATATGCTGAAATAATCCAAATTTAGGCTAAAATCTAGAAATTATATATTATGAAAATGTCACTGGGTTTGTGACTTCTTCTAATTTCTAGCCCGTTTAACCAAATTCAGCAACTTATATATGTTTCCTGACTATAAACGGAATTTTGGATGCAATAATATAGGTCTTGAAGCCTAAGTCCAACTTTTGTAACAATTTGCTATTTTTCCCTTTATGTGAAATTATGATTTTACACTTTTTAACATAGTTATTTAATCTTGTGAAAATATGGGTTGTTATGTTCTTTCCCCATCATCCCCAAAGTTCTAAGAGATGGATTATGTAACTTTCTTTGCATCGTACAAACATACAAAACAGACAAAGCTACATCAATCTATCATCCATTAACAAAAGTGAAAGCATGACCAAGAGTATATAATATAGATGATAGATAAACTACAAAGATATGATATAAGATGAGTACAAATGCAACTAAATCGACCTCCTATATGAATGCATGTGCAGTGCAACAATATGTATGCAAACATCCTAATATATGCAAATATAATTTTTATATGTATGCACATTCATACAACTATATGCAACATCCATGTCAAAGTGCAAGTAAACAACCACATCCATAAACACAATCAGTATACACATATAAAAGAAATAGCATATATAAAATTATCTAACTAAAGTCATAACATCTAGCCATAGGTTTCTATCCTTGGTTGGAATGTGTATACATATAAGCCAACACGGTAAAAACTAAACTGGTATAACCAAAATAAAGCAACCATAGAAACTAAAACACGTCATAAGGAAGTGCATATGACCAATCCAAACATCCAACGTCGCCTATGACAGCTAGCAAGCTAAAGCAACCATGCAAAAAAATAACGACCTAATGAGCAAACTAACCTACAAATTAACCAAAAGAGTAACTTATTGGAAGAGAGGTCGTCTTAGGAAACTCAGATTCTCTCCTTAGGTTCCCATGTACTCTTGTCCAAACCATTCCTTCGCCATACTAGGCCTAACTTCATTCCTCATTTTTATGTTGTATCACATCAAGTCCCAATATGTGAATACACTTACGAAGTATTCTAGACTCCCTCTCTACATTTCCTCATCAGCCGACTAGTCTCTACCATAACCACCAAATCCGTCAACATGCGTTTGCAGATGGAATAAATATAAAACATGTGAACACCTACCGACTTTTCAAGAATCTCACTCAAATGTGCTAACTTCCATATTCTCTATAAAATCAGGAAAGGTCCACCAACTTATGATGCTAGCTTTCCCACATAACATATCTCAATAGCAAGTCCTTCACCCACATAGCTACCCACTATGAACTCTCTGTGCATGCCTATCCTATGTGGTTTCCATTCCTTAGCATATCATTGAGGTGTCTTTAATCATACAATATCCATATAGCTTAGATTTAAATAGATTGTATTATTGGCATATCTCTATTGTCAAATACCTTTTGCAACATACTTCACTACTTGCTTCGTCATCCTCAGCCAATAGAAAATCCTCTTCATATCCTTTGACATACCTCACTAAATTCCTTCTTCAAGTAAATGGCATGAAAACATGATAATGGATAGTGTCTTCCTCTAAGTGGACTAACAGTTTGGATTCTTAGACGAACCTCATACCGAATCACCAATTAATTTATGGATATCATAGGTGGATGATTCCTTATTTTTAGTGAACAATATATAACTATAATGAATTCATTGACTAGGTTATGCACTTTTCACTTATTTTTCTAGTGAATCGGGCACTGAAAATAAGTTATACACAAAAGGTCGCTATTTCAAAAAAATTCACTTCATAAGATAGTTCTTTCAATCTAAGTGATGGCTGAAAAGAATTAATCTTAATTTTTAGTTAATTTTCTTTCAAATCGTCAGATTTCATCTTTCTTAAAATCGCCTTTGTACCCCAGCACGTGCAAGTCAAGACATTTACTTCATGTCTTGAAATCACCCCAACACTAGATACTTTAAAAATAGTATTAACTACACATGCTTTTTAAGTCCTATAAACCTACATACGGCTAGAATACCTTATGTACATCGCTGTACTCCAAAAACACTTTATATAGACAAGTGTAGTCATCCTCTATCGGTGATTACCTCAAAATCAAATCTTCTATTATTTCATCATTTAAGAAACTTATCACTTAATTGTGCTCTCATGCTTCTTAACATCCTATGTAAGCGTACCTCAAGCCTTTAACATAAATATATATATGTTAATTACAAATAACATTTAATCACGTATGTCTTAACAATTCAAAAGAATAAATTTTGACTTGTTATTTTCTTCTAGATTATAAATCATCCTAGTATTGTTTATTACAGAAATATATTTTCTATCATCCTAAAAGAGGGAATTAGGCACAAGACAAACTTTGAAAAAAAATTAGGTTGAAGGACACAAAGTTTCATTTTTGGGCTGAAGGACAAAGTTTGAAAGAAAATTAGGCTGAAGGAAAATGCTAAATATAGTTAGCATTTTGTACAGTGCAAACATTGTACAAAATGCTAATTATAACTAGCATTATATCCAGTTTTACATTGTACAAAATGCTAGTTGTATTAGCATTGTCCTTCAGCCTAATTATCTTTCAAAATTTGTCCTTCAGCCTAAAAATAAAACTTGTTGTCCTTCAGCCAAAATTTTTATAAAAATTTGTCCTTGTGCCTATTTTCCACATCCTAAAATAGTATATAATCTCCAAATCAATAATATACCTCAAAATCCCTTTGTTTTGAACGTATTACTCTAAATATCCCAAACATCCTTATTTAATTCAAAAACAATAATTTACATAAAATTGCCTTAAAAAAGCAACAATATTACATCACTCTACATCAAATAATAATATTTATTTGAATCTTTTTTCGCAACTATTTTATTATTATATAATTCAAAAATAACAATATTCTATATTAAATCCCAAAAATACTTTTTATTATTATATACATTAAAAATAGTAATAATTTCTTCCAATAATACTCATGGAAAATATCACTTATTATTATTATTATTCTCAAAATACGTCTTATTTTTATTACATAAAAAATAATAATTTTTTTATAAACTCCTTAAATAGTTATATTATTATTTACTCAAGATTTAGATAATCTTCTAAAATCATATTACTATTTATTTAAGTTCCACCAAACTTTATAAATAATAGTAAATTCCCAATTCAAAATAGTTTTTTCGTTATTATTTCAAGATTTTCCAAACTACATAAATAATACCCTCATTAATTTTTGGTGCAAATCCCTATGTCTCGGATCCATAATGTCACTTTCTAGCTAGCGCAAAGCACACTACTTATTAACTATCCTAGCTAGTTCACCATAATCCATTCAAATATATAGGTTGTGCAATTCTTTTCTAGTACAACCAAATTTCAATTGAAAATATCAATAAATTTTTAGTTTAGTTTTTTTCGAGGTCGTTGATCTCAAAGCTTATTCTTTACAGACTAGTAAGATTTGAAAACCTCACTATTAACTTTAACAAAATTTTAATTTCGATCATCACATTTTTATTCAAAATAAATTCTTTAAATTCTACTTGAACCGATTTTCAATTTTTTTTCCTTTAGACGTTCAATGCTAGCTCATTTCATATGAAATCATAACTCAAATTTATTTTAATTTAATTACTTTATATATGTTTATTTGTCCTTAAATAAACAATTATTATACTTTTTATTTCCAATGTTAATTTATTTTAGTAATTCTTCAAAATATCCATTCTTAAATATTTAACCTTCAAAATTCAATCCTTTTATAGCTTTAGCAATTTAATATTAATTACTGAAAAATGTAATTAGACTTGATTTAACTTTGGTTATTTTCTAGAATACTCATACTTCATTTTTATAACATTATATCATATAATTTTTAACCATTTTATCATATATATAAGTATATATCATTTTATTTGATGATTAGCCAATTTCAGTCATCGTTAAATAACACCAAACGTGTGTACAAAATATAATTTGTAAAGTTGGCTACGAACTATATCTATGTCGAATTCTGAAATAATTTACAAAATTTTAAATACTTCATCAATGGTATTTCCAAGAATTTATATAAAAAATCCTATAATTTCCATTCGTAAGCACATACATAACGCAATTGAAAATTTCCATAAGGTTTAAAATATTTTTTTTTCAATTCAAATTCTTTTTAAAATGGTTTAAATTTGACTTAGAAAATAAATATATAACATACACCATTTAAACTTTACCATTATAAATTATAAATTTCCATAAAATTATAAAGCAAGTGTAATATTTAAAAATATTCAAAATGTGACAAAATTACTTATATATATAAAATAAAGGAAATTCAAAATGATATGTCTTTACTTATCGATTTACTTTAGAAAGTTTCTTTATCCAAAGAAAAGTTTATAATAAAATATGACGGCAACAACGCACCTTACACGATTATTTTCAAAAACAAAGGCTTTAATATATTTATCGAAAATTTCTAATGAAAATTTCCTCTTATGAAATTTTCTCTTGTTTAAAACTTAAAAAAGGGGTTACATAGTTAAAAAACTTCAACTTCTATATTTTCCTAAAAATTTGAAACACTATGTTTTTCTAACTTTTTAAGTAAAACATTTTAATTACTTTAAATTAATTTAATTACTTTAATTGGAGTATATCATCACTTACACAAGCCCAACTAGGTCATATTATCTTAAAAATTTGCTTACTACCTTCAATGTCACATTATATCCTACAGACTTAAGGGTGCTGTTCTTCTTTTTCTTCATCCTTAATCCCATAATTTACTCCACTGCTACTCTGTATATAAAGTCTTTTTCAACAATTCTCTATGGAGTAAACTACAATAGACATGATGAATTTTTCTGCCAACCCAAACTATTTAAATATCAACATTTATTTAACTCATAGTTGTTTACTTTTATAATGGATAAGCCAACAACTACCTCCACGAGTCAATATATGTTTGGTATGGTGTAAAAATAATATAATATATAATATATAATATAAATAATAATCATAATACATTCTCTTATACATCCTAATTTAGTAGGAATCACCTAACCTAAGCTCCAATATCAAATAAAACAACCTGTCATATACGATGGTCTGATTCATGATTGAAATGACGTGGACATCGTAAACCTTGCAATTGGTTGATCCTTTTAAGGTAAAATATAAAACATATCACAGAGCTATCTAAAATATTCTACATTTTTTGAAAATCATAGCATAAGTATTAAATTATAATAATCAATAATATAGTAATCCCAAATAAACTTCACTTACAACGTCTCTCTACATTAGTAACAAAATCAACATAATGTTTGGAAATTACTGAGATAAAATAGTAAATAACTAATAGACAAATAAATGCACATCTCCATCGTACCATATCGCCTCCACATCATCAGCAGTCCTCTCTTTTGACCTATCTAAGTATAACTAAAGAGGGTAAAATGGTAAGGAGATCAGACATACATTTGGTGAGTGAAATCTTTGTTGTGATTTATGTTTTACTTCGACAATTATTTAAGTATAATATTATATTTTCATTTACATTTACATTTTTTTTAATTGCTATGTCTGCTACAGTAAAACGTAAATCACGACATCAACGATTTCAACCCAACTGCGGCTTCCAATCACCATCCCACCTTGCTCCAACCACACCACCACCTTCCCCTCACCATGTCGATTCCAATGCCCATCTCCACCACACATCCTATCAGCCCAATCGTAATATGCCACCATCGCCTTAACGCCTAGATCTATATCCTCTTTATCATCAAGCGGATGATCAGACCCTGCCATGTCCATCTACTCAGCATCCTCTTCACATCCTTAGCCTTCGATCGTCATATCATCAATGTTTAATAGTCAAATCGAAATGAACAGATCACAATCGTCGAACTTCAGATGTGGATCAATTCGTACACCTAATTGACAAACGAATGGCACTAATAGACTTGCATCATCAAGAACTACAACTTTGATATATAATATGTCTAGTTCAGATCACTTTTGTATTTCACACTTTTTAATTAGAAAGCAATTAAATTTTGCTAATTACAATTGATAAAAATTAGATTTTTAACTACCTAGCTATAGTGTACTACACCCTAATCATGTTTTTTTAAATTGTTTTTTTTTAATTTAAAATACCTCAGTTGACGTGATTGTAATAACCCAATATTTAAGTAGTAATTAATTAACATTAATAATAGTAATTTATTTAATTATATTGGAATTTGATGTTTTATTTGATAAATTGATTTGGTAATTATTAAATAAAAAGATTTAAATCGGCAAAACATGATATTTAAAATTTTAAATAAGTTAAAAATTTGAAAATAATGTTTTAAAAGGAGATGTAATCGAAATAAGATGCTAGTTTGAGAAAGATGTAGTTTGGGAATAGTTTATAATAATTTTAATAAAATAGAAATTTAATTTGTATGAAAAATTATATAATAAATATTTTTATTTATTTTAGCTTGTCCCAAATTTAAATGACCCAAGCCCAAGAAATAATGCCCAAATCCATTTTTCCATATTTCTCTTTTAATTTCCTTGAGTGCAAATTCTTTGCATGCTAGCTTAATTCATTTTCTATCTTCTTACTGAAGCCTTCGAATCTAATTCTTTTCACCTTTAAAATTCAAAAAACTTGTATAAATCATAATAAAATACTATGTTTTAATATGAGTATCTTCAAGCTTATATGCATCTATATTTAAGAGGGAGGTTTGTGCATCAGTTCTATGGTGAGTCACTTAAGAGAAATTCTCTCACAAAATCTATGCTAGTCAATTGCTGTGTTTGAGTTGTTCTTATGGATGTGTTTTATGCTTGCATCAAAATTGTACCTATATCATTAAAAATCGATCATAATAAAATGTGACATGGTACCTGGAGTGACCTTGATAGGTCGACTTAAACCTAGCCAAGGTCAACCCGATGAAGTCGACCATTGGTGAGTTCAAGTCGACCTATAGAGGTCGAACCTAATTTCCATTTCTTGCATGCAATTTTTGATCTCAGGCCTTCAAATTTATTTCTCTTTATGCAATCTTGGTTAAGTATATTTTAAGGTTTATGTGTGTTTTAGGGTATGAGAGCGTGCATTGATGTGTGCACCTGTACATATATGTGTGTGTGTGTGTGTTACCCTCTGTTTTAGTTTACTCCGTTTCTTCTTCTGTTGAATTAAATTAAGCTTCCACTTCCCTGTGTATTGCTTTGATCTGCTGCACTTTGTTATTGCTCCTGATTTTGTTTGCTTGCTTGAATTCTTAGTGTGTGTGTGTGCACGCGCGCGCAGCCTATAAATGTATAAGTTTTATATTTATAAGTGATGTTTATTTAATTTTTCATTAAGCTATAACAAAATACTTATATTATACTTTTATATCTTTTTATAGAATATATGAATTAAAATAATTTAAAGTTTCATATCTAATAAAGTGACTTAAATAGCATTGGTTAAATGGAAGGAAATTATCTAATGTTTCTTAGTTAATATCCTATAATAATCAAAGTATAATATATGGAATTTTAACGAATTATCCAATTTTTAATGTATTATAATGAACATGTATATATAAATTGATTAGGATGTTAATAATTATTTAAAAAATAGTAATTAGTTATAAAAGAAAATGGAATAATTCTTATGTAAAATTGTAGTAGAATAAATTAATGTTTAGTATCAAAGATGAGAATGAGATTTCTAATGTAATTAGTGTATATTAAACACAATTTAATCTTATAAAAGGCAGTGAAATTAAATATATATTGTAAAGAAAATATGATAATTGTGTTAGGTAGTCATTTAACTAAATCTATGGTATTATTTATTATTCATTTTTACTCATCGATTTTGTTATACAAGGTTAAATGTTGAGTTTGATTATTGATTTGTCTACTTTATATTTTTTTATATATATATATATAAACACTTACATATACAATTCAAGTTTTGATAAAGTTTTTATCTAATTATGAATAAGTTAAACTAGTTTTAATGTTTTATAATTGTTTAAAATAGAATTTAATCATAGTAAATTATGAAATAATGTCTATATGTAATATTTAACTTTGTAAACAATTTTGTAAATTTAAAATAAGATTCTGATGTTATTAATAAATATATAAAAAGATTAATTTTATATAAAGATAAGATTTTTATTGTAATTATTAAACTATATCCGAGTTTAGATAATTATTTAATTAATTTTTGGAATATGAATTTTTTATCCGTCTATTAGTATTGATTTTGTTATATAAAATTATATATTGTGAATGATTTATTATTAAGTATTGTTTTGTTAATTTTATATCTACTTGAATAATCTATTTTATCTTTATATTATTATTCTGATATTTCTTTCTTGTTTATGGAATAATAATTGTATAATTGATTCACCGTTGATAAGGGTTTGATTGGTGTTTTTAATATGATACGGTGATGACATCTTTGTTATGATTTAACTGTGTTTAATCTTGTACGACAAGAAATATGAATAGATGGAGTTATAATACCTTTCGGGATGAGGCATGCAAAAATATTTCTTCGATTATTCTTAAGACTCATTATATAGAATATTATGGGAATTGAGTGTAGTTTATAAGCAGTGAATAAATGTTTGGTCATCACGCAGTGGTATGAGACGCTGTTGTGATATTTATTTGGATATTCATTATAAGTAAATGACACTCGCATGATGGGAATAAGCGGATAGTGTGAGGTGATACATAGTGATATATGGCTCCATACCTATAGTTGGTGAGGCTTTCGTTCTATATGTATTGGTTCTATATGCCACTATTACGATGTACTCCTATTATGTTTGTTGGAGAGGACCAGATGGCCAGTATCCACCCTGGCGGCCTGATCATGGGGTCGCTCCCTAGATTATTGCACTGTATTATATAGCTTCGTGCTGCCTTTATGCGCGGTTTTCCCCTTGTTTCACCTAGGCCATTAGTCTATTACCTATAGGGCAATTTGAGTTTCGTGACTTATTGGTCCTCGCATTGAGGAGTACATCGGTGGATACGTGTCATGATGACTGTGGAGCTAATTCAGACTTTAGAGACAACATGTCTCTGGAGCTTGCATGCATGCTATCAGTCTCCCTTCTAGTACTGATGGAGTAGTAGAATGGCATATACGATTGGTACACCTCACTATAGCATTGATATGGGCCAGGTGCCATATATTATTATTATTATTAAACAACTCTACTTGGGACTTCATGTTTATCATACAGTCATTTTCCATCATGATACTTTTAGATATTTTATATATGAGGAGATGAGATTATACCTCAGGTATATGATCATTGTATAGTGGATTCTCAATATATTGATATGCAGCCTCTATTATATTTGATATTGATGATTATGTTTTATTTATCAAGATTAAGAGATATATTTGGGCAGTGCCTTGTGCTACCCTGATTATACTTGGTGATATCTCTTTTATTGATATTTCTGGATTTAGTAATGATTCTAGATATGTATGATTTACCCATTAGTATTGATTATATGATTTCAAATGTGAAATGTTTCTATATGGGTGATGACATCTTTTAATATCGATGTTGATTAGTTTCATATGAGTTTGAGATATTTGGAAGAAGTAGTGCCTGGATGACTATGTATGGCATTATACACATTCCCTATATCTATATATGCGTTCTTTGACATTCCATCAGATAATATGATTATATTAGTGAGTTATTATATTATCATCCCATGTTTACATTGAGTTAACCTTATTATAGTTACTTGATTAGACATAGTCTGACCCATATGATATTTAAATAATACTCGGGTCAGTCCGAGACATTTTAGGTATAGTGATGACATGACCAATGTTTGTTTTATTGGGCTTAGAGAAGACATATCTTAAGAGTACTGTAGTATACTAGTATGATATTGATTTACTATATATCTAGACATTTATTTGTATATTGATTATTCATTATGTTTCATTGAGATAGTTGATATTTGAGTCGAATTGTACTCTTTCTATACACATATTATATATTATATGTTATCACTATGATTGTGACTCTATGTTCTTTTTTATTTACTGTAAATTGTGTATTGCTCTATTGTGACGATCCGCAAATCTGTACCCTCTGAACCGACAATAAACCACGCCTGTCGACCCAGAGCGAATAGAATTGCAGATGATTATGAGAAAGAAAAGAGAGGGTGAAAGGAAAGAGAGAAGAAAGAAGAAGAGAGAGAAGCAGAAACAAAACAATACATAATCTCACGTCACAGCGGAATAACATATAATACAGATCAATAATCTTCACAAAAAGAAACTGTAATATACATAAATCAATATCAAAGTACACGATAAGTAATCATCAGCTTGGACAGATATAATAACCTATCCACACAAATGCTGATAATTTACAACAACAATAATGCAAAGCAGCGGAAAAATAAACATATATGTGTATACGACATGAAGATCTCCAGCTTGCCTGCTGAAGCTCCAAAAGCACCAAATCTAAACCTGTAAATACACTCGGTCTAACCCGAGCATTGAAAGGGAAGAATGCCCGGATCAATCTGGTAAACCATCATGAGAAAAACACACCTCTACTGAATTTATAAAGTTATCAAAACTTTTCCTTTATCAAAACAAAAGGTATCTCGTAAGACAATGTCCACACATAAAACAGACGGGTTTTTCCCTTATGATAACCAAAACCTTTTCATATCAAATCACATTATATTATAATAGTGTCTATTATACAAATAATAATCAACATAGCTGAAATTGTTACCATTATTAAATTCCTGCAATACTAGGCTCTACAAACAAAATGGCAGGCACATAGTGGAATTTGGATTCCATACAAATGACTAGGTGAAGCAACTACCTTTCAAAACTAAACTCTGTACACCTCTAGAGGGATGTACCTAGGGAGCAGATACTGCTCGCCCAAACCAACACAAGACCGGCCTACCCATTCTTGGATAGTACCGAATATGTCATCACTCCAATCGTTACCGATCTATAATCCATGGACACAAGCATACATCAACAATAATCAGATACACGACGTCATAGCATGTAAATATATATCTAGAAGAGTGATGACATCTCCTGATGGAAGCGACCCACTTAGCCTTGCTGCTTCTATCCCTGTTTTAGTCATTTTTCGAGGAGTGAGGCCAAAAGAGGTATCGGTTACCTTTCACATATCACATATCATCATCATCATCATCTTGGAATGCCACATTGCCATTTCCATTGACTACTAATTGCCTTCCACAAAAATACAACCCTTGAGCTCGTATGTCTCAAGGAGGGTGTTAAGCTAAAAGAAGTTTCCTTGTCCGCCACCACATGATGTACGTTTGTAAAAACCAATGTACGTAATCTTAGAATGCAATGCCAGACACTCATCCATACAAGTTGTCCAGGAACAGGACAAACCAAAGGTACTCTCCTACCACATCCTATAGGATTAGTAGCGACAACCCGTACAATGAATATTTCATAACGGAGAGACTACTGCTACTAAATGTATATTGGGATTTTAACCCCAAATAATCAACAAGCAGTCCTTCACTATGAAAATCCAACCATCAATATCATCGACCAACCTACACAATCTTCGCATATATGTTATTCTGAAGTGGTTTTCAGATAAATCTGATCCCGATCTCTTCGCACCAACAATGCAAAAGCGTTTCTCAACCTCAAACAAAAACAAAGTCTCGTAGACTTATCATGTTTCCAACTTTCAACTTTCTATCCTTCGGCCAAGAAGGAAGCTAAATAGATTGGAGTAATCACTCTGCACTACACGAATCAACATTCTCTACGCAAACTATCACTACACCATATAAGCAATTTCGCGACACCATAGTGCGGCAAATTCACAACGGACTTAGGCCGTTGCAATATTCCAACGGCTTTGAACCGTTGCGAACCCTTTGGCAACGGCTTTGAGCCGTTGCTATATTAGAACGGGTTAGGGCTTTACGTGTGGTCTTCGAATAATAGCACGCCTTCAAAACAATACCCCGTACCCTTCATTTTTTTTGCTCCCGCGCCTCCTTCCTAATTTCTTCTAGCAACAGGGCGATTTCCCCAAATCCCACAAAACCTAGTTCCACGTTCTTTCCACTTCTCTTCATTTTTGTGTGCTGAATCCTGTAGATAATTTTTCAGGTAATTCCTCTCCAACCTGAAATCCTTATTCTAGTTTGTTTTGTCTCTTATTTAATTTATTTGTGCCTATTCCTTCTTGCGTGTCTGATTAGAGACAAACGCAAAAGCATAATTTTGACAAAAAGATAAATTTGATTATCTTTTTGTTTAATTAGAAGCTAAATTTATTTATTTTATATTAAATGCTTAATTTGTTTATCCTTGATTTAACTCTTGTTTTGTATTTTTGTTCAAGATCTTGTTATCTTTTTGTAGATCGTCTATGTTGGATACTTTGCTCTACCTATTTCAATTGTTGCATATGTGAAGATGCATGTGTTAATAAACTTTTCATCTGCCTCTTGTATAGAAAATGAAATTAGTACCATTAGTGCTTGATATGCCTTGTAGTGTCAGTTTGTATCAATTTGTAATGGTTTATGGTTATTGATGAGATGATAATAGGCTGTGGATCCCATATTATTGTGGTCAAAGTTTAGATCGTTGTTTGCATGCTGAACTTCTTATGAACAAGATGTCGTATTGTTGTACTTTTGTTGATCGGATAATATATAGAGAGATTTTGGCTTAGAAATAAGATATTTGTATCCGATAGATTTGTAAGTATAATCCTATTTAATAGAAAGCTGCCCAGATATTTCTTCTGTGTTTTTTCTCTGAAGCTTGAATGTTGAAGTTAGAATTTCTCCTCAAGCTTGAATCATTTTGAAGTTTGAATGATTATTAGGGTAGTTATAATAATTGGACGCTTGTGGCTCAAAAGAAAACAAGGCTTGGTGAAAGCTTTTGTTTCAACTGTGTTATCAATTGTAATTGTATCCATATTAGCAACTGAAGTAACTTTGAAACTGATACAAATCTCTCTAATCCTTATATGTTTTTAGTACCATTAGTCCATCTGCAAAGTTCCAAAAAATTATCTGACTCCCTGTTTTCATTCTCTATTTCAATGTCAGTAACATTATATTGTGCAGTTAATTTGACAAAATCCTTTTGCTTTGGAGTAATAGGAAGTAAAGTTTGGTCCACTGCCTATCGTATTTGTATCTTTTTCTGGGGGATCCAAAGGCTGTCTTTACAAGGTTCTTCGGGTAACTTTTTATTACCTGTATTTAATTGTTATGAACTCGTAAAGTATTTGATCTTTATGTTTGTGTACGTGGAATAACTTACGTGTGCAATTATTTCAGTTGTTGGAGGGGAAATTGTGAAGGATAGCCAATCTGGTATGTTGTTATTTTGTATTTTGCCAATTTCTATTACAGCTATTGGTGATCACTTTCAACAGTTATTTAATAATCTGTCATTCAGTTTGTAAGCATAACATGGTAGAAAAAAATATTACAATTCCAGCAATTTATATAAAACAATAGCATTCAGGTATGAAGTAATACCCTGCCCATCCTTTACCCATTCACCTTCAAGACAAACCTTAGTAAGATTTTATATAACAATTTGCATCCCTGCCCATCCTTTACCCATTCACCTTCAAGACAAACCTTAATAACAAAGATTCCATGAACTCACTACTCCCAATAAATGTGTTGGTGTGCTGAACTCATCATGCGTGCAGGTTAGAGGTATCTGTTTATATCTTCTACAATGAATACAATATTGAAGCTCAAGCTTTATGCACCCTAGTGAAAACCTTGACATATCCAGTACATTTTAAATTTCAGTTGTTACAAGTTATTTCTTAAATAATTGATGTTCAAATTGTATTAGATGGAATAAATCAGCAGCTACAAATATCTTGTCCAACTGGTTTTTTATTGGCACAATCTGTTTCCGTAAGTATGATATGGTCATGTCTTTTACTGAACAATTTAACACCTTTAGATAGAGATTTAAACTCGATATTGTTTTTCTTCTTCGTAGTTAAATTATATTTGAGGTTTAAAATCTGGTTGAATTAAATATTGGGTGCTTGTAGATGCAGTACCCGATAGTTTCCTTTTTATTGGATGGGTGTGACGAACTACAGACATGGTAGTATGATGATATACATTCCCTTATTTTCGTAATTTAAAGTATGTCTTATCTGATAGAAAGAAAATATTGTTAAATATTAGATTGACACATTTTAAGCAGAAGTGTTTTTTTAAAAAGGGTTCAAACATTCTATTAATAACCAAGTAAACAAAAGAGAGTACAAAGTTCAAACAGTATAGAAATACAAAACGAAACCAGGCATGTTATCTTCATTACAACTAAAACTAGGCCCAACAGCGAAATGAACAAACAAGGCAACACCCGAAACCCACTTGAAGCTTCCAGACTACTCGGTAGGTTAAAACGACAAGCCTTCACTTGAGAACTACTTCATTTACTCTCGAACAAAAAAAGATAAGGCAACACTAATGGCGGCGAAGGAAGTAAACAAACTCATACTCTAATCAGGCTCAATTCCTTCAGCTAGGCCACGTCAAAGCAAGAAGCATTCTAGGGAGCTCTATTCCAAGAATCAGATCCTTCGCGAGAGCAAGCAACCACAGATAAGAGTCCAAATCCCGTAAAGGTTATACCTTTTAGCTTTATAAGGATTTTAACAACAGATCTCATTGTTTTAGGAACTCAGGACAGGAAATGGAGTCACTAAGACATCAAAGTCACTAAAACCTTCGATTTCTAGAAGTCACTGACTTTAGATCTATAGATCTAAGCTAGAGGAGTCTCCGTCATCCAAAAGATGACATCTTTGTGCTTCAGAAGACAAAGAAGTCGCTGTTAGATGTCTTCGTACTCAAAGGTTCTCTCTTTGACTCCCTTATGTTTACAATTAATATTTGACTTCTGAAAACTAACTCGGTATGTATTATATAAGATGAAGACACCATTCAGAGAGGTAGCGGATCAGCAATTCTGCATTCTTATAGCTTACAGACTAGGTCAAATAGAATTGGTAATTATTAAGTAAAATGTAAGTTAAAAAAGTAGATGTAAGATAAATGTAAAGATAATACAGGATGCAGAAAACCTGAATCAAGGCACAAGAAGGAAGCAACGAGGAGAAGCTATACATATGATCAATCCGATAAATCCTTGACTAGCTTAGCGAGGAAAAACCCCATTTCTTAGCTATTATATCTGACGAGCCTTTCATGTGCTTATAAAATTTAGATTTAACCATTCTGATATTCACTATCTGGTAAATTTTTGAGCATAACTGCGAAGTATCATTAAATATGTTAAGAAATATCCTGTCATTTCTTTCTTTCCATATGTGCCAAATGCAAACTGAGATAGATAGTTGGAACAAATCTGAGTTAAGATTCCTAAGTTTAGAGATAGATACAATTTTGTGCAAATCTTCCCTTAGAGTAAATGAGAACAAACTTTTCGGCAAGCTAAAAAATTTCTTACAGCTCCAAAACCAAACTTTTTCAGTATAATTACATTGAAAAAAAAGATGATCTATATTTTCAATGTAATTATTACAGAAAACACATAAGGGGTCAACGACAATCTGTTTGTGAATTAATCGCTCTTTCGTTAGCAAATAGTCATTAATGGCTTTAAAGAGGCAAACCGCCATTTTTGGAACGTGGATTTTGTTCCAAACTAATGACGACCAGTTTTTAATTTCAAAACTTGACCTAATTGAGTTCCAAACTAGTTTAAACTGATATTGACCGTGTTTGGAACATTTCCAAGACCAAAAATCCCGCTCTCTATCTTTATGAATCTTGACACCTTCTATCTCCGAATGAATCTGACAAAGGAAACTAAACTCGTCCCACTTCCAGTCGCTATTTTTAACAATCTTATCAAGAGTCAAATATTCCGTACCAGTTCTAAAAGCCGTATCTAATCCAATGCGTTCCATGATATAACTTCCATTCAACCAAGGGTCATACCAGAGAGAAGTAGTTTTGCCATCACTTATATTAAGAGAAAGGCACTTCAAAGCTTCATGTCTGTTCTTCAAAATATATTTCCACACTCCTGAGTTGTCCAGCCTCGGATTGATATCCCAGAAGCTTTTATTTCCAATATATTTTTGCTTTATAAGATCTGCCCAAATTCCATCAACATTGAGGATTTTCCAAACTAATTTGATGAATAACGCTTGATTCAGCTCTTCTAAATTTCTCAGACCCATTCCTCCTTCTTCTTTTTGCTTACACAAAATTTCCCAGGGGATCTTACTACTACGGCTTTTCCAAAGGAAATTAAGAATCAAATGCTTTATTTTATGCACCGTTGTTTTTGGGAGACAAAAGCATTGCATCCAAAATTGAATGATAGGATAAATGGTAGATTTGATAAGTTCTAGTCTCCCAGCTAGGCTGAGCATTCTAGTTTCCCATCCTGCCAATTTTGTCTTGATCTTCTCTATCAAAAGAGCACAATCCCTATCTTTCAAATTAGAACTAGATAGAGGGATGCCCAAGTATCTTATAGGAAGAACCGATTGTTGGATATTAAGAATAGAACAAATATCAGTACAGTTGGTTACCCCTTTACCAAAGAAAACGTTAGACTTCTCACAGCTTAATTCCAATCCGGTCACTCTCTTCATACTTTGAAAAACATCACCAATGGCAGAAGCATTAAGAACACTTGCTTTAGTAAAGATTATAATATCATCGGCGTAAATGATGTGAGTTAACTTGTTGTTAAATTCTGTGATAGGAGAAATGAGACCATCCCTGACTTTACCATCCATCAGTAACGTAAAATATTCCATAACCAAACAATATAAAATAGGGGAAAGACGGTCCCCTTGTCTAAGACCATTTGAACTCTTGAAATAACCATGCGATTCTCCATTAGTAATAATGGAAAACACAGGAGTGGTTATGATATTTCCGATAATTTTCACCCATTTGTCTGGGAAACCCAAACTTAATAACATGTGTTTCACAAAATCTCGGTTAATCGAATCGTAAGCCTTTTTCAAATCTACCTTGATACACATGTTTTTATTATCCTTTCTTCCAAGACCCCTAATAATTTCGTGAGCAAACAAAATTCCATCCCCTATTGATCTTCCTTTTATAAATGCCGTCTGATTAGGGGATACCAACTTATC
Organism: Allium fistulosum; assembly: GCA_030737815.1. NCBI lineage: Eukaryota > Viridiplantae > Streptophyta > Magnoliopsida > Asparagales > Amaryllidaceae > Allium > Allium fistulosum. Next base: position 156,230,709 of record CM060908.1, on the reverse strand, counting down.
CAAAAAAGGAGCTAGTCTATTACAAAGAGTCTTTGTGAAAACTTTATAGAAAATGTTACAACAGGCAATCGGTCTATAGTCTTGGATTCTAGAGGCATGTTCTTTTTTAGGAATCAAATGCAAGAAAGTGTGATTCCACTCTTTTATTATAGAACCCTTATGGAAAATGTCATTCAAAGCTTTGAAAATTAAATCTTTCGAAAGAGACCAATGAGTTTTGAAAAACTTAGAGTTAAATCCGTCTGGGCCTGGAGAAGTCGTATCATTAATGTCCCACAAAGCAAATTTAATTTCTTCCATAGAAAGACCCTCATTCAGGAAATTCGCGCCATGTTCAGAAATTATCGATTTACAAATAATTTCTGGAAACTGGTCAGTTAAAGAAAGATTGAAAACTTGTTTATAAAAATTAATGTCCTCATCAACTGAAATGTTAGTCAAACATTTTCTGCTTCTTCTACTAGACATCTTAGCATAAAAGAAAGCAGAAGCCTCATCACCCTTCAACAACCAATCACACTTAGCCTTTTGTATGGTGTCCAGAAATTCTTTGTTGAGTGCCATCTCCAATTTAATTCTGGCATTTTGAAATTCCATAACTAAATTGTGATCTTTGGATGTTTCCAGAATCTTTTGAAGTCTAGAACAGTTTTCTCTCTGAACATTAACCTCCTTTTTGGTGTTGCGAATATCAGCACTCCAAATCTTAAGCTCTTTTTTAATATTCTTGAGAATGAATAATATTTGAAATAGAGGTCGATCTTTCTGATCAGCTGACCATAATTTCTCAACCAATGGAAAGTATTGTTCGCAAAGGGGCCAGTGATTCATAAATCTAAAAGGTCTATTTTTACTCTAGGCGTAGGAAAAAGAGAGACAAGAACAACATTGTGATCACTTACAGAAGGAGGTAAGAATTCTGGCGATAGATCCTGATACAAATTAATCCAGTCTAGGTTAGCAAAAACCCTGTCAATCTTTGAAAATATGTTTCGACTGGGCCAGACCACCATGAATATTCGTAACCTTTAATATTGATCTCTTTAAGGCCTGTGTCGTTTGACATATCATCTAGTTCAAATAAGTTTCCAAATGGCACTAGATTACCTCCCTTTCTCTCTGATGGACAACGGATACAATTGAAGTCCCCACGAACCAACCAAGGTCTGAAAATATTTATCGCGTCTTCCTGTAAATTCTTCCACAATCTAGTCCTAAGCTGGACAAAATTTTGAGCGTAAAAAAAAGTTAAATTGCATTTGAACTTCAATTTGTTAACCAATTCAATAGAAATATGTTGGTCACTCATACTAATGTAGTTGAAATCCCAAGAGTTCCCATCCAGTAAAACAAAAATTCTGCATTTATAATAGCATGAGACATTAATGATAACTTTCCATCCATCTGACAAACCTCTTTCCAATTCTAATAGTTCCGAAAACAGCAGTTTGTTTTCCAAAACACCAAAACAACTAATTTTAAACTTATCAATGAGTCTTCTTATTTCTGTCAATCTGTTAGGGTTATGAAACCCTCTAACGTTCCAACATGCAATCAACATTAAAACGTCTTATTATTTCGAGTCCTCTTTGACCTACTACTTGAGGACTCACTTTTATCTTCCACTGAGATGCCTAACATCTGCACCCACTTTGGGTTCTTACGAACTAACTTATCCTTCTCAATGTTCTCAAATTCTGTAACCTGGGACTTAAGAATGGCCTGCTCCTCCTGGGCTTGATCAACCTTGTCATATGTATTTTGTTCCCCTATCGCTTCTGTCCTTCTTGTATCCAGATTCAAGACTTCCTGTACCTGCACATCAAAACTTAAATCAGTACCTCTCCTTAAATTAACATTATTTATTACGCAATCATCAATCCTATTATCATTAGAAAGTAAATTAAAAGGAGTTATTTGAGAGTCCACTGGAATTGAAGGACGTTTGAGAATTGATTTCTGAGCCGTAGGAGACTTCGTCGAAATAGGGCTCGATTCTCTATCTTCCAAAGTCGATTGACTCACAAGAGTGTTATTCGCCCTATTTCCTGAATCAGTGAGGACTGCTTGTTCAAACAAGTTAGAAACTATCTGATTTCTATTCTGAGCACCATCATTGGAGGAACAGTCTTCATTTTCTTGAGTCTCCCGAGGAAGAACTTCTCCTCCTAAACCCTCCCCATCGTTGATCTTAATAATTTCAACAGAATGAAGGCCCTTTTCTGGAATAGTTCCACTGGTCTCTTGATTGCTAGAAGGATTATTAATACCTTCTCCGTCTTCCTCACTCACCGTTTCCAAACAACCATCAGGAGTTGGTTCTGCCATATTTTCCTTCTCAGCATTATCTTTTTGAGTCGGTTTAGGAACCCATGTCTTAGTCATAGGACATTCTTCAGTGACATGTCCGAAACACACGCACTTACCACATATGGGAGGAGGATTTTCATATTCCACTGTCTGCACGAAACTTCTCCCATTTTCATCCATACCTTCAATGATATTAGGCATACCGTAGGTAGCATTAACCTCTATCAGAACTCTGGCGTAGGCTAGCCTGGATTTCGTTTTCGTGGCCTCATCCATCTTAATAGGAAGGCCTATAGTACTTGTTAGTGCACTAATAGCTTTATTGCCCCATAGTTTAAAGCTTAAACCTGGGAGTCTTACCCACATAGGCAATGAAGTAAGAAGATCCCTATCTGTATTCATGTCTGGGGACAGACGTTTCATAATAATCAAGTTTCGGTCCATAAACCAAGGGCCAGATTTCAAAATCTTATTGCAATCCTCCTCAGATCCAAATCTTACCACGAAGAAGCCATTATTCCTCGATTGAACAGAGAACGACTTCTGAGTAGACCATACTCTGTTGGCGTACCCTTCAAAAGTTTTAAGCCAAGGTTTATAACCAACAACATACAATAATATGCATAAGTCCCATCCACCCTCAGCTTCTTTGATAGCTTCGGATGAAAGAGAACCTATCCTTTTACCACCAGATATTTTTGGTTCAATAAATTCAAGATCTAGGTTACCTAGATCACCTACAGCTCCTATTTTAACTGCTTCACTATAAGAAAATTTTTTCGCGTTCTCTGATACAGTGAATTTAATTTTCCCATTATTTCCTGCTAGATTTACTTTCTGCTTTGAGGATTTCGAGAATTTTGATGAAGATCGCCCTGCAAAAGCCTCCAGAACATTACCTCCCTGCTTACGAACCTGAATAGCTCCTGTTTTGACCTGATTCCGATCAGCTCCGGATTTGAAATTACTGTGGCCTCCCAGATTTAACCTAGCTTCAGATCCAGTCGACAAAGGAGCCTTACCCATTTTCCTTCTCACCTCTTCCCAGCCTTCTTCGTCCCGCAAAGAGCCCATGGCGATTTAGTATTTGAAGAGAAAAGATTGAAGATAGAAATTGAGGATTGAGGAAGAGAGAAAGTAGAAGAAATAGGAGAACTAGGGGAAACCATAGTCTCCAGATCTGGACGCCATTGTTGCTCGTAATATTGGAATGAGTCAAAAAATTCATACCGCAGAAGTGTTTTCTTGGTTTGTCAAACATTGCATGGGCAGTATGAAAAGCAGTTGCGTATGCTCAATTTCCTTCATATTATTACAAAATTCAATCTATTATTGATTTGGTTTTCTCTCCTTATTCTGAACACCAAACACTAGCTGGCTGGCAAGATCTACATCCAATACAAAAATCATAACTAGCACATACAACTAACATAAACTCACTCAATAACATTAATCATTAACTAATGATGATTTTAGAACAAATAAAGCTTAAACAAAATAACAACACATTGGAATGATTATTGTAATTCTACCTTAAAGACATTCTTAACCACCACATATAATTCTATATGTTCTTTATTGCTTCAAATCTTGGCTCTTTTGCCTGGAACTTTAGCTGGACATAAAGCTTCATGTAATCTTCAAACTTAAATTTTGGGTACACTAATCCATTTTTGCCTGCTGATCCATTCAATAGAGGCAGAGCTGGGTATGTTATTGCATCATTTCCTGGATTATAGAATGAAGCTATCGACATCCTGTTGCCATTTGTTTGAGGAACAACCTGATGCATCACGCTCTTGTATTTACCGTTTGTTATGACCTGTATTCGAACCCAAACCACGTTAGACTATAGTCGAGTCTGCACTGCACATTAACTATCTTAACAGCTCTACACTAACAAATGACCGTAGACCTTCTAAATTCTAATTAACCTGAGGGAATATTTGTACAAAAGTACTATAAATTGAGTGTTTGTGTATTTTTAGTGCAGAATCATATACCTTTGTTATTATTTTGTTTACATATGAAATAGGTTATGGGCAATGTTTTGTTCAAGAAACACGACTAACCTCGATTTGTGGTTGTGGTGGAGTAGTGTTGAGTTTTGTGGTCAGGGAAATGGTGATTGTAACATCCCGAAAATTTTCGACTTTCGAAAATTCAACATCGATACTCACTTTATCGACTGCTGAGCCATCGAATGCCGGAAACCCGAAAAGTTATGGTTTTAAGAAAGAAGAAAAAGGTAGAAGAAGAAGATAGAAGAAAAAGAAAGAAGAACAACAACAGAACAAGAGCAGAAACAGAAACACAGAACAGAGACAATATCAGAATCTCACATATCGCAGCGGAACAATATATAATAAATAATCACTAGTCTTTTAAAACAAAGAACTATATCATTTTATACATACATCAATCATCAGAGTCATATACAACAATGGACAGTTATATAACTTGTCCTCATACAGAATACACAGGGGAATAAATACTATCAGATACAAATACTACGTCTCGTCATCCAGCTTATCTCCAAGCTCCAGAATATCCAGAATATCCTGATAATATAACTCTAGGCTGCCCGTGTGGAAATTGGTGGGCACCCAGAGTTTAGAAGGGAACAATAAACTCCGAGTCAGTCATGGTGACTGGTGTGAGATCGTAAAACAATTATTCTTTATAACAACAAAAATAATTTTTAAAGTCAATTCGAAATGCTTTTGGAAAATGAAACTACCATAAGACCTCCCACCACACACACAATGCAAACGCAGACTTGGAGGAGATTTCTTCTTATGATAGTCAAAGATGCTTACTACGCAAAAATCAAATTCTTTTTGATATTATTATTAGTGCATAGTGGAAAACATTTCGAAAGTAGAATATAAATCTTAGCCAGCATAGGTACCATTATATTATGCCTGCTATAGCTGCCTCCTGAGGAGACAGGTTATACAATTGAAATCGTAAAGGCTCGTATTGTTTCTTTGGATTTCCAACAAATGGTCAGGCTAAGGAACTTCCTATCCACGATGGGTACGTCCCTGGAATAGACGACCCGAGAACCTAACCGGATCTCTGCCAACACAAGGCCGGGTTACCTCTGCAAAAATAGGTAACTACTGACACGCGTATGCCATCCCTCGATCGTCACCGATCTTCCCGAGGATCCCCGATTCGCAACAAACCACATAGATAATAATAATGCAGTAACCACAGAGGTTAAGTATCTGGGCTCCATACCATGATACCACCTTTATCCAGAAGGAATGACATACACTAAGGGGCGCTACTCCCTAGAACCTTGCTGCATCCTTCCTGTTTCGACCATTTCCGGGGTGTGAGGCTCGATGAAGTCTCGTCCACAAAGCTACGCTTTCTCAAAAAGCCCTGCTTCGGGTCAAACAAAATGATTAACCTATGGTCACAAAGATATAAGATCAAACAAATGATCATATCACAAATGATCAAACACTGATCATTTCACAGCAACACTCAGTATGCCACGTTACCAAATTGGGATATATCGCTGATAAACTTCAACTACATAACCTCTTAGCTCGTACGTCTCAGAGAAGGGTGTTAAGCTAAGAGAATAAATTCTCCGCCACCAACAGAAATGTATTTGAAAGAAATCAGCTTTATATCTCAAATTGTAACGTCAGACACACAATCCATACAAGTCTGTTCCGGGATCGAACAGAACCGAAGGCACTTCTCACGAAGCCCTTGAAATTCCGGATAATTTTCAATCACGTCAGGACTTCCCGTCACTAAGGGTGATAAAACCTCTAAATCGAAGATCAGTCGATGTAGAGTAACTCGACGGTAATCCTTCCGTTTTCAAAAATATCCGGTCTTCAACACCGGTCTTCGAATGCAATTCATAACGACGTATCACATATTCGGAATGGGTTATACGACCCCATGGTCCTTTCCCGGCTAACCCGAATAGTGAGCGTTAATTCAAAAATAAGTGTGGCATTCAAATTCATCCAATTCACAACAAATACCTATCTAAAGGTAATTATCGATAGTCGGTTATTTAACTATCAATAAAGATGCGCAACATCATCAGATTCCAAATAATTTTCCCAAATTATTGTATCTTCAAAAATATCTTTTACTAGATATAAAATTTCCACACTTAACCATTTGAAAACAAATTTCAAATATTCAATTTCCACATTTCATTTTATCTTTGAAGATAAAATCTCAAAACAGTTCATTTCATATTGGAAAAGCAATTCCATACTTATTTAATAATAAGTATTTCACAAATCATTTATTTTCAACATTTGAAAATATTCGATATACTTAAAATCAAAATTAAGTATATATCTCATTCTTTAAGGAAATCATTCTTTAAACACATTTTAGTTGAGTCAAAACGAATGTTACGTAAAACATCGTTACGACGACTCAAAATCACTAGTATAGGGATTCGAATTTTTAAGATAGATATATAAATCCCAATACTATATAAAAACATTTCCTTTCGGAAATCATTTACTATAACAACAGTGTTATAGTCCATCATTTCCTTATTTTCCGAAAACGTCTATTTCAACAAGTATGTTGAAATCTATGCTTTCGATTCATAATACATTTTAAAACATCGTTAAAAACAATTTAACTTCATTTTAAAATATCACTTCTTCAAAAATGAATCCATTTTATTCAATAATATATTCGCGGTCCACAGTTGTGAATATATCTTTTCTTTAAAAATCTTCTATAAATAAATTTGTCCAATTCAATCTATTTCGAATTTATAAACACGTCTATAAATTCCATTTCTATTTTAATAACAACCTCGACTTATAAACCTTCTTTTTATTAACTTCTATATTTTACTTATCAAAATAAGTGATTTCGTATTTATAAACAGCATTTGTAAATTCCAATTTTATTTATAAGAACTTCAATATCAAATCAATTTCAATATTGATTTCTAAATTTATTTATCACTACTAAATAAATTCCTTATTTTTCTCAAATCATTCAATATTCTATTTTTTAAATGGATTCTTCAAATTGAAATCATTTTACATTGATTTCCCAAATTATTTTAATTTACCAATTAAAATTTCTAATTGGATTTCCAACTTATCTCTTTTTAAATAATTTCCTTTTTAAGAAAATAATTTCAAAGGTTTCTTTCAATCTATTTAAAAATCCAAATTTTAAATTAAATTACTCAATTTAAAATCACTATTATACGAAACTCATTTATTTATCATTTTCACTTTATTCTGGAATAAATTCGATAATACTATAAAAATCAACTTTTATACCTTTAAATTCTTTTCTTCAAATTCTATTCAATTTCTAAAAATTTATTTACTTAAAAATTTCTATTTTGATTTCAAAAATTCAATTTCATTTATTTTTGGAATCCAATGATATCAAACATCCATTCAGCTAAATTTTAGCTTTCAATCAATTTCCAGACATCGATATGATCAATAACATCAATATAATCATTCACAGATTCATATCACAGTATAAATAAAATCAATCAATGTGAGGGGTCCAGTTGGATCCCTCCAACCTGTTTCCCTGCATCCAAAAATGTTAGCACAATACCAATTCTGCTCCAGTACGGAATTATCGCGGTATATGGGTTTTATAAAAATCCGCTTACTAACGGCGCAATAGGGTCTCATCCGCTATACGAGGCGGGAAAATCATCAATCCAATATATACATATGCCAATATGTATATATTGCTATATATAGATATATATCCTACTATATCTAATATCACATCCAATAGCAAACATCAATCAATTCAATAACTGAAAATTCCACTTTCAATTTTCGAGTGAGAAGATCTCACCTTAGCCTTTTATTTTGCCATCCCATTTCCAAATTGGATTGTTCTCTTGATTTATACCTTGTATAACAATTATATAAATTAATCAATATTCAAAATAATCGATCGATTAAATTTTTGTTTGGTAATTTTAGTTATCCCAAGATTTTATTTTAAACCAATCTTCCTTTAAATAACTTTTCACATTCTAAAAATAATATTCCTGTCTTAAAAAAAAATTTAACTTCAACAATTATCAAATTGATTTGCATGAATATTTATTATTATTATTTTTTTCCATATAACAACAGCAGTTTATCTTCTCGTATACATATTAAATCGAACAGAATTTATACTTCGAAATCTTGTCTAAATATATATACGTTTTCTATAAATAACATAAATAGAAATTTTTATTACTATAACTCTTCTAAACTGTATGTAAAAATATATATATATATATGTGTAAACTATTTTTCTGTTTGCTGTGTTTTATATATATATATATAAATGTTTATTGAATTAAATCAAAAATAAAAATCAATATACCTCACTGCGAATTCAAACTCGAAGACACCCTCGACGAATCCAAACTCCACCACCAATCTGCCGCTGACCACCCATCTACTCGCCAGTGCCACCAGACATCGCCTCAAGATGTCGCCCTCCTCCTTCCACTCGCGAAGCCCACGCGAAATCGAAATCGCGACATCCCCATTCGCGAACGCTGCTGCCACTGCTTTCATCCCCACGGTGGCGACGCACTCCTTCTCAAGATTCGAACTGCGCAGTCGCCTCGACCTCGTGCTCGCGAGCCATCACCCAATCGCGACCTCGAACTCCGGTACCTCAACGTCGCTGCTCCCCAATCTAAACTCGCGGCGCCTCCAACAACAACTCCACGCCTTAAATCGGAACCCAGCCTCCCCCACGACGTCGCGGACACGTCCTTATTTCCTACGCCGAGATCGAGCTCCACCCTAATTCGCAGTCGCGACCCAAGCATCGATCGATTTCCCAAATCGATTAGGTTTACTTGATTTAAATTTGGCCAGAGAAAATTTGAAAAGGAGGAATAGAGATCGGAGAAGGAAGTGATTTCGTTTATCTTATTTGAGCAAAAGTATGAAAGGGGAGGAAACGAAATTGTGTTGCAAAGGGAATACGCGGCCATTATTATTTGAACGAAATAATGGAGAACGAGAATGATGTTTCGTTCGTTTATTTTTCATTTCGATCGACATTGCTCTGAAAAAGGAAGACAGGGTAGCGTGCTTTAAACGAGAAGAGGAGACAACTAGGTCGACGAAAATCAGATGCTAGGGTGGCTACTGATTTAACCTTTATATTTTATATTCAAAAATATCTTGTTATAATATATCAACGCGTTCGCTTATCGTACGAATACACAATAACTCCGAAAAATACGAAATTGGAAATCCGACAATAATTCAATATTACGGACCCACTGGAACTGGTTTCGTTGAATTCCGAGATTGTGCCCCGGAACGCTGTATTTTTAATATCAACTGAAACGATAAAATTTTCAAAACTGATCAAATCAATTTCAAACTAAATTCTGAATCTTTGATTATCTTCAATATTATCAATATGAATTTTACACGCCTTTGAAATATTTTTAATCGGCTTAAAATTGTAGATTCAGATTTTTATTCAACTTCCAATAGACTAAATTTTTTTAATTTAATCGCAAATTTCAAATTTATATCGGGGATTCAAATTAAATCATCGTTCAAATATTTAAAATTAATTAAATATTCTCAATTTAATTTGTTCGAAATTCAGGGTCGTTACAGACTTCCCCCCTTAAAAGAATTTCGTCCCGAAATTACAAGTTAGGAAAAAAATGGTCCTTAACTCGTCTACTACTTTTCAACATCTAATAGTTTTATCAAATTTCAAAAAAAATCTTTCTACTAAAGATTCGTTATCATTCAACTAAATTTCTAAACATTTTCATAATTTTCTAACATCATTGTTTTCCTTAACAATTCAAATTTAAATTCAAATTCCAATTTAAACTTTCAAAATTTTCTCAAAAATTTTCTAACGCCCTAAATTTTCGAAAAATTTCGCCAGCGTCTCCTTTGCGCGGCTAATACGGTACGACTACAAAACGTCCCTACGGACTCTCAAATTTCAAAAAGAAAAAGAAAAAGCCAAGCGGCTAGACAAGAAATCATCAAATCTCATATTCGAATTCAAATACTTACCTTTTGTCGAGCCATTCAAATTTATCTTCGAAATTAAATTCCAATTCCTTTATACCTGTATATCCTACTAGCCATAATATCTAGTTACATATATTCAAACCATTTCGCAAAGTCTATTACAAAATTTTCCAATATAACTGCTTATATCATCTCTAATTCACTATTGAAGTTATATATTCAATTTCGTTCAATTTTGCATTTCAAATATTCCATTTGAATTCAATCTCATCTTTTATCTTTAGTTGATAACTATACCATTCTAAATTAGTTTTATTTACTAATCCATTCGCCTTCAATTTGAATTTCATTCCAATCAGATTTCAAATATTCTATAAGTTATCAATTTATTTACTTCTTGATTTATACAATCATTTATACATTCGCATTCACAATTCCATTTCATTAAGGAATTTTGTTTTCAATTATCTTCCTGGAATTCTATTTTCATTTGTAAATCATATTTACAATTCATATTTACCATTTTATTCATATATAAATTCGTTTCCTTATGCTTCCAATTCATATTTAAAATTTCATTCGCTAAATGGATTTTTATTTAAACTTTAAACTTTACAAGTTATCAACTTCATAATATTTTTATATAGTATTCCAGAGTCTTTTCAACCTTTTCAAAACCATTTTGAAAACAATTCAAATTATCCTTTGAATTTCTAAAACCAAATCCAAATTTTTCAAACAACTTCCATTTAAAACAATTTGGCAGCAATATCTCTTTTGGAAACCCGAAAATAAACACCGGTGATGTCGCGATCATCATCGGAATTATTTTCCAGCGACCGAAAAGAGTTTAGAGCTTTTCATTCCTTCAGAATACTTTTCAAAACCTTTGAAATTCATTTTCAAATTCAAAAATGATTTAAACTTTCCAAATCTCCAAAATTTTCAAATTCTTTTCAAAACATTTCCAAAAACTTCTCTGGAATTCCGTTTTAAATTATAAGTTACAATTATAATTTACATTCTTAAATTTCATTCGTATATGAATTTATTTCTTAACTTGGGAGTTATGATTTGAATTTCTTATTCAATTTCAACATAACAATGATAATATTTCAATGTCATTACTTTCTAACATCCAAACATCCATATACTATGATAATTCATAGAAAACCATTTCTTTTCTATACAAAAATAGCTTTGGGCAAAATTATTTCATTCACCCTATTTTAAAACAATACTATGTCGTCTTGCCTCGTTTAAGTGTTTAGAAATCCCTATCGATAATATGGCGTCCCACATACCGACCAAAATTCACAAACATCTCAACGGATAAGCAAACACAATATAAAACATTTTTATATTCACTAACAAATACGCACTCGTATCTATTATTACACTCAACTCATTCTAGAGTACTACTGACTCTATCTCTAATGAGTAACACCCAACAGAGCAGGGTTGTCGCTTAACCATATGCTCTGATACCAAATGTAACATCCCGAAAATTTTCGACTTTCGAAAATTCAACATCGATACACACTTTATCGACTGCTGAGCCAACGAATGCCGGAAACCCGAAAAGTTATGGTTTTAAGAAAGAAGAAAAAGGTAGAAGAAGAAGATAGAAGAAAAAGAAAGAAGAACAACAACAGAACAAGAGCAGAAACAGAAACACAGAACAGAGACAATATCAGAATCTCACATATCGCAGCGGAACAATATATAATAAATAATCACTAGTCTTTTAAAACAAAGAACTATATCATTTTATACATACATCAATCATCAGAGTCATATACAACAATGGACAGTTATATAACTTGTCCTCATACAGAATACACAGCGGAATAAATACTATCAGATACAAATACTACGTCTCGTCATCCAGCTTATCTCCAAGCTCCATAATATCCAGAATATCCTGATAATATAACTCTAGGCTGCCCGTGTGGAAATTGGTGGGCACCCAGAGTTTAGAAGGGAACAATAAACTCCGAGTCAGTCATGGTGACTGGTGTGAGATCGTAAAACAGTTATTCTTTATAACAACAAAAATAATTTTTAAAGTCAATTCGAAATGCTTTTGGAAAATGAAACTACCATAAGACCTCCCACCACACACACAATGCAAACGCAGACTTGGAGGAGATTTCTTCTTATGATAGTCAAAGATGCTTACTACGCAAAAATCAAATTCTTTTTGATATTATTATTAGTGCATAGTGGAAAACATTTTGAAAGTAGAATATAAATCTTAGCCAGCATAGGTACCATTATATTATGCCTGCTATAGCTGCCTCCTGAGGAGACAGGTTATACAATTGAAATCGTAAAGGCTCGTATTGTTTCTTTGGATTTCCAACAAATGGTCAGGCTAAGGAACTTCCTATCCACAATGGGTACGTCCCTGGAATAGACGACCCGAGAACCTAACCGGATCTCTGCCAACACAAGGCCGGGTTACCTCTGCAAAAATAGGTAACTACTGACACGCGTATGCCATCCCCCAATCGTCACCGATCTTCCCGAGGATCCCCGATTCGCAACAAACCACATAGATAATAATAATGCAGTAACCACAGAGGTTAAGTATCTGGGCTCCATACCATGATACCACCTTTATCCAGAAGGAATGACATACACTACGGGGCGCTACTCCCTAGAACCTTGCTGCATCCTTCCTGTTTCGACCATTTCCGGGGTGTGAGGCTCGATGAAGTCTCGTCCACAAAGCTACGCTTTCTCAAAAAGCCCTGCTTCGGGTCAAACAAAATGATCAACCTATGATCACAAAGATATAAGATCAAACAAATGATCATATCACAAATGATCAAACACTGATCATTTCACAGCAACACTCAGTATGTCACGTTACCAAATTGGGATATATCGCTGATAAACTTCAACTACATAACCTCTGAGCTCGTACGTCTCAGAGAAGGGTGTTAAGCTAAGAGAATAAATTCTCCGCCACCAACAGAAATGTATTTGAAAGAAATCAGCTTTATATCTCAAATTGTAACGTCAGACACACAATCCATACAAGTCTGTTCCGGGATCGAACAGAACCGAAGGCACTTCTCACGAAGCCCTTGAAATTCCGGATAATTTTCAATCACGTCAGGACTTCCCGTCACTAAGGGTGATAAAACCTCTAAATCGAAGATCAGTCGATGTAGAGTAACTCGACGGTAATCCTTCCGTTTTCAAAAATATCCGGTCTTCAACACCGGTCTTCGAATGCAATTCATAACGACGTATCACATATTCGGAATGGGTTATACGACCCCATGGTCCTTTCCCGGCTAACCCGAATAGTGAGCGTTAATTCAAAAATAAGTGTGGCATTCAAATTCATCCAATTCACAACAAATACCTATCTAAAGGTAATTATCGATAGTCGGTTATTTAACTATCAATAAAGATGCGCAACATCATCAGATTCCAAATAATTTTCCCAAATTATTGTATCTTCAAAAATATCTTTTACTAGATATAAAATTTCCACACTTAACCGTTTGAAAACAAATTTCAAATATTCAATTTCCACATTTCATTTTATCTTTGAAGATAAAATCTCAAAACAGTTCATTTCATATTGGAAAAGCAATTCCATACTTATTTAATAATAAGTATTTCACAAATCATTTATTTTCAACATTTGAAAATATTCGATATACTTAAAATCAAAATTAAGTATATATCTCATTCTTTAAGGAAATCATTCTTTAAACACATTTTAGTTGAGTCAAAACGAATGTTACGTAAAACATCGTTACGACGACTCAAAATCACTAGTATAGGGATTCGAATTTTTAAGATAGATATATAAATCCCAATACTATATAAAAACATTTCCTTTCGGAAATCATTTACTATAACAACAGTGTTATAGTCCATCATTTCCTTATTTTCCGAAAACGTCTATTTCAACAAGTATGTTGAAATCTATGCTTTCGATTCATAATACATTTTAAAACATCGTTAAAAACAATTTAACTTCATTTTAAAATATCACTTCTTCAAAAATGAATCCATTTTATTCAATAATATATTCACGGTCCAGAGTTGTGAATATATCTTTTCTTTAAAAATCTTCTATAAATAAATTTGTCCAATTCAATCTATTTCGAATTTATAAACACGTCTATAAATTCCATTTCTATTTTAATAACAACCTCGACTTATAAACCTTCTTTTTATTAACTTCTATATTTTACTTATCAAAATAAGTGATTTCGTATTTATAAACAGCATTTGTAAATTCCAATTTTATTTATAAGAACTTCAATATCAAATCAATTTCAATATTGATTTCTAAATTTATTTATCACTACTAAATAAATTCCTTATTTTTCTCAAATCATTCAATATTCTATTTTTTAAATGGATTCTTCAAATTGAAATCATTTTACATTGATTTCCCAAATTATTTTAATTTACCAATTTAAATTTCTAATTGGATTTCCAACTTATCTCTTTTTAAATAATTTCCTTTTTAAGAAAATAATTTCAAAGGTTTCTTTCAATCTATTTAAAAATCCAAATTTTAAATTTAATTACTCAATTTAAAATCACTATTATACGAAACTCATTTATTTATCATTTTCACTTTATTCTGGAATAAATTCGATAATACTATAAAAATCAACTTTTATACCTTTAAATTCTTTTCTTCAAATTCTATTCAATTTCTAAAAATTTATTTACTTAAAAATTTCTATTTTGATTTCAAAAATTCAATTTCATTTATTTTTGGAATCCAATGATATCAAACATCCATTCAGCTAAATTTTAGCTTTCAATCAATTTCCAGACATCGATATGATCAATAACAACAATATAATCATTCACAGATTCATATCACAGTATAAATAAAATCAATCAATGTGAGGGGTCCAGTTGGATCCCTCCAACCTGTTTCCCTGCATCCAAAGATGTTAGCACAATACCAATTCCGCTCCAGTACGGAATTATCGCGGTATATGGGTTTTATAAAAATCCGCTTACTAACGGCGCAATAGGGTCTCATCCGCTATACGAGGCGGGAAAATCATCAATCCAATATATACATATGCCAATATGTATATATTGCTATATATAGATATATATCCTACTATATCTAATATCACATCCAATAGCAAACATCAATCAATTCAATAACTGAAAATTCCACTTTCAATTTTCGAGTGAGAAGATCTCACCTTAGCCTTTTATTTTGCCATCCCATTTCCAAATTGGATTGTTCTCTTGATTTATACCTTGTATAACAATTATATAAATTAATCAATATTCAAAATAATCGATCGATTAAATTTTTGTTTGGTAATTTTAATTATCCCAAGATTTTATTTTAAACCAATCTTCCTTTAAATAACTTTTCACATTCTAAAAATAATATTCCTGTCTTAAAAAAAATTTAACTTCAACAATTATCAAATTGATTTGCATGAATATTTATTATTATTATTTTTTTCCATATAACAACAGCAGTTTATCTTCTCGTATATATATTAAATCGAACAGAATTTATACTTCGAAATCTTGTCTAAATATATATACGTTTTCTATAAATAACATAAATAGAAATTTTTATTACTATAACTCTTTTAAACTGTATGTAAATATATATATATATATATATATATATATATATGTGTGTGTAAACTATTTTTCTGTTTGCTGTGTTTTATATATATATATATATATATAAATGTTTATTGAATTAAATCAAAAATAAAAATCAATATACCTCACTGCGAATTCAAACTCGAAGACACCCTCGACGAACCCAAACTCCACCACCAATCTGCCGCTGACCACCCATCTACTCGCCAGTGCCACCAGACATCGCCTCAAGATGTCGCCCTCCTCCTTCCACTCGTGAAGCCCACGCGAAATCGAAATCGCGACATCCCCATTCGCGAACGCTGCTGCCACTGCTTTCATCCCCACGGTGGCGACGCACTCCTTCTCAAGATTCGAACTGCGCAGTCGCCTCGACCTCGTGCTCGCGAGCCATCACCCAATCGCGACCTCGAACTCCGGTACCTCAACGTCGCTGCTCCCCAATCCAAACTCGCGGCGCCTCCAACAACAACTCCACGCCTTAAATCGGAACCCAGCCTCCCCCACGACGTCGCGGACACGTCCTTATTTCCTACGCCGAGATCGAGCTCCACCCTAATTCGCAGTCGCGACCCAAGCATCGATCGATTTCCCAAATCGATTAGGTTTACTTGATTTAAATTTGGTCAGAGAAAATTTGAAAAGGAGGAATAGAGATTGGAGAAGGAAGTGATTTCGTTTATCTTATTTGAGCAAAAGTATGAAAGGGGAGGAAACGAAATTGTGTTGCAAAGGGAATACGCGGCCATTATTATTTGAACGAAATAATGGAGAACGAGAATGATGTTTCGTTCGTTTATTTTTCCTTTCGATCGACATTGCTCTGAAAAAGGAAGACAGGGTAGCGTGCTTTAAACGAGAAGAGGAGACAACTAGGTCGATGGAAATCAGATGCTAGGGTGGCTACTGATTTAACCTTTATATTTTATATTCAAAAATATCTTGTTATAATATATCAACGCGTTCGCTTATCGTACGAATACACAATAACTCCGAAAAATACGAAATTGGAAATCCGACAATAATTCAATATTACGGACCCACTGGAACTGGTTTCGTTGAATTCCGAGATTGTGCCCCGGAACGCTGTATTTTAAATATCAACTGAAACGATAAAATTTTCAAAACTGATCAAATCAATTTCAAACTAAATTCTGAATCTTTGATTATCTTCAATATTATCAATATGAATTTTACACGCCTTTGAAATATTTTTAATCGGCTTAAAATTGTAGATTCAGATTTTTATTCAACTTCCAATAGACTAATTTTTTTTAATTTAATCGCAAATTTCAAATTTATATCGGGGATTCAAATTAAATCATCGTTCAAATATTTAAAATTAATTAAATATTCTCAATTTAATTTGTTCGAAATTCAGGGTCGTTACAGTGATGCACAGATGTATGTGCACAGATGTTTTGGGTCAGTGGATGTCTGGGTATTGGAGAAGGAGATTGGGGTTGGCGAAGTGCTGCTACAATTATGTGGTGAAAGGTAGTAAACACTACACCACAGATAGGATTTTGGCGCAACCTTAGGCGGCACATTTGATACGGCTATAAGCCGTATCAAATTTTAATACGGCTTATAGCCGTATCTATATTATTTAATACGGTTGTAAGCCGTATTAATATTTGATACGGCTTATAGCCGTATCAAAATCCGTGCCTCTTTTCGTGGGAAAATTTTCCCCAAAACGCACACCCTCCCTCCTTTTTTTTATTTCCAGCTTTCATTTTTTTCCACAACATTCCAACTACTTTAATCTACACCCTATTAATTTCCAGTCGCATGCCCTAAAACAGCGACAATCAACACACCAACGTTGAACGACATCACGTAAAGCATCACCGTGTAAGACAGTAGCTGCTTGATAGCCGTTAGTCCGGTCAGCACGATTCGGTTTCCCTTCTTCACTGGAACGTAGGAGAGTAGTTCTACGATAAGAGCCAACATAAAAACGAGGAAGAGGACAAGAAGGTAAATTCCTAGTCCGCGATCGCCGGGGAAGCCAGAGAAGAGGATTTCGATGCGGCGGCCTTTAATCATCGACAGACGCTTTGGCCGAAACCTTCTGCTGTTAAGTCAATCCCCATCTCTTCCGTAGTTCGCTGCCATAAAAGTTTCTAGGTAATTTTTCTATTATCGGTAAATAATGTCAATTTGAGTTCTGATGGTTTAAAAATAAAGAAGAGGTGGGACAGACGGTTTAAAAATAGTTTTGAAAAATAGGGATTACAACATAATTTGAAAAAATAGTTATAATTTGAAATGATGGTTCATGACATTACAATATAAGAGGGTTGGAGATGCTCTAATCTTCGTTGACCCTTTCAAGTTTATTTGGTAGAATGTTCCAGAGACTTGATAACACCATAACAAGGTGTGTTTCTGTTCATTGCTCATTAATGACCTGATAGCTAAATTCTGAAGACATTAGATTCTAATAAACCATACAAGAATAGTCCTTATTGATCGAGTATATGGGAATTTAATGGCAACTCATTTTCTTTTCTTTTTGAGAAATGTTTTAGTATGTCTGGCCCAAAATAGGATTTATAATCATGCATTTGGGTTTACCTATCATATCGCGATTACGAAATTTACAAATATATGCTATGCACTTCTATAACTGAAAAATGATCTTCTCAACTTTTATAGTTCCATTCATCAATTATCAGATCATCAAAACTCTGTTATCTTTGTGCATAATCAGTCGTTACATCATACTAATTTTTATGCTTGATGGAGATCAGAAGGTACTATATACTCAGCAGATTAATAAATATATGGTTCTGACATTGTATACGGTTTTGACATTGTCGTATAAGTTGATAAAATTATTGTTAATGGCGCAAGCCAAGTATCAGGAGAGGGGTAATGCATAGACATTACTCCGGTGCTACAAAATAGCGCCGTTGTAATGGCAAATGTTTTGGAAATAGTTTGGTGCTAATGTTGTATATTGTTCTGACATTGTTGTATATTTGTATCCATGCACCTTATAGTACTCAAGTTTTCCATATGAATTCTACTCTTTTTTGGGTTACATAGTTTCAGCAGGATGGTAACAATACATAAATACAGCCTGTAGATGTTTTATTTTGCAAATAAACTTCTACATGTCAGTTAGGCTTCAGTTTCCCTTTAACCTTAGATATTTAAATTAACTGATGTAGAGTTTTCCCGAAATTCACATTTTGTTTTTGCTCCAGAAAAACGTTGTTGCATCTAAGTGTTTTACCCATGTTTACTCGAGAGTACATAGGTTATGTTTGTATGCATTTTTTGTGATATTGACATGACCTGCAATGATATATCCTGAAAATTTCACTAGATACTTTGTGAGATGGCAAATTCTCTCCCATTTAGGAAGACTAGGGTGACCAATATTGCGTTTACCTTTGCTGTTTAATTTTCAGTGAACGCACTTAAACTATTTCTGCATTCAACTAAATTGAATTATACGATAGTTCTAAATGCAAATATTTTTTCTAATTGTTATTTTGATTTTGCTTATTTTTTTCTTAAATTTAGCAATATGCCATGTTGGAAAAAAGAAAAAGAAAAAAGAAACAGTGAGTGTATACTACCTTTTTCACTTCAGCCTACTGTTTTTGATGTCTTATAAATGTTTATCATTTCAATTATATCTTCCCCTAGATTCTTTATTTTCTGAATAAATAGATTACCCATTTATAAAATTTGAGATACAAATATGGAAAACTTGTGTATATATTGTTTGACGTCATTAGTTGCATCTTCCAAAACATTAGTAATGATGCTACTGTTGTAGTAATTGCTGTTTTTGCTAGTGGAAGCAATTTTTGTTATATAAAGAATGAATGAATATGTGCTGATCATTTCATTTTTTAACATTCCAAGTAAATGTAAATAAATTTTACATTTCAAAACCCTCTTCCTTTTACCACAAGCATTTTAATAAAATTTAATAAAAACTGTATACCTCCTTGTAACACATCTTATTTTCACTTAAGTTAGCGGTACTTCACCAAAGTCCCTTCATCCAACTCAGAGACTCAGAGCACGTCAAATTCATTTGGAGAAGTCCACCAAATAAAAACTAGTTGAGACGGCTAAACTTTACTAGTCTACAATTGATGCCCATTCATGCTTTGCAACAGTACCATTTCCTCCATCAAACAACATAAAATTTAAAATACAAAATGAAGTATTATAAAGTTATATACAAAATAAATACTCTGTGACAAGCTGTTTACGAAGGAAGTTGTTACAATGTGATGTGTTGGAGCATCAATGCTTTTCTGCTTTATTGTTTTTGAATTGAACAGAAGAGAAATTAATCAAGGATAATGCAATGGTATTCTAAAAAATAAATGTAGTATTGAGAAGTGAAAGTAGCGTAATTTTGTGGTAATTTTCAGCAATGAAATTAGAAAGAATAAAAATGGATGCTTTTAGCTGCTTACTATATTTTCCATCCATGCAACAAAAAATGGCCCAAGTATGATATTAATGTCAAAATGAAAACATAATTCTACAATTTTATGGAACATACGCATTAGAGACATTAGAGACTGCATAGTATTCATGTTAGAGACTGCATAGGTATCCCTCTAACATTGTCCAAAATCAAGAAACACCCCTACATGCCTTTATAAATGAAAAGATCATTGCTAAACTTAGCTCATAGCAGAACAAATATTTTTCTCATGCTGGTAGGCTCACCATAGTTAAATCCATTGCCTTTACTATGCAAGTATGAAGTATATATAGTATTCTCGCAACTTTATTCTTCCTATTTTATAAGGTTTGGGGACCCATTTTAGCCGTTTTCAATTAAATACTCCAAAATCCAATTTCGAAAATTTAATTTACGCAAATGAATATGACCCTTTTTCTGTCAATTTAATAATTCAGGATAATGCTTCTTAGAATAATCATGTGGCTAGAAGTGCTGTAGTTGAAGATGTAGTAGAGAGGTTAAATGTGGGCCTTTACTCAAGATTGGAAAGCTCAGTTTCCCAACCTGTTTACTCTTTTTTTTTTCTTTCAAAGTAAAAAATGTGCACACAGTTGAGCTCCAAACTGCAGTGATAAAGTTGTTTAAAATGATTTTAAGTTGATGAACACTCAAAGCAAAATAACAACCATATTTTTAATTTAGTTGTACGGCCTTTGGGACAATTGAAGGACGTTATTATCCAAGAATTGTGGTCCTAATGACTTTAGGAGAGCAATCTATGTTTCTGATAAGATATGATACGTCTAAATTACACGTTCAATCCGTTCGCAAATTCATATGTTTTATTAATTTTGCATTACGCGATTGAAATTGTTAAACTGTATTGTAATAAACCAAGTGGATGCATGGCCAGAGACCATGACCCATTTGCCACTTGGGCTTTGACCCACAGTCCATGCAAGCACTAACCACTTGATTGAAATACTGTTTGTTTTTGGTCCCTAAAACAAGAATACGTCTTCGAATTTATGGGACTTTTCATGCAAACGAGTTGCTTTTTTCCATTCACTGTTTATTTATTTACTATAGCCATTACTTGGATTTTGTATACCACATTAATCCAGTGGTAGTAGTTGCATAGGTGAAATGCTATGATTTCATATTGGCGGTCTGTTGAAAACAACAGTACAAACTCTTGATTCGATTTTGTTTATTTATGGTAATCTTACTTTTAAAATCCCCACAAAACGAAAAGGAAAAGAAATGATTATGCAACAAGAGTTGTCATATGTTTAGGTGGGCATCATGGTATGAGCGAGGAATGGGAAACACTGATAAGGTCCCTTTCACTCTTATTTTTGAATTTTTTTCCCCGAACTATTCATCCAATTTCGCACATTCAACCTTTTTTTATTGTACGGTCATTTTGTTTAATATGCATATGCAACCTAAAATGGCTAGGCTTGACTGTAGTGCCCAATTACTTATTATGAATCTCACGCATAATATTAGAATACATGGTTTAAATGCTTATGAAAAGAATTGTACCATTCCACAAACTGTTGTAGTAATTCCAGTTTACTGCTGTAAATAATTATATTGATGGAATTATTTCGGCCGTGCTTGACTTCTACGTTCGTCGTAATTGTGCATGCCTGTATTTGCTAACATTTAGACAATAGTCATTCATTTGTCTATCAACTGCAATGCGTTTTTTAATGGAGTTCTTTTAGATGATAACATATTTATCACTTGCTCTATCATTTAGCTCATAATATGTCATGGTTTTATTGTCCATGATTATAGTACATGGCGTCATAATTGTTTTTATAGACCAGCCTGTATATAAGTGTTCATGGTTTACATTGATAAACATAATTTGCAACGTCTAATGGTTAGGATGGATAAATCTTCCAATTCTCATTCAGATATTGAATCTGAAATAATCAAAGTATAAAATTGTTCTTATGATTTACTGCAGTATCATGTATGTTAATCAACTTTGCTGAATAAGTTTATTTAATCAACAGATTAATTCTTTATGCTTAGGAATATTTTTATAACTGTATAAATATACATGTTAGATTATTGCATCATTAAATTTTCTCTTATGGATGTGCTCACGCCAGCAATAACGATTGCCGTTAGGTTGTTTTGAGAGTTATAATCAATATTTTTTATCCATTAATGTATGGACTAAGCCATTTAACAGACAACATTTGCAATCAATCATCCACTTTTATACATTTCAAAAAGAAGAAAAGAGTCACAGGTCTCTGTTTTTAATATTGTTATACAAAAAGTCCTTGTAGAAATTAATATGTAAATGTGGAAAATATGATATAGGAGGGCAGTATGTCTTTCAGTATAGACAAACAATGGATAAATGAATCAGATCTAAGATCTACATACTATATAGACGGGGTGCAAAAGTTCATTAGTTTTGTTGAAGAAAATGGTGGTAAGAAAGGATTGTATTTATGCCCTTGTACCCGATGCAAAAATATGAAGACGATCAAATTAGATGACATTCATTTTCATTTACTTAGATGGGGTATTATCCAATCGTATACACCGTGGTATTTTCATGGGGAAAAAAGAGCGGAGATGGAAAAACAGCAACCAGTTAGTCATGGCAGAACTACTGCTGAGTCTGAACATATTAGGACGGAAGATCTGGTCTATGATGCAGATAGATTTCATCATTTTCAACCTACAAATTCGTTGCCTGATCATGCTAATGTTGGAGAGTAGTCTACTGATTATCCAGATTGGCAGGCCAATGAAAGTAAGAAGTATAAATCACTTTTTGGTAGCGTAAAAGAGCCACTGTATCCTTCATGTTCAAAAGGGATTATGAAGTTGTATGCCATTGTGAAACTGAATAGCTTGAAGACCCAATACAGCTTTTCAGATAATGGTATGACTGCACTTCTCGAACTAATAAAGGAGTTACTCCCCGAAGGTAACACGTTGCCGACAAAGTACTCCGACGTGAAGAAGATCATTAAGCAAGTTGGGATGAATTACAAAACTTATGATGCATGCATCAATGATTGCATATTGTATTGGAAAGATGATGCGAACAAAGTTTCTTGTACAAATTGCAATGAACCAAGATATATGACATTATTAAACGAAGAGAGAAAATGCACCAAAGTACCTCGAAAGACATTAAGACATTTTCCTTTAATTTCTAGATTGAAGAGACTGTATATTATACCATGGATGGCAGATGCGATGACCTGGCATGGTCGTGCCAAGTCTGATCCAACCGTAATGCGTCATCCATGTGACACTTCTCAATGGAAAGTCGCAGATTCATTTGATCAAACTTTTGCTGCCGAGCCACGAAATGTCACACTTGGAATAGCAACAGATGGTTTCTGTCCACATGCTTCTCTCTCTAACCCTTACAGTTGTTGTAACATCCCGTCCTTCTGACCGCTCCTAGTCGGTAATTAAACCAACTTGAAACGTTCAAAATGACGGATTATTATTTAGTTTATGTAATTTAAACAGAATCAGCCACAGAAACACAGAATAATAATATTTCATTACTATGAATTTCTTTTACATACATCAGAGTTTATACAATGTATTAAATTGATACATCGGAATATCTCTTTAAGTACAAAATTTTCCGAACTGAAATGATTCTTTTACCCTCTCTCTCTAACTTCGCTGCTCGAAAATGTTCAAGCTGTAAAATACTCGGTCTGACCCGGGTATTACATTCAAAAGAAAATAATACACAGGTCAGTCTAATTCAAACTCAGTTATTAATGCATAGATGTAATAATAATCAAATAGACGACACTCACAATAATTCCCGTCTATCCGACCCTTTTAACAAAGAAATCGGATAACGGTCAATATAACACTTAACAGTGTTAACAATAAATTAGTAGATTCAAATCATCAACTGAAATAAATAAACAAATTTTCAGTGAAGAAAATTCAGAAACAACAAATTCATCAAATCAAACTAAATCAATTCAAACAATTAGGAAAATCACTTTAAAACATCAACTCCGATTGGCTGCAGTACACGCATGCGTGTACTGCCTTGCCAATACGACATATGAAATATGAAATGAATCAATGAATCAAAACAAAAGAAATATCAATTAAAATTAATACTGAGTGGCTGTAGTACACGCACGCATGCACTGCCTCGCAACTACAGTGATGAGTTTCCCAAAATCTCAATGAAAGTTCACAAACGAACACAAGGTCAAACCCAAAATAACGGATTCAACTCTAGTGAATTCGAAAACAAATCCAAATGCATTAATGCAATGCAAACCAACAAGTGCAAGACTGCAACCAAAGGCGTGCACATAATAGTTCAAGTTCCAAAATGTCAAGTGAAGGTGACATCAGTGGTACAGAGGACCATCCTGAAACCAAACAAAAATATATATACACAACTACAGCTAGGCAGTACTCATAGGAATGTAAAAGCAAGTCAACATCAAAGACACGGCCTTAACAATGAAAAGGCTATAAACAGGAATACAACACAAATGTACATAAGCAACAATACACTATACATCAAGTGATACAAAACCAGAGCATCACATTATCATAAACAATGGCACAGCAACTAAATGCCGCATGTTCAACCACCAATAAGAACAATGGACATAAATACATGAATAACGAGTATGCAAGTGAAGACAACAATGGTGCCAACAGTTGCAAACAGGTTTAGAGACATCAGAGTGACCAAAGTCACAGCCGTGTTTTATCAATAAGGCAACAAATTATAATAGCATGTGTACTAAAGATAAAGCAACACAGCCACAAATCATAACAAATACAAGAAAGGCACAGCAAGGCCAAATACGAGTTCAATATAAATAAGACCAGAGACAAAATGAAATGCACATGTCAAACCCAAATACAGGATTTCAGAATGCAATGGCCATACACATATATACATACAAGAATGTATGTATACAAATGATCAGCCATCAAAGTGCAGTGCAACTACAAAGAAGACAGTGGCAACAGTCAGATGACAATGAACTAAAGTAAAGACCACAAAATAACATCAAAGGAAAAGACTCAGCAATGTCAAAGCCAAGAAGAAACTACATGACAAACTAAATACAAATGTCAAAGCAAGCTACAAAGCAAGCCCAAGTGACTACAAGAATGCACAAATGAAATCAAAAGCATCAAAGCATCAAGGCTTTAGTGATGAATCAATGCTGCAGATGCAAACAAATATGACAAAGCAACTCATCAAGCTCATTGCAACCAAGAAGCAGGCGTGTATGCAACATGAACTCATGTGGACAGTGCATGCAACAATACCAGACTAAAGTCATACAGCATCAAAGCATCAAGGCTTTATGAATGCAGATCATAAAAATCAGACTCAACTACAATATGAAACAATAATGCAACAGGAAACAAGTGAATACAGAGAACTACAAAGACTACATATTAAATATGCAAAACCAAAGTTGCAGTGAACAACAAAATTCGAGTGTCGACCGAACTACAAATTCAAACCAAGCTCAAGTGTTGAAGCACTGAATCTTATGCAGACCAGAAAGCACCAAGCGAGTAAATGTATCAACATAAACAAATGATCATCTACTACAAGGTCAAATTTAATTCTTATCAAAATTTTATTTTCCCCAAAATCATACTTGCAGAGTTCATACAAAAATCATTTCCGTAGACAAAACTCATCGACATCGAAACAAGGTCGAAGTCAACGAGACCAACAACATGTAGCAGCAATTACAAGTGACTCAAGCAAACGTACAGAAGCAACAACAACTAAAGTCAAATGACCAGAGGCCGAAGTACATAGAGGCCACAAAAATCAAAGCCCAAATGATCGGTGATGCCAGAAATTCACGAAATCAAAACAACATATTCAAACCAAAATCGAAGTCATGAAAATTAAATAACAAAGGATTGTATGCATTCGAACTAGATGTGAGTGAAAATTAAATCACTCACCTTGTTTGCCAAATCGAAGCAGCCGCGAGCAAGGAACGGAAGTCGAAGCCTTCGATTTATCTCAAACCCTAGCTATCGAGATGAGGAAGATCGAGCCGCCATTTTTTTTTTCTCTGTTCGATTTGTTTAGGGTTTTGAACGAATGAGAAAAGGGGAACGGGTTCGTATAATATAAGAAGAGAACGACATGGTGTACACGATCTTTATTGCGTAAATGAAGGCATGATTTAAGGAATGGGGTGTAACAAATGTTGACAAAAGAAAATTTTAAAAATCAAATTAAATTCGATTAAATCTCAACGTGTTTATACATCGTGTGTTCACACAACAATTCTGATAAATACGAAATTTGAAATCCTGTAAAAATTCAATATTACGGATCCAATGGAATTGGTTTCGTCGAATTCCGAGACTGTGCCTCAGAAGACTATTTTTAAATTCAATTTAAACGATACAATTTCAAAACTGAACAAATCGCTTTCAAATTCAATTTTGAAGCTTCTATTATCTTCAGTATTATCAATATGAATTTTACAAGCCTTTAAGTTATTTTTAATCATCTTAAAACTGAAGATTCAAATTTTTATTCAACTTTCAATAGATCAAATTCTAAAATTTAATCGCCAATTCATTCTGATAATTTGAAATTCAAGACAAACCATCATTCAAATATTTAAAATTAATTAAATATTTTCAATTTAAATTGTTCAAAATTTAGGGTCGAACCCCGTATTACTCTGCGTAGGCAATCTCTTCTGAAAAACTTTTATCAGAATTTCTACTTTGATGGTTTTGGGATTGACTTCTTTGGACTTTACTCACGTCTTCGAACGTGAATTGATTTGTTCTACCATCGTTTTATGACTTGTCACTTTAAAGATATATGAAGGTTTCAATACTAATAGTAAATATCAAAACTCTTTCATCAAAGCGATTTCAACACTATTTTAAGTATCAAAAGTTCGTTTTCTCAAACCGATTTTCAATCTACTAGTATATACAAGCCTTTACTTCACTCGAATGAGAAATCGACTTAAACGACTTAGTAAAACGAGTGGTATGAAACGCTTGCGTTCACTTCGTCGGTTAGCTCTTGGACTTGTTCGATTGAACCCTTTTTGTGACAATTTCCTAGTGAAGATTTACAGCTTGTTCGTAAATATTTAAGTTAAGCAAGTGGTTATGGGACATGAAGCTAAACTCATATATTTACTAGCTTGGTGTGATTGACACTTCCTTATGATCATGACGATCATTTTTGGTGATTTAGACTAGCGATTGAGCGATGTCTCTTTGTCTACGTGGGAGACTATACCCCGATCATGTGATGTTTCGCCATCACATTTCCTATGGTCTTCGGGCCATTCATGTGTGAAAATTTAATGGATAGCTTCCATGAGATATCATCTCGTCATGTGTTTACGCGTAGGTGAGCTTCATGCTCCCATTCATGTGTTAGGCCTTCCCCCCCTTTATGTGTTTTCTGGATTTCTGATGATGATTTCTGGAATTTTGTGCTTCACCAATTTTCATGATTTTCATTGATATGATATCAGTTTTTGTGCATTGGTGAATTCATGTGTTATTGACTTGTTATGAATACAAGTTTAGGGTATGATACCCTATTTTATCTTTGAGAAGATTCTTGTGATATTGATTAATCTTTTGTTGATTATCATTTACATACTTATAGTAGTATGTCGCTACGGTTATTACATGTTCATGTCATGCCTTATACTGTATACCATATCATCTGATATTTATAGTTAGACTGATCCGTTTATTATTTTCTTATAAATAATACTCGGGTCAGACCGAGATGTTACAGGTGCTTCTGCTTGACTTCTCTTCAGGATATTTCTGACTTTTGGCTAACTACTTAGATTAGTAGTTTTTGGATGTACACCTTTGAGATCTAGACTCTATGTTGTGTACTTATTCTTTTGTATAGCACGTGATGCTATTCTTTTGTATTATCGTGGATCTTTCTGACCACTACTCTTATGTACACTTTCATGTGTTATATATATTTATTCATATCTTCTTCCGCCTTTGTGATATGGATGTCTGTGACTGATTTATGTTATGATTATTTCTACGTTTGCTTTCCGAAGATTATATATAGCCACCGTGTGATAGCTTTGTGTTTGTATCGGTATGTCGGATTTCCTCCTTAAAAGATATGCATTCTATTCTATCTGACGTATCGGTGCTCGCACAAAGAAGTTACATGGATGGTCGCTCCTCCACAGCCTTATTCTCCGTGCTAATTGACAGCACTACATCGTAGTGTTCTTGGTTAGCGTGGGTATAGAGGTGGGGCGTCATATTATACATAGCTTAATACTTCTAAAATACGTACATAGAAGATTTTGGATTACAAAAGATAGCATTACAAAATATATTGATTGCTTCAAATATATCGATTGCTTTAAGATTCAGAATTATCGAGGACTATCGACTTCCTGCCTGGTAGTACACATCTGTGCCAAACTTCCCTCTTCGGTTTGCACTATTTCAGGTTGCATTAAAGGAGGATTGACACATTCAAAGTCAACATGTCCCCAATTCCTACAGTTTCCGCAAAAATATGTGATGCTCCCATCCTTATCTATCAGTTTTACACTTTTCGCTCTAGCTGATCGGGCTACAGCTTGCTTTCCACGCTGCCTTTCAGTGCAATTTCTGGCTATATGTCCAGTCTGGCGACAATGATAGCAAATTGTAAATCTATCGACTGGTAAAGCGAGTACACTCTTTTTCCTTTTCACTTTAGGGCAATGACTAAGAAAATGCCCTTTTTCTTGACATTTAAAACACACAATCTCAGGACGAGCGAATCGGTCATCCACATTCCTTTTCTTTCTCTTCTCTCGGCACGTAACGACATAATGTCCTTTTTTATGACATCGATAACAGGTAACATCATCATAGGGACCAGGTCCTTGCCTTTTATTGATTTTCCTTTCAATTTCCGCATGTGCTACCTGTGCTTCTCTACGGGCAATTGCTCTTTGTTCACGACGTGCTGCTTTTTGGGCTTCGGTTTTCGCCATTATAATTAACAAGATGTTTTCGAAGTTTCCTATTAAATTTGGCAATTCCTATTAGCAGAAATTTGATTATTCAATAATTTCCCAATAATTACTTTAGAGATATTTAAATACCTGATTTAACCCAATTCATTAATCCACTTACCTTATATTTTACTTTCCATAAATCTCAGTAAATCGATAACGGTTTTCGAATGATCAGAAGTTAAATCTAAGGAGACCTTACCGAAGAAAACTATCGTAAACCTAAATTTAGAGAGGGAATATTTCCGTAAAGGATTTGAATTTCAAAATACCTTTTAAAAAAACGATTTTATACTTCTTCAAATTTGAAAAACGTTTTCTTTAAAGTGATTCTAGTAACTATTCATATTAAACACCATAAACTAAGCTTTGTGTAAACAAAAGCTCTGATACCACTTTGTAACATCCCGCCCTTCTGACCGCTCCTAGTCGGTAATTAAACCAACTTGAAACGTTCAAAATGATGGATTGTTATTTAGTTTATGTAATTTAAACAGAATCAGCCACAGAAACACAGAATAATAATATTTCATTACTATGAATTTCTTTTACATACATTAGAGTTTATACAATGTATTAAATTGATACAGTGGAATATTTCTCTAAGTACAAAATTTTCCGAACTAAAATAATTCTTTTACCCTCTCTCTCTAACTTCGCTGCTCGAAAATCTTCAAGCTGTAAAATACTCGGTCTGATCCGGGTATTACATTCAAAAGAAAATAATACACAGGTCAGTCTAATTCAAACTCAGTTATTAATGCATAGATGTAATAATAATCAAATAGACGACAGTCACAATAATTCCCGTCTATCCGACCCTTTTAACAAAGAAATCGGATAACGGTCAATATAACACTTAACGGTGTTAACAATAAATCAGTAGATTAAAATCATCAACTGAAATAAATAAACAAATTTTCAGTGAAGAAAATTCAAAAACAACAAATTCATCAAATCAAACTAAATCAATTCAAACAATTAGGAAAATCACTTTAAAACATCAACTCTGATTAGCTGCAGTACACGCATGCGTGTACTGCCTTGCCAATACGACATACGAAATATGAAATGAATCAATGAATCAAAACAAAAAAAATATCAATTAAAATTAATACTGAGTGGCTGCAGTACACGCACGCGTGCACTGCCTCGCCACTACAGTGATGAGTTTCCCAAAATCTCAATGAAAGTTCACAAACGAACACAAGGTCAAACCCAAAATAACGGATTCAACTCTAGTGAATTCGAAAACAAATCCAAATGCATTAATGCAATGCAAACCAACAAGGGCAAGACTGCAACCAAAGACGTGCACGCAACAGTTCAAGTTCCAAAATGTCAAGTGAAGGTGACATCAGTGGTACAGAGGACCACCCTGAAACCAAACCAAAATATATATACATAACACAGCTAGGCAGTACTCATAGGAATGTAAAAGCAAGTCAGCATCAAAGACACAGCCTTAACAATGAAAAGGCTATAAACAGGAATACAACACAAATGTACATAAGCAACAATACACTGTACATCAAGTGATACAAAACCAGAGCATCACATTTTCATAAACAATGGCACAACAACTAAATGCCGCATGTTCAACCACCAATAATAACAATGCACATAAATACATGAATAACGAGTATGCAAGTGAAGACAACAATGGTGCCAGCAGTTGCAAACAGGTTTAGAGACATCAAAGTGACCAAAGTCATAGCCGTGTTTTATCCATAAGGCAACAAATGATAATAGCATGTGTACTAAAGATAAAGCAACACAGCCACAAATCATAACAAATACAAGAAAGGCACATCAAGGCCAAATACGAGTTCAATATAAATAAGACCAGAGATAAAATGAAATGCACATGTCAAACCCAAATACAGGATTTCAGAATGCAGTGGCCATACACATATATACATACAAGAATGTATGTATACAAATGATCAGCCATCAAAGTGCAGTGCAACTACAAAGAAGACAGTGTCAACGGTTCAGATGACAATGAACTAAAGTAAAGACCACAAAATAACATCAAAGGCAAAGACTCAGCAATGTCAAAGCCAAGAAGAAACTACATGACAAACTAAATACAAATGTCAAAGCAAGCTACAAAGCAAGCCCAAGCGACTACAAGAATGCACAAATGAAATCAAAAGCATCAAAGCATCAAGGCTTTAGTGATGAAGCAATGCTGCAGATGCAAACAAATATGACAAAGCAACTCATCAAGCTCATTGCAACCAAGAAGCAGGCGTGTATGCAACATGAACTCATGTGGACAGCGCATGCAACAATACCAGACTAAAGTCATACAGCATCAAAGCATCAAGGCTTTATGAATGCAGACCATAAAAATCAGACTCAACTACAGATATGAAACAACAATGCAACAGGAAACAAGTGAATACAGAGAACTACAAAGACTGCATATTAAATATGCAAAACCAAAGTTGCAGTGAACAACAAAATTCGAGTGTCGACCGAACTACAAATTCAAACCAAGCTCAAGTGATGAAGCATTGAATCGTATGCAGACCAAAAAGCACCAAGCGAGTAAATGTATCAACATAAACAAATGATCATCTACTACAAGGTCAAATTTAATTCTTATCAAAATTTTATTTTCCCCAAAATCATACTTGTAGAGTTCATACAAAAATCATTTCCGCAGACAAAACTCATCGACATCGAAACAAGGTCGAAGTCAACGAGACCAACAACATGTAGCAGCAATTACAAGTGACTCAAGCAAACATACAAAAGCAACAACAACTAAAGTCAAATGACCAGAGGCCGAAGTACATAGAGGCCACAAAAATCAAAGCCCAAATGATCGGTGTTGCCAGAAATTCACGAAATCAAAACAACATATTCAAACCAAAATCGAAGTCATGAAAATTAAATAACAAAGGATTGTATGCATTCGAACTAGATGTGAGTGAAAATTAAATCACTCACCTTGTTTTCCAAATCGAAGCAGCCGCGAGCAAGGAACGGAAGTCGAAGCCTTCGATTTATCTCAAACCCTAGCTATCGAGATGAGGAAGATCGAGCCGCCATTAATTTTTTTTTCCTATGTTCGATTTTTTTAGGGTTTTGAACGAATGAGAAAAGGGGAACGGGTTCATATAATATAAGAAGAGAATGACATGGTGTACACGATCTTTATTGCATAAATGAAGGCATGATTTAAGGAACGGGGTGTAAGAAATGTTGACAAAAGAAAATTTTAAAAATCAAATTAAATTCGATTAAATCTCAACGTGTTTATACATCGTGTGTTCACACAAAAATTCTGATAAATACGAAATTTGAAATCCTGTAACAATTCAATATTACGGATCCAATGGAATTGGTTTCGTCGAATTCCGAGACTGTACCTCGGAAGACTATTTTTAAATTCAATTTAAACGATACAATTTCAAAACTGAACAAATTGCTTTCAAATTCAATTTTGAAGCTTCTATTATCTTCAGTATTATCAATATGAATTTTACAAGCCTTTAAGTTATTTTTAATCAGCTTAAAACTGAAGATTCAAATTTTTATTCAACTTTCAATGGATTAAATTTTAAAATTTAATCGCCAATTCATTTTGATAATTTGAAATTCAAGACAAACCATCATTCAAATATTTAAAATTAATTAAATATTTTCAATTTAAATTGTTCAAAATTCAGGGTCGTTACAGTTGTTGGCCAGTAATTGTAGTACCATATAATCTTCTTCCATCTATGTGCATGAAAAGGGAGTTCTCAATGTTAACATTGTTGATTTCTGGGCCAAAACAACCAGGAAAGGATATTGATGTTTATTTACAGCCATTGATAGATGAGTTAAAGCAGTTATGGGAAGGAGTAGTTACATTTGACTCGTTAAATAAATCTGAGTTCACAATGAGAGCTAGGGTGCTGTGGGCAATCCATGATCACCTTGCTTTTGGGACTTTATCGGGATGTACAACTCACGGTTACTTTGCATGTCCTATTTGTGTGGAAAACACTTGTTCTTATTATCTTCCTGAAAGTAAGAAGATGTGTTACATGGGACATCGAATGTTTCTTCCTAACGAACACAAGTTTCAATACGATAAGACAAATTTCAACAACGAACAAGAACTTCGTCGTCCTAAATGGCCATTGACTGGTTTCCAAGTTGAAAAGAAAGTAGAGAATATCAAAATGAAAGTTGGTAAACAAAAAGAAGAAATTGGTCGAAAACGGAAAAAGTCAACCAATGAAGATGTTTACAATATTTATGGATGGTATAGGAGGTCTATCTTTTTTGATTTACCATATTGGAAAGCAAATTTGGTCCGACATAATATTGATGTTATGCATACGGAGAAGAATGTCACGGAGCATCTCATCAGCACCATTATGGACAATAAAGATAAGTCAAAAGATGGCATCAATGCATGCAAGGATTTGAAAATCATGGGTATAAAACAAAAGTTGTGGGTGATGGAAGATCCTGAAACAAATAAAACAATCATACCAAAGACAACTTTCGCTTTGAGCAAAGAAGAAAAGATACGGTTTTGCACCGTTTTGAAAAATCTGAAAGTTCCTAACAAATTTTCTTCTAACTTTCACAACAATGTGAGCATCAATCCTCCTGAACTAAGAAATATGTAGTCACATGATTACCATGTCATAATGCAGCATTTGCTTCCGGTATTGCTTCAACATTCTTATCCACAACATAAGGATCTACGAAATGTTGTTCATCGTATTAGTTTATTCTTTAACATTTTGTGTTCAAAGGTGATCAATAGGGAACATCTTTTAAAAGCAAAGGCTAGCTTAGTAGAAACAATGTGTGTTTTTTAAAAACATTTTCCACCTGCATTTTTTGATATCAGTGTCCACCTTATGGTTCATTTAGCCGATGAAGCGTTGATTTGTGGCCCTGTCAGATATAGATGGATGTATCCATTTGAACGGTAAATTTCTAATTTCAGTTATGCACATCATTATTTCTTATAAATAGCTACCGTCTACAGTATTTAATTGATCACATATATAGGTTGATGAAAACATATAAAGGGTATGTGCGCAATAAAAGATACATTGAAGGGTGTATTGCAGAAGGATATATCGTACAAGAAGCTAGTCTTTACTGCATGGAATATATGCGAAACGGAGGTGATGGCAATCATAAACATACCCACGAAGCGTTTTTAGACGGGGACGATGAGTTTGCTGGTGAGATACCTCTGGATAATGGTAAAGACATAACGTTAACCCAAGTGCAGTTTGAACAGGTGCGTAGATGGGTCCTTAATAAGTACGATGGATTGGATGAATGGAAGAAGTAAGTTCACGAACTTGTTTGGAATTTTAATTTTTTTACTTCAATTTATATATACATTTTGATATGTGTTTTTTGTAGGAGGTATAACTCCTATGTGAAAAGTACTAGATTTCAACCTTGAGGCAGGGCTACCACTGTGGAAGTAGTTCAAAGTTTTAATCTATGGTTACGTAATGAGGTTTAACTTCGTCTTAAGTATTTCATGTGTTTATAAGTGTGCAATACACCTTTGTGACCATGCTTTTTTACTCATTAAAATTTATGTAGCTGTTAAAGACCATCGATGTTAATCCAACTCTGTGGCGGTTAGTGCACGGGCCAAAGTTCATAACGCGTAGTTATATGAAGTACCAAGTGAATGGATTTTCATTTTCCACGAAAAAGTACGAAGACCGTATGGTAACACAAAATAGCAGTGTATGCATGAGAGCAATTACAAAATTTAAAGTGAGTGGCAAGGATAAAAGTTATAAGGAAGCAGAAACAACGTATTACGGAGTCATTCAACAAATACTTGAGTTGGATTACACTGACTTCAAACAAATAGTTTTTTATTGTGATTGGGTAAAAGTCAAGGATAAGGTCAATGGTTGCAAAACCCATTTCAAACCTCATCATGGTAAATTTAGGGAAATTGAAGATCAAAAATAACGTGAATGACGAGCCATTTATTCTTGCATCAGAAGCGAGTCAAGTTTTCTACTCAACAGATTTAAAAAATAACGGATGGTCTGTGGTCTTGCATACACCAAAACGGTTGACTACAAATGTGGATGACATTGAGTTCCCTACCGTCTATCAATCAGCTTTTGAAGACAATGAAAAATTAAAAGACCTTACCAAATCCATATGTTAACTTATTAATTGCACGATTGTGTGTCTGTATATTTTTAATTGCACGATTGTGTGTATGTATGGTTTTGAATATTTTATACATTCCAATGCAATTCTAGGTGTTGTCACTTAATAATTTTGTATGTGCAAGTGTGTTATATTATGGAGTGTTGACATTGATACATTGATACATGTATAATTATTATCGTGGCTTATTAAAATAATTAGTAATATTATATTTTGCAGGAAACTATGTCAGAAAATCCACCATCTTCACATTCGTCATGTTCAGAGGCGAAGAAAGTTGATCAAAACTTACTTGGTATTCCGGTCTCAGATAACGCTGGAAAAATCGCTACTATGCTCGGTAAACTAGTAAGAGCTCATGTGCCGATATCATATATAAGTTGGAATAAAGTACCTGGAATATGTAAGGACAACGTTTGGAACGAATTGGTGGTAAGTATCCTTATCTGTTTGACAACAACTATTTCATTCAATAGCCTTATGGTTTCAACTCTTTGCACAACACATAATTTAATATATTTTTTGCAGAAAATTTATGAGCTCGATCCGCTTTCAAAGGAAATGTTTTTAAAGAGAATGGCCGAGGCTTTTAGGAGATATAAGAAAAACTTGAGAGTAGTTTATTATGACCCTTTCAACAATGACGAAGAACGGTTGAAAAATTACCCACCTACAGTTGCTCAAGAAGATTGGGCAGAGTTCGTAAAAAATAAAGCAACGCCTGAAGCGAGCGGAAGACGGGAGGTAGGCAAAAAGAACAGAGCATTTCTCAGTTATGCTCATCATGCAGGATGTAAAAGTCACGCTAAAATAGAACAAGAAATGGTAATTTATATTCATTTTCATTCAAATGATTTACACATTGTGATTGGATATTCATGTCGTTGCATCAACTTGTATTGCAGATCATTGCTAGTCCATCAACAAATATCAGTCATCGACAAGTATGGGAGAAGACACACAGGAAAAAAAATGGTAGCATATCAGATGCCACTTCTTCATACTTTGTAAGTTAAACAAATATTAACTTGCATATTCTTTAAAATTCCTTATTCATGTAAGTATTATCATATTACAGGATCAAATTGCGAAAGCGAAGGAAAAGATCACTGATAGTGATGAAGAAAATTTGACAGTGGATGAAGACATCTTATCACAAGTGCTTGGTAAGGATGCAAGGGGTAGGAGCCGCGGTGTTGGGACCGTTATACCAAAGACTAAAGCTAAGGCTTGTGCCATTGCACAGAAACGACTCCGACATGTTCATGGCGAGCAAGATGAGTTGAAAATGAGGGTGGGAAGTTTGGAGGGTATAGTGGGAAATTTGTCTGGGCAAATGGAGGTTTTGATCAACATAGTGGGAAATATTGAACAGGGAATTCGTGCACCGGTCAATTCTTCTGATGGAGGACGCGCCACACAATTCAATGCTCCTGAATTCATTGCTTCGCAGTTCAAGGATTCGACCAATGTTACGAACAATCAAAAATGTGAAATCCTCAACATAGGATATATCTATATCTAATTGACTAATTAGATACGGCTTTTAGCCATATCTAATTGGTTCATTAGACGCTGCCTATTTGTCAGTTAGATACGGCTTCTGGCCGTATCTAATGTGTCAATTAGATACGGCTAATGGCCGTATCTAATTAGCCAATTAGATACGGCTAATGGCCGTATCTAATTGGCAAATTAGATACGTCTTCTGGCCGTATCTAATGTGTCAATTAGATACGGCTAATGGCCGTATCTAATTGGCTAATTAGATATGGCTAAAAGCCGTATCAAAATATTAAGCTCGGCATATTTTGATACGGCTTTTAGCCGTATCAAAATATCGTTTATGGTGTAGTGAAAGTTTTTGTATGTAACAGTGGGGGGACTGGTGAGTGTCAAACTGTTTTGGTTGTGTGATTGGGTATTGATTGGGTTAAGGTAGAAGCTGCAGTTTTGAAGTGGAGCAAGACCGAGGGAACATGCAAGTTTTGAAGTGGTAGGAGATTGGTTGAATTCTGGTGATGATCAAGTATGATATTTGCTGTGATGAAATGTATGGATTGATGTGTGTGAAGGGAGAGTTGCAATGTTGATATGAAGCAGATGTTGGGATGAACAAGTATTGATTGAAGTATATGCAAGTGTCGATAGAAGTAGATATTTGGATGATGAAGTAGATGTTGCTTATTGGTCAGAAGTGGCAGTTGTGAATGATGCATGGAGAAGTGCTATTTGATGCGCAGGGTGAACAGAGAAAGGTTTGGGAGAGTAAATAAAAAAAATGTAAAAGAAATGTGTGGCAAGAAAATTGAAAATGCAAAAATGAGTAATAAATGTATTTTTTGGGATAAATTGTGTATTTTTTTAATGCAATGCAAAACAACTAGAAAAGTTACGATAACATGCACACAACTTTGAAATGAAGCTTTCCTCACATTGGACATATATCTACATATCAAACCCTATAAATATGAATATCAGTTAACTTAATTAACTTTCTGCTGAATATATTACTAAGTATATAACTAAAACAACATAAATCATTTGATTTTACTTTGAAATCTTTGAAACTACCTAAAATTCATATATATGTGACAATTAGCCAAAATTTACTGTTAACAATGTCGTTTTTAGAAAACCTCTTGTGGGTGTTTTTAAGGCTAATTGAGGTCTTCAAGGTGATTGATGTACATGCCAATTTCTCAACTTGTAAGTATGTGGATTACTGTTGAAGCGTAGACCAATTGGTGTCAACAAATAGATAGTCCCATCTACACAACAACTTTTTAATAAAAAGTTTAGTAAACCCCGGTTGTAAGTTGGATGAATTAAAAATTACCACAAGCGCACGGAGTAATTAATTTTTTTCTTTAAATGTGTTTTATGTCAGGTTTAAGGTTTTTTTTACTAAAATGTTGTATATATTTTTGTTGGCAGATCAATATGTCTTCAAGTATAGATAAAGAGTGGATGAAAGAAGCCGATCAAAGAACCCTACGATATATGGAAGGAGTGCAGAAGTTTATTGATTTTGTTGTAGAAAATGGTGGCAATAAGGAAATATATTCTTGTCCTTGCACACAGTGAAAAAATATGAAAATGAAAATTAAATTAGATGAAATTCATTTTCATCTGCTTAGATGGGGAATTGTCCAATCATATACTATTTGGCATTTTCATGGGGAAGAGTCGGCAATGAACCAAAAACAACCTGTTAGTCAAGCCATAAGTACCGATGACTCTGAACATCCTAGGATGGAAAATCTGGTCAATGATGCTGATAGATTTCATCAATTGCAACCTACAAGTTTTTTGTCGGATAATATTGGGGATTCGCCTACGGTTGATGTTGATTGGCAGGCCAATCAAAGCAAGAAGTATAAATCACTTTTTGATAATGCAAAAGAGCCATTGTATCCTTCATGTCCAAAAGGGATAACAAAATTTTATTTCGTCGTCAAGCTGAATAACTTGAAAACCCAGTATGGCTTTTCCGACAATGGTGTGACTGCACTCCTAGAATTCATAAAGGAATTACTTCCTGAAGGTAACACACTACCAACAAAGTATCACGAGATGAAGAAGATGATTAAGCAAGTTGGTATGGATTACAAAACTTATGATGCATGCATTAATGACTGCATTTTGTTTTGGAAGGATGATGCAAATAGAGTTTTTTGTCCAGTTTGCAAACAATCAAGATATAAAACAACATTCAACGAAGAGAAAAGAGCTGCAAAAGTACCTCAGAAGACATTGAGACATTTCCCTCTAATTCCTAGGCTGAGGAGGTTGTATACTATACCATGGATAGTAGATGCTATGACTTGGCATGGTCGTGCCAAGTCTAATTCAGACATAATGTGTCACCCATGTGATACTTCTCAATGGCGAGCTGCAGATACTTTTGACAAAACATTTGCTGTTGAATCACGAAATGTCACGCTTGGATTAGAAACAGATGGTTTCAATCCACATGCATCACTAAGTAACCGTTATAGTTGTTGGCCAGTAGTTATAGTACCGTATAATCTTCCTCCATCCATGTGCATGAAAAGAGAGTTTTCAATGTTGACATTGTTGATTTCTGGACCAAAACAACCAGGAAAGGATATTGATATTTATTTGCAACCGTTAATAGACGAGTTACAACTGTTATGGGAAGGAGTCGCTGCATTTGACTCATTTAATAATTCTGAGTTTACATTGAGAGCTAGATTGTTGTGGGAAATTCATGATCATCCTTCACTTGGGACTTTATCAGGATGCACAACTCATGGCTATTTTGCATGTCCTACATGTGGGGAAGACACTTGTTCTTACTATCTTCGTGCAAGTAAGAAGATGTGTTACATGGGACATCGAAGATTTCTTCCTTTCAAACATAAGTTTCAAGATGAAAAAACAAACTTTGATAACAAACAAGAATATCGTCGTCCTCCACGGCCATTGACTGGTTATCAAGTTGAAGAGAAGGTAGCTAATATCAAGATGAAAGTTGGTAAAGACAAATTTGAAATCGGTCGAAAACGAAAAAAGAAAGCCGATGAAGACAAAGTTGAGAATGTTCCTGCGTGGTATAGAAGGTCAATCCTCTTTGATTTGCCATATTGGAAAGCAAATTAGGTCCGACATAATATTGATGTTATGCATACAGAGAAGAATGTCACTGAGCATCTCATTAGCACAATTATGGGTCATAAAGATAAGTCAAAAGACGGCATCAATGCACGTAAGGATTTGAAAAACATGGGTATAAAACAAAAATTGTGGGTGAGTGAAGATCCTGAAAGAAATAAAGTAATCATACCAGATGCAACTTTCACCTTGAGCAAAGACGAAAGGCTACGATTTTGCACCATTTTGAAAAGCCTAAAAGTTCCTAGCAAATTCTCTTCCAACTTCAATAACAATGTGAACATCAATCCTCCTGAACTAACAAATATGAAGTCTCATGATTACCACGTCATAATGCAGCAATTACTTCCGGTATTACTTCAGCATTCTTATCCACAACATAAGGATCTACGTAATTCTATACATCGTATAAGTCTATTTTTTAACATTTTATGCTCAAAGGTGATTAACAGAGAACATCTTTTAAAATCAAAGACTAGTTTGGTAGAAGCAATTTGTATGTTTGAAAAATATTTTCCACCTGCATTTTTTGACATCAGCATCCACCTTATGGTTCATTTAGCCGATGAAGCATTGAAATGCGGTCCTGTTAGATATAGGTGGATGTATCCTTTTGAACGGTAATTTACTAATCTCATTTTTGTTCATCATCATTCGATTTAAATAGGTACTAGTTATTTGTAATCGATTTATATTCATAGGTTGATGAAAACATATAAAGGATACGTCCGCAACAAAAGATATATTGAAAGATGTATTACAGAAGGATATATCGTACAGGAAGCTAGTCTTTACTGCATGGAGTATATGCCAAAAGGAGGCGATGGCACACATAAACATACTCGTGAGGCTTTCTTAGACGAGGATGATGAGTTTGCTGGTGAGATGCCTCTAGATAATGGTAAAGACATAACCTTAACCTCAGTGCAGTTTTAACAAGTTCGTAGATGGATCCTCAATAAGTATGATGGATTGGATGAATGGAAGAAGTAAGTTCACAAATAACTCCTGAATCTCCACCATTGTAAGTATATAAATGTTTTGAAATGTGTTTTTTGCAGGAGGTATAACATCTATGTGAAAAGTACTAAATCTCAATCTCAAAATAGGGTTTCATCCGTGGAAGATTGTCAAAGTTTTACTCTATGGTTACGTGGTGAGGTATATATTAAAGCTTATTTAATATTTCACACGTACTTAAAGGTATCATACACCTTATTAATCAAACTTTTCACATAT
Organism: Allium fistulosum; assembly: GCA_030737815.1. Taxonomy (NCBI): domain Eukaryota; kingdom Viridiplantae; phylum Streptophyta; class Magnoliopsida; order Asparagales; family Amaryllidaceae; genus Allium; species Allium fistulosum. Next base: position 156,189,187 of record CM060908.1, on the reverse strand, counting down.
TTTATTTTTTTAGTTGGTAAAAACAAACGATGTTGATTCAACTCTTTGGCGCCTTGTGAATGGGCCGAAGTTCAAGGCGCGCAGTTATATGAAATACCAAGTAAATGGGTTTACATTTTCCCCGAAAAAATATGAAGAGCGGATGGTAACACAAGACAGTGGTGTATGTATGAGAGCAATCAGAAAATTTAGAGCCAGTGGGAAAGATAAAAATTATGCAGAAGCTGAAACACTGTATTATGGAGTTATTCAGGAGATAATTGAGTTGGATTATATAGACTTCAAACAAACGGTTTTTTATTGTGATTGGGTAAAAGTCGAAGACAAGGTCAATGGTTGCAAGATTGATCCTGTTTCAAACTTGATTACAGTTAATTTAGGGAAATTGAAGACCAAAGATAGGATGAACGATGAGCCATTTATTCTTGCGTCAGAAGCGAGTCAAGTGTTCTACTCAAAAGATTTAAAAAATAGCGGATGGTTTGTGGTTTTACACACACCTAAGCGGTTGACTAAAATCGTGGATGATCTTGAGTTTCCTACCGTCTATCAATCATCCTTTGAAGATAACAAAAAATTAGAAGATCTTACCAAATGCATATGTTAATATAAGATGTATTTCTTAATTTAATTGAGTTGAATTTCAAATGTGGATGAATTTAGAATTTTTTGATTATGAATTTAGAATTTTTCATGTATCACTATTTAATTATTATTCTAAATTCATGAAATCTGATTGATCAATTTTCAATACGTTTTTTACCATATGGAATTTGGAACAACATACCCGGTTTTTCTTCATTTTCGGGTAATAATGATTATGTGTCATATTTATTACATGCCTAAACTACGTTTGTTGTTGATCAATAGTTGCTTTTGTTGCTTCAGTTACACTTATATTATTTATTCGTAACCGTATAAATTTTTAATTGATAACAATCAAATATCCTTGCTTGCTTTTATTAGACAACCTGTAAAAAAATTGGGCTTTTTCTATAGGTTTCACTCATACAACTATTTTGCAAGTACAATTATGCTGTACAATTATGTGCTGTGTACAATTATGCTGGGAACTCATATATGTTTATTTCTGAATACTTGCAGCAACAATGTCAGAAGCTGCAGAAACGTCGTTCCATTCAGTCGTGAATTCGTCATCTTCACAACCCGAGAAAGTTGAGACAAATGCATATGGTGTTCCAGATTCTGATAATGCTGGTAAAATAGGCAGTAGACTTGGTAAATTAGTACGAATGCATGTGCCGATATCATATGAAATTTTGGATAAAGTACCAAACAAATGTAAAGATGACGTTTGGGTTGAATTGCGGGTAAGTCAGTCTTTTTTTTTCACTGTTAACCTGTTGAAAAGCACAAATGGCACAACTCATTTTTTTGTTCTATACGAAGATAGGTGGGAAGTTGATTAGTTAATAGATTGATTGACAGTATACTAGAGCGGTGGCATGGTTACTCGGTTCTGTTAATTAACCAAACAAAATCACTAGCTGTAAAATTTGGTTCAAGTTGAAATTTTCTTTTCATTAATATGTGAAATTTTCTTTTCATTAATATGTGAACTATGGTGAAGTATTCATGTGAAGCTGAAGTATGGTTAGAGTTGATGGAGTGGTATTATAACTTACAAGTGACATGCACTAATGATCAATGCTTATGTATTTACGTTTATTATCTCACCCAGTGGTTATATTTTCTTAAATTTTTCACGTTAACCTATAGCTTTGACGTCCATGAAGTTTTATCTCTTATAACTAAATTACAAACTTGTATTGTCTAATAAAATTACATAACTTACAAGTGACATGCACTAATGATCTGTGTATTTTCTTTTTAACGTATTTTTTATCTTCAATATATAGACATTTTATGAGCTAGAGTCGGATACAAAAGAGTTGTATTTTAAAAAAATGTGTGATCATTTAGAAGATACAAAAGTGAATTGAGGACAGCGTACTATGACAAATTTGATAATGATGAAGCTAGAAGGAAAAACTGTCCGCTAAAAGTTAGCGTAGAAGATTGGGACGGATTCTTGAAAAATGAAGCAAAACCCGGCGCACGTGAAAGAAGAGAGCTAGGCAAAAAAAATAGATCACAATACAGTTATACTCATTACAGTGGTCGTACAAGTCATGCCGTAGTAGAACATAAAATGGTACAGTTTTAATTTTTTGTTATTTCGTTGCATTTTACCATTTCGTTGAATGAGATTGTATTGGTAGGAAATAAACTCTTCGAATAAGAATCGATTGGTTTGATAATCGATGTTTCGGTTGCAGGCAGTTGAAAATCTAGGAAAAGAAATCATACGCCGTGAAGTGTGGGAGAAAACTCATACAAAAAAGGATGGCACCATATCGGATTCAAATTCTTCATACTTTGTAAGTTAAATAATATATTGTTTTAGATGATAAATTAAAATCATGTATTGTTATGACATATATGTTTACATGGTTTATCGGCCTATAACTTATATGCACGAAATTAAATATCTCAAGTATTATCATATTTTAGGGTAAAATTGCAAAAGCAAGAGAAACAATCAATGACGACGAGGAACAAGATATGCCATTGGATGAAGACATCTTGTCACAAACGTTCGGCAAAGATAAAAGGGACCGGACTTGAAGTGTGGGAACTATAATACCAAAGACACAAGTTAAAGCATCTACTGTTCCACGTAAACAACTCAGAAGGAGTAAACAAGACTCAAATAGATTGGAAACAAGGATGGAGAAGGTGGAGGGTTCTTTGGAGAATGTGAAGCGGACATTGAACACATTGGTCTACATATTAAAAGGATATGTGAAACAGATGCCAGACATTGCTTCCAACGAAGGAGGAAGTGGTGGGACACATCATGAAAGTGTTGGAAGAACGTCGAACAATGACGATGCTGCTAACCCGCTTATTTCGCATGTTCAGGAAAATCAAAAATGTGAAGTGTTGAACTTTGATCTAGAAGTCATTGCAACAGGTTTTGTATGCAGAGATTCGACGGCATCCATAATACATGGAAAACCTGTAACTCCTACACATGAGAAGTTGATTGTGGACAATATACTATTACCAGATGAGCCCACAGCCAAACAAAATCATCCTCTTGCTATGACTTTTGATGATGTTGGAATCGGTGGTTATGTGTGTCATCCAAAGAGTTCAATTCGATACCTTTAGACGCAGGAGCAGGTATACATTATTATTATCCAATAAATTCAATCTGAATGGAAACCTATATATGTTCTCTGATCTGTTCTTAATATCAGAATCCTCCAATCTTAATATCAAAACTGAAAATTCTACAAAATCGGATAATTCTCTGATCTGTTCTTTGTTTCAGGTTGAAGATGCTTTCTCTGTGTACCTTTCTGATTTAGAAAAGCTTGATCCGTGAGGTAACATTTTTTTTGTTCACATTACTACTGAAAATAGGTTGTACACCTAGTCACTGTACTTCAGTTTATGCTATTTTTTTTCTTATAATAATATTCGATGTTTAAGTTTTAATAGGAAATCAGACTATCTTGATTTTTTATGCATTAATTAAAGAAAAAGGTTTATTATGATACATGAAACGCATAAATGTTTAACCAGCCTTTCTAAAAGAACTTGCATTGTATGTGAGGTAATAAACATTCACGTAGTGTAGGTATTGTACATCATGTATACTTTTCTTCTTTATATATACACGTGAAGTTAGCATAGATTCCAGGACTCAGTGCTGTAAATATTTTTATTCCATTAAAATAGTATTGATCAGGTGTTAAGAGTTCCACCATAATAGTAATGATTACGTTTATAGCTTGAACACGCGTTTAAAGGAAAAAGAAAAAAGTGAAAAAGAAATCTAAAGTAGACATGGAAAAATAACAGGGAGCGCCTACAAATTGCATGTTAGAAAACAAATCCAGTCACCTGTCACTGTTTTGCATTGTTTTTTAGAACCGGTACCGACCATGGTTGCTTGACTGGTTTGCTATTGAACTAAAGATGGGAATTGACCTGGTGATTGAATGTTGGTCGGTTAACATTTTTCTTGGTGGAAAATGTTCATAGGTTTAGTTGCTTGCTGTAGGTGGAGTGGATGATATCGGTCAGTGGTATGAAGTAAAGGAAGTATGGCTGAAGGTTTGTGGTTGTGCAGTTGCATGCTGTGGTTTGATACTGGTAGCAGATGAAGGTATAGGATGTTTGGAGGAGTTAAGGTAGTGGTGACAGATGATGTAGATGTTAGTGTTGAGGAGTTTAAAGATGTTTGTGAACATAGGCAGTGGGATGGTTTGTAGGACTTTGAATGTGTAGATACAGTTCATGGTGTAACTTCTGAAGACTCCGCTCTGTCGGAATTTGATTTACAGTTCATTCCTTCACACGTTCAGAATAGTAACTGCATTTTTCAAATCCTAGATTCTAATACAGAAATTGCTGAATCCAAATGGCGGAACTCCTTGGTTGCCTATGTTTGGTTGAGCAAGATTCTGCATACAATACATGAAATGCGCTTTATTAAAGTGATAATGTAATTACTTGTGATTACTAGTATATAGCCCCATTTACAAAGACATTCACAGAAAGATGAAGTGAGATCATTGGAGTACATGGAGTAGACATTTTATTTTATAGTAACTCAAAACAACACAATCCTAAAAGGCTAAAACGAATTGCAATTGAAGTTTTGGAGATAGAGCATGCTTCTGATAGGCTATACGCAAGCCAGTTGCCAACCTAAATTGGGAAAAGAAAAAAAATATTAGAAGACAGCTGCTACAAAACAACTATTACCTGCAACGCCTCTTGGTATATTGATGTTTCATCATGTTCACTAAATCTTTTCTCAGCTAAGTCAACACGTGTGATGTGGCCAAAGGAACAAAAATTGATAACAACAATAGTGAAAGTGAAGTTAACCGAGGAAGGAAAAGATTATCGTATGTTAAACCAGCCTGCAAACGTGAGAACTTCTGGAAACCTTTAATTCTAGAAACAATTTATTAAAGATCCAAATCCAAGTGGGGTAGTTCTATTACTTTTTATGTTTCTGAATATTAACCATATTATATTCATTTTAGGTAGTGGTGAAGTGACAGAGAAAGTTTGGTGGTTGAGTGATTGTTATTGACAGAAGTATGAAGCTTGTGGGGAGGAAGTTGGTGGATTTTTGAAGCAGCCGTTATGTACTGTAAGTGGTAGGCTAGGAAGAATAACAGTAGTAACCGACTCATTGTTGCATTTTGAGTACATTATTGATACTGCAACATGTATCTATTTATTTGTAAACTTGGAATCCTTGTGTGGTTTAATCATGGATAGAATTGATGTTTGCTCAAAATTGTCGTACATATGTTTGCACTAGTGACCTCTTTATAAACAAACATCAATTTCTTGTTTTGTGTGCAGGCATGAAACTTATGCTGGCGGGAGCATTAGACGATTGGAGGAAGACGTTATGTACCGTATGTATTGTACTATGCATGTAGCATTATGTAATGATGTCGTTGTTGTACTATGTATGTTATGTACACTTGTTGAACTATATAGTGGTATGTGTTGATGTTGAACATTAAAATTCAAACATTTGTTATGTTTGGTTTTTGTGTTTAATCTATGAAAAATATTTGGTTTAATAATCTTTCTTTTGTGATACTGTTAAATTTGCAAATTTTTGTATTAATTATGATAATGAAATGACTGTCGCTGGTGCGGAGAAAAATTTCGAATATTTTTTTTAAAAACCAAATATTAATTAGCAACGGATTAAAGCCGTTGCTAATATTTAAAACATCAGTTATACATCTACATTTAGCAACGGCTTTAATCCGTTGCAAAATAAAATCCGGAACGGCTACAAGTCGTTGCTAAAGTATATTTTGCAACGGTTCTTAGCCATTGCAAAATATATATTTCGCAACGGATTTGAGCCGTTGCAAAATTTTTACCACTGCATATTTCGCAACGGCTCAAAGCCGTTGCGAAATTATTTTGCAACGGCTTAAAGCCGTTGCGAAATGGGGATTCTGGTGTAGTGTATATAATCAAGCCTACACATTCAATTACGTACTAAGTGTACGACTAAATAGTTTCTACATCAGTCGAGTAACTAAAATGGCCAAATTTCATAGTCGGTTATTTAACTATCAAAGCAACAAATAAAATCTAGCACATAAGTAGTCACTGGGCCTGACTTTATTAATCGTTTATAAATCAAATCACTTTTCAATTATTCACTTCAAAATATCTTTAAAAAGATAATATTCAAAATCATTTCACTTATTGGATATTTGGAAAACAGTTTCATATACTTATTTTAATAATAAATGAATTCACAATTTATTTTATTTTCAATCCATTTAAACTCCATTTTATAATATCACTTTCCAAAACATTCATTTAAAGAGTTATTCTCTTTAAAAAACGTGAATATATTTCCTTTTATAAAAATCCATATTTAGCTTATCAAATTAAATTGATTTCACATTTATAGAAATGTGTTTATAATTCACATTTCTATTTTATAAAAACTTCCATTTATAAAATTCCATTATTAACCAATTTCCTGTTTATCTCATTTATATGTCAAAATCCCATTGTAAGTTTATTTACTTATAAATCTCTTTATTTACAAATTCATTCTTTTGTAATCTCATCATTTATAAAATCCATTAAAAATTCAATTCTAAATCTTAATTACAAATCCATTTACAAATTTGATTACAATTCCATTTATAATATTTATAAAACACCGTTTATAAAATTTATTTCATTAAATCTTGTTATTAATAGCATTCCTTTATAAACTTCCATTTTTAACACTTATAAAACTCGTTTACAATCCCATTACTTTTATTTATAGAATATCAATTTTATAGATCTTATATATAACCATTTATAATAAGTTCAAAATTCTCAATTTAACTTATTTTACAAAATAGTTAACTTCATATATCAAAAATCACATTTTGTTTCCATTTAAATAAACTTCTTCTTTTAATAATTTACATGTCATTATTAAAACTTATATAACTTCAAAAACCATTCAAACATCATTTCACTTTAAATTCATTTTATAGTATTTCAAAATAGGGCCCAATGTTACTACAGCACTAAATAAGGGATTCACATCAATCATATCAATCATGGCATCCAAAACATCATATATCACATGATAACAACATATATAACAATATATGTAAATAAAAATCAACAATGGTGAGGAATCCAGTTGGATCCCTCCAACCTGTAACCTGCAACAAATATACAAATGAGAAAATATGTACAATGTCTGCTTCGAGGCAGACACGCATACAAAGGATCATCCGCTCATATACGGGAACGTATAGGGTCTCATATGTTCCAATCGGCAGGAATATATCCAACTACTAACTACTATAGCATAACATCCAAACATCTAATATATACATATATATATATATATATAACATCCAAACGTCATCAAAACAATATAATAAAAATATTCCCACTTATATAAAAATATTAGTGGGTCAGAAAGAGCGAGTTTTACTCACTTTGGTTACAGTCGTCGTTGTAGTGTTTTATTTCCATTAAAATTAAACGAACGTTTAATTTTAACCAAAATTTTCAACAGCTTCAAATCCATCCAATCCAATTCTAGAATGAAGTACTCGAGAATACGAACCTAGCGCAATTCGTTTCGTATGAAACTGACCTCGTATGAAGAAGTTATGCAATTTATACGTTTACACGATTTATTATAAACAAAATTCACAAATTCTTTTTCTTACATATATAAAAATGAACCAATCCTGGCCATCCATCCCCTGAGATGCAAATCCAGCCCTCCTCTTTCTCTTCCCTCTCTCATGCGTTTAAGCTTCAGCCGAACCCCAAAAACATTGTTTGCTTCTCCTCGACTTCGCGTCTCTATCGTCCATCGAGAGGACGATCAACCACCACAGTTGTGTGCGCCTACCACCCCTCCCAACCTCCATTCCAAGTGCGGCCTCCCCTAGCTCCTCCTTGGCCTCAAAAAATGCCACAAAACACGTGCCGTTCAAAGCCAAATAGCCGTCAATCCATCGTGTTCCAGCCGAGCACAGTCCTTGGATATGCTCGTCTCTCCAAGCTCTACAACATTCACGTTGGGAGTTTTTGGTATAGGTGTGCGGATTTAGAGGATTTGAGGAAGGAAGATTGTGCAATTTCAGCCATTTAATATTAAAAATGACGACCGGTGAAGAAACCCTAGGGTTTGTACAAATATAAAACGTTAGGGTCCTTTTATACTAAATTTCGTGACACTATTCATCGCCAAATTTTTCCGAACTCCAATCGAGGCATGCCACTTGGTGTTCATAATGTTTTGCCCCTATTTCGAACACAATGGAATATATATCAGAGGCCAATTCCATCGTATTTGAAAGATAGGTTTTCGAATCGAATCATTGCAATAAAATTTACTAAAATAAATTCTACGCGTTTTAGCTTCGCACGACCAAACCGTAAGTCCGATTGACATGAATTTTGAAATCCTACAATAACTCGCTATTACGGATCCAATGAAACTGGTTTCGTCGAAATCCGAGATAGTGTCAAAAATGGCTATTTTTACAGTTAATTAAATATTAAAATTTTCAATTTCTGTAAATTAACTTTTAATTCAATTTCAACAGTTCTCTAACTTAATTCTAATTCAAATAGAATTTAAATCAACTTTAGAAATCATTTTCATTCAATTTAGATTCCAGTTTCCATTATTTAATCTTTTTAACTTATAAAATCTTACTTTTAAATATATAAAATCAATTAAATATTCTAAATTTAGACGACTGAAAAACTAGGTTGTTACATCTATCTTGGTGGCATATGTTTTTATTGATTTGTATGGATACCATGTACGTACATGTGAGATATTTATTTGATTTTAAATACATACTAGTGTTAGTCCAACGGAATATTCACGTCTGTACCCCATATAGCCTCATTCTCCGTATTATCTGATAGTATTATTCTGTAATACTTTTGGATAGTATGGGTATAGAGGTGGGGTGTTTCAATGATTTATGATAATAAGGGATGAATTACTATATCTTACTAATATATACATGAATATGATGAATGCCACTCACTAATTAGTCATGCATCTTCTTCGACCTAAGATAATTCCTCCTTCTTCATTATAGTCTGAAAATTCCTCACCTTGAAAATGCAAAATTTCCCATAGCTTTGATTTATTTGTGTAGCTCTCTTTGCGATGATCGGTTCCATATATTTATTCGTTTAATTTGGATTTGATTTGGTGGATTTAGAATTGATTTCGTTTAGGGATTGATAAAGATGAAGATGGAGATAAGAGGTAAGATGTTTAGGCTAAACTGTGACTAGATAATAGGTTGTCATTTCTATCTGTAGGCTGAAATAATTCACATTTTAGGCTAAAATCTCGAAATTACTATATTATGAAAATATCATTAGGTTTAACTTCTTCTAATTTCTAGCCCATTAACCAAATTAAGCAAGTTATCTATGTTTTCTGGCTGTAAACGACATTACGAATACAATGGTATAGGTCTTGAAGCCGAATTCTAGCTTCTGTAGAAATTTATTATTTTGCCCTCTATGTGAAATTACAATTTTACCCTTTTTAATTTAATTATTTAATCCCATAAATTTATGGGGCGTTACAAATGATGACCCACATCACGAATCAATAAGGTTCAGTATCGATCGGTACCGACCTAGCCTTCACTTTCGTTCATTTATCTTTTTTCCTTAGCTCCTCTTTCTTTTGCTCTTCAACACGACCAAGTACCCTAGATCCACAAAAGGATCAGTACCAATCCTTATAGCCTTATCCATACATAGCTTTTTTCCTTGTATTCTTCATTCTTGATACCTCTTGTTCTTTTTGACCTATTTCATAACCACTCAATAGTCTAGATTCGTCCAGATATCATGTGGTTCAAATGCAAGATAACCAAATCGTATGCCAATAAGAAAGCGATAACTCTATATTGGTTTTATCATATATAACTCCTAACCATGGTCTTTGCCTTAATATCGACCTTAACCTTGAGTTATCTCAACAAATAGAGAGATTATTCGCTTTTACCTACATTTCTTGCCGATCTTATTATAATGCATATACCTTGAGTTTGCTCAATAAATACATGCATGTATCTTACCTTATCTCGAAAATATGTTAATAGAACTATAAATAACTGCTCTCACTTGAGTTCGCTCAACAAACTAGTGTGTATATGTGATCTATCAATATATAAATGATAGAGGACACTTATATTAAAGATTCACAATCTTTGATATATTTCAAGCGATGTTGATTTAAGAAATAATGTATTTATTATAGTGATTCAAGTTTTAAGCATATCTGAAATTATAGTATACGTACCATACGTATGTGTTTCCATAAATCAATTTTGGTTTCATTTCTACTTATATTTAATTATACATATATAATTATGTAAACTTAATTTATTCATTACTATTATAATTTAATTTACTTATATAATATTTATATGTATCTTATTAATTAAATCATATTTAATTAATTTTAATTCTTAATTTTATTTAAAATTTTGGAAATTTCATTTAATTCATCTTACTACTTAAGAAGAATATTTAGTTATAACCTTCATAGTTATATATATATATGTATGTATGTATGTATGTATGTATATATATGTATGTATATCAATATATATACACTAAGTAATTAACATTTAATCAGTTATTTATTAAACAAATCATTGAATTAATTTAAAATTTTAATTAAATTTTTTAATAATTTTTGAAACTTTTATTTAGTTGTCCTTAAACAATTTTTAAGATAAAATTTCAAATATAACCTTTATAGTTATATAAATATGTCAATATACATCTGTGTATATGTGTATATTTAACTACTTAATCTATAATCAATCAATTATTTATTTAATTATATTAATTAAATATTTGTAAAATTGGAAAACTATTAAATTATTTTTTCAAAATAGCTTTTAAAAATTTAAAATTTATTTTATAACATTTCTAAAATTTCCTTCTATTTTTAGACTTCACATTTAAATTTAAAATATATATTTTAAATTATAAAATTTTAATTTGAAAATTAGCCTAAAGCCCAAAACAAACCTAGGTCTTACATCTACCGACCTTTTGGACATACTCCACCATTTTGCTAGACTAGTAGCAAGGAAAGGTAGTGTACTTTTTATCCATCCTCAAGCCTAGCCACTACTATTCTAGACACTCATAAGATAGAAAAGTTTATTAATTGATCCTAAATGTTGGCTAATTAGACTACATAGACCACATGAGCTTTGACACCATTATTGTGTCTGACTTGTTTCGCAACGGGTAAATCTAAAAGAAATTTCTATCTGGACATTAATGGGCATATGTAATCTATTAATTAGTATTTGATCCAATATATTAACTAAAACAAAATCATGTTTTCTTTTAAAATATTTTGTATTCATTTAATTAATCATATTGACTAAATTAATTTACCATTTGCTTTGAATATATCTAATATAATCGTACACTAACATGATAATATAATGATAAATGAGCATGTGTATAACAATATATATACACAATTTAAACTCCTTTTATAAAAATATGTAAATAATTTTAGATGTATAAAATTTGCATATTTTAAATCACAACCTAAATTAATAATTAATTATACACACACATACATAAATTCTAGACTAAATGAAATATAATTTGTATAACATCATTAATATGATTAACATGTATCAACACAAAAGTATAAAAGAAAATTTATTACATGTATATATATTTTATGTTAAATTTCATTTATAAAACAACATTTATAACATTTTTCAACCAAATCAAAATAAATTGCAATGAAATATTTAACATACATTAATAAGGGTCAGATTGAGCATATATGAACATGTAACATGTAAAAAGAATGTACCTAATCAGATCCAGACCTTTATGACATCTTGATTTGAGAATTGGCTCCTAATTGCTTGAATCACCACTCGATGTTGCAATGATTGAATGAACCACCTTGATTTTATTTCATTTAATGTTATTTAGAGTAGAAAAATAATTTCAGCCATGGAAGGGAAAAGTTATGAAGATGGAGGCCATGAATGAAGAAAGAGAAGGAGGAATCAATTAATGAATTAATAAGGAAGATTCGTTTTTTTGGAGAGAATAAAAACCTTTCCCATTCTCTTTTAAAAAACTTCCTCTTTAATTTCTAATTAACTCTAGATTTATTAACTAGATGATTCCCTCCCATTCCTAGTCAGCCATGCATGGTCCCTTTAAGGACCAAAAAATCTCAAAAAACATTTAAATAATTGTTGATATTTAGAGCATGTTTAAATATATATTGATATCATATAATATGAGTGTATAAAACTTTTATATACACAACCAAATGATTATAGTTGCACCCATAAATTTTTTAGAAGCCACCCTACTTACTAACAACACCCCAAACAAAAAATAATATGTTAATTAAAATTTCTTAAATGTTAATTAATTCAATTAATTTTTAGTACTTTATAAATCAATTAAATCGTGTGGTTTTTCGGATAATTCATGAATGCGGCTGTGAGACTCAGAGGTGTGAACTCTGTTAGTGATTAATATTGAACAATTCAAATATTAATGTTCACACGTCATCTTATTTAATAGCATGATAGTTTGGCCAACTTGATAGCTTACGAATATTTCTAGTAAAGTCATATTTCACACACCTTAAGCGGTATCAACAGTGACAATAATTTACACATGTTCTCTTCGTTAACACTCTTTCACTTTAGGACATAGGAATTATGGTGTTGGTCAAAACTCAATATTATCCACATTCAACTTGATCAAGCCATAAACAAACTTCTTAGTTCAATAATAACATTTATTATTAACTGCTATACTTTGGCCAGAGTTTCTGACTTTGAGTTTACTATAATTGACCATGACACTAACCTCGTAAAACAGAGAAGAAGAATTCTCTATTAAATAGTGCTTCACTCCTAATGTTTTAACTTAGACCCAAATATAGTCGTTCGACGAATGCCATGTAATGATTTAACTATAATCGAAGTAAAGTATCCATATTGAAGCTCTATGGTATTCTCAAATCGAGGGAACTGCATAACATCATCACATCAAGATTTACTATTTAACATATTTGTAACGACCCATATTCTACATATCGAAGGATCATAGAATATTTATATTATTTTCATATGAGGTCATATTGTTCTAATATTTTAGGCAATGACTCTTAGGGACATTTCCCACATATATGATTTTGGAAAATTTGTGAATGACCATTTTGACTTTATAAATTTTGCATGAACCATAACTTTTGAAAGGATCCGTGTTAGGCTTTGAAACTACTTCCATTAGATTCAGAGGATGGTTTCACTTTCCGTAGAGTGACCATGTTAAGAAAACGGACTTACCGTTTTCGAGCTAGGGTGGTTTGAAGTTTTATTTGATTTTAAGCAGCTTAAGTTGGTAATTAAGGTCATTAGCCTTGAGGCCCATGACCTTTTTCAGTTTTTGGGTTAGTGAAGGCTGATGGGACCCTATTCATATCATTTCACAACTCCCAAAAATAGTTAGAAACCTGCATTAACTCCCATTAGCCAAAAAACAATCCTAAAACATACTTTATTTGCAAATTACACAGGCAAGAAGAGATTAGCACGATTAACACTTAAGATTAGAGATTTTCTATTAGAGGAGCATTGGATTTCATGCCTTTTACTATTCATTGGAGGATTTGTTTTCTTTGGATTAAGGTGAGTCTTTAGATCTCTCACTTACTAGTTATGCCATTTTACACCCTAAATAATGTTTTAAAAATTATTTAAAAATACTAAAAATGTTTTTAGACCATATTACGCCATATATGTCAATTTTAGATGATTTTAGACTTGATTTGTAAAAATGTATTCTTATGGATCCTTAATTGTGTTCTTATGGATCCCTAACCTTTAACTTAGATTTAGGCCTTGAATTGAGGTGGTTTGGCTATTTGCTTATTACTGAATGTTATATGTATTGATTGCTTATTTGTGTCATGCTTGAATGGTTAAAAACCCTAATCGAATGATGACTATAGTTCCTGGCCTACTAAGTATCGTGAAACCGAGATGTTGAGTAGTCCTTGGCTCCATGGGGGTAGTCATTCAAGTGTCATATATCCAACGCTCTAAGTGAGTGAATATGAGGGTGGATGGTGGATGCCCTATTTGTTTGACAGTTTTTATCAACTTAGGGATGTCACATGATGTAGATATTACTGATGCCGATATCTAGACACCCTTAGTACCTTGATATATAATACACCTATAATGACTATCATAGAGTAGCGTATATCCTTTATATGTGCTAACATTGTGAATGCAAGGAAAGACCACGTATGATTATTGGTACATTGTTGAATCAAAATAAGGCTTTGATAATTTTGTCACGTATGATTTTCCATACCATTTGTCCTAGTTTATTACCTTTATAGTATTTGAGATTCTACGACTTACACTAGACTATTGTCTGACCTAGGCTTTTATGCTTTGATTCTTATTATTCTAGGTGCTCTTAAATGAGTAGATTAGGAATATCAGGTCTAGTTAGCATGTGGAGCTGGACAGGTGGCGAGCAGGAGGCTATTCTCATATTATTATATATACTCATTTGCTATTCCGCTACACATCACTATAGAGCTTGCTAATGCCTTTCTATTTAGAGACGGACTATTTATGAGTTATTATTTGATGTATATGTTGAGTTATTATTTGATGTATATGTTATGTACTCAATGGATCTATATACTCTAACGTTGTGATTCATAAAGTTATTTACTGTCTCGTCTATTTTATATCTGAGATGTTTATTATTATATTTTATTCGATGTGCTATGAGATATATGATAGGTTCTGTGTTGCTTATTTACTTTACAACCTTGATGATCGTCCCACATTGCCCGAGCACCGCTACAACGCACTATATAGGTTCATTGGTGTCGACGTTGTAGGGCAGTCATCACATTTGTATCAAAAGCTTAGGTTGCATTGTTTAACCTAAGTGATACCAGGATCCATTAGAGATAGGGTAGGAGTTCTCACCTTAGAATAGATCGAGAGTGTGTGTGTTTGTATATGAGAGCCCGTACTTGTTATATATTTTAGTTTTCAAAGCTATATAGTAGTTCATAAGTATATAAGTCACACTGGACATACGATGGCTACTTAAGTGGGACTCCTTATAGAGAGACTGATCGTCCTTATTATAGATTGAACAATGAGTCGCAAAACAAGGAACTCTGCTAGGAACTCCATCTCTAGAGTCGAAGAGGGAGTTGGTTCAGGAGCTACTAATCCTAATTTGCAAATCATATTTAACACTTTGATGAGGAATATGCTACAAAATGCTCAAGTAGCCGTTCCGAATGTTGTTATTGATGGTAGTGCTCCAGTGCAGGTGCCCAGAGTCGATTTTGCTAAGCTGAACAAGGACTTTACTAGTCCTGGCGGCAAACCATTCTAATGAACGGAGTTGCCAATGGATGTGTAGGATTGGCTTGATACCTGCAAAAGGATTTTCGATGACTTAGAGCTGGATGATGCTATGAAAAGGCGATTAGCTTCTCGACGGCTTCAAAGATGAGCTATGAATTGGTGGAATGGAGTAAGAGCTACCACTCTCGAGGATCAGTTCACTTGGGGCTAGTTCAAAGCAAGATTTAAGGAGAAATTTATTCCTACGGCTCAGAAGCAAGGGGATATGACTATTTCCGAGTATGTTATTAAGTTTGACGCTCTGTCGAAATATGGGATGTCCTTTCATCGACACTCCATTAAAGAAAAATGAGAAGTTCACTATCGGCTTGGATGACTACTTAAGAGAGTGACTCATGGGCCATTTTTATGAGACTTTCGATATGATAATTGAGAAATCCCTAAGATATGAAAGTTTGTATCCTAAATCAAAAGCTAGTGTTCCTATATAAGAGCCAAAGCAGCAATCGGGGTGGGGTGGCAAGAAGAAAGGGAACAACAAGAGGAAGTAGTTTTAAAACAAAGATAGCCAAAACAAAAGGAATCAGATTGAAACTACTTCCATTAGATTCAGATGATGGTTTCCCTTTTCGTAGAGTGGTCATGTTAAGAAAACGGACTTACCGTTTTCAAGTTAGGGCTATTTGAAGTTTTCTTTGAATTTAAGCAGCTTAAGTTAGTAATCAAGGTCATTAGCCTTGAGGCCCATGACCCATTTCGATTTTGGGGTTAAGGGAGCCCGATGGGACCCCATTCCCATCATTTCACAACTCCCAAAAATAAATAGAAAACTCCATTAACTCCCATTAGCCAAAAAGCAATCCTAAAACATACTTTAATTGGCCAAATTACACCAGTAAGAAGAGATTAGCGCGATTAACACTTAAGATTAGAGATTTGCTATTAGAGAAGCATTAGATTTCATGCCTTTTATTATTCATTGGAGGATTTGGTTTTTTATTTGGATTAAGGTGAGTGATTAGATCTCTCACTTAGTAGTTATGCCATTTTACACCCTAAATATGTTTTAAAAATTATTTAAAAATACTAAAAATGTTTTTAGACCATATTACACCATATATGTCAATTTTAGATGATTTAGACTTGATTTGTAAAAATGTATACTTATGGATCCTTGATTGTGTTCTTATGGATCCTTAAACTTTATCTTAGATTTAGGCCCTGAATTGCTTGAATGGTTAAAAACCCTAATCGAATGACGACTATAGTTCCTAGCCTACTGAGTGGCATGGATTTGAGTACCGAGAAACAGAGACGTTGAGTTGTCCTTGGCTCCATGGAGGTGGTCAATTAAGTATCATATATCCAACGCACTAAGTGAGTGAATGTGAGGGTGGATGGTGGATGCCATGTTTGTTTGACTGTTTTTATTAACTTAAGGATGTCACATGATGTAGATATTACTGATGCCGATATCTAGACACTCTTAGTACCTTGATATATAGTACACCTGTAATGACTATCATAGAGTAGCGTATATCCTTTGTATGTGCTAACTTTATGGATGCAGGGAAAGATCAGATATGATTTTCCATACCATTTGTCCTAGTTTATTACCTTTATAGTATTTGAGATTCTACCGCTTACACTAGACTATTATCTGACTTGGGCTTTTATGCTTTGATTCTAGTTACTCTTGGTACTCTTAAATGAATAGATTAGGGGTATCAGGTATGGTGAGCACATGAAGCTGGACAGGTGGCGAGTAGGAGGCTATTCTCGTATTATTGTATATACTCATTTGCTATTCTGCTACACAGCACTATGGAGCTTGCTAATGCCTTACTATTTAAAGACGGTCTTTTTATGAGTTATTATTTGAAGTATATGATATGTACTCCGTGGATCTATATACTCTAATGTTGTGATTCATACAGTTATTTACCGTCTTGTCTATTTTATATCTGAGATGTTTACCATTAAATTATATTCGATGTGCTTTGAGATATATGATAGGTTCTGTGTTGCTTATTTACTTTACAACCTTGATGATCGCCCCACATTAGCCGAGCACCGCTAAAACACACTATACAGGTTCATTGGGTCTCGGTGGTGTAGGGCAGTCATCACATTTTGTATCAAATCTTAGGTTGTGTTGTTTAACCTAAGGAATACCGGGATTCAGTAGAGATAGGGTAGGAGATCTCTCCTTAGACTAGATCAAGAGTGTGTGTGTGTATACGAGAGCACGTACTTGTTATATATTTTGGTTTTCAAAACTATATAGTAGTTCATATAGTATATAAGTCACACTACACATACGAGTGCTACTTAAGTGGGACTCCTTATAGAGAGACCGATCGTCCTTATTATAGATTGAACGATGAGTCGCCAAACAAGGAACCCTGCTAGGAACTCCATCTCTAGAGTCGAAGAGGGAGCTGGTTCAGGAGGTGCTAATCCTAATTTGCAAATCTTATTTAACACTTTGATGAGGAACATGCTACAAAATGCTCAAATAGCCGTTTCGAATGTTGCCATTGATGTTGGTGCTCTAATGCAGGTACCCAGAGTCACTTTTGCTAAGCTAAACAAGGACTTTACTAGTCGTGGTGGAAAAGCATTCCAATGAACGGAGTTGCCAATGGAAGTGCAGGATTGGCTTAATACCTGCTAAAGGAGTTTTGATGACTTAGAACTGGATGATGCTATGAAAAGGCGATTAGCTTCCCGACAGCTTCAAGGATGAGCCATGAATTTGTGCAATGCAGTAAGGGCTACCACTCATGAGTATTAGTTCACTTGGGACTAGTTCAAAGCTAGATTTAAGATAAATTTATTCCTATGGCTCAGAAGCCAGTTCTGTTCCATAAGTTTGCGGATCTATAGCAAGGGGATATGGCTATTTCCGAGTATGTTATTGAGTTTGACGCTCTGTTGAAATATGGGATGTCCTTCATCGACACTCCATTAAAAAAATGAGAATTTCACTATCGGCTTGGATGACTACTGGGGAGAGCGACTCATGGGACATTTTTATGAGACTTTCGAGATGATAATCGAGAATTCCCTAAGATATGAAAGATTGAATCCGAAATCAAAAGCCATCATTCCTAAAGAAGAGCCAAAGCAGCAATCGGGGTAGAGAGGCAAGAAGAAAGGGAACAACAAGAGGAAACAGTTTCAAAACAAAGATGGCCAAAAGAAGAAGGTCAAGCATGTACTGACTTGCTACAACTGTGCAGAGATGGGTTATTATAGTAGAGACTGCCAAATTGAGGGAAAGAAGTGCTGCAACTATAATAAGCTTGGGCATATCTAGAAGAACTTTCTAGAGCCATTAAATTAGAAGCAGGTGGTGAAAGCATATGCTATCAATGCTATTCCATCTTCGTTGAATGCTCCATCGATGAAAGAGAAGTGGAAGGCATTATTATTCAAGGTATGCTTTCCATTTATGATGTTCCTATATGAGTTTTATTTGATACTTGGGCTTGACATTCCTTAATATCTAATGACTTAGTAGATAGATTGAGATTGAGATGCAAAACAGTTAACCAACATTTGATTGTGATGAACCCAATTGGAGGCTCCACTAGCATGTGTATGGTTTGTCATGGTTTGGTCTTATCGAGTCATGGATGTTCTTTTGCTTATGATTGCTATATTTTAGGTTTTGTGGGGTTTGGTATTATACTGGGGATGGACCAGCTTCATAGATACAAAGTGATGGTGGATTGTGAGAAGTCATTGGTGACGATATGGGTAGATGATCGAAGGATGGTAGTGTTAGGCTACCTTCCAAATGATTATGTGATGGTTAGCTTTCTATATTCACTCAATATCCCACATGATGAGTTATCATCAGTGCCTATTGCTAAGGACTATCCAGGCATATTTGAAGAAGTGACCGGACTTCCGCCACATAGAGAGATTGAATTCCGTATTGATTTAGTTAAAGATGTCAGACCGATAATGCTGCCTCTAAGGAGGATGGCACCTAGAAAGCAAAGAGAGCTTGAGGTGTAAGTGAATGACCTTTTGCAAAAAAGGCTTCATTCATAAAAGTATATCTAAGTGGAAAATGCCAGTAGTATTCTCCACGAAGGTGGATGGCTCCCTTAGATTATGTGTTGATTACCATGAGCTAAATAAAGTAACGAAGAATAATAAGTACCCACTCCCACGTATTGACGACTTGTTCGATCAGCTTCATAGTGCTAGAGTATTTTCTTAGTTGGATCTTACGACGATATTTCACCAACCGAGAGTGGTGAAGGAGACTATGTCTATTACTATGTTTCGTACGTCGTTTGGTCCCTATGAGTGGTTGGTTATGCCGTTCGGGGTAACCAATGCACCGACATACTATTTTGATCTCATGAGCCATGTCTTCAAGGGTTAGCTAAATAAATTCGTGCTTGTGTTCCTTGAACATATTTTTGTTGATTTACAAACAAAGGAGGAACACAAGACACATTTGAGGATTGTGCTTGAAGTGTTGAGAAAACACCAACTCAAGATGAAGTTTTCTAAATGTCACTTCTGAAGGAGAGAAGTGTGATACTTAGGTCACGTTGTTTATGAGTAGAGCACTACCATTGATCCTGTAAAAGTTGCAGTAGTCCAAGATTGGATTAGGACCAAAAAAGCTACAGACGTGAGAAGTTTCTTGGGGTTAGCTAGGTACTATAGACGATTCATTAAGGACTGCTCTAAGGTAGCAGCACCATTGACTCATTTGGCGAAAAAGAATCTGACTTTTACTTGGGATGCGAGATGTGAGCAGGCATTTGTGAGTTTGAAAGAAAAGTTAGTGGGTGCACAGTATTGAATATTCCAAGCAGGAACGAGGAGATGACGGTAATCATTGATACTTGTGGTACTGGATTGGGCATGGTATTGATGCAAAGAGGAAAAGTTGTAGCTTCTAGTCAATAGTTGAAGCCACATGAGAAGAAATACCCGACCCATGATTTAAAGTTAGAAATGATTGTGTTTGAGCTAAAGATTTGGAGGCATTATCATTTAAGAGAGAGGTTAGAGCTGTTTACTGACCATAAATCATGAAGTACCTCTTTTCGCAAAAGGATCTCAACCTTCATCAGCAGCAATAGTTAGAGTTCTTAGCCTCCTTTGATTTTGATATTGCATATACATTGGGTAAAGGTAATGCAGTTGATAATGCCTTGGGTATGAGACATGCTAGCTTGGGAGCTATGTTCCTAGAGTGGACATAGTTAGAGTATATTACTGGTTATGATTTCCAACCGAGATGCGAGCTAGAGACAAATATGTTGGCAAGCTTGACTACCAGACCTACTCTTATTGAGTAGATAAGTACCAGTCAAAGGAGCGATGTCAGATTAGCTGAGATCATTTCTAAGATTGAGGCAGGATCTCTAGTCTAAGAACATGAGATAGTATGGACTCGATTGAGACGATGGGCTCTGTAAAGCTGAGAGATTGTTTATTTTTGATGTCGATGGATTGAAGGATGAGGGGCTAAGATAGTGCCACCATTCGAGATTGAGTATAAACCCGGACGGTAATAAGATGTATCGTGAGATGAGGCAGACCTATTATTAGGAAGGGATAAAGAAAAACGTAGGGTCATTCATCTTGAAATGCTTGAACTACTAATTGGTTAAGGTAGAGCAGAAGAAGCCTAGAGGTCTAATGCAATTGTTAGAAGTTCCTAAGTAGAAATGGAAACAAATATCAATGGATTTCATCGATGTACTACCGAGGACTCGAGCAGGGTACGATAACATTTGGGTCTGTAACGACCCAGAATTTTGGACCATTCGCATCCATTATAAGTGTATAGGTAGACACTCATGCCGGAGTTGAATTGCTCAAAATACCGCGTGGTAAATTTAAATTTGGCAAAACTGAACATATACAGTAAATAAATATAATCACAGAACACAGACACAGAGTAATAAGTGCAGCGGAAATAAAAGAAATAGTAGTTCATGAAGCTACTATATAAATGTATAAGATACATCAGAGTTTTACAACAGAAGAGTAATACGATACATCAGATACAATCAGAATACATCTCTGGAATCATCGAATACTGAAAGCAGAATAGATGGCTGGATCTTCAAGCAAAGCTCCAACTCCAAAGGTGAGCATCGAATACTGGTACACTCAGTCTGACCCGAGCGTAAAGCAAAAACACAAGACACTCGAGTCAGGATTAACATTCTTATATTAATAAATCCAACTCAAGTGAAATAGCAATTGGAATACAAGTAACTCAAAGGATGTTTGGAATAACCATCCTTTAAGGATCCGTTAAACTATCTACTAGGTAGTAATGTACGCTAAGTAGATAATGTCTATCAGTAATATGTAAAGATATCAAAATAGCGTTAAGTCATGGCCCATTCCACCCTTAACACACTTTTATTCCCAAAAGCATATACAAGACCGTAGTTTCCCCAAAACCGGAAGTCACCAGAGGGCAATCCATATACTAAAGGTACAAATCAAAATCGTAGTGGTCGCGCATAAATGGAATACAAGTATGACAAGGCACGTGAGGCAATACCCAAGGTAGTGATACTACCGTTCGCCTGATCCGGACTGGTGAGAATGCAACGCCATAGCGCCCGCAACACCGTGAAACAACACTCCCAAAATCAAGGGTGCACCAATCGACAACAAGTATAAGTAGTTCGAAGAAGTGTGTCCACTTGAGGTAGCTAATCCTCCATTGGCCCGGCACAGCTCCTGTTTTAGTCATTTCCAATTTGACACAAGTGTCAAGGCTATCCATCATCGTTCACTTTCTTCAGTCATCACGTACATCATTCTGGATCATCACTCCGCGCATAGTTATTAAAGTGGTTTTCTGTTTAGATAGAGATTATATCCATAACCGACTCCGGTCTCTTTAATAACCTTCGAAATTATTTCACCGATTGGTCGTTTATTTATTTTAAAACCAAATCAATTACAATTTCAATTAGAATTTGTACATCAACATTTCATTTGTCTTTCGAAATCAATTTCCAAAATTTATATTCCAAACTTCCAAATTTCCATTTCAAAATCTTATAATACAACTTCAATTTCATTTAAAACAATTCAAATATTGATTCAAGTTCGTATATAAGTTTTATTCCGAAAATCTTTTAAATGATTAAATTCAACATTCAAACCAATTTAAATCCATTTATCGATCTCATTCAATATTCGTTAAGTGAATTTTTCATTCAAAACAATTTCTATTTAATTTCCAATTCATTAAATCAATTTCTTAAGTTCAACTTCATTAAATCAAAACTTACAATTTGAATTAAATTAAATTCGTCAAATCAAATTCTTTAACTTACAAGTCTTACATTAATTCCAAAAATATCACATTTTCATTTCTTGTTAAAGAAATTCAATTTCCCATATTTACTTTCTTAAATAATTTTCCAAATCTTAATTAATAAAGAAATTCAATTTCAATTATTTACGAAATAAAATTCACTTATTCAAAAGTTCAAATTTTCTTATTAAAGAATTCAATTCAATTTAATCATTAAATAATTCAATCTTATTTAATTATTAAATAATTCAAAACTTAATTATTGAATAATTTCAAAGTTTAATAATTTCAAACTTAATTATTAAATCATTTCAAAGTTTAATAATTTCAAACTTAATTATAATTTCAAACTTAATTATTAAATCATTTCTCAAATTAAACAACCTTCTTTCATCAATTACATTGTTAATATTTTGTTTCAGATTATTAAATATTAACATTTTCCTTTCATTAAAATTCAAATTTCAACTTCATTTCAAAACTATATTATTTATTCAATAAAATCTTCGTTTACTTTTAAATCAAATTATAGACCAATCGGGTTTTATTTAATTTTCTATCCTAGGTCAACGTTCAATTTGGGTATTTATCATTTCAACCCGATTCCAATTCAATTCAAAATCAAAACATATTAAAGGGAACTTGCAGTGTGATAACTGGGATGGTGTCAAAGTAAATAAACAAGCAATAACAACAAACAATAAAAATCCAATAATCAATTCAAATAATCCCGAAATAACCGTATTAATTCGCATTGTTATTTGTACGAATTAATATAATTATTTCTAGAATCTACACTATCATTTCATGTAGATTAAAGATTATTACATTACGGTTTTTCACTTGTCATCTATTTACAATTTCATACATAATCAATTTAACAACATACATTCAGTGGTTCAAAGTGTAATTAAACAAATCCTACGTGTCAATAAATTTAACAGTTAAAGGGGTCATATTATACCAATGTCATTTAATCAAATTTAACACATATCAAATCTAACTATCCTACGTCAATTTCAATTTCAAATTATTTATCACTTACATCATTAACAATTTAACGTCCAATATAAACATCAAACAATCAATCATTTAACAACCAAACTGGATTATCATTGCATAAATAGTTAACAGATAATGGTGTCAGATGTCACAGGTGAACTGATACAGGTAATAATAGTGAAAATAACTAACAGCAGCAATATTTCAATTGTCGTTTCAATTGAAATCAAATTTAATAAATAAAAGAACGTTAATCGTGAGTGAGTGCTCACCTTTCGAGGCTAGAGATGATTAAGAATGAGGTGGGTTACGAATCCAAACATGAATTTTGAACCGAAGCACGATGGAAACAAGTTCGACGAGCAAAGCTGATAAATTGGAAATCAAGAACCAAAATGAGTTTGGTATAACTAAAGGAAATATATTATACAAGACCAAAAATTTAAATTTAGGAATACATTTTCTTCCGAATAAAATTTCCATATTTTATACAAATATACATTTAAACGTAATATATATATTAACGAAATCTCTATACATATTTTAATTGAAACCCGACTCAAAAGAAAATACTTATAT
This sequence comes from Allium fistulosum, assembly GCA_030737815.1. Lineage (NCBI taxonomy): Eukaryota > Viridiplantae > Streptophyta > Magnoliopsida > Asparagales > Amaryllidaceae > Allium > Allium fistulosum. Next base: position 156,164,752 of record CM060908.1, on the reverse strand, counting down.
ACACTGTATACAAACTAATATCAACTGACATACTATATTATATTATACTAACCTATGTACTGACAGACAACAAATTTTATCACTTATATATAATTCTACAGTTCTTATAAAATCTATGTAAACTTATAATTTGAAAATCTATATACATTTCTGTAATGACCCAAGATTTTAGGAATTTATCCTGGAAAATATAAATGAATTTAAAATAATTTTTAAATAAATTTTGGAAGGAGATTGTTATGGCTTGATAGTGTATTAGTATGTGTGTACATGTGTGCACAGGGTATACACATGAACTAAAGCTAAAAATCTCTGAACTTTAAGAATAAATACATATTGATATGTATGGGAATATATATATATATATATATGTATTAAATCTTTAAAAAGCTGAATGCATAAGTAAAAATAAATATATGTATGCTATTGAATATTTTTCTTAAGTATACATGTGCATATGTGTGTCAGTACAGAATGATATATATATATATGATATATATATATATGTGTTAATAAAATACTAGAGTTTAAACTAGTAAAATAAAATATACAGACACATTTTTATATAAACAGAAATGAAAAGAATGGAGATATAAAAAGGAATAATTCTCTTATAAATAAATAAAGGAAGTACATGCCATTTACATGAAAGCTAAAAATAGGAAAATAAGATAAAACAGAGAAGCTCTTGGTATAGGCAGAATTAGAAAAGAGTATTTAATAAATAACAAAAGCAAGTCACATTTTTGGCATGATTGTAGACAAGGGGAAAAGTATTTTCTGAAAAGCAAATTTCTGGAGAAAAAATGTGTAACCACTTTTCCCTTCACCCAAATTAAGCCGGGAAGGGGTAAAACTTTGGGTTTAAAAAAATGCAGATAACATGATTTTCTGGTGGGCAAAATGGACTTAGCCAATACCCAAAACCCTAAGGAAGACCCTGTATATATACAAGTATATGCAGCAGCCTCCTCTTCTCCTCAGAAAAGAATTTTGAAAAGAAAAAAAAAACAATACCACAGAAACCATAAGACAAGGGAAGAAAGAGAGCTTAAGGATAAGAGCAGGAGTTCATCAGTTAATTAAGGAAACAAAGGAGAGAGCTAGGTGAGAAAACTCACTCAAAAATCTAAGGCAATAAGTCCTAATGTAGGCAGCCAGATAAAAGTATTTTTATTAAAAGAGTATTTTCATATATGAAAGTTTATCTGTGAATTTAAACCTGAATATGTTTTGATTTTCCTTGATTGATCACTTGTTTTATTATAACAAAGTTTTATGTGTTGATAGTATACATATCTGTTTATACACTCAGATCTCTGATATGTTAATATTTAGGGATATAAACAAATACCCAGAAAGTAAAATGTTTTGAATAGTCAAGTAGTATTGGTTTTGGCTTAACCCAGAAAAATGAAAATAATGTTGAGCTGCAATATACTCATGTATAAGTGCTGAGGCTTGAAATAAAAAGGAATTAGGGGTGCAATAGGGTTGCCTATGTGCTGATGCTCCTGATTCAATAAAATGCATAGCAAACAAAATTTTGTGATTCAGTGAAACCAGGTCATCCTGAGTTTAACTCAAGCACAAATGTTTGCAAAAGAAAAACTCTCCCAGAAGCTATAAGCCAATGTTAGTTGCCTAAACTCCTTTTAAAAAAAAATACCAGGACAAATATATATATACAGAACCTTATTTTGTAATCACAAATGGTTGTTGCTTGTTTGCCTCTGTATGATTATGAATAATATGAGATGCCATGTTATGGATGTTTTAGCTAATGAAATGAATCACTGAATGGTTTTGCCATGAACAATCAAAAGGGTTATTATTAACTTAAACCTGATTAGGAAATTGGGGTCAAGAACACTGCAGGAATGACTTGTGTGCTTGAGTAACATAAGTTGACACATGGCTTGTTTAAGTCCTGAGATCTTTGTGTAATGGAGTGAATTAGTTCATTACAGTGTGTCCATTGATTCATAAATATTGCAGATGAGACCAAGGATAGATAAATATACCAAGGAAATAATACTTGAGCAGATGAGAAAACTAGAGTTTTCCCAGATTTGAAATATGAGAATTGAATAAGTGATTTAACTCATATTAGTTATTTTCCTGTTTGGTATGAATGATTGTTTGTCTATGATTGAGTTGTATGCTTGAATGTATGTGCCATATTCATATGTGTAGTCTCTGGAAAGAAAGTTAAAGTGTGCACATGCACAATGACACAGAGAATGCACACAAGTATTTACCTGATTCCAAAGGACAGAACCTTATGTATTTGTACTTAACTTGATTTTAACCTAATTAACAAATTGCTTTTGTGAATTTTCTCATACCAGACATGTGTCTGACCCTAGTGTGCTAATGGCATCTGGGGTGTCTCATTTAAAATGAGGCAGTTTCAAATGCTTTTTCAGGGATTGCAGCAACTAAGTAGGAGTAGGAGCAAGGCCTTGAGAAGAAGATATAGCATGCTAAACTTAGTTAGATAAGAGCCTAAATGTTGAAATCTGCATGTATTGACAATTTAAATTGCTACTTGTATTAAGTGTTGAATCTTGGATGGATATTCTGTTAGGCCTTTTGTTAAGAGATTGATTTGTATCTGGAAACTATGAATTAAGTTGAATATCCGTTATGTTTAAAAAGGATTTTAATCAAATCTTATAAGTAGATTTAGCAAGAACACCATGTTAAAATTGAATGATTACATTTTATAAATGCACTAGTCAATCATGAATCTTGGAAAGGATTTAAGTTTTGGAAAATCTGGAGAGTTGATCCTCAGAAAAATTAAATAGTTTTATTTTCTACAATTGCATATGTATTCAAAGAAAGTAGACATAGGTTGAATGTTTTTATATGGCTGCAAGGTTTATTTAACTTGTTCCATACAAATGTTTCATGTCCTATTTTTAAACAAAGAAAGACTCTGTAGTAAGGTAGATGGAAGCCAGATTCAAATAGTTGTAGATATATATGCACATAAACTTGTTTTGTGCAAATATCAACACACCTTTTTCCTTTGCACTAGTAATAGGAATCTGAATTTCACTCAGATTTTAACCATAGGCATTTTAAAGGCCAGACAGATCTTATAAGAAGAAATACAAACATGAATAATGATAAACACTTTTATCATCCTCAAAACCCAAGAACCATACTCTTAATTCATATAAATCCTGAAGCCTTCCAAGTTATAGGGATGGGTTTCAAAATGACTAAGCATGAATTATTGCTTTGTATGATGGAATTTAGGCAAAAATAGAATATATATATGTGTAGATAGGTAGATAACAGATTCCAAACTGCACAGAAGAAAAATGAAAAAAAAAACAAAAATTGTGTTTGAACCGACCAGCATAGCACTCGAACTCGTGACCTTTCATGTATAAGTTAGGCGCGTTTCCATTACGCCTAGATGTTGCTTGTGTTCCCTTAGGATCCACTTTCTTTTATACTGAATTTGTCACTATTCAGAGCTTAACACAAACATCTATATTAAAAAGCTTGTTTACTACTGATAATTACTTGATCACTTCTTAGTTAGGATAAACAGACTAATATGTATGTTACCAGTGGATTGTTTGGTCAAAAAAAAAATTATTAGCAATCCAATATCCTCTTGTTTTTCCAGAACTCTGATTCAAACAAGAGAGGCATATACATCCTCATATGTATGTGCTTATTTTTGTAAATGTACTGATATATTTATATTGGTTGATTATTGTGATCCTGGATATATTTTGGTTTATTGGAGAAAGATATTGACCCTGAGAATTATATTTGCAATGGATGATATATCTATATATATTTATATATCCTCTTTACCAAAAAAAAAAAAAAATCCTTATGAAATTAGAATAGAATTAGGAGGGTCATTTCAGTTGGTATCAGAGCTATGTTATTCAACATAGTAGAAGTAAGGATCAAGTCCTTAGATAGAAATAAAATTAAAAGGAACTAAATATTAAACTAACCAGCTATGTAAATTATTATTAGCAAACTATGGTAGGGAGACCACCAAATCAGGGAGCAGGATCTTCCCATGCACCACCAATGGTCAATCTGCAAGACTTGGTGAGAGCATTTAGGGATGGGGCAGGACAAAGGCAAGAAAATCCCTATGAAGAACTCTCAAAATTACTTAAGACATATACTCATTTAGGAGGCAAAAGCTTTGAAGGGACAGAGAGTATCATGGAAATTCAAACATGGTTGAGAACACTGGAAAGAATTTTCAATGACATGCAACTTGATGATCAAAGAAAGAGGCAAGTGGCTTCAAGACAGCTAAAAGGAGTAGCTTTAGGCTGGTGGGAAGTAATCATTGTAGGAAGGAATGAGAATGAAATCACTTGGAATCAATTCAAAGAGATGTTAGAAGCAAGGTTTGTACCAGCATCAGCAAAGACTACCTTGTTAGAAGAATTCATTAGACTTAGACAAGGAACCATGACTGTCACAGAATACACTCAAAAGTTTGAGGGACTTTCCACATATGGAGCAATGCTTGTGGCAGATGAGGCATCTAAAAATGATAGGTACATAAAAGGTTTGAATCCAGGACTTAGTAGAGCCATGTTACCCTATGCAGACAAGACTTTTGATCATGTGATAGACTTAGCTTTGAGGTTGGAGCAGCATGACAAGGAAAGGGAGAAGTTCAGAAATTTTAAGAGCAATAATAACAAGAAAGGTAAGGGGAGGTATCACCCTTATGATAAGAAGAGAGAAGAGGCTAGTAACAAAAACACTGGAGATGTCAAGGCTAAGGAAGACAAGAAGAAAATTGTGTGCCATCAGTGTGGAAAGGAAGGGCATATCAAACCAAAATGTCCAGAGTTGAAAGGAGGAGCTTTCAAATGCTATCTATGTGGGAAAGAGGGGCATATGAAGAGGAATTGTCCTAAGTATAAACAGCAAGGCAAATTGGCAAATTTGGAAGGAAAAGGCAAAGCCACAGTGGAGAGTAACACTGTAAACCATAGCCAAGTGGAAGGTACATTACTTATTTGTACCATACCTATAACAGTAGTGTATGATACTGGGGCAACTCACTCTTTAATTTCTTATGAATTGGTTAAAATGCTAAAACTGAATTGCATATTAGTTGAAACCCCATTGCATATACAAAGTCCATTGGGGAGTTCTAGTGTTTTAAATATGATTTGTGTGGATGTGGAGTTAAACATAGGAGGAAATATTTTTATTTCCAATTTATATGTTTTGAATTACCCAAATATAGGTGTTATATTGGGGGTAGACTGGTTAAGGCAATTTAAAGCCATGATTAATTTAGACTCATCCACCATATCATTGCAAAATTCTAGAGGCCAGAGAATCACAGTTTTATGTGAGGTAGCTAAGGAAGGAAAACTATATCATTTAGTTGACTCAGAAAAAGATTTCAGTGAACTAAACATTGAAGAAATTCCCATAGTCAATGAATATTTGGATGTGTTTGGTGAGGTCAAGGGTATTCCACACCATAGACCAGTAGAATTCCAGATCAATCTAGTTCCAGGAGCAAGCCCAGTGATTAAAAAACCAACTAGAATGGGGCCAAATGAACTAAAAGAATTAAAGAAACAGTTAGAAGAATTGGAAGAGAAGGGTTTTATAAGACCAAGTAATTCTTGCTGGGGAGCAGCAGTGGTGTTTGTTAAGAAGCAAGATGGCTCCTTAAGACTCTGCATAGATTATAGAGAATTAAACAAAGTGACTATTAAAAATAAATACCCATTGCCAAGAATAGATGATCTTTTTGATCAATTAGCAGGGGCAAAAGTATTTTCTAGACTTGACTTAGCATCTGGTTTTCATCAAATGAAGGTGGAAGAATCAAGCATCAAGTACACTGCCTTTAACACTAGGTATGGGTTGTATGAATTTTTGGTTATGCCATTTGGCTTGACCAATGCACCATCTTACTTTGTAGATTTAATGAACAGAACCTTTAGAGATTGTTTAGACAAGTTTGTGCTTATTTTCATAGATGACATTTTGATTTATTCCAAGACAGTGGAAGAACATAAGCATCATTTGCACCTGGTTTTGTCTAGACTAAGGGAAAAAGATTTAAAGGCAAAATTTTCAAAATGTGTGTTTTGGAAGGAGGAAGTACATTTTCTTGGCCATGTTATATCTGCCAAAGGAATTTCAGTGAACCCCAATAAAGTAGTGGCTATTCAAGCATGGAAGAGGCCAAGCACTATGAGTGAAGTGAGGTCATTTATGGGGATGGCAGGGTATTATAGAAGGTTTATAAAAGATTTTTCAAAAATATCTACACCACTCACTAACCTAACCAGGAAGAACCAAGCTTTTGTTTGGTCAGAAAAGTGTGAAAAGTCTTTTGAACAATTGAAGGAGGCATTGGTGAATGCTCCAATTCTAAAGGTACCACATGGAAATGAAGAATTAGTGGTATACACTGATGCTAGTGGATTTGGCTTGGGTGCAGTGTTGATGCAACAAGGCCAAGTCATTGCATATGCATCCAGACAACTTAAACCCCATGAAGTAAGGTATGCCACACATGATCTCGAATTAGCAGCTGTGATATATGCTTTAAAACTTTGGAGACATTATTTGTTAGGCACTAAGTTTGAACTCTACACTGACCACAAGTCTCTAAAATATTTGTTTTCACAAAAAGATTTGAACATGAGGCAACATAGATGGGTGGAGTTCTTAGCTGCCTATGATTTGGACATACTCTATACACCAGGAAAAGCAAACAAAGTTGCAGATGCTCTAAGTAGACAGCATGCTAAATTGGCTATGATGATGATAGCAGAATTTAAAGATTTGTCTTTGCTAACTGAGTTAGAGATTGAGGAGAATGGTTGTGTGCAGATGCATGGTGCACAAGAAGAAAAAGGGAAGTTAAGCTTAATGACACTTCAACCAGATTTAATTCTGAAGGTAGGAAAAATGCAAGAACAAGATGCTCACTTATTAGAGAAGAGAATGCTCCTCTCAAGAGGGGAGGAAGTAATGAATCACCACATTGATAAAGATGGTTATGTGAGATACCAGAATAGGATGTGTGTACCATAGGACATAGAATTGAAGAAGGAGATATTGAATGAATATCACAGAAGTAAATACTCCATTCACCCAGGTAACACAAAAATGTATCAAAATTTGAAAAGAGACTTCTGGTGGAAGGGGATGAAATCTGATATAGCTAAGTACATTGCCAAATGTATGACTTGCCAACAAGTCAAGGCTGAAACTCAAAGACCATCAGGGTTGATGCAACCTCTTAGTGTACCACAGTGGAAGTGGGAAGACATATCTATGGACTTCATAGATGGACTGCCTAGATCTAAGAGAGGTAATACAAGCATATGGGTGATAGTTGATAGGCTAACCAAGGTAGCACACTTCATCCCAGTCAAGTCAGAAAGAACAGCACCAAAGCTAGCTCAAATTTTTATAAAAGAAGTGGTAAGGTTACATGGAATTCCCAAAACCATTGTGAGTGATAGGGATACCATCTTCACTTCAAAATTCTGGAGAAGCTTTCAAGAAGCAATGGGAAGTGAACTATGTTTAAGTACTGCCTACCATCCTCAATCAGATGGGCAGACTGAGGTGGTAAACAAAGTTTTGGAGGACATGTTGAGGGCATGTATACTGGATTTTGGAGGCAACTGGGAAGATTATCTTCATCTAGTTGAATTTACATACAACAACAGCTACCAAAGCACCATAGGAATGGCTCCATTTGAAGCCTTATATGGTAAACCCTGTTTGTCACCTGTTTGCTGGGTAGAAGCAGGAGAAAGGTCTATTTTAGGACCTGAGTACATACAAGAAACCAAGGAGAAAATTGAGTTAATAAGAAGAAGAATGACAGCAGCTCAAGATAGACAAAAGAAATTTGCAGACATGAGAAGGAGGCAGGTAGAATATGAGGTGGGAAATTTTGTTTTCATCAAAATCTCACCCATGAAAAATGTGCTGAGGTTTGGAAAACAAGGCAAATTAACCCCAAGATATATTGGACCATACAAAATTCTGGAGAGAATTGGTCCCTTGGCATATAGGTTGGAATTACCAGAAAACATGCAAAGTATACATGATGTTTTTCATGTATCACAATTGAGAAGGTGGGTCCATGACAAGGCAGAAATTCTTGAAACCCCAACCCAAGTGCAGATAAATCCTAATTTGATTTATGAAAAGGATCCAGTGGGGATTTTGGCAAAAGATGTGAAGAAGTTGAGGAATAAATCTCTGAAACTTGTGAAGGTACAGTGGAGTCTAGATCCTAGTGATTGCACATGGGAATTAGAAGACAAAGTTAGGATGAATTATCCTAAGCTATTTTCAGATTAAGGTAATTCTGATTTTTGATTGTTTTCTTTATTTTGGATGAATATATTTTTAGTTAGTATAGAACTAAGAATCTATTTAGTATAGAATATACTTGTTCTCTGGATTAAGTTTAAAATTTATTTTAAGCTTAGGAAAATTGTGGGACACAATTTCTAAAAGGAGGGGTGTATGTAATGACCCAAGATTTTAGGAATTTATCCTGGAAAATATAAATGAATTTAAAATAATTTTTAAATAAATTTTGGAAGGAGATTGTTATGGCTTGATAGTGTATCAGTATGTGTGTACATGTGTGCACAGGGTATACACATGAACTAAAGCTAAAAATCTCTGAACTTTAAGAATAAATACATATTGATATGTATGGGAATATATATATATATATATATGTATTAAATCTTTAAAAAGCTGAATGCATAAGTAAAAATAAATATATGTATGCTATTGAATATTTTTCTTAAGTATACATGTGCATATGTGTGTCAGTACAGAATGATATATATATATATGATATATATATATATGTGTTAATAAAATACTAGAGTTTAAACTAGTAAAATAAAATATACAGACACATTTTTATATAAACAGAAATGAAAAGAATGGAGATATAAAAAGGAATAATTCTCTTATAAATAAATAAAGGAAGTACATGCCATTTACATGAAAGCTAAAAATAGGAAAATAAGATAAAACAGAGAAGCTCTTGGTATAGGCAGAATTAGAAAAGAGTATTTAATAAATAACAAAAGCAAGTCACATTTTTGGCATGATTGTAGACAAGGGGAAAAGTATTTTCTGAAAAGCAAATTTCTGGAGAAAAAATGTGTAACCACTTTTCCCTTCACCCAAATTAAGCCGGGAAGGGGTAAAACTTTGGGTTTAAAAAAATGCAGATAACATGATTTTCTGGTGGGCAAAATGGACTTAGCCAATACCCAAAACCCTAAGGAAGACCCTGTATATATACAAGTATATGCAGCAGCCTCCTCTTCTCCTCAGAAAAGAATTTTGAAAAGAAAAAAAAAACAATACCACAGAAACCATAAGACAAGGGAAGAAAGAGAGCTTAAGGATAAGAGCAGGAGTTCATCAGTTAATTAAGGAAACAAAGGAGAGAGCTAGGTGAGAAAACTCACTCAAAATTCTAAGGCAATAAGTCCTAATGTAGGCAGCCAGATAAAAGTATTTTTATTAAAAGAGTATTTTCATATATGAAAGTTTATCTGTGAATTTAAACCTGAATATGTTTTGATTTTCCTTGATTGATCACTTGTTTTATTATAACAAAGTTTTATGTGTTGATAGTATACATATCTGTTTATACACTCAGATCTCTGATATGTTAATATTTAGGGATATAAACAAATACCCAGAAAGTAAAATGTTTTGAATAGGCAAGTAGTATTGGTTTTGGCTTAACCCAGAAAAATGAAAATAATGTTGAGCTGCAATATACTCATGTATAAGTGCTGAGGCTTGAAATAAAAAGGAATTAGGGGTGCAATAGGGTTGCCTATGTGCTGATGCTCCTGATTCAATAAAATGCATAGCAAACAAAATTTTGTGATTCAGTGAAACCAGGTCATCCTGAGTTTAACTCAAGCACAAATGTTTGCAAAAGAAAAACTCTCCCAGAAGCTATAAGCCAATGTTAGTTGCCTAAACTCCTTTTAAAAAAAAAAATACCAGGACAAATATATATATACAGAACCTTATTTTGTAATCACAAATGGTTGTTGCTTGTTTGCCTCTGTATGATTATGAATAATATGAGATGCCATGTTATGGATGTTTTAGCTAATGAAATGAATCACTGAATGGTTTTGCCATGAACAATCAAAAGGGTTATTATTAACTTAAACCTGATTAGGAAATTGGGGTCAAGAACACTGCAGGAATGACTTGTGTGCTTGAGTAACATAAGTTGACACATGGCTTGTTTAAGTCCTGAGATCTTTGTGTAATGGAGTGAATTAGTTCATTACAGTGTGTCCATTGATTCATAAATATTGCAGATGAGACCAAGGATAGATAAATATACCAAGGAAATAATACTTGAGCAGATGAGAAAACTAGAGTTTTCCCAGATTTGAAATATGAGAATTGAATAAGTGATTTAACTCATATTAGTTATTTTCCTGTTTGGTATGAATGATTGTTTGTCTATGATTGAGTTGTATGCTTGAATTTATGTGCCATATTCATATGTGTAGTCTCTGGAAAGAAAGTTAAAGTGTGCACATGCACAATGACACAGAGAATGCACACAAGTATTTACCTGATTCCAAAGGACAGAACCTTATGTATTTGTACTTAACTTGATTTTAACCTAATTAACAAATTGCTTTTGTGAATTTTCTCATACCAGACATGTGTCTGACCCTAGTGTGCTAATGGCATTTGGGGTGTCTCATTTAAAATGAGGCAGTTTCAAATGCTTTTTCAGGGATTGCAGCAACTAAGTAGGAGTAGGAGCAAGGCCTTGAGAAGAAGATATAGCATGCTAAACTTAGTTAGATAAGAGCCTAAATGTTGAAATCTACATGTATTGACAATTTAAATTGCTACTTGTATTAAGTGTTGAATCTTGGATGGATATTCTGTTAGGCCTTTTGTTAAGAGATTGATTTGTATCTGGAAACTATGAATTAAGTTGAATATCCGTTATGTTTAAAAAGGATTTTAATCAAATCTTATAAGTAGATTTAGCAAGAACACCATGTTAAAATTGAATGATTACATTTTATAAATGCACTAGTCAATCATGAATCTTGGAAAGGATTTAAGTTTTGGAAAATCTGGAGAGTTGATCCTCAGAAAAATTAAATAGTTTTATTTTCTACAATTGCATATGTATTCAAAGAAAGTAGACATAGGTTGAATGTTTTTATATGGTTGCAAGGTTTATTTAACTTGTTCCATACAAATGTTTCATGTCCTATTTTTAAACAAAGAAAGACTCTGTAGTAAGGTAGATGGAAGCCAGATTCAAATAGTTGTAGATATATATGCACATAAACTTGTTTTGTGCAAATATCAACACACCTTTTTCCTTTGCACTAGTAATAGGAATCTGAATTTCACTCAGATTTTAACCATAGGCATTTTAAAGGCCAGACAGATCTTATAAGAAGAAATACAAACATGAATAATGATAAACACTTTTATCATCCTCAAAACCCAAGAACCATACTCTTAATTCATATAAATCCTGAAGCCTTCCAAGTTATAGGGATGGGTTTCAAAATGACTAAGCATGAATTATTGCTTTGTATGATGGAATTTAGGCAAAAATAGAATATATATATGTGTAGATAGGTAGATAACAGATTCCAAACTGCACAGAAGAAAAATGAAAAAAAAACAAAAATTGTGTTTGAACCGACCAGCATAGCACTCGAACTCGTGACCTTTCATGTATAAGTTAGGCGCGTTTCCATTACGCCTAGATGTTGCTTGTGTTCCCTTAGGATCCACTTTCTTTTATACTGAATTTATCACTATTCAGAGCTTAACACAAACATCTATATTAAAAAGCTTGTTTACTACTGATAATTACTTGATCACTTCTTAGTTAGGATAAACAGACTAATATGTATGTTACCAGTGGATTGTTTGGTCAAAAAAAAAAAATTATTAGCAATCCAATATCCTCTTGTTTTTCCAGAACTCTGATTCAAACAAGAGAGGCATATACATCCTCATATGTATGTGCTTATTTTTGTAAATGTACTGATATATTTATATTGGTTGATTATTGTGATCCTGGATATATTTTGGTTTATTGGAGAAAGATATTGACCCTGAGAATTATATTTGCAATGGATGATATATCTATATATATTTATATATCCTCTTTACCAAAAAAAAAAAAAATCCTTATGAAATTAGAATAGAATTAGGAGGGTCATTTCAATTTCCTTTATTTTCATTTTCTTTTCTAACGATCAAATATACATACACGTTATATTTAAATATCAATACTGTTATAACTTATGTATTAAACCGTTTAACCAAAGACATATATGCTATATATATTATTATACCCAGCCGATTAAAACTTCAAATGTAAATTATTTGGAAATCAATAATTTATACCCATACATAAATGAATGTATAGGACGTATACAGCTAAAAAAAAAATATACATAACTGGCAGGACAACAGCCCACCTTTAAAGTAAAATATATATTTGTATAAAGTCAAGTGGAAGGCTTTGAAAAAAAAAACATGGCTGAAATCAATATTTAGATATACCTTATATTCCATACTAACAGTTAGCACATATGCAATCCTAACAGAAATATCATATAAAAGAATTCGGATACAAAACAGTGAAAAAGGAAAGTATAACCTAGATATATATCAATATTTAGATATACAACATATATGCAAACAAATAACTAAACATATAATATAACCAACCTATATACATGCGAGGCTAATATATGGAGACATGCATCCAGCGGTGAAGAAGCTCGAGTGGTGAACGGTGGAGGAGGGCACCTGAAAGCGGACACGTGGGTGCTTGGGAGAGGCGGTTCAGGGTGGTGGTCGAGAAGGAGGAGGAGCTGCTGTCAAGGGTGGAGGAGAAGATGGAGGTTGGGCTGTATGGTGATGCGGGTCTCGAGTCAGGCGAGTGTGAGGGGCGGTTGCAGGCGAAGGTTCAGGCGGAGGTTGCGGCCTTGGTGGGTAGGGCGAGCTGCTGAGGTGGAAGGAAGATGAGAGGAGGCTCGGGTCCGGAGCAGGGCAGGTGGCGCGGTGGTTTTTGGCTATTGTGAAGTGGGGCGGAGGCGGAAACGGGTGGCAAATGACTGTCGCGTAGGAGCCGGAAAGGGTGAGTGGGTGATTTGATGCGGTTTCGAGACAGGGACAGCGGGTTGGATCAGAGATGGGGAATGGTGGGCGGTGGTTAGTTGCAAGAAAAGCAAGGTCAGCGCTGCCGGCCAGAGAGCGGAACGAACGGCTCGGGTTTGATTTCGTGGCTGAGAGAAATGTGTGTGGTAACCATTTTTTTCCTCTGAGTATTAGGATAGAGAACGGTGAAGAAAGAAGATACATCAAATGAAAAGATACAGCAGATTCAAATGGAAATCTAGTCTAGGAAATATAAAAAGCCAAACGTCAGCTATTAAGTTCTGTGAACTTCTGTGAATTCCAAAGAGGTAGTGACCATTGGTTATTGGTTATCTCAGAAGGCAAACAAATGGTCAAGAAACCAAAAGGGTGTGAATCAGTTACCGATACGGCTACCGACATTTACAGATTCTACAGTGAACCAGACTTCAAACACAGAGTTGAATATACCGTAGAGGTCAGCATGACGAGACGATCAAAACGGTATACGGATATTAGTGGTATGATCGAATTATAAAATTCGAAATAACGGAAAATGCAAGAAAAACGCTGAAAAATAAGATCGACGGAGCCAAAGATGTCCGAATTTGGAAAGATGACAAACTGACATCTTGCTCAGAAGATGGTTTAGAATTTTTCTATGTAAAAATATTTAGGTTTCGGAAACATTTTATTTTCATCGCTTTTTAACTGATTAAATTGAAGTGAATTTACGCGCGAAATAAACTTTCATATTTTCGGACGAAAATTTACCAGTTGCTATGTTTAACTAGACGCATTTCAAATATCAAATTTATATTTCAAAATTTTATCGTTTAAAATTTCAACTAATTACGTTATTAAAATAGTTGAAATTTACGGGTCGTTACACTCTCCCCCACTCAAAACTTTTCGTCCCCGAAAAGGAACGAGGTAGGAGAATAGACACAACCAGAAAGAAAAACAGATTTGAAATACAAAATAACAATTAATTTAAACCATATAAATTCAAATTCAAATTAATTGATATTCAATAATTGATTTAATCTATTTGATTTCACTAAAATCAATATTAACTATTTCTAAATTCATTATCTTATTATCCAATTATCTTCAATTTACAATTTCTAAAACCACAAATTTGAATAGTCTTTTATTATAATCATATTTTCTTCAACAATTTTAAATTCTTCTTTATTCTGAATTATTGTGAAATTTATTCTACTTAATGTATCTTATCACATATATTTAACCCATATAAATTTATTTAAACATAAAAGTTTCGATTTAAATTAATTTACATCTTATTAATTTCTTTTAAATTCAAGGTATTTTCATATGTTGATCAAATTTCAATTTATTAATTCTTTCAAAACAAATTTATTAATTCTTTCGAAACAAATTTATTTCATTATTAACTGAGTTTACTTATTATCCTATCTAACTCTATTAACATCTTAATAATCAAAATTTAGTGTATAACATTTATTATAAACACTCAAATTTTATTTATAAATTCAATTTATCTTATATATTATCCAATTACATATTCAACTTTTGAATGATTTAGGTAAGTTGTATTAGAATGCAGTTGAACAATATACAAATAAAATTTTCTCAATTCAATTATTCAAGTTTAAATATTTATTCCAAATTTTGGTTTTATTTATAATTAAAATCATCTTTTAACAAAATTTAAGAATTAGGTTTCCGATTACCTTAAACAATTTAGAGATATATATAATGTATTTATATCAAATCAATTTAAATTTTAAAATAAGATACCTATATATATAAGTCAAATTATACTGAAGAAATTCAAATCAAAATATTTTTCAAAACAAAACCATAGCAAAGCTACAGAATAGTATCTCCACTTCGAAACTCGAAAATGAACGTCGATGATGCGGCCGCCAGCACCGAAATTATTTTCCAGCGACAAAGAGAAGGGCACTGATTTCAATATTTTAAAATTCTTTGGAAACGATTTCTATTTGAAAATATTTTCAATAATATATACTTTAAAATTTTAAAACCAAGGTTCGAAATCACCGGAAACTAAATTCTCAAATTTCTGAATTAAATTCATTTCAAATTTCAAATCAATTTATAAACCGTATTTATAATTTATTTAGAACAATAAATGATAATCAAATATTATCATTTCAAACAAATAATTTAATTAACCTATTAAATTCCAGAAAATTTTACTTATATTTTCACAATATAATTTAAAACATTTTAAATATTAATTTACAAATACACTTCCTCGCTCGACTATATAAGAATAGATTTCAAAGCAAAGACGGAGATTCAAATTTGATGGACTCAAATCAAAGAGAATTTTGATTCGAAAATAAGTTTGAAACAGAAGATAAGATAATTCGATTACCACAATCAGGAGATGGATGAGTTTATTTAATTCACGGGCAACCTTAACCGGGTCGTCCGTAACTTCAAGAATAAGATCAATGCTGAATTCCGAGGTAAATCAATACTTGATCTCAAGAGATAGAATTCAGGTATAGCATGGAATAGATAGCATCGTAAACCGAGGATATAGAAATCTCCGGTAAATCAATGCCTATTATAAAGGAGTTTTGCTCCTTTACGAATCATTGGAAGATTGGCGAGACCGCCGATCTATTATAGATATCATTCAAAATGGAGTTATGGGGTGCTCCAGAATTGAAAGAAGATGAATAATGAAGGACACGAATGAATTTCGGATCCGAAGGAACGTTCCAAAATTCAAAGGAGTTGAGTCAGAAAGGAAGATGTTGAAACTCGAATGAGAGTGATTCTGTAAATACATTTACCCTATATGTTGAGTTTTGCCTAGAGCTACCAAAGCTCTGATACCAACTGTAACGACCCAGAATTTTGGACCATTCGCATCCATTATAAGTGTATAGGTAGACACTCATGCCGGAGTTGAATTGCTCAAAATACCGCGTGGTTAATTTAAATTTGGCAAAACTGAACATATACAGTAAATAAATATAATCACAGAACACAGACACAGAGTAATAAGTGCAGCGGAAATAAAAGAAATAGTAGTTCATGAAGCTACTATATAAATGTATAAGATACATCAGAGTTATACAACAGAAGAGTAATACGATACATCAGATACAATCAGAATACATCACTGGAATCATCGAATACTGAAAGCAGAATAGATGGCTGGATCTTCAAGCAAAGCTCCAACTCCAAAGGTGAGCATCGAATATTGGTACACTCAGTCTGACCCGAGCGTAAAGAAAAAACACAAGACACTCGAGTCAGGATTAACATTCTTATATTAATAAATCCAACTCAAGTGAAATAGCAATTGGAATACAAGTAACTCAAAGGATGTTTGGAATAACCATCCTTTAAGGATCCGTTAAACTATCTAATAGGTTGTAATGTACGCTAAGTAGATAATGTCTATCAGTAATATGTAAAGATATCAAAATAGCGTTAAGTCATGGCCCATTCCACCCTTAACACACTTTTATTCCCAAAAGCATATACAAGACCGTAGTTTCCCCAAAACCGGAAGTCACCAGAGGGCAATCCATATACTAAAGGTACAAATCAAAATCGTAGTGGTCGCGCATAAATGGAATACAAGTATGACAAGGCACATGAGGAATACCCAAGGTAGTGATACTACCGTTCGCCTGATCCGGACTGGTGAGAATGCAACGCCATAGCGCCCGCAACACCGTGAAACAACACTCCCAAAATCAAGGGTGCACCAATCGACAACAAGTATAAGTAGTTCGAAGAAGTGTGTCCACTTGAGGTAGCTAATCCTCCATTGGCCCGGCACAGCTCCTGTTTTAGTCATTTCCAATTTGACACAAGTGTCAAGGCTATCCATCATCGTTCACTTTCTTCAGTCATCACGTACATCATTCTGGATCATCACGAACGGCTCGGGTTTGATTTCGTGGCTGAGAGAAATGTGTGTGGTAACCATTTTTTTCCTCTGAGTATTAGGGTAGAGAACGGTGAAGAAAGAAGATACATCAAATGAAAAGGTACAGCAGATTCAAATGGAAATCTAGTCTAGGAAATATAAAAAGCCAAACGTCAGCTATTAAGTTCTGTGAACTTCTATGAATTCCAAAGAGCTAGTGACCATTGGTTATTGGTTATCTCAGAAGGCAAACAAATGGTCAAGAAACCAAAAGGGTGTGAATCAGTTACCGATACGGCTACCGACATTTACAGATTCTACAGTGAACCAGACTCCAAACACAGAGTTGAATATACCGTAGAGGTCAGCATGACGAGACGATCAAAACGGTATACGGATATCAGTGGTATGATCGAATTATAAAATTCGAAATAACGGAAAATGCAAGAAAAACGCTGAAAAATAAGATCGACGGAGCCAAAGATGTCCGAATTTGGAAAGATGACAAACTGACATCTTGCTCAGAAGATGGTTTAGAATTTTTCTATGTAAAAATATTTAGGTTTTGGAAACATTTTATTTTCATCGCTTTTTAACTGATTAAATTGAAGTGAATTTACGCGCGAAATAAACTTTCATATTTTCGGACGAAAATTTACCAGTTGCTATGTTTAACTAGACGCATTCCAAATATCAAATTTATATTTCAAAATTTTATCGTTTAAAATTTCAACTAATTACGTTATTAAAACAGTTGAAATTTACGGGTCGTTACAGGGTCATTGTCGATCGACTGACCAAGAGCACCAGATTTATACCCATCAATTCAAGTAGAACGACAGTCAAACTGGCCGAACTATATGTGAAATAGGTAGTACGATTCCACGGTGAACCGAAGAGCATTGTGAATGACCGAGACGCATTGTTCACTAGTGGATTTTGGAAGAGCTTACATGAGGCTTTAAGGATAGAGCTGCACCTCAGCACAGTTTATCACTCTCAAAATGACAACCAAACTGAGAGAGTGAATCATATCTTAGAGAATCTCTTGGATGCTTTCATATTAGACATTACAGGATCAGGGGATGATCACTTACATCTTATTGAATTCACATACAACAACAGTTATCAGTCTAGCATCGTTATGGCACCATTCGAGGCATTATATGGTCAACCATGCAACGCTCCTTCTTGTTGGTAGGAAGCGGGCGAGAAATTGATACTGGGGCCAAATATGATTAGAGAAACATCAAAGAAGATTGAGATCATTTGGAAACTGATGAAAGTTGCCCAAGATAGACAAAAAAAAGCTACGCTGATAAGAGATGTCGAACTTTAGAGTTCTCTGTCGGCAACATGGTATTTGTGAAGACCTCTCCATTGAAGAATGCCATTCGGTCTAGTAGTAGAGGAAAGTTGGCACCGAGATTTATTAGTCCTTTTCCAATATAAGAGAGGATTGGGAACCTTGCTTACAGAGTCGATTTACCTCAAAGAATGGGGGAGTGTACAATGTCTTCCATGTCTCTCATTTGCAAAAATTTATGCATGACTCAGGCATAACTATCGCACTGGATCAGCTAGATGATATCGAGATTGAACTAGAAGCTTCGAGACCTCGTAGGCTAATTTGTATCATTAGGCGTGATACAAAGCAACTTAGGAGGAAGAGGGCGAAGTTGGTAAAGGTTCAGTAGAGTGATATTGAAGGCGATTGCACTTGGGAGACCGAGGAGAGCATGAGGACAGCTTATCCAGAGCTCTTTACTTGATGAGATTTCTTGTTTATCACTTTTACTTTCACTTATGATATCATGAAATGTACCATGGCATAATATCTTGCATGCTAGGATAGGCTCATATATTTTCTTTTTCCTTTGTGGTTGTGTATGCATCTTTGACGCGTGATGGTTACCTATGCTATTTAGGCATGTGGAATGATCCTATTGACTTGATTATGGAATTTCGAGGGTGAAATCCCTAAAGGGAGAGAATGTAACGACTTGTATTCTACTTATCAAAAGATTGTATAATATTTATATTGCTTGTACATGAGGTCATATGGTTCTAATATTTTGGGGAATGACTCTTAGAGACATTTCCTACATACATGATTATTGGAGAATTCCTATGTGACCATTTTGACCCTATAAATTTTGCATGGACTATAACTTTTGAGATGAGCTGAGTTAGGGTTTGGGACTACTTCCATCAGATCCGGATGATGGTTCCCCTTTCCGTAGAGTGGTCATGTTAAGAAAACGGATATACTGTTTTCGAGCTAGGGCTGTTTGAAGTTTTCTTTGATTTTAAGTAGCTTAAGTTGGTAATTAAGGTCATTAGCCTTGGGGCCCATTACCCATTTCGGTTTTGGGGTTAGTGAAGGCTAATGGGACCCTATCCCCATCATTTCACAACTCCTAAAAATCGTTAGAAACCTCCATTAACTCCTATTAACCAAAGAGCAAATCCTAAAATATACTTTAATTAGCCAAATTACTCCATTAAGAAGAGATTAGCGTGAATAACTCTTGGGATTAGAGATTTGCTATAGCGGGGCGTTGGATTTCATGCCTTTTACTGTTCATTGGAGGATTTGGGGTTTGCTTTGGATTAAGGTGGGTGATTAGATCTCTCATTTACTAATTAAGCCATTTTACACCTTAAATTATGTTTTGAAAATTATTTAAAAATAGTAAAATTGTTCTTAGACCATATTACACCGTATATAGGAATTTTAAATTATTTAGACATGATTTGTAAAAATGTGTTCTTATGGATACTTAACCATGTTATTATGGATCCCTAACCTTCATCATTGATTTAAGCCTTAATTTGAGATGGTTTGGCTATGTGCTTGTTATGAATGTTATATATATTGATTGCTTGCTTGTGTCATGATTGAATGGTTGAAAACGTCGATCGAATGGCGACTATATTTTTTTTAGGGAATTCTGGGTTCTACATCATGGATCGGCACCGATCCATGATACTTCACCCAATGAAGGCACGATCGAGGTACAGTAGCAAGGAAGGCCTCATGATGCCATGCTTCATGTTTCACATTGTTTGGGCTACATATATTCAACTTGGATGGATCAGTGGTTGTTGGAAAGGATGGATCGGTGAGGATTCATTGTATGGATTAGTGAGATTCGATAGTATGGATCGGTAGAGTTGCTTGGGCATGGATCGGAGCATGGAAATTAAGTGGAGCCAAGATTATACGAATTTGGCTAAATATGGGATTAACCCCGTAGATCGGTACCGATCCATGGTCGTTAGCCCGTTTGACTCGCAACTTGTTCTAGAGCATGAGAAAGCATGTTGGAGTGTAAAGATAAAGTGTGGGATTGATCTTCATAGATTAGTACGGATCCATGGAGATTGATCCAATCAAGGCATGATCGATGGTGGAGCACGGGGAGGTGTGTTGGGGGTCATGTGTGATGTGTGGGATCGGTAGCGATGGTTTGGTGGCCATGGATCGGTATGGATGGTTTGACGGTCATGGATCAATACCTATCCATGAGTTTTATTCCAAATTTGGTGCTATCGATATGGGGTGACAAGAAAAGCCCCATAACACTACGTTACGAGTTTTAAATCATTTGAAGTTTGTATGCTCGAGTTATGGTCATTTGATGATGGATAGCTATACTTTGAGAGGTAGAGTAGGCAACAATAAGTCGGATTAAGGGGCTATTAGAGGCAGGTTATGGGATGCATAATGATGCTCTATGACTTATGATGGTTGTCTAGAGTAGTTCCCAACCAGGGAGACTTCGGACGAGAGTTGTATGGACAGTTTCAAGATGAGCTCTGCCATAGATGATGTGTGCAAAGGGATCATTGATATTTGAAGATTTCGATGTGTACTCATAAAGCAGGGGTATGTGAGGATGTTCACTTGGGCATATATGGAGCCCCAAATCACATGATGTTTCAATCTGAGTCCATGGGTTGTCTATGAGGGTGTAATCTAGTTCCTGGCCTATCGAGTTATGTGGATTCGAGTACGGAAAAACCGGGATGTTGATTAGTCTTCGACTCTATGGGGGTGGTCATACCAGTATCATATATCCAACGCATTACGAGAGTGAATGTGAGGATGGATGATGGATGCCATATTTGTTTGATTGCCTTTATCACCTTAGGGATGTCACATGTTATAGATATTACCGATGCCGATATCTAGACACCCTTAGTACCTTGATATAGTACTCCCATGACGACTATCATAGAGTAGCGTATATCCTTTATATATGCTAAATTTGTGGATGCAGGTGTAGGTCGGGTATGATTTTTCATATCGTTTGTCCTAGTTTATTACCTTTATAGTATTTGAGATTTCTACTGCTCGAACCAGACTATTATCTGACTTGGGGTTTTATGCTTTGTGTCCTATTACTCTGGGTACTCTTAAATGAGTAGATTAGGGATAGCAGGTCTAGTGAGCATGTGGAGCTAGATAGTTGGGAGTAGGAGGCTATTCTCGTATTATTATATATACTCATTTGTTATTGCACTGCACAAAACTATGGAGCTTGCTAGTGCCTTACTATTTAGAGACAGATTTTATGAGTTATTATTTGATGGTTAACTTTATCACTTATGATATTTACCATATGGATCTGTATACTTTGATGTTGTGATTCATTCAGTTATTTACTGCCTTGCCTGTTTAATATCTAAGATGTTTACTATTATATTTTTTTGATGTGCTATGAGATATATGATAGTAACTGTATTGGTTATTTACTTTACAACCTTGATGATCGCCCCACATCGGCCGAGCATCGCTACAGTGCACTATACAGGTTCATTGGGTGTCGACGGTGTTGGGTGGTCGTCACACTAGTTGTTATTAACCAAAAAGAAACACTCGGGTGAGTCGTTCTATGGGTATCCAATAACTATGAGTACCTAACTTCTTGGTGCCCTCTGTAGTGAGTAATACTGCCCAATAGTTGGAGAGTGTTACGACTCTGGTCTCAATAGATGAATTTATCTCATTTCTCGAAACATCTTGACCGGGAATATTTAAAACAATATGTTATTTTATATTATGATTAATTACTCACTATTCCATCTGTTTCAAACTACAATCACATTACATTTTATTTAAGGATTTCCATAGTTATATACTTCAAATTAATTATTTAATTAATTATATCACAATATAACAAAGTAAATAAAAGAAATAAACACCTTTATTGAGAACAAGATTGATTAAAGAGTTAGATATATGTAACAAATTATATAATTTCCCCTAGGGCATACCATTAACTATTTCAAACTTCCACTTGCACTTAGAGTCAATTATGGAATCTTAATCGCATCCCTTTGATCAGTTTTTCAGAACTGATCAAGCTAGTCCCTTGGTGAACATATCTACTATATTTTCTTATTATCTACTCTATCAGCCAACATCTTTCCATCGCAAATAGTCTGCCTTTATTATATGAAACTTTCGGAGTATGTACCGAGAATTTTTTGAGTCCTAGGTTATTATGTGATATGTATCGCGACATTGTTTTCATAAAACAAGGTCATGGGATTGTCAACCTTTGGAATCATCCCTAGCTCAATTATAAGTTTGTGCATATATGTATACTACTTTTATTTTAGCACTATACAAGGAATGTACTTAGCCTTTCAGTTGAATCGGCTATAACCTCTCATTTGAAACATTTCTAACTTAAAGCTCCTTAACTAAGGTTGGACATGAATATAAGATTGACATAATATATTTGTTATCACTTTGAAGTTCAAGCCCGAGCACTCCTTCAATAGTAGTTCATTGTTTCCACAAATAATTCTTTAGTATCTTGTAACTGCCTAAGGATACTCTTAACTACCATTTGGTGATCTTAATTCGGATTTGATACTCAGTCATGAATGAACCAATTACATAAGCAAATTATTGTATAGTAGACACCATATAATATATGATAATTCCTATAAATGATGCATAAGGAATCCATCTCATTTGCTACTTATTAAAATTTTAATATGGTGGCTATGTATATTATTAGGGATAATCCCAACATCCATTTATGCTTATTATAAAAGATGTTATTGTCAAATCCAATAACGAGGGTTAAATAACAAAACTAAAATTGATTTTAACATGGGTATATCATTAACAATCGGTAATATGTTGTTTACTTATAATCTTAGAAATAGTAGGGAAGCACTAAAAAATGAAGGAACAATGGTTCAGGGATGTAGGATGAGACCCCATAGGTCTAAGGAGGTGAGGTCGAAATATCCACAACTATTGACCTAGTTTTCAAAGCAGTTAATTGCTTAAGCAATGGATCATTATGGATATCAGAGGAAAATTTGTCCACTACCTCCTTAGTTCGAAGCTTAGTAGAGATCCTATGGCATTTTCACTGGCTCTCTCCTCTACAAGTGCCTTCCCCTGAGATCTAAATCGTAGGGGTCAAATTATTTAGCAAGTATTTTAGACTCTACAAAGACGTACCCCTTATGCTCAAATCTTTCATGTTCATCCTTTACTATTCTCTCACGTAGATCAAGTATGATGTGGTCATAGCTTTAAAATCATCACATGTTCTCGTGTGAAAGATCGTCTTAGAAAATCGAAAAGGTCATCGTCAAAGCTGTCAATGATAACATCATCCTCTTATATGATAATGTCATTTTCCTTTAACTCAAGCTAATCTTAGGCATGATTGAACTGAGCATTAATGAGAGAGGATTTTAAAGAAGCCACATCAACATTGAGAATGGAGACCCATTCATATATCTTGTGTTGGTGAGCGAGTTCTCTGATGGTTTTCCTTAACTTTTCCAACACTGCTTGCAAAGTGGGGAGATCTTGTGTAAGATTATCTATGGCAGGCATGGCCTCTTAATGCTCCTTTGTAACATTAGCTTCAAGAAAGTGAGCTTCCATGTGCTAATGTTTGACTATCTCTTGCTTTTATTGGAGAGTCTCATAAGCATTGTTATTTATGTCTAAATAACCCTTTTAAAATTCCTTGATTTTTTTAGTGGGATTTCTCTTTAAGGCTTTGATTTCGGCATCCATCGAGGTGATCAGAATGTCTTTGTCAGATAGTTTCTTCTTGTTTTTTTGATGAGGAGTCGATTCACATTGACCTGACTAAGTTGCTTGGCTACTCTTCTCTAAGAATTATATTTTTCTTCAAGCAACTGCACTGTATCAAGGGAGGCGGCGATGGCGTCCTCCAAGATCGAGTATAAGTTGTAACTAAAAAATAACCTGACATGTCAATATTGGAACAGGTTTGCGGCTTGGAGGTAGGAGAAGAAGCAGAATTGAGAAACGGCGGTAGAAGAAATAACTACATGGATTGGAGACTTTGGGCGTTGAATGATTATAGATTTGGTAAGAGGCACCATCGATGTTATGGCATGTGCTTAGTTGAAGGTGGTGCCAAGGGATTTTTACTCTAATTTCAGATGCACTGGTGAAGGTATGAGAAGAAGCTAAGGCCGTTGGATAGCTATATATGGAACACTCTTAAGAAATGGTGACATTCACCCTTCTCTTATTTACCCATAGTTTTACTTTTCCACCCTTTTACATATGTTCACCTTAGTTTGGACTATTCAAAGAAGAAGTACCCTTACCCACAAGCATATCACCCAAATCCTTTGTGAACATACTCTTGGTCATTCTTAACATATCAAGGAGGCTCATGACAGTACACTTTAATGAATTCATACTGAAGTTCAATATGAATAAGTCAAACTACAGGGTCAATGGTCAAGATATCAATTTGATATATAACTCTTTATCAAAAGTGGTTCCTAATTACCACTCTCTCGATGTACTAGATTATATTGAGTACTTAATCTTGAACTAGAGTTCCCTTTTCCATACTTTTGTGTGAAATAATTACCATGTTACCTCACGCCTTACGAACCGATATATTTTACCATATCGCTTTTATAGGTGATCAAATATGAAACTCATATTCTTATGCTATCTTCAAATATATGTGCTCATAATGTACAACAAAAAGCATTGGGAATTTTCACAGTATAATGATCATGACTCATAATTCAATTTTTTCTCATGGGTGGCCTTTTCTTCATGTTTTTCCATGAGTTCATTAGTAGTCACATGCCATAGTTTTTCATTTGTGATTGCAATTTTAATATTTCTTAACAAATCTTTATAATTTGTACCATTAAGCATGTTTCTCTTCTAGAATAACTTCTTAGTTGGCATTTTTTTCTATGCAAATCAATAATAGTAAAATAGATAACATCAAATATGTTATTAAGCTTATTAGAATGGTTTACTATATCAACATAATGAGGTTCTCACTATGTTTTCTATCTCTTAAAAATCTTAAAGAGATACGGGAATTTCTCAAATTATTCTAATGAGTATTAGGATTCATTTATCATGTTACTATAACCCTAATAGTGCTCAACGAATTGTAGTTCCCATAAGCGATAACTAAAACATTATTAATTATATTTAACTATATATTTATTTGATCTTGATATTCATTATTACCATGAGGGTGCTTAACAAGCACATTAGATACTCAAAACCAATTTTGTGATTTCCTAAGGATAAATTTTATAACTTTAAATTATGCTTAACAAAGTTGCACAGTATCCTTAATAATCCAGTGATAATACAAAAATCAGTATACATAGTTTATGGCTTAAGGTTGCTCAACAACCCTAGGTATGCAACATACTCTATTTATATTGTGAATAACGGAGAGCAGCATCCGTTTACATTCATAGTCATAGAATAATATTTTTGGGTATTATTGATATTTTACTGGAGATACAAACATTATCTCATGACACCATATGTCTTTAAATGATATGTATATTGTCTTAAGTCTACATGGGTTATGTTTACTTAGCCTCTTAATGTACATAAACATTATGTATATAATTATAATTTTTATATATATACATATATTTATATATGTATCTTTAATTAATTAAAAAAATTAATTAATATTATTATAACTATATTAAATTTATAGTTTGTAACCTTTATAAAATTCTGATCTACATTTTCCGTTCTCTTTAATGACTTCAAAAATATTTTCAAATTTTGAAAAATTACCATTTTCTCTCTTTTGACACTCAAAAATCATTTCTTTCTTCTTCTTACACCTTCCTTTTCCTAAAGCAAGTCCATAAAAATCGTCCTCCACTATGGATGAGACCCATCACCTCATGGCCGAGCCCAAAAGAGCATAGGCCAAGCCCATTTGCTTTGTTTAGGTGCAAAAATCAAATTTTGCTAAAGGGTTTTCAAAGATCTAGACTCTTTTCAAGTTTTTAAAAAGATTTGCTTAAGTTGTTGAGTAAAAATCACACCTACTTGGTAAAAACTTTATTTTACTTTACGTTGGTATTTGTATGTATAATGGCTTGATTATTAGCTAGTTGTATGGTTTGGATGTTGTTTATATGAGTTTATATGTGCTTATATGTGTTTAAATGTGATATGTAGTTTAGATTTGAAAATAAGTCTAAAAGTTGTGATCTTTGTGTGTGTGTGTAATGGTTGTGATACGTTTACATGCGCAATAGATATATGATGTAAGAGGATGCTAAGAAAAGTTAGCACTTTTGTATGGTTTAACAATAAAGAATCTTTTTGTAAAAACTATTATTTTAGTTTTAAAATCAAATCTTTTTCAAAGCTTCAAACTTGTTTTACTTTTAAAAACATTACTTTATGCTTGTGAAAAGTTAGTGAGCTTTCAACACTAATAAGTTTTTAAAGAAAGCCAAGAAACAAATTTTCTAGTTATGGTATCCATAGCGATAGTTGCTATGGATGCTATTTTGCTAAAAAGTCCACTTCTTGCAAAATTAAGTTTTTATACCTAAAACACTTTGAATTTTCTTTATAAAACTTGATAATAATAATTAAGAAGTTAATTAAGTTTTATTAATTATTTATTTATTAATTCACTTTGATAATTAATAATTAATTAAGTATTAAACATGGTTTATTAATTATAATTAAGTGGGGATTAATTACTAATTAATTCTGTTTTAAAGAGGTAAGATTAATTTTAATTAATTCTTGATTAAGTAAGACCAATTTTTAATTAACTATAAATTAAGTATATGATTTATTTTTAATTAATTATTAATTAAGTATAGGGTTAAGGATTAATTAATTAATTGTTAAGTAATTGTTTAATTATTCTTATTACAAATTAATTAAGGGTTTATTTATAAATAAATTATTTATTATGGGTTTTTATTTCTTAATTAATAATTAAGTTAAGTTAAATCTTAATTAGGATTTAATTATGTTTTTAAAAAGGATTTATCTTGTAAATAATGATTTTTAAAATGGTTTAAGTTTTTAGTTACTTTTTTTTCCAAAGATAAATTTGTTTAAATGCAATTCTTTTTTTACAAAGAATAGTTTAAGCACAAAGGATTCTATTGTCGATACCATTAAGTAACCATACAAATGTGAATAGGTTATACTAAACTTGACATCTGTTAGAAGAATCAATCCCCGTTCTGCTAACACAATTGTTTGATTATGTAGACATCTATCAGCAGAATAAATCCCCGTTCTGCTATATTAAACTTAATAGATTGAGTGGACATTTATTTAGTAGGACAAACCACCATCTTGCTATTATGTTATTTAGTTATGTATCTACCAATTGGTTTGTATTGACATGTTATTCCTTAATTTGGTTATGGAATTTATTTACATATATTTTGGCTTATGTAAATGACTATTATGTGACTTGAAAGTCAAAATGGTAGCTTGGCTTAGTACCATTGTGGTTACCAAGTCTCCTTTCATGTTTGTAAAAGTTATGTTTTTAAATCGACTTTAGTTCTATATCAATTTGAGATTAAGTGTTTGTAAATGATTTTGTGAGTTGTCCAATTATTTTACTAAAGGTATTTACATATGATATTTTGTAAATAATATTTTATAAATGATTTATTTAAACGAGATTTATGAATGATATTTGTAAATGATATTTTAAAAAAAGGGAATTTACAAAAGGAGATTCATAAAAGGGTTTTTATAAATGATTTTGGAGATTTATAGAAGAGTTTTATGAATGATTTTGGATATTTATAGAAGAGTTTTACAAATGATTTTTGGATATTTATAAAAGAGTTTTATAAATGGATTTATAATTTAAGCAAAGGAGATTTCATAAGTGGAGATGATTTATAAAAAGGATTTATTGAAGAAATTTATAAAAGAAATGGAGGTAGGGTTTCCCTTAACTGGCCTTCTTAATTATGGTGGTGTGGACGTTTGTTCCATGCTTAACATCGAGGGAATAGTGTTTGGGGTTATCCTTATCTCTAATTTAAAATAACATTTGTTTGATCCTTTTAATATTATTTGAAATGAGAAATCTTTCACAATGTTTTGTGAATATACTTATTCCAACGTGATAAGTATATGAATGTTTTGATAAACATTTTGAAAAGAGATTTAATAAATGAAGATTTTTTTTGAGACTTAGTGGTTTCTATAGGAAAATTAAATCTCTGAATTATTGTTTGATTGTGTATTTGATAGTCAAATAACCGACTATCAAATCTTGACCTGTTTTGACGAAGGAAGTATGATTATATATTCGAGTTCCCTAACGAGGACTCGAATACTTGTTGCATACTTCTAAAGAACCGAAATTGAGTCAGCCAGAAATTACCGCTTAACCGGAAGACACTGGTTTCAGATAAGTATAATTTATCGGAACCACCCCAAACTAATAACGTCGGATTGATCGTTATGAAGTATGCTATGGAGCTGTACTATTCTTCTCGAGGGTGATTCCAAAATGGAAGATAGTAAATGTTGAATGCTAGTTCGATCCTGGAACAACTTGTATAGATGAATGTTGGCATTGCATTTCTGCGTGGAGATAGTGTTAGCATTCCAAGATGACTTGTTTTGAGGAAAAAGGTAATCATGGCCTCTCAAGCCTCACATCCCAGTAATGGCTAAAACATGATATGCTGCAAGGCTATGTGGGTCACTCCCATTAGAGTATGATCATCGCCTTATCTAGAGTCGATATCTATACATATGCTTCGGGGTCCATTTATGGTTGTTGATCACAACCAAGGGTTGATCATATTTGGTATTATCCAGTCAGGGGTAGGCTGGCCTTGCTAGTAGAGGGTCCAGGGGAAGCCCTCAAGTACATTTTATCTAGAGGTGTACCTCTCGAAAGTTAGTCCCTTACCTTGCCGTTGTTGGAAATACATTCTCCAATAAGTGTCTTCAGTTTTTTGATTGTACACCTATTATTGTTGTCATGTACACGCATCACAGCTACTTGGTTATTAAATACTTTATACCCTAGACATTATTATAATATCACTGGATTTTCAATAGAAAATGTTCTGGTTATCGTAAGGTAAAAGCCCGTTCGTGTTTATGTGCGGCATGGTTTTCTTAGATACCCTTGATTTTAAAGGATTATACAAGTTATAATAAATAAAATGTAAAGATCATGGACTCGGCCTTCGAAAATCAGCACCCGTACTTCACTTGTACTCAAAATGCCGCAGATTCAAACTCCGAATCTGGCTCTTCGGAGCTTATAACACCATTAAGTATAACAACACAGAGGAATAAAGAAATAGATGATATCATATACAACTCCAATGAATACAATATTCAAAATGATATACAACAACGATATCAATATAATACAACAATATCAGAGATAAATTATGATACAACGGAAATAACAGAAGTGATAACTCCAAATTATCCTCAAAAGAGAATGAGTCCAACAACTTCAACATCAGCTCGAACCACCATCACGTTGCACCAAGATAAGCAAGTGCAGTCACGAGTGAACTCCAAACACTGAACTAGTCCAGATACTCTACTGAACCTGACTATCTAAAAAAAACCCAACTCTAGACTGCCCGTGTGGAAAATTGTGGGCACCCAGAGTTTAGGAAGGGAACAATAAACTCTGAGTCAGTCGTGGGACTGGTGTGAGTAACAAAACAGTTTATCTTTAAAACAAACAACAAAAGAATTTTAAACATTGAAATTCGCAATGCTTTTGGAAGATGAAACTACCATGAGATCTCCCACCACATACACAATGCAATCGCAGACTTGGAGGAGATTCCTTCTTATGATAGTCAAATATGCTTACTACGCAAAAGAAAAACTCTTTTGATATTATTACTAGTGCATAGTGTACAAAATCATTTCAAAAATACAATATTAATCTTAGCCAGCATAGGTACCATTATATTATGCCTGCTATAGTTGCCGCCTGAGGAGACAGGTTATACAACTGCAATCGTAAAGGGCTCGTATTGTTTCTTTGGATTTTCCAACAAATGGTCAGGCTAAGGAACTTCCTACTGCCACATGGGAACGCCTCTGGAGGGACGCCCCGAGAACCACCTGGCTCTCTGCCAACACAAGGCCGGTTACCCCCTTCCCGGGTAGTAAACCTGAGATATTCCACCCCCGGTCCTTTGGGACCTTAATATCGGTCCTTTGAGATATTAAACTAAATGTCAATAAACTTGGAAGTGTATGAAATTAAAAATTTGGCTTGGAAATGTAAAATTGATTTAGTGTAAGTTTTGGATGGATGTTAACGTTTGATATGCATTGGTTGTTAGATGGATGGTAATTGATTAAATAGAATTCATTAGTGTAAATGTAATTGAATAAACGGAATAAAAAATTTAAATATTTAAATTCAAATTCGAAGCAAAGTGAAATTAAATTGAAGCAAATTGACTTGAATTTAAATTATGAATGAAACAAACTTGAATAAATCGGAAACAAATCGAATGTAAACTTATTTCATGGATATATAAGAAAATAAACGACTTTGTGTTGATGATTGTTTCTTTAGAAAATTTGAAGTTTGATGGTTTGTACTTTGAAATAATAAAAGCAAAATTTTGGAAAAAAAAATCCAAAATTGTCCAATATATGCTGAAACGGAAATAAGCATAACTTTTAAATGGCTAGACGAAATTCAACGATATTAGACCTTTCGGAAAGCTTAGAAACTGTAGCACGACTTTTGTTTAGACTGTCTTGAGAAATTCCTTCATTTACTTAGTTAAAAATTTGAATCTTCTCGCTGGCCTGTGTAAAAGGGAAGCAAAATCAGTAGCATATACTCTTAGTATTTTTTCCATAACTTTTTAGTGGTGTATCGGATTTTTATGATCTTGCACTTTCTGGAAAGCTAAGAACTTAAGTTAAAACTTTTGCTTTGAGTGTTTTGTGTTTTGCTGTCATTTAGAGGGTCGAAAACGTGACCAAATGTCGCTGACCTGCGCAATTCATTGCCAGGCTGAGGCGTTCCTATTTAGTAAAACAGTCGTAACTTTTGAACGGAAGGTTCGAATTCAATGATTTTGGATATTCCGGAAAGCCTGAAACGAATGCAACAACTTTTGTTTAGATTCCATTGTCAAATTTTATCGTTTAGGTGACCAAAAACTGAGATTGTTTGCTGTCCTGGAATTGGAATTTCAGTTTTGAAGCTAAACATGTTATATGTGTGTTTTTATGATAAGTATATCGATCTATCTTTATATGCATGGTTCTAACTTGATTATTGAGCATTTTAGTAGGTAGCAAAGGGGTTGCGCTTCGCTTGTGGAGCTCGCTTCTGCGCTTAATGCAAAATGTAAGTTAAAATGCTAATAAACGCTAAATAAAAGCTATGTTCTCGGATTACAGTTTATGTTGTGGTATATTATTGTGTTCCCCATGTTTTGGGATGCCTCATTCTTGTAATGAGATGTATATCATGCAATTATTACTACTGTGGAATTTTTCGGTCCTAGCCGCGCAAAAGAGGTGCTGCCGAAATTTTTCAAAAATTCGGGAGTTAGAAAATTTTGTGAAAAAAAATCCTATAACTAAATTTTGCAAATAAATAGAATATTTTGAATGAATTATATCTAAATGATGGTTTCCCCTTCTCCGTTCCTTTTCGAGGACGAAAAGTTTTAAGTGGGGGAGAATGTAACGACCCGTATTTTTAACACTTTAAAAATACGAATTAAAATGAAAATTTTGGATAAAAATCCGAAGGAAATAAAATTTTGTGTTGTTAAATGCGAATTACAAGTTAAAATACAAAACTGAATTCTGAAATAACTTATTTGTAAATTAAATATGGATGTTAACTTGTAGTGAATGTAAATAATGAATTGAATTTGATTGTAAACCAAATTGGTTATGATTGTAAACAAAGAATAAATAAAATGGTAGATTTAATAATGGAAGTTTATGTTATTGAAACTAATATAAATAAATGTAACTTAATATTACAGTTGATTGAAAGAAGATAATAACTGAAACTGTAATTCGATAAAGATGTTAACTTGTAATTGAAAGTAAGTAAAGATTTAAATTTGAATGTAACAAGTAATTGAATTGAATTGAATTTGATTGTAAACAACGAAATAAATAAAATTTTACATTTAATATTGAAGTTATAATATGGAAATCAACGTAAATGAATGTAATTTAATATTACTGTGAATTTAAATAAGATGATAGTTGAAGAAAATGAAAGTAAATGAATTATAAACTATTGATAATAATGTATAAGTAAATGGTTGATTCAATAATGAAATTGTAAATCGAAATAAAAGAATTCATTTGGAATTAGATAACTTGAATTTGAATTACAATATAATTGAACGCTGAATCTAATATAATCTTTTATATTGGATTTATAATGGAAAACTGCATTGTAAAAGATTGTTAATTACTGTGAAATTAAAAATGGGATTTGTGAACAATTGAAATTTGATTTAAAAGTTAATAATTTAAATTTGGGAATTTTATATTGAAATTAAACAGTCGAATAATTTATTTTTCGAATATTGGATTTAATTAGACAATTAAATCGATAATTTAATAAGTTAAATTTCAGAAATAATTGAAAATCGAGTTGAATATGATTGAAAATGATTTGTAAAATTTTATCTTATCATATTGGGGTTATAGTAATGTTATAGAGCTTTTAAAATTGAATTTAAAGTTAATTTGTGGAAATTGAATATTTTTAATATTTAATTATCAACTGAAAAATAGCCATTTTTCGAACAGTCTCAGAATTAAACGAAACTAGTTCCATTGGATCTTTAATAGTTTGTTATTGTGGGATTTCAATTTTCGTAGCAATCGGAGTTATCATTTGACCGTGGTAGCTCGAAACGCATCGAAATCGTTTTAATTTTAATTCGGCGAGTTAAATTAGTCATTTTTCAAAAAGTCTCGGATTTCGACGAAACTAGTTTCATCAGATCCGTAATATGATATTATTGTATGGTTTCAAATTTCGTGTCAATCGGAGTTACCGTTTGTCCGGGGCAAGCCAAAACGCATCGAAATCGGTTTAATTTAAAACTGATCGTTTTTCTCCGTAACTCGCCCAGATGACAGAATTAGCCTCCGAAACATGTTCCATTGCGTTCGGAACGTGGGGTAAACCTTAGAAACGCCAGCCGACATGCTTCGTTTGGAGTTCAGAAAATTTCGGGTGAATAGTGTCGCGTATTTTTCTATAAAAGCCCCTCACTTGTTTCATTTTGCAAAAGAACTAGGGTTTCTCTTTGTAGCCGCCACATTTACAGCCAATGACCAGAATTTCATCTTCTTTCTTCCCTTAATCTCTCTCAATCCGTAGACAATTAGAAGAAACGTTCAACTAACAAATTGAAGAGCACGAAGAGAGCTTTCAATCCATACGGAGATGATGGGGTATGGCGCGACGTAGTGGAGGCTATGGGGGCTGGAACAGTGGCCGTTCGGCCTCGAGCTGCGTGCAAATGGTGGGGCCGAGTTCATCATGGTGGTAGGTGTGGGTGGTGGTGGCCGAGGCGCTTCGAATGGCGGTAGTTTGATGAAGTTTCGTCAAGCGTGGAGGCGGTGGCACGTAACCCTAGCTAATGGAGATGGGTTTTGTTTTGTGCGTGTGTAACCTGGAAGAGAACGTGAGGAGGAAGATGATCTTGTACGGCCAGATCTGATGGGTTGAAAATGGACGGCCCAGATGTGTTGAGGTGGTAAAAATATAAAAGGAAATGTAAATTTATATATATTTTAATACGTTCAAACTTTAAAAATGCATAACTTTTTCATACGAGGTCCGATTGGAACAAAACTTTTTGCGTTGCGATCGTAATGACGAGAGCTTCAAAATGAAACTAGTTTGGATGGATTTGGAGACGGTGGAAATTTGGGCTAAAGTTGGCGTCGTCCAGTTTTAGTTCCAAACCGGAACATCTCGGCGACAACAGAAAATCAAAGTGAGTGTTTTATAACACTCACAACGTACTGAATATCTTTATGGTAGTTAAATTTGACATTATGAAGTGATATGAATTTATTTGTCATTGTTTGATTAAAATTTGATTGTCATATAGATTGTCGTGTGAATTCACCGTTGAAAATTTAAATTGACAGCAAATTAAAATTAGGATTTAATTGAAATCAAATTTCCTAATATTGATAACTATGAAATTGCCGTGAATTGTATTGACTATTGGATGATTTATTTCGATGGATGCTATTGGTTGATATTTAAATGTTTGGATGTTTATTTGCTTATATATATCCTGTTATACATGCACATGACACCGTGATTGGTTTAAGTAATATATATTCATCCCTGACATTTAATTGAAATAACTAACCACTTGGCCATAGGTTAGAGAATTATATACGGACACCGGGTTGGTTAAATTAAATGATTTTAAAAGTTGTTTTGAAATTATTTAAATGAATTGATTTAAGAATAAAAATCCAATTTATGGAAATTGAATTATTTTGATTTGAAGCTCGAGATGTTGGAATTTAAACTTGGTAAATGAAATGGATTAATTATTCGAAGTTTAGATTTTTAAGAAAAATTGAAATATGGCGTAAAGTTTCGAAAGTCGATTTGTTTTAAAAGATTGGACTTTTAATCGAACTCTGAATATTTTCTAAGAAAATTTATATGAAATGATATTTCAAGTTTGAGTCTTGTAACGACCCACTATTTTAGACCATTCAAATCGACAATAATCCACACATGTCTGACTTGAATAATTCAAAATAACAGATTGTAAATAAATTTGGAGCAAATGAAATCAAATACACAGAATCACAGACACAGAACATATCAGAATAACTCGCAGCGGAAATAAAATACCATAGTAGTTCATGAAGCTACTATATACAAACTCTCAAAAACATATTACATAATATCATTCTGAAAACATATACAATAGAAATCCCAAATACATAGAAGTTTATAAATACCAGATCTGAAATAGAACAACTGAACTGGAAGGAAATAGATAACTAGACAAGCAGAATCTCCAGCGATTCCTAGCTCCAGAACAAAATCCAAAGCTAAGCTGTAAATACTCAGGCTGACCCGAGCGTAAAGTAAAACACAAAACACTCGAGTCAGGACAATATATACTTATATAATGTAAACCAACTCAAGTGAACTGTAGTAGAAATGCACAATAACTCAAAGGATGCTTGGGACCGCCCATCCTTTAAGGATCAGTTAAACTATAAATTAAATACATCCCGTGGTTAAAATTTCAAAATGGTATTTTATACTTCGAAATAAAATATCATTTCAAAATTCAATATCATTCAAAAATCCATTTCAAAATATCAAAATATCATATTTCAAAATAGTTTATATTTCAAAACAAATTACTTCATTTTAAATCATAAAATGAAGTTATTATATTTAATAATTAAATTATTAAATTTCCAAAAATTTAACTTTTCAAAGTTCATTCGTTCACTTAAATTAATTAAAACAATGAAAATTCAACTTTCGCAGCATTTAGAAAATGCTACGAAAAGTCACATTTAAAACAGTTCAATTTAACAAAAGACAGCATTTAAAATGCTGTAATAGGGTTACATTAGTTTCAAATAAACTTAGTTAAATTCAACCATTATAACATTTACAAAAATGCTATAATAGCCTTTAATTAAATTTAGCCATTTGGTTCATTATTATCAACTACAGCATTTACAAATGTTGTATTATCATTTACATTAGAATTAATAACATTTCAGAAATGCAGTTAATTAACTTCAAATATTCAGTATAATTTCACAAACAATTATATTTTTATATAAATCATTTTTAACTTATAAAATCATATAATTTCACTTTTAAAACAATCATTCAAATACCCTTATATTCATGATTTTATAAAGTTAAACCTCCATTCAAAAATCAAAATTTAATAATAATTCACTTATTAAATTCCAATATTAAATTATAAATTCATTAAATTAAATTAACTTAACACTTAAGTTTAAATTTTCAAATATAACTTAATTCCATTTTTATTTACTTAACTTAAATTTCACTTTTAAGCCAAATTCACAAATTTCCAATTTTAGTTATATTTCAAAATTTCAACTTAAATATTCATTCATTTCACATTTTTACTTTATTCAAAAATCATTAATATATTATAAAATCATTTAAATTAACTTTAATCCAAATTATCATGAATTTATCATATTTCATATTTAATTTAAATTCCAATTATCACCAAATTAAAATTTCCCAAAATAACTTACATTTCAGATTTTCTAACTTTACCATTAATTTATTTCACTTATAAATTTTCAAAAAAATCAATAATGCTTTACAAAAATCATTTAAATAAAATTTAAATCAAAATATTATAACATTTACATTTCTAAAATATTTTAAAATTTTTAGAAAAACATATTTTAACTACAGGTCTGTATTTCATTTTTAGCCTAGGTAAAGTGATACGGGTAATATATCATTTCAACCCGTAATTTACAAAGAAAACCCGGGTTTGATCATTTCAAACCCGCAATCCCAAGTAAATGAAAATAATTGAAAATCATTCAGGCCTATCATTTCAGCCCATAACGATTTTCTCCTATTCTAAAGTCTGTTCGGGTATGTATCATTTCAACCCATAGTGATTCTAATCTAAAGGGAACTTGCAGTGTGATAAACTGATAAAAATAATAGAACATCATAATATAACAGTAACATATAATATAATAGGTGTTTAAGCATGGGTGAACATCATAAAATCATAACATAGCAGGTGTAACATGATAATGCATTTTACAGATTCAAAAGGGGTCAATTCACTAGTTATATATGTACATATTGTCTGGTGAGAATAACTCACTGTTTTGAGCTGGAGATACAACGACGAATACACAAATGAGATCCACACAAGCACGATAACACGACACAGAGATGAGTGGAAGAGCCAAAGTATCAATTCCCTTGAATACAAGTCACAGAAAACAATCTAATATACATAAGTTTTTAATTCAAAACTACTAAACTAGGCTAGAAATAACTGCATAAATCAAAGCTGAAATGCTTTGCACTTGCTTCCAACACACTCTAGGTTCAGCCATAAGGTATACTACAGGTCTAAGGTAAGATTTGGATCAGGTTTTGGTTGGGTATGGTCGGCCTAACATGGTTTGTTGATGAAGCAAAGGTTTGTGTGCATGAAACTGCACAACTATAAGGCACAAAACAACGTTTTCAAGGCAACAAAAGTGGTTTCCAAAGCAACAAAGGTCACGACCACAAGCAAGCATGGCACGGCCAGGTCTGTAGTGGACTGGAAGTGATGTGGCAGAGGGTTTCAGGTCTGGTAAGGGCTGGAGATGGTGGTGCAAGGGGCGGCCAAGGTGGTGGTTTGAGGTGATGAAGGCAAAGAAGCTAGGCTATGTACATATATGTGGGTTTTGCTCAATTTCTTGGTGGATCTGATCCACAAGGGTGCACGGATAGGCTTGGGTAGAGGGCTGGAGGTGGTGGAAACCTGATGTGGTGGTGTTGGAGGTAGCCATGGTGGTGGAGGAGGGAGTGGCCGAGCAAATAGATGAAGGCAAGTGCAAGTTACATAAGAAAAACAAGAAAAAAAAATGAAAAAAAAGAATGAAAGTTTACCAAGCTTTCCAAGGAGATGATGGCCGAATTTTTTTTTGTGGTTGAGGAGTTTTTGATTGTATGTGAAAAATATGAGAATAGTCAGCTGAAAGTGTAATAACCCGCTTTTCCGTACCCCTTGAATAGACACTAATCTCCATCTATTTACTCAAGGTGAACGAAAAACCGAACCATTAGGGTTTTTAAAAGAAGAGGTAGAAGAAAAGATAGAAGAAAAGAGAAAGAAGAAACAAAAGAACAACATCAGAAACAGAAACAATATCAGAATCTCACATATCGCAGCGGAACAATATATAATAGATAATCACTAGTCTTTTAAAACAAAGAACTATATCTTTTTATACATACATCAATCAGAGTCAATATACAACAATGGACAATTATAAAAATTGTCCTCATACAGAATACACAGCGGAATAAATACCATCAGATACAAATACTACGTCTCGTCATCCAGCTTATCTCCAAAGCTCCAGAATATCCAGAATATCCTGATAATATAACTCTAGGCTGCCCGTGTGGAAATTGGTGGGCACCCAGAGTTTAGAAGGGAACAATAAACTCCGAGTCAGTCATGGTGACTGGTGTGAGATCGTAAAACAGTTATTTTTCACAAAGAAAATAAAACAAATTCGCAATGCTTTTGGAAAATGAAACTACCATAAGACCTCCCGCCACACACACAATGCAAACGCAGAATTGGAGGAGATTTCTTCTTATGATAGTCAAAGATGCTTACTACGTAAAATCAAATCATTTTTTGATATTATTATTAGTGCATAGTGTAGAAAACATTTTGAAAGTATAATATTAATCTTAGCCAACATAGGTACCATGATACTATGCCTACTATAGCTGCTATATTAGATAGCAGGTTCTACAACTAAAACCGTACAAATTTCGTATTTGGGAAATGGATTTCCAACAAATGGTCAGGCTAAGGAACTTCCTTTCCTCCTGCCGATTGGGATCGCCTCTGGCTGGACGTCCCGAGAGACAAACTGCTCTCTGCCAAACAAGGCCGGGTTACCCCTGTAACAGGTAACTCACGAATATGTCATCACCCGGTCCTTTGGGACCTTTATCCGAGCGCTCGATATCCAACATCACACATCATAAAGAAAGTGTATCCACATGAGTAAGTATCTGGGCTCCATACCATGATACCACCCCTTTCCAGAAGGAAATGACATACCCTAAAGGGCGCGACCCTCATAACCTTGCCGCAACATTCCTGTTTCGACCATTTCCGGGTTGTTGAGGCTCGATGAAGTCTCGTCCACAAAGCTACGCTTTCTCAAAAAAGCCCTGCTTCGGGTCAAACAAAATGATCAACCTATGATCACAAAGATATAAGATCAAACAAATGATCATATCACAAATGATCAAACACTGATCATTTTACAGCAACACTCAGTATGCCACGTTACCAAATTGGGATATATTGCTGATAAATTTCAACTACATAACCTCTGAGCTCGTACGTCTCAGAGAAGGGTGTTAAGCTAAGAGAATAAATTCTCCGCCACCAACAGATATGTATTTGAAAGAAATCAGCTTTATATCTCAAATTGTAACGTCAGACACACAATCCATACAAGTCTGTTCCGGGATCGAACAGAACCGAAGGCACTTCTCACGAAGCCCTTGCATATCCAGATAATTTTCAATCACGTCGGGACTTCCCGTCACTAAGGGTGATAAAACCTCTAAATCGGAGATCAGCCGATGTAGAGTAACTCGACGGTAATCCTTCCGTTTTCAAAAATATCCGGTCTTCAACACCGGTCTTCGAATGCAATTCATAACGACGTATCACATATTCGGAATGGGTTATACGACCCCATGGTCCTTTCCCGGTTAACCCGAATAGTGAGCGATTTTTTTCAAAAATAAGTGTGGCATTCAAATTCATCCAATTCACAACAAATACCTATCTAAAGGTAATTATTGATAGTCGGTTATTTAACTATCAATAAAGATGCGCAACATCATCAGATTCCAAATAATTTTCCCAAATTATTTTATCTTCCAAAATATCTTTTACTAGATATATTATTTCCACACTTAATCATTTGAAAACAATTTCAAATCAATTTCCACATTTCATTTTATCTTTGAAGATAAAATTTCAAAACAGTTCATTTCATATTGGAAAAGCATTTCCATACTTATTTAATAATAAGTATTTCACAAATCTATTTATTTTCAACATTTGAAAATATTCGATATACTTAAATCAAATTAAGTATATACTCAATCTTTAAGGAAATCATTCTCTTTAAACACATTTATTTGAGTCAAAACGAATGTTACGTAAAACATCGTTACGACGACTCAAAATCACTAGTATAGGGATTCGGAATTTAGGTAGATATATGAATCCCAATACTAGATAAAAACATTTCCTTTCGGAAATCATTTACTATAACAACAGTGTTATAGTCCATCATTTCCTTATTTCTCGAAACGTCTATTTCAACAATAAATGTTGAAATCTATGTATTCGATACTTATCACGTTTTAAAACATCTTTTAAAACAATTACTTCATTTCATGATATCGCTTTCCCAAAACATATCCATTTTATTTGATAACATATTCACTGTCCAAAATCGTGAATATACTTCAATAATTACATTTCAATCTTTTATACACGTTTTATTCCAAGAATTATCCACTATCCAAAATCGTGGATAAAATTCCCTTAATAACTTCTATATTATATTCATCAAATTTGATCGATTTCGAATTCATAAAACAACGTTTATAAATTCACCTTTATACTTTCTAACAACTTCAATTTATAAAATGCTCCTTTTATTAACTTCTAAAATTACTTATCAGAATAAGTGGTTCCAGATTTATAAACAACGTTTATAAATCACATTTATACTTCATAACAATTTCAACTTATGAAATCATTTCATTTAGCAATTTCTATTTATATCCCAATTAAGTGCAAACAAATCTAATTTATAAGTAAATTACTTATAAATCGTTTATTCTACAACATCTATTCACTTTATAACTTCACGTTATAAATCTATTAATTTCATTCACTTATGAAATCCTTTTCTTTACTTCTTTTTAACACTTATAAAAAAAATTCGTTTTATAAGTCCAATATTTTTGATTTATAAAATATCAATTTTATAAATCTTTTTATACAAATCGTTTATAGTTATTTAAAAATCCCGACTTAAACCCTTTTATAAATAAATCGACTTTTATTTCAAAACGACACTTCGGTTATATTTCACTAAAATTTATAACTTTTATAACTTAAAAATTCTAGACGTTTATTTTTCTGAAATAAATCAATTCAAAAATTCGATAAAACGTCTACTTTTCAAAAATCACTTTCAAATCTTTTTAAAGTAAAAGTCGTTATTTTTTTAACTTCAAAACTGAATCCGATGATGCAACAACACCAATCAGTCCATCACAACAGTCAAATATCATATATCAACATATGATAACAGAATATACATCAATATCTGTAAATAAATAAATACAGTTGAGGAATCCAGTTGGATCCCTCCAACCTGTTTCCCTGCATCCACAGATGTTAGCACAATACCAATTCCGCTCCAGTACGGAATTATCGCGGTATATAGGTTTTATAAAAATCCGCTTACTAACGGCGCAATAGGGTCTCATCCGCTATACGAGGCGGGAAATCAATCAATCCAATATATACATATGCCAATATGTATATACTGCTATATATATAGATATATCCTAAAATATCTAATAGCACATCCAAACAGTCAATCAAACAATAACTGAAAATTCCACTTTTCAATTTGAGTGAGAAAATCTCACTGTGATTTTATTTCTGATTCCAGCGTT
Source organism: Allium fistulosum (assembly GCA_030737815.1). Lineage (NCBI taxonomy): Eukaryota > Viridiplantae > Streptophyta > Magnoliopsida > Asparagales > Amaryllidaceae > Allium > Allium fistulosum. The sequence goes on along the minus strand of CM060908.1, from coordinate 156,122,794 downwards.
TATTTCGAATAAAATTAAACGGCCGTTTAATTTTACTCAAAAATTTCACTGATTCCAAACACGCCCAGATCTGCGCTGCAGCGTAGAGCGCGTCGCTGCGATTCCAACGCTTCTGGTTTCGTAATTTTCTGACCTCGTACGAAAGAGATACGATATTTTAAACTTTATACAAATTTTTATATAATTAACATTTACAATTTCATTTAAATTTAAACCTCAGTTTCACATCTGCCGCACGTTCAAACTGAGGAAATCACGACCGTGATTCTCATCTTCCCCCCAGGCTAAAGTCGAACACGCGAAACCCATGCCGCCTCTTCCTTTTGAATTTACGCGACCATCAACCAACATCTAAACCCCATCACCCTACCACCACCGGAACCGCCATCACCTCACGAACCTTCGCCTGGAATGCAGTGGAGCTCGGTCGTGCCTCCCTCTCTAAAACTGCACGCGAAAACTCGAACTTCACCGCCAGATTTCGTCGTCGATGATGAGTCTCAAACGATCGTGGCCGTATGGATTGGTAGAGCACGTCGTTGCCGACGTTTTTCTTTTGGATCACGAGGCTTGATAGCGAACAGATTGAGAGGGATTAATGATAGAACAATCGAACGATATTGGCCATTAATCGAATAAGTGGCGGCCTGAAGCTTTAAGAAACCCTAGGGTCGTTTTCTTTTGCAATTGAAAAAGTGGAGGGGCTTTTATAGAAAATTTAACGATTTACTATTCATCGAATTTTTTCGAACTCCGATTCGAGCGTGCCGGCTGACGTTCGTAAGGTTTACCCCGCGTTCCGAACGCAATGGAACAGGTTTCGGAAGCTAATTCGATCGTCTGTGTGAGATATGTATTTAAACGATCAATTTAAATTAAACCGATTTAAATCGATTTCGAGGCGTTTTGGCTTGCCCCGAACAAACGGTAAATCTAAAAATTACGAAATTTGAAATCTTACAATAATATCCCATTACGGATCCGATGAAACTGGTTTCGTCGAAATCCGACACTGTTTGAAAAATGACTATTTTAACTTGACGATTTAAAATTAAAACGATATCGATGCATTTCGAGTTGCCAGGGTCAATCGACAACTCCGATTGCTACGAAAATTGAAATCCGATAATAACTAACTATTACGGATCCAATGGAACTGGTCTCGTTCAATTCTGAGACTGTCCGAAAATTGGCTATTTTTACAGTCGATAATTAAATATTAAAATATTCAATTTTCACAGATTAACTCCAAATTAAATTTTAAGAGTTCTAAAATATTTCTATAACCCCAGTATGATTAAATAAAATTTTCCAAATAAATTTCAATCATATTAAACTCGATTTTCAATTATTTCTGGAATTTCAATCATTAAATTATCGATTTAATTACCCAGGTAAATCCAATATTCGATAAATAATTTATCCGACTTATTAATTCCACTTATTAATATTTAAAATTAACTAAATATTCGAATTTTAATTATCAAAAATTCTGGGTCGTTACAGACTTCCCCCCTTAAAAGAATTTCGTCCTCGAAATTACAAGTTAGGAAGAAGATACAAAATTCGTTAACTTTCCAAAACAAACTATTCAAATTAGATTTACAAATCTGTTAAGTGTTTAACTTCTCCAAAATTCATAGTTAACTTCTCACAAATCTTTACTAAGTTTTAAATCATAACCTAGTTTTCAAAATTTTCAAATTTCTCAAAAATATTCTAACGCCTTAAATTTTCAGAAAATTTCGCCAGCGTCTCCTTTGCGCGGCTCGATCCGAAAAAAAAAATGACAGTGTATATATATCACAAATATACATCCCATCAAGTGATGAGGCATCCCGTAGGGAAAAAGTGTAAAAGTACGATATTTAATCCGAGATATGTACCTTATTATATTTTTAGCGAGCGTATACGGCTAATATAGCGCGAAAGCGAGCTCCACATGCGAAGCAACGCCATCCGCACCTACTAAACACTCAACAAACCATATGAGAACATGTAGATATGAAAATAAAATCAATATACATCGTATAGCAACATAACTACATATGCTAACATAACAATGCATTCAAAAGCAACAATGCAACCATCAAACAATCATCCAACTATCATCCAACAACTTCATAACCAAATCAATATAGATTCACTTCTCATTAACATTCATTGAATTGGTTTTCAATTTTAAATCATATTCGATTCATTTACATTGGATTTAATCAACATTCTCTTTCAATTCAATTAGTTTACATTCACTAATTCACATTCGTTCACTTCCAATTTGAATTTAATCACATAGCTTTCCAATTTGCTAATTCAATTTCATTAATACTTAATGAATTTTTTATACACAATCAACTAACAATCAAATAACAACCAATGTATATTCAACACAACCAAATTTATTCAATTTACATTCTTTTACATTCAATTTGGTTCAACACTTTAAGTTAAATTGACTTCCATTCAATTTATTTAATTTCTCAACTTCATTAGCTTTTAATGAATTAACACTTATATTCATTATTTCATATCAATACTTTACATTAGATTGATTAACATCAAATCCATTTATTTATTCAATTGCTAATTCATTTTAACAAATACAATTGAATTTCATATAACTCAAGTTCACACTCATTTAATAAATTCACTTTATTAATTTACTTTGATATCAAAATAAACTTCACTTCAACATCACTTAAGTTATTTTCCATTTCAAACATCATTTGTTCAACTTAACTTAAGTTTCCACTTATAAATCCAATTCAGATTTTGTTTTTCTTAACAAAATTCATTTAACCTTTTACCAAAATCAAATTTCATCAATCATTCAAATTTATATCACATTTGACTTTCTTTTAGTTAAATTTCACATCATGTTTCATTATGCTACTCAAATTCATTAACTTTACCAAAGTTAAATCTATTATCTCATATCATAAGTATAAATCTCATTTCACTTATATTTACCATATTTAAATTTGGACTTTAATTTTCAAATTTGTTTATCACAACAAAACCTCAATTTCCAATTTACTATGGTAGCAAATCAATCACACAGAAACTCGAAAATGATACTGATGATGCTGCAGTCATCACCGTACTATTTCCCAGCAACAATAGTGAAATCAGTTGCTTAAATTCTTTCAAAAATTTCCTTTTATTCATAAATCACATTTATAAATCTCCTTGCACATAATTTCACTTCTTACATATAAGATTATTTTACCATTGTAAATCATTTTAATTATAACTTCATACATTATAATTCATTGGTTTATACAATTTACTCTTTCACAATTGTTGTTTTCATTTACTTATTCAAACAACTTTAACTAACTTGTATATATTTACATTTTCAAACTATCAAACAATCAATTATATACACTTTAACACTGAAAAATTATTTCTTTATATATAAAATATAATCGAGGTAAAATTATTCCATTTACCCAATTTAAAACAATACTGTGCCGAATTGTTCTATATAAGTGTTTAGAGATCCCTATCGATAGAGTTGTACGGACAATACCGACCAGAATCCATATACCACTCAACAAACCAATCATCACAATATAAAACAATTTTTATATTCACTAACAAATACGCACTCGTATCTATTATTACACTCAACTCATTCTAGAGCACTACTGACTCTATCTCTAATGAGTAACACCCAACAGAGCAGGGTTGTCGCTTAACCATATGCTCTGATACCAAATGTAATAACCCGCTTTTCCGTACCCCTTGAATAGACACTAATCTCCATCTATTTACTCAAGGTGAACGAAAAACCGAACCATTAGGGTTTTTAAAAGAAGAGGTAGAAGAAAAGATAGAAGAAAAGAGAAAGAAGAAACAAAAGAACAACATCAGAAACAGAAACAATATCAGAATCTCACATATCGCAGCGGAACAATATATAATAGATAATCACTAGTCTTTTAAAACAAAGAACTATATCTTTTTATACATACATCAATCAGAGTCAATATACAACAATGGACAATTATAAAAATTGTCCTCATACAGAATACACAGCGGAATAAATACCATCAGATACAAATACTACGTCTCGTCATCCAGCTTATCTCCAAAGCTCCAGAATATCCAGAATATCCTGATAATATAACTCTAGGCTGCCCGTGTGGAAATTGGTGGGCACCCAGAGTTTAGAAGGGAACAATAAACTCCGAGTCAGTCATGGTGACTGGTGTGAGATCGTAAAACAGTTATTTTTCACAAAGAAAATAAAACAAATTCGCAATGCTTTTGGAAAATGAAACTACCATAAGACCTCCCGCCACACACACAATGCAAACGCAGAATTGGAGGAGATTTCTTCTTATGATAGTCAAAGATGCTTACTACGTAAAATCAAATCATTTTTTGATATTATTATTAGTGCATAGTGTAGAAAACATTTTGAAAGTATAATATTAATCTTAGCCAACATAGGTACCATGATACTATGCCTACTATAGCTGCTATATTAGATAGCAGGTTCTACAACTAAAACCGTACAAATTTCGTATTTGGGAAATGGATTTCCAACAAATGGTCAGGCTAAGGAACTTCCTTTCCTCCTGCCGATTGGGATCGCCTCTGGCTGGACGTCCCGAGAGACAAACTGCTCTCTGCCAAACAAGGCCGGGTTACCCCTGTAACAGGTAACTCACGAATATGTCATCACCCGGTCCTTTGGGACCTTTATCCGAGCGCTCGATATCCAACATCACACATCATAAAGAAAGTGTATCCACATGAGTAAGTATCTGGGCTCCATACCATGATACCACCCCTTTCCAGAAGGAAATGACATACCCTAAAGGGCGCGACCCTCATAACCTTGCCGCAACATTCCTGTTTCGACCATTTCCGGGTTGTTGAGGCTCGATGAAGTCTCGTCCACAAAGCTACGCTTTCTCAAAAAAGCCCTGCTTCGGGTCAAACAAAATGATCAACCTATGATCACAAAGATATAAGATCAAACAAATGATCATATCACAAATGATCAAACACTGATCATTTTACAGCAACACTCAGTATGCCACGTTACCAAATTGGGATATATTGCTGATAAATTTCAACTACATAACCTCTGAGCTCGTACGTCTCAGAGAAGGGTGTTAAGCTAAGAGAATAAATTCTCCGCCACCAACAGATATGTATTTGAAAGAAATCAGCTTTATATCTCAAATTGTAACGTCAGACACACAATCCATACAAGTCTGTTCCAGGATCGAACAGAACCGAAGGCACTTCTCACGAAGCCCTTGCATATCCAGATAATTTTCAATCACGTCGGGACTTCCCGTCACTAAGGGTGATAAAACCTCTAAATCGGAGATCAGCCGATGTAGAGTAACTCGACGGTAATCCTTCCGTTTTCAAAAATATCCGGTCTTCAACACCGGTCTTCGAATGCAATTCATAACGACGTATCACATATTCGGAATGAGTTATACGACCCCATGGTCCTTTCCCGGTTAACCCGAATAGTGAGCGATTTTTTTCAAAAATAAGTGTGGCATTCAAATTCATCCAATTCACAACAAATACCTATCTAAAGGTAATTATTGATAGTCGGTTATTTAACTATCAATAAAGATGCGCAACATCATCAGATTCCAAATAATTTTCCCAAATTATTTTATCTTCCAAAATATCTTTTACTAGATATATTATTTCCACACTTAATCATTTGAAAACAATTTCAAATCAATTTCCACATTTCATTTTATCTTTGAAGATAAAATTTCAAAACAGTTCATTTCATATTGGAAAAGCATTTCCATACTTATTTAATAATAAGTATTTCACAAATCTATTTATTTTCAACATTTGAAAATATTCGATATACTTAAATCAAATTAAGTATATACTCAATCTTTAAGGAAATCATTCTCTTTAAACACATTTATTTGAGTCAAAACGAATGTTACGTAAAACATCGTTACGACGACTCAAAATCACTAGTATAGGGATTCGGAATTTAGGTAGATATATGAATCCCAATACTAGATAAAAACATTTCCTTTCGGAAATCATTTACTATAACAACAGTGTTATAGTCCATCATTTCCTTATTTCTCGAAACGTCTATTTCAACAATAAATGTTGAAATCTATGTATTCGATACTTATCACGTTTTAAAACATCTTTTAAAACAATTACTTCATTTCATGATATCGCTTTCCCAAAACATATCCATTTTATTTGATAACATATTCACTGTCCAAAATCGTGAATATACTTCAATAATTACATTTCAATCTTTTATACACGTTTTATTCCAAGAATTATCCACTATCCAAAATCGTGGATAAAATTCCCTTAATAACTTCTATATTATATTCATCAAATTTGATCAATTTCGAATTCATAAAACAACGTTTATAAATTCACCTTTATACTTTCTAACAACTTCGATTTATAAAATGCTCCTTTTATTAACTTCTAAAATTACTTATCAGAATAAGTGGTTCCAGATTTATAAACAACGTTTATAAATCACATTTATACTTCATAACAATTTCAACTTATGAAATCATTTCATTTAGCAATTTCTATTTATATCCCAATTAAGTGCAAACAAATCTAATTTATAAGTAAATTACTTATAAATCGTTTATTCTACAACATCTATTCACTTTATAACTTCACGTTATAAATCTATTAATTTCATTCACTTATGAAATCCTTTTCTTTACTTCTTTTTAACACTTATAAAAAAAATTCGTTTTATAAGTCCAATATTTTTGATTTATAAAATATCAATTTTATAAATCTTTTTATACAAATCGTTTATAGTTATTTAAAAATCCCGACTTAAACCCTTTTATAAATAAATCGACTTTTATTTCAAAACGACACTTCGGTTATATTTCACTAAAATTTATAACTTTTATAACTTAAAAATTCTAGACGTTTATTTTTCTGAAATAAATCAATTCAAAAATTCGATAAAACGTCTACTTTTCAAAAATCACTTTCAAATCTTTTTAAAGTAAAAGTCGTTATTTTTTTAACTTCAAAACTGAATCCGATGATGCAACAACACCAATCAGTCCATCACAACAGTCAAATATCATATATCAACATATGATAACAGAATATACATCAATATCTGTAAATAAATAAATACAGTTGAGGAATCCAGTTGGATCCCTCCAACCTGTTTCCCTGCATCCACAGATGTTAGCACAATACCAATTCCGCTCCAGTACGGAATTATCGCGGTATATAGGTTTTATAAAAATCCGCTTACTAACGGCGCAATAGGGTCTCATCCGCTATACGAGGCGGGAAATCAATCAATCCAATATATACATATGCCAATATGTATATACTGCTATATATATAGATATATCCTAAAATATCTAATAGCACATCCAAACAGTCAATCAAACAATAACTGAAAATTCCACTTTTCAATTTGAGTGAGAAAATCTCACTGTGATTTTATTTCTGATTCCAGCGTTTATTTCGAATAAAATTAAACGGCCGTTTAATTTTACTCAAAAATTTCACTGATTCCAAACACGCCCAGATCTGCGCTGCAGCGTAGAGCGCATCGCTGCGATTCCAACGCTTCTGGTTTCGTAATTTTCTGACCTCGTACGAAAGAGATACGATATTTTAAACTTTATACAAATTTTTATATAATTAACATTTACAATTTCATTTAAATTTAAACCTCAGTTTCACATCTGCCGCACGTTCAAACTGAGGAAATCACGACCGTGATTCTCATCTTCCCCCCAGGCTAAAGTCGAACACGCGAAACCCATGCCGCCTCTTCCTTTTGAATTTACGCGACCATCAACCAACATCTAAACCCCATCACCCTACCACCACCGGAACCGCCATCACCTCACGAACCTTCGCCTGGAATGCAGTGGAGCTCGGTCGTGCCTCCCTCTCTAAAACTGCACGCGAAAACTCGAACTTCACCGCCAGATTTCGTCGTCGATGATGAGTCTCAAACGATCGTGGCCGTATGGATTGGTAGAGCACGTCGTTGCCGACGTTTTTCTTTTGGATCACGAGGCTTGATAGCGAACAGATTGAGAGGGATTAATGATAGAACAATCGAACGATATTGGCCATTAATCGAATAAGTGGCGGCCTGAAGCTTTAAGAAACCCTAGGGTCATTTTCTTTTGCAATTGAAAAAGTGGAGGGGCTTTTATAGAAAATTTAACGATTTACTATTCATCGAATTTTTTCGAACTCCGATTCGAGCGTGCCGGCTGACGTTCGTAAGGTTTACCCCGCATTCCGAACGCAATGGAACAGGTTTCGGAAGCTAATTCGATCGTCTGTGTGAGATATGTATTTAAACGATCAATTTAAATTAAACCGATTTAAATCGATTTCGAGGCGTTTTGGCTTGCCCCGAACAAACGGTAAATCTAAAAATTACGAAATTTGAAATCTTACAATAATATCCCATTACGGATCCGATGAAACTGGTTTCGTCGAAATCCGACACTGTTTGAAAAATGACTATTTTAACTTGACGATTTAAAATTAAAACGATATCGATGCATTTCGAGTTGCCAGGGTCAATCGACAACTCCGATTGCTACGAAAATTGAAATCCGATAATAACTAACTATTACGGATCCAATGGAACTGGTCTCGTTCAATTCTGAGACTGTCCGAAAATTGGCTATTTTTACAGTCGATAATTAAATATTAAAATATTCAATTTTCACAGATTAACTCCAAATTAAATTTTAAGAGTTCTAAAATATTTCTATAACCCCAGTATGATTAAATAAAATTTTCCAAATAAATTTCAATCATATTAAACTCGATTTTCAATTATTTCTGGAATTTCAATCATTAAATTATCGATTTAATTACCCAGGTAAATCCAATATTCGATAAATAATTTATCCGACTTATTAATTCCACTTATTAATATTTAAAATTAACTAAATATTCGAATTTTAATTATCAAAAATTCTGGGTCGTTACAGAAAGAATGAGAAAAGAACGGCCAAAATTGAAGTGGTGTTGGTTGAAATGAAGAGGCAAGAATACAAAGAGACTAGGTATACAAAAGGACTCAAACTCTTCAAATTTCCCTAATTTCTTTTTGCATATTAAAACAAATGAAAATGCTGATAAATAAAGATAAAACTCAGAAAAAAAAATGAATTCATAAAATAAATAAATAAATTTTAATTAAATATAATTAAATAAGGAAAATAGCTTTAAAATGTAAACTAGGCTAAAAAAAAATGGAACAAATTCTATAAGCTTTGGAAAAATTTTATTTAAATTTAAATACATGTAAAATGAATATAAATAAAGTAGAAACACAGCAAATACAAGTGAATGCATAAAATAAATAAATAAATTTTAAATCATATATAATTAAATTAAGAAAATAGCAAAGAAAATGGGAACTAGGTTTTAAAATTGAAAATAAATTCAATAAACTTTAGAAAAATTCTATCAACACTTTAAAAATATTTAAAAGACAAAATATATATAATATAGCATAAATATACAAATTAGAATAAGATATATCAAATAAAAATATCATTTATATAAATTAAAATAAATAATATTGTTAAATAAAACAATTTACACTCAATATTGTAAAAAGCATAACTTTCACAATATAACTCCGATTTCAACGAAACGAAAAGCAGTATTCTAAAAATTTAATCTATTTTCATAATAAAAGATAAAATTCAAAATTTCAAATATTTAAATTTAAAATTTAAAAGTCAAAGTTTGACCCAAATTGACCAAAAATCAATATTCAGGAAAATATTCAATTTATACCAGTTTGAAATTATAATTCACATAATAATCAACATTTATATTTAAAAATTAAATGTTTGAAAAAAAAAATTTACAATTACTTAAAATAAAATAAAGTCAAATTTAAATATATGCAGAAATCTAGGGTTGTTACACTCTCCCCTACTCAAATCTTTTCGTCCTCGAAAAGGAAGGAAGTGGAGGAACAACTAGAAAGAATAATAAGTTGGAAGACATCCCGAAAGAAGGTAGGGGAAAAATAGCTAGGAGGGAAAACAAGTTGAAAGACAAGAATGAACCATTATTTAAAATTGTTGGTTAAAGAGGTAAAATATTTAAAACACTTTAAAATCCTTTAAAAAAAGGAATAACTGATCAAAGTATCATTTATATAATATTTTATCAAAATACTTTTATAACTCGATGTCTTAACAAGTTTATCCTCGTTCCTGCAGACTCTGGCAGTGCGTTGATCAGGCGCAAAGCTAGAATTCTCCAGGTACTTAGTAGACTTGTTTCAACACCCAGTGAAAATACTTGAAAAACCTTTAAAACAGATATGGAAAGTACAATCCAAACAAAAACAAACAAAACCTTTGTCTAACCATGGTTCGCAGATACACAATGGTTACGCCTGGATCCCCCAGGAAACAATCCATATCCGTAAGCTTTCTCAGCCCTGCGAGTTACGCCATGATGACTAGTAGAATGCAGGATACACAATGGTTACGCCTGGATCCCCCAGGAAACAATCCGTACCCCCAGGCAAGACTCAGCCAAGCATTTGCGCTACTATTCGCGACCTACATAGATTGCAGGATACACAATGATTACGCCTGGATCCCCCAGGAAACAATCCGTACCCCTAGGCAAGACTCAGCCAGGCAGTTGCGCTATGCAGTCACGAGAGAACAATAAGACCATGGGTAACGCCATGGAATTCGAAGGACACTCGAGTATCATATCCGAAAAACCAAAAATCAGAGAGAATAATATCGATAGAATGAATCCAAGATGTGGCCACAAATCGGATATCAAGCAGAAGGCACTTTCCATATCTTTACTTAGAAAATATGTATCATATAGTACCTTTTCAAATCACTTTCAAATATCGTACTTATATAAAATCCATTATATATAAGATTTAATTTTCAAATCGAATACTTTCCAAAATCAATAGTATATCAAATCATACTTATATAGACTTCAATTATATAAGATTTCACTTTCAAATTGAGTACCTTTTCAAATCTATAGTTTTCGAATCAATTTCATACTCATACAAATCAATTTTATATAAGTTCGACAACTCCCAAATCAAGTGTTTAGTTTCATAAGGTTCTCAAATTTCAATTTGTTTCAATATCAGTTCAATTTCAAAATCATATACAATTTCACCAAATTATTTCTTCTCAAATTAATTATCTTTAGTTTCAAAGTTTCCAAAATAATAGATTAGAAAATAAATCCAAATTTCCAAATCAATATAATTTAAGTCAACCAATTCATTTCCAAAATCAAATGTTTTCAAAATCATCTTATACTTACGTAAGGTCTATCTTACATAAGGATCAAATTTTCAAAATAATTTCGCTGTATGAAGAGCCATATGGGATTGAATATCTTTGCTTTTATGGGTTATATATCTTTGTAATTTAAATTGGAAATTTTCTTTTAGTAAGCAAAGATATTCTAACTCGACGGCTTTCAGTTTCAGCGTCAAAATATATCAAAGATTTTAGAATATAAGATGTACATATGTCATCATTTCGCAAAGTCACATTCGATCGCTCGCTCGATCACACAAGTTCGCTTTCGAACTAGTATTGTCCATTCACTTCCCTAATGCGGATTTCGATATGGTTTCTCGACTAGAAGCCATCAGTCTCCTTGCATAGCCATATACTATGATAGAGAATTCTAGAATCGAGCCCAAAATCCATATCAAATATTCGTCATCAAGAATCGAATGAAAAATCCTAACACGAAATGGTGTAATTCACCTCGAACTTGTGTACTCAAACTTGGATCAAATTAATTATGCGAATAAAACAGCATACGTACAACTTATATATTTATTCCAACTTGTTATCTATATAGTTTCATAAAGATGTTACTAAGTTAAAACACTTAAAATTTATTCAAAATATTTTGAAGAACAATTTCTTTTCAAAACATTTCAAATCTAAATTTCATATTAGAAAAAAATTTAAATTGCCTTATTCATTTACTTAACAAAACAGTTTCAACTTATTTAAATCAGATTACTTCATACTTAAACATTCAAAACAAACTTATATACTTTATCAAAATACTTTTCATATTTCTCAGCTTTGAAAAGTTAACCTTGATTTGGAAGTACTCGAACTTCGAAATAGTTGAAGAAATCATTTTCAAATTCAAGAGTTGGAAATTAGCAACAAATCAGTAAATCAATTTTAATAGATAGGGTTATATCAAATCCAAAACTCGAGGACTGAACACCGGTTCATTTCAAATCGTTCAAATATATTTACATATATCTTTCGAATATCAAATCATACTTCGGAATTTGAAATCAAAAATGGTTTCACAAAATCACTCGCATAGCAAAGCTATTAAAGTGGCCTCTCCCTCACTCAGAAACTCGAAAATCAATGTCGATGATGCGTGCACTCATCACCGAAATTATTTTCCAGCGACACAAGTGAGTTCTGGACTTCCATTTACTTTGAAAACTTCTTTGAAATTCCTTCGAAATCATTAAAACCCATTAAAATCATTGAAACATTACTTATTCGGAAAAATAATTTCAAATCATATTATTTATTATTTCAAAATCCTAAAACCAGTTCCAAAATGCCGGAGTTCAATCACTTAAATTCAGATTCAAAACCTTCAGTTATAAATCATTTTATATGAAACCATTTCTTATAAAATTTTCACAATTTCAAATCCTTTCAAAACTTCAAATTCTCTTTTTTTTTAAAAGGTATATAATCCTTATCAAAAACATTTCATCTTTATATAAAAATATGGTCATCCTTATCAAAATAAAAACTACGATGAATGCACAATTTTCAAAAGACAATCAACCACAAACTTTCCAAGGGACGATTCAAGGATGGATTTCAAAGCAAAACAGAGATTCAAATTTAGAAGGACTCTAATCAAATAGAATTCTAATTCAAAGATAGGCTCAAACGAAGATAAGATAATTAAATTACCAAATAGAAGATGGATAAGCCTATATGAATCGTGGGCGACCTTAACCGGTCAACCGTGACTTCAGGAATATAATCGATGCGAAAATCTAAGGCAAATCGACCTTCGATTGCCAGAGATAGAATCTAAATATAGCAGAAGATAGAAAACATCGTAAACCGAGGATACAGAAATCTCCGGTGAATCAATGCCAATTATAATCATTCAAAGATTAGCGGAATTGCCACCCTATAAAGGTCATACAAAGTGGAGTGATGCAATGCTCCAAAATCAAAAGAATACAATTATGGGAGACAGGAATGGATTTCAGAACAAGTGGGAGCGTTCCAAAATTCAAAGGAATCCTATTCGATAAGAATCCAAATGAAGATTAGAGATATATAACCTATATCGATACAGAAAAATTCCCATTCAAAATTTGGAATGACTCGAATTCATAACATACGAAAACAGAAGCATAAATATCTTTAGTTGGACAACTTTAGCTAAGCAAAAGATACAACAGAGTTTACTCAAAACAACCTAACAAACTACAGATTTTGCCATACCCAAAATAGATTCCTATCAACAATGGATCTAGATCAATCAAGAGAGAAGTTCAAAATTTTAGAGGATCCTAATCAAAGAAATTACTAACAAGGTGGATACAAAAGGAATGAAGTTTAGAAAATTTTACTTTCAAAGCAAGAAAATTTTATATCAAAATAATCTTTGAAAATTCTTTAAAATCATCTGAAAATCATTTTATACTTCAAAAATACGTCCTCTCACAAAGAAATGATTCTGAGATTGATTTCACTCATTCTAGGGTATTTCTACCCTATCTCTAATGAGTTTTTGCTCTGTAGGCTAAGGTTTGCCTAAAACCAAAGCTCTGATACCAACTGTAACGACCCACTATTTTAGACCATTCAAATCGATAATAATCCACACATGTCTGACTTGAATAATTCAAAATAATAGATTGTAAATAAATTTGGAGCAAATGAAATCAAATACACAGAATCACAGACACAGAACATATCAGAATAACTCGCAGCGGAAATAAAATACCATAGTAGTTCATGAAGCTACTATATACAAACTCTCAAAAACATATTACATAATATCATTCTGAAAACATATACAATAGAAATCCCAAATACATAGAAGTTTATAAATACCAGATCTGAAATAGAACAACTGAACTGGAAGGAAATAGATAACTAGACAAGCAGAATCTCCAGCGATTCCTAGCTCCAGAACAAAATCCAAAGCTAAGCTGTAAATACTCAGGCTGACCCGAGCATAAAGTAAAACACAAAACACTCGAGTCAGGACAATATATACTTATATAATGTAAACCAACTCAAGTGAACCGTAGTAGAAATGCACAATAACTCAAAGGATGCTTGGGACCGCCCATCCTTTAAGGATCAGTTAAACTATAAATTAAATACATCCCGTGGTTAAAATTTCAAAATGGTATTTTATACTTCGAAATAAAATATCATTTCAAAATTCAATATCATTCAAAAATCCATTTCAAAATATCAAAATATCATATTTCAAAATAGTTTATATTTCAAAACAAATTACTTCATTTTAAATCATAAAATGAAGTTATTATATTTAATAATTAAATTATTAAATTTCCAAAAATTTAACTTTTCAAAGTTCATTCATTCACTTAAATTAATTAAAACAATGAAAATTCAACTTTCGCAGCATTTAGAAAATGCTACGAAAAGTCACATTTAAAACAGTTCAATTTAACAAAAGACAGCATTTAAAATGCTGTAATAGGGTTACATTAGTTTCAAATAAACTTAGTTAAATTCAACCATTATAACATTTACAAAAATGCTATAATAGCCTTTAATTAAATTTAGCCATTTGGTTCATTATTATCAACTACAGCATTTACAAATGTTGTATTATCATTTACATTAGAATTAATAACATTTCAGAAATGCAGTTAATTAACTTCAAATATTCAGTATAATTTCACAAACAATTATATTTTTATATAAATCATTTTTAACTTATAAAATCATATAATTTCACTTTTAAAACAATCATTCAAATACCCTTATATTCATGATTTTATAAAGTTAAACCTCCATTCAAAAATCAAAATTTAATAATAATTCACTTATTAAATTCCAATATTAAATTATAAATTCATTAAATTAAATTAACTTAACACTTAAGTTTAAATTTTCAAATATAACTTAATTCCATTTTTATTTACTTAACTTAAATTTCACTTTTAAGCCAAATTCACAAATTTCCAATTTTAGTTATATTTCAAAATTTCAACTTAAATATTCATTCATTTCACATTTTTACTTTATTCAAAAATCATTAATATATTATAAAATCATTTAAATTAACTTTAATCCAAATTATCATGAATTTATCATATTTCATATTTAATTTAAATTCCAATTATCACCAAATTAAAATTTCCCAAAATAACTTACATTTCAGATTTTCTAACTTTACCATTAATTTATTTCATTTATAAATTTTCAAAAAAATCAATAATGCTTTACAAAAATCATTTAAATAAAATTTAAATCAAAATATTATAACATTTACATTTCTAAAATATTTTAAAATTTTTAGAAAAACATATTTTAACTACAGGTCTGTATTTCATTTTTAGCCTAGGTAAAGTGATACGGGTAATATATCATTTCAACCCGTAATTTACAAAGAAAACCCGGGTTTGATCATTTCAAACCCGCAATCCCAAGTAAATGAAAATAATTGAAAATCATTCAGGCCTATCATTTCAGCCCATAACGATTTTCTCCTATTCTAAAGTCCGTTCGGGTATGTATCATTTCAACCCATAGTGATTCTAATCTAAAGGGAACTTGCAGTGTGATAAACTGATAAAAATAATAGAACATCATAATATAACAGTAACATATAATATAATAGGTGTTTAAGCATGGGTGAACATCATAAAATCATAACATAGCAGGTGTAACATGATAATGCATTTTACAGATTCAAAAGGGGTCAATTCACTAGTTATATATGTACATATTGTCTGGTGAGAATAACTCACTGTTTTGAGCTGGAGATACAACGACGAATACACAAATGAGATCCACACAAGCACGATAACACGACACAGAGATGAGTGGAAGAGCCAAAGTATTAATTCCCTTGAATACAAGTCACAGAAAACAATCTAATATACATAAGTTTTTAATTCAAAACTACTAAACTAGGCTAGAAATAACTGCATAAATCAAAGCTGAAATGCTTTGCACTTGCTTCCAACACACTCTAGGTTCAGCCATAAGGTATACTACAGGTCTAAGGTAAGATTTGGATCAGGTTTTGGTTGGGTATGGTCGGCCTAACATGGTTTGTTGATGAAGCAAAGGTTTGTGTGCATGAAACTGCACAACTATAAGGCACAAAACAACGTTTTCAAGGCAACAAAAGTGGTTTCCAAAGCAACAAAGGTCACGACCACAAGCAAGCATGGCACGGCCAGGTCTGTAGTGGACTGGAAGTGATGTGGCAGAGGGTTTCAGGTCTGGTAAGGGCTGGAGATGGTGGTGCAAGGGGCGGCCAAGGTGGTGGTTTGAGGTGATGAAGGCAAAGAAGCTAGGCTATGTACATATATGTGGGTTTTGCTCAATTTCTTGGTGGATCTGATCCACAAGGGTGCACGGATAGGCTTGGGTAGAGGGCTGGAGGTGGTGGAAACCTGATGTGGTGGTGTTGGAGGTGGCCATGGTGGTGGAGGAGGGAGTGGCCGAGCAAATAGATGAAGGCAAGTGCAAGTTACATAAGAAAAACAAGAAAAAAAAATGAAAAAAAAGAATGAAAGTTTACCAAGCTTTCCAAGGAGATGATGGCCGAATTTTTTTTTGTGGTTGAGGAGTTTTTGATTGTATGTGAAAAATATGAGAATAGTCAGCTGAAAGAATGAGAAAAGAACGGCCAAAATTGAAGTGGTGTTGGTTGAAATGAAGAGGCAAGAATACAAAGAGACTAGGTATACAAAAGGACTCAAACTCTTCAAATTTCCCTAATTTCTTTTTGCATATTAAAACAAATGAAAATGCTGATAAATAAAGATAAAACTCAGAAAAAAAAAATGAATTCATAAAATAAATAAATAAATTTTAATTAAATATAATTAAATAAGGAAAATAGCTTTAAAATGTAAACTAGGCTAAAAAAATGGAACAAATTCTATAAGCTTTGGAAAATTTTTATTTAAATTTAAATACATGTAAAATGAATATAAATAAAGTAGAAACACAGCAAATACAAGTGAATGCATAAAATAAATAAATAAATTTTAAATCATATATAATTAAATTAAGAAAATAGCAAAGAAAATGGGAACTAGGTTTTAAAATTGAAAATAAATTCAATAAACTTTAGAAAAATTCTATCAACACTTTAAAAATATTTAAAAGACAAAATATATATAATATAGCATAAATATACAAATTAGAATAAGATATATCAAATAAAAATATCATTTATATAAATTAAAATAAATAATATTGTTAAATAAAACAATTTACACTCAATATTGTAAAAAGCATAACTTTCACAATATAACTCCGATTTCAACGAAACGAAAAGCAGTATTCTAAAAATTTAATCTATTTTCATAATAAAAGATAAAATTCAAAATTTCAAATATTTAAATTTAAAATTTAAAAGTCAAAGTTTGACCCAAATTGACCAAAAATCAATATTCAGGAAAATATTCAATTTATACCAGTTTGAAATTATAATTCACATAATAATCAACATTTATATTTAAAAATTAAATGTTTGAAAAAAAAAATTTACAATTACTTAAAATAAAATAAAGTCAAATTTAAATATATGCAGAAATCTAGGGTTGTTACAAGTTTGGAAGTGAAAATTTAATTTGAAATTGAGATTTAATTAATTTGGAATTAAATTGAAATTTAAATAAATTTGTGAATTGAACTAAATTGAAACTATTGAATTAAATTTGAAGATAAAATTGATTTGAATAGGATTTGAACTGAAATTGATTTGGAATGTAATACTTAAATGATTTCTTGAAATCCGAATATTAATCTAAGTTTATTAAATGGGAATTGTTCCAGAAATTAAGTAAACTACTAAATACGGATGTTTAATTTGAAGTATATTCTAATTTGAATACGAAATGGTTTTAAAGCGAATCTTATATTTTTATATAAATATATGAGCTGTTTTGATATGTGAAATATTTAAAGTTTCGAAATATATTGGAAGTGAAATTGTTTATTTTGTGGTTCAAATATGTATTTGAAATTGATAATTTGAAATGGTTTATTGAGAAGCTGAATCGAGTTGAAATTGATGATTTGAAATTGGATTAAATTTTAAATTTTGGAATTCGAGTTTATGTTAGTCGTTTTATGAAAAGTAAGGCGAAAATGACTTTTGAAATGAAATCGTATATTTTGAGTAGATAGGACGATTTTTAAATTGAAATGAGATATTGAGGCGAAAATGATTTTGAAATGAAATCGTATACTTTGAGTACATATGATGATTTTGAAAAGGCTTTTATTTTCGAAGCGAATATGATATTTTTGATAATCAATTATGAATTGATTTTGAAAATGTAAAAGAGCCATCGGTGTAATAATACGTAGTTATTAAAGAGACCGGGATCGGATATGGACATACTCTCTGTCGATACCGAAAACCACTTTAATAACTAGTATACGCGGAGTGTTGATCCAGAACGAAGTGGATGGTTTGATGAACGCGTTGATTGAAGAAAGAGAACGATATTGGATGACCCCTGACATGACTAAAACAGGAGCCGCGCCGGGCCATTGAGGTTCGCCACCTCTAGCGGACACACTTCTTCGTTACCATGTCTATTACTTTTGTGATTCGATTTGGGTGCACCCCTCGATTTTGGGAGTGTTGTTTCGCGGTGTTAGGGTAGTAGCTGCTATGCCCAACATCAGTCCGGATCACGCAACTACTAGTATCCTAGTTGGTATTGCCTCATGTACCTTGTCATACTGATTATCCTATGCGCGACCACTACGATTTTGGTTTGTACCTTTAGTATATGGATTGCCCTTTGGTGACTTCCGGTTTTGGGGAAACTACGGTCTTGTATATGCTCTTGGGAATATAAACTGTGTTAAGGGTGGAATGGGCCATGGCTTAACGCTATTTTAATACTTTTACTTTAATGTAGACATATTATAATAGCATATTATACTACATAGTAGATAGTTTAAAGGATCCTTGAGAGATGGAAAATCCCGTAACATCTCTTAAGTTATTGCACTCACGTTGACACTGGACAGGAGATGTCAAACCCCGTAAACATCTCTGACGCCGTCACACTCATATTTTCTTATTCGATTTGACTTACATGAGATATTTTAGTCCTGACTCGAGTGTTTTGTCTTTTCATTACGCTCGGGTCAGCCTGAGCATTTCAGATAAGGTTGAAGATCTATTTTGGAGGACGAAGACGGAGTTTGGTATTACATCATTTGTATTCTATTACCATATTATTTTTCCGCTGCATTATTGTATTATCTCTGATATGTATGTAACTCTGATTTATGATGTATAATAATAATCAAATTTATTTATTTAACAGCTTCATGAACTGTTATTTTATTATTATATCTTGTTCCTTCCGCTGCAAGATTCTGAGTTTGCTTCTATTCTTTCTTTCCTTTTCTTATTTAACCCCAATAACCATCTGCCTTTTTGAACGGTTTGAGTTGGACATGTGTGGATTATTGTCGACTTGAACGGTCAAAAATGTGGGTCGTTATAGTTGGTATCAGAGCTTTGGTTTAGCGATAAACCTTGGCTCTAGTGGGGAATAACTCATTGAAATAGAGGTAAACTATATGAATGAGTTGAGTGTATATGAGAGAGCGTATTTGTAATTTTGATATAAAAATGATTTTATATTGTGTTAATTTGTTCCGTTGAGTATTTATGAATTCTGGTTGGTACTTGGGACGCCAAGGCATCGATAGGAATTTCTAAACACTCGAATAGGACAGATTGACATAATATTGTTTTGGATTATATTCTATATATAAAAGACTTATCTTGAAAATTTATAAATTTTGATTG
Source organism: Allium fistulosum (assembly GCA_030737815.1). Lineage (NCBI taxonomy): Eukaryota > Viridiplantae > Streptophyta > Magnoliopsida > Asparagales > Amaryllidaceae > Allium > Allium fistulosum. The sequence continues at coordinate 156,102,691 of CM060908.1, read as the reverse complement.
TATTGGTTGTTAGGAGATGATAATATTAGATTATCATCGTTTATTGTTGATTAGTCAATATTTCTAAACTATTGACTATTGAATGAAAAAGAAAATGAAACTCTATGAATATAGTTGATAATGAAATTAAATGAATATAATTTTGGATTTGAGAATTAAATTTCCGGTGCTTTGAAATTTTTATAAGTGGTTTGAAAATAATATATTCTTATGTGAAAGTAATTTGAATAGAAATGATTTGCAAATGATTTGAAAAGAAATAAGTGGTGTATTCCCTTCTTGTCATTGGGAAATAATTTCGGTGATGAGTGCACGCATCATCGACATTTATTTTCGAGAGTCCAAGTGGGGGAGATCACTTAATAGTTTTTCTAAACCTGTTTTGATTAAAAATTGTAATTTTCTAAAGTATGAAATGAAAATAAGTATATATATATATATTTCAATGCTGATTAAAATTCTTCTAAAAAATATGATTTGAGATATAAAGATATTAGTATATATATATATATATATATATATATATTTAGAAAAAAAATGGTTTAAATCGAATCCGGAGTTGAAATTCTTAAGTTCTCTAATAAGGAGTGATTTTAATTATTAAACTAAATTAAATTTTGAATTGTTAGAAACTTATGAATTGAAAAGGTGGAATTGAATTTAAGTGAAAAAAAAATTAAATTAAATTAAAATTGTAGGAGTAACCCTTAATTTGAAAAATAATAAATTGGAAATTTATTTTATAGGTATAACACTCAAATTGAATGAAAAGAAGTTGTATATTGTTTAACTACATTCTATTTGCATAGCTATAACTTACCAAATACTTAAAAAGTTTAAAATGCTAATAAGGATAAGTAGAGGAATAATACCGGTGTGAGAGTGAATAATAAAATGTGAAGATCTATTGATAGTTGTAAATATAAAAAAATTTAAGCTGTAAAATGAATGATATATACAAGTGAATGAATAAAATTTAAAATTAATTAAATATAAAAATTAGTAAATGGAAACTAATTAAATTTGAATAAAACTAAATGTCAATAAACTTGGAAGTGTATGAAATTAAAAATTTGACTTGGAAATGTAAAATTGATTTAGTGTAGATTTTGGATGGATGTTAACGTTTGATATGCATTGGTTGTTAGATGGATGGTAATTGATTAAATAGAATTCATTAGTGTAAATGTAATTGAATAAATGGAATAAAAAATTTAAATAATTAAATTCAAATTTGAAGCAAAGTGAAATTAAATTGAAGCAAATTGACTTGAATTTAAATTATGAATGAAACAAACTTGAATAAATCGGAAACAAATCGAATGTAAACTTATTTCATGGATATATAAGAAAATAAACGACTTTGTGTTGATGATTGTTTCTTTAGAAAATTTGAAGTTTGATGGTTTGTACTTTGAAATAATAAAAGCAAAATTTTGGAAAAAAAAATCCAAAATTGTCCAATATATGCTGAAACGGAAATAAGCATAACTTTTAAATGGCTGGACGAAATTCAACGATATTAGACCTTTCGGAAAGCTTAGAAACTGTAGCACGACTTTTGTTTAGACTGTCTTGAGAAATTCCTTCATTTATTTAGTTAAAAATTTGAATCTTCTTGCTGGCCTGTGTAAAAGGGAAGCAAAATCAGTAGCATATACTCTTAGTATTTTTGCCATAACTTTTTACTGGTGTATCGGAATTTTATGATCTTGCACTTTCTGGAAAGCTAAGAACTTAAGTTAAAACTTTTGCTTTAAGTGTTTTGTGTTTTGCTGTCATTTAGAGGGTCGAAAACGTGACCAAATGTCGCTGACCTGCGCAATTCATTGCCAGGCTGAGGCGTTCCTATTTAGTAAAACGGTCGTAACTTTTGAACGGAAGGTCCGAATTCAATGATTTTGGATATTCCGGAAAGCCTGAAACGAATGCAACAACTTTTGTTTAGATTCCATTGTCAAATTTGATCGTTTAGGTGACCAAAAACTGAGATTCGTTTGCTGTCCTGGAATTGGAATTTCAGTTTTGAAGCTAAACATGTTATATGTGTGTTTTTATGATAAGTATATCGATCTATCTTTATATGCATGGTTCTAACTTGGTTATTGAGCATTTTAGTAGGTAGCAAAGGGGTTGCGCTTCGCTTATGGAGCTCGCTTCTGCGCTTAATGCAAAATGTAAGTTAAAATGCTAATAAACGCTAAATAAAAGGTATGTTCTCGGATTACAGTCTATGTTGTGGTATATTATTGTGTTCCCCATGTTTTGAGATGCCTCATTCTTGTAATGAGATGTATATCATGCAATTATTACTACTGTGGAATTTTTCGGTCCTAGCCGCGCAAAGGAGGTGCTGCCGAAATTTTTCAAAAATCCGGGAGTTAGAAAATTTTGTGAAAAAAAAATCCTATAACTAAATTTTGCAAATAAATAGAATATTTTGAATGAATTATATCTAAATGATGGTTTCCCCTTCTCCGTTCCTTTTCGAGGACGAAAAGTTTTAAGTGAGGGAGAATATAACGACCCGTATTTTTAACGCTTTAAAAATACGAATTATAATGAAAATTTTGGATAAAAATCCGAAGGAAATAAAATTTTGTGTTGTTAAATGCGAATTACAAGTTAAAATACAAAACTAAATTCTGAAATAACTTATTTGTAAATTAAATATGGATGTTAACTTGTAGTGAATGTAAATAATGAATTGAATTTGATTGTAAACCAAATTGGTTATGATTGTAAACAAAGAATAAATAAAATGGTAGATTTAATAATGGAATTTTATGTTATTGAAACTAATATAAATAAATGTAACTTAATATTACAGTTGATTGAAAGCAGATAATAACTGAAACTGTAATTCGATAAAGATGTTAACTTGTAATTGAAAGTAAGTAAAGATTTAAATTTGAATGTAACAAGTAATTGAATTGAATTGAATTTGATTGTAAACAATGAAATAAATAAAATGTTACATTTAATATTGAAGTTATAATATGGAAATCAACGTAAATGAATGTAATTTAATATTACTGTGAATTTAAATAAGATGATAGCTGAAGAAAATGAAAGTAAATGAATTATAAACTATTGATAATAATGTATAAGTAAATGGTTGATTCAATAATGAAAGTGTAAATCGAAATAAAAGAATTCATTTGGAATTAATTAACTTGAATTTGAATTACAATATAATTGAACGCTGAATCTAATATAATCTTTTATATTGGATTTATAATGGAAAACTGCATTGTAAAAGATTGTTAATTACTGTGAAATTAAAAATGGGATTTGTGAACAATTGAAATTTGATTTAAAAGATAATAATTTAAATTTGGGAATTTTATATTGAAATTAAACAGTCGAATAATTTATTTTTCGAATATTGGATTTAATTAGACAATTAAATCGATAATTTAATAAGTTAAATTTCAAAAATAATTGAAAATCGAGTTGAATATGATTGAAAATGATTTGTAAAATTTTATCTTATCATATTGGGGTTATAGTAATGTTATAGAACTTTTAAAATTGAATTTAAAGTTAATTTGTGGAAATTGAATATTTTTTATATTTAATTATCGACTGAAAAATAGCCATTTTTCGAACAGTCTCAGAATTAAACGAAACTAGTTCCATTGGATCTGTAATAGTTTGTTATTGTGGGATTTCAATTTTCGTAGCAATCGGAGTTATCATTTGACCGTGGAAGCTCGAAACGCATCGAAATCGTTTTAATTTTAATTCGGCGAGTTAAAATAGTCATTTTTCAAAATGTCTCGGATTTCGACGAAACCAGTTTTATCGGATCCGTAATATGATATTATTGCATGGTTTCAAATTTCGTGTCAATCGGAGTTACCGTTTGTCCGGGGCAAGCCAAAACGCATCGAAATCGGTTTAATTTAAAACTGATCGTTTTTCTCCGTAACTCGCCCAGATGACCGTATTAGCCTCCGAAACATGTTCCATTGCGTTCGGAACGTGGGGTAAACCTTAGAAACGCCAGCCGGCACGCTTCGTTTGGAGTTCGGAAAATTTCGGGTGAATAGTGTCGCGTATTTTTCTATAAAAGCCCCTCACTTATTTCATTTTGCAAAAGAACTAGTGTTTCTCTTTGTAGCCGCCACATTTACAGCCAATGACCAGAATTTCATCTTCTTTCTTCCCTTAATCTCTCTCAATCCGTAGACAATTAGAAGAAACGTTCAACTAACAAATTGAAGAGCACGAAGAGAGCTTTCAATCCATACGGAGATGATGGGGTATGGCGCGACGTAGTGGAGGCTATGGGGGCTGGAACAGTGGCCGTTCGGCCTCGAGCTGCGTGCAAATGGTGTGGCCGAGTTCATCATGGTGGTAGGCGTGGGTGGTGGTGGCCGAGGCGCTTCGAATGGCGGTAGTTTGATGAAGTTTCGTCAAGCGTGGAGGCGGTGGCACGTAACCCTAGCTAATGGAGATGGGTTTTGTTTTGTGCATGTGTAACCTGGAAGAGAACGTGAGGAGGAAGATGATCTTGTGCGGCCAGATCTGATGGGTTGAAAATGGACGGCCCAGATGTGTTGAGGTGGTAAAAATATAAAAGGAAATGTAAATTTATATATATTTTAATACGTTCAAACTTTAAAAATGCATAACTTTTTCATACGAGGTCCGATTGGAACAAAACTTTTTGCGTTGCGATCATAATGACGAGAGCTTCGAAATGAAACTAGTTTGGATGGATTTGGAGACGGTGGAAATTTGGGCTAAAGTTGGGCGTCGTCCAGTTTTAGTTCCAAACCGGAACGTCTCGGCGACAACAGAAAATCAAAGTGAGTGTTTTATAATGCTCACAACGTACTGAATATTTTTATGGTAGTTACATTTGACATTATGAAGTGATATGAATTTATTTGTCGTTGTTTGATAAAAATTTGATTGTCATATAGATTGTCGTGTGAATTCACCGTTGAAAATTTAAATTGACAGTAAATTGAAATTAGGATTTAATTGAAATCAAATTTCCCAATATTGATAACTATGAAATTGCCGTGAATTGTATTGACTATTGGATGATTTATTTCGATGGATGCTATTGGTTGATATTTAAATGTTTGGATGTTTATTTGCTTATATATGTCCAGTTATACATGCACATGACACCGTGATTGGTTTAAGCAATATATATTCATTCCCGACATTTAATTGAAATAACTAACCACTTGGCCATAGGTTAGAGAATTATATACGGACACCGGGTTGGTTAAATTAAATGATTTTAAAAGTTGTTTGAAATTATTTAAATGAATTGATTGAAGAATAAAAATCCAATTTATGGAAATTGAATTATTTTGATTTGAAGCTCGAGATTTTGGAATTTAAACTTGGTAAATGAAATGGATTAATTATTCGAAGTTTAGATTTTTAAGAAAAATTGAAATATGGCGTAAAGTTTCGAAAGTCGATTTGTTTTAAAAGATTGGACTTTTAATCGAACTTTGAATATTTTCTAAGAAAATTTATATGAAATGATATTTCAAGTTTGAGTTTGGAAGTGAAAATTAATTTGAAATTGAGATTTAATTAATTTGGAATTAAATTGAAATTTAAATAAATTTGTGAATTGAACTAAATTGAAACTATTGAATTAAATTTGAAGATAAAATTGATTTGAATAGGATTTGAACTGATATTGATTTGGAATGAAATACTTAAATGAATTCTTGAAATCCGAATATTAATCTAAGTTTATTAAATGGGAATTGTTCCAGAAATTAAGTAAACTACTTAATACGGATGTTTAATTTGAAGTATATTCTAATTTGAATACGAAATGGTTTTAAAGCGAATCTTATATTTTTATATAAATATATGAGCTGTTTTGAAATGTGAAATATTTAAAGTTTCGAAATATATTGGAAGTGAAATTGTATATTTTGTGGTTCAAATATGTATTTGAAATTGATAATTTGAAATGGTTTATTTAGAAGCTGAATCGAGTTGAAATTGATGATTTGAAATTGGATTAAATTTTAAATTTTGGAATTCGAGTTTATGTTAGTCGTTTTATGAAAAGTAAGGCGAAAATGAGTTTTGAAATGAAATCGTATATTTTGAGTAGATAGGACGATTTTTAAATTGAAATGAGATATTGAGGCGAAAATGATTTTGAAATGAAATCGTATACTTTGAGTAGATATGATGATTTTGAAAAGGCTTTTATTTTTGAAGCGAATATGATATTTTTGATAATCATTTATGAATTGATTTTGAAAATGTAAAAGAGCCATCGGTGTAATAATACGTAGTTATTAAAGAGACCGGGATCGGATATGGACATACTCTCTGTCGATACCGAAAACCACTTTAATAACTAGTATACGCGGAGTGTTGATCCAGAACGAAGTGGATGGTTTGATGAACGCGTTGATTGAAGAAAGAGAACGATATTGGATGACCCCTGACATGACTAAAACAGGAGCCGCGCCGGGCCATTTAGGTTCGCCACCTCTAGCGGACACACTTCTTCGTTACCATGTCTATTACTTTTATGATTCGATTTGGGTGCACCCCTCGATTTTGGGAGTGTTGTTTTGCGGTGTTGGGGTAGTAGCTGCTATGCCCAACATCAGTCTGGATCACGCAACTACTAGTATCCTAGTTGGTATTGCCTCATGTACCTTGTCATACTGATTATCCTATGCGCGACCACTACGATTTTGGTTTGTACCTTTAGTATATGGATTGCCCTCTGGTGACTTCCGGTTTTGGGGAAACTACGGTCTTGTATATGCTCTTGGGAATATAAACTGTGTTAAGGGTGGAATGGGCCATGGCTTAACGCTATTTTAATACTTTTACTTTAATGTAGACATATTATAATAGCGTATTGTACTACATAGTATATAGTTTAACGGATCCTTGAGAGATGGAAAATCCCGTAACATCTCTTAAGTTATTGCACTCACGTTGACACTGGACAGGAGATGTCAAACCCCGTAAACATCTCTGACGTCGTCACACTCATATTTTCTTATTCGATTTGACTTACATGAGATATTTTAGTCCTGACTCGAGTGTTTTGTCTTTTCATTACGCTCGGGTCAGCCTGAGCATTTCAGATAAGGTTGAAGATCTATTTTGGAGGACGAAGACGGAGTTTGGTATTACATCATTTGTATTCTATTACCATATTATTTTTCCGCTGCATTATTGTATTATCTCTGATATGTATGTAACTCTGATTTATGATGTATAATAATAATCAAATTTATTTATTTAACAGCTTCATGAACTGTTATTTTATTATTATATCTTGTTCCTTCCGCTGCAAGATTCTGAGTTTGCTTCTGTTCTTTCTTTCCTTTTCTTATTTAACCCCAATAACCATCTGCCTTTTTGAACGGTTTGAGTTGGACATGTGTGGATTATTGTCGACTTGAACGGTCAAAAATGTGGGTCGTTACAGTTGGTATCAGAGCTTTGGTTTAGCGATAAACCTTGGCTCTAGTGGGGAATAACTCATTGAAATAGAGGTAAACTATATGAATGAGTTGAGTGTATATGAGAGAGCGTATTTGTAGTTTTGATATAAAAATGATTTTATATTGTATTAATTTGTTCTGTTGAGTATTTATGAATTCTGGTTGGTACTTGGGACGCTAAGGTATCGATAGGAATTTCTAAACACTCGAATAGGACAGATTGACATAATATTGTTTTGGATTATATTCTATATATAAAAGACTTATCTTGAAAATTTATAAATTTTGATTGTATTGGTTGTTAGGAGATGATAATATTAGATTATCATCGTTTATTGTTGATTAGTCAATATTTCTAAACTATTGACTATTGAATGAAAAAGAAAATGAAACTCTATGAATATAGTTGATAATGAAATTAAATGAATATAATTTTGGATTTGAGAATTAAATTTCCGGTGCTTTGAAATTTTTATAAGTGGTTTGAAAATAATATATTCTTATGTGAAAGTAATTTGAATAGAAATGATTTGCAAATGATTTGAAAAGAAATAAGTGGTGTATTCCCCTCTTGTCATTGGGAAATAATTTCGGTGATGAGTGCACGCATCATCGACATTTATTTTCGAGAGTCCAAGTGGGGGAGATGACTTAATAGTTATTCTAAACCTGTTTTGATTAAAAATTGTAATTTTCTAAAGTATGAAATGAAAATAAGTATATATATATATATTTCAATGCTGATTAAAATTCTTCTAAAAAATATGATTTGAGATATAAAGATATTAGTATATATATATATTTAGAAAAAAATGGTTTAAATCGAATCCGGAGTTGAAATTCTTAAGTTCTCTAATAAGGAATGATTTTAATTATTAAACTAAAGTAAATCTTGAATTGTTAGAAACTTATGAATTGAAAAGGTGGAATTGAATTTAAGTGAAAAAAAATTAAATTAAATTAAAATTGTAGGAGTAACCCTTAATTTGAAAAATAATAAATTGGAAATTTATTTTATAGGTATAACACTCAAATTGAATGAAAAGAAGTTGTATATTGTTTAACTACATTCTATTTGCATAGCTATAACTTACCAAATACTTAAAAAGTTTAAAATGCTAATAAGGATAAGTAGAGGAATAATATACCAGTGTGAGAGTGAATAATAAAATGTGAAGATCTATTGATAGTTGTAAATATAAAAGAAATTTAAGCTGTAAAATGAATGATATATAGAAGTGAATGAATAAAAATTAAAATTAATTAAATATAAAAATTAGTAAATGGAAACTAATTAAATTTGAATAAAACTAAATGTCAATAAACTTGGAAGTGTATGAAATTAAAAATTTGACTTGGAAATTTAAAATTGATTTAGTGTAGATTTTGGATGGATGTTAACGTTTGATATGCATTGGTTGTTAGATGGATGGTAATTGATTAAATAGAATTCATTAGTGTAAATGTAATTGAATAAACGGAATAAAAATTTTAAATAATTAAATTCAAATTTGAAGCAAAGTGAAATTAAATTGAAGCAAATTGACTTGAATTTAAATTATGAATGAAACAAACTTGAATAAATCGGAAACAAATCGAATGTAAACTTATTTCATGGATATATAAGAAAATAAACGACTTTGTGTTGATGATTGTTTCTTTAGAAAATTTGAAGTTTGATGGTTTGTACTTTGAAATAATAAAAGCAAAATTTTGGAAAAAAAAAATCCAAAATTGTCCAATATATGCTGAAACGGAAATAAGCATAACTTTTAAATGGCTGGACGAAATTCAACGATATTAGACCTTTCGGAAAGCTTAGAAACTGTAGCACGACTTTTGTTTAGACCGTCTTGAGAAATTCCTTCATTTACTTAGTTAAAAATTTGAATCTTCTCGCTGGCCTGTGTAAAAGGTAAGCAAAATCAGTAGCATATACTCTTAGTATTTTTGCCATAACTTTTTACTGGTGTATCGGATTTTTATGATCTTGCACTTTCTGGAAAGCTAAGAACTTAAGTTAAAACTTTTGCTTTAAGTGTTTTGTGTTTTGTTGTCATTTAGAGGGTCGAAAACGTGACCAAATGTCGCTGACCTGCGCAATTCATTGCCAGGCTGAGGCGTTCCTATTTAGTAAAACGGTCGTAACTTTTGAACGGAAGGTCCGAATTTAATGATTTTGGATATTCCGGAAACCCTGAAACGAATGCAACAACTTTTGTTTAGATTCCATTGTCAAATTTTATTGTTTAGGTGACCAAAAACTGAGATTCGTTTGTTGTCCTGGAATTGGAATTTCAGTTTTGAAGCTAAACATGTTATATGTGTGTTTTTATGACAAGTATATCGATCTATCTTTATATGCATGGTTCTAACTTGGTTATTGAGCATTTTAGTAGGTAGCAAAGGGGTTGCGCTTCGCTTGTGGAGCTCGCTTCTGCGCTTAATGTGTTTCCTGGGAATTTGACCAGGCAACTAGTGCTCGGCATCAGATAGCACTCGGCTTCAGAGAGTACTCGGCATCTAGGAGTGTTCGGCGAAGTACCCGGCTTCCTAGTGGAACTCGGCGTCATAGAATGTCCGGCATCTAGGAGTACTCGGCGAAGTACACAGCATCCATAGTGCTCGGCATACAAGACTACTCGGCATACGAGAGCGTTCGGCATACAAGACTACTCGGCATACGAGAGCGCTCGGTATACAAGACTGCCCGGCATATAGGAGCGCTCGGCATCAAGGAGAACTCGGCAACGAGAGCGCTCGGCATCAGGTTGAACCTGGCAACAAGAGTACTCGGCGTCCCATGGTACTCGGCATAGTACTCGGTAACGAGAGTATTCGGCATCCCGAAGACGTTCGGTGTGCATAACTACTCAACGTGACAAGTATCGTTCGGCCTGCATGCATTGTTCGTTCAAGGGATTCAGATAGAGACACGTTCGGCCTCAACTGACAATCATCCTGCACTTCCCACACATCCAGCATACCGTTCGGCGTAGAAGGACTGTTCGGCATCAGAGCGTTCGGCATACCAGGTTCGACATGCAGCGACCATTGTACTGGGGCTAGAGTGTTCGGCCATCCAGCCTATTTGGGAAGTCCAGCCCATATTTGCCTATAAATAGAGGGGCAGGGTCACAGTGAAATGGATCCTTTTTTGGAGAGAGAACACTGGGGAAACTCTGCCATTTTCAAGACTCATCTTCTCGACTTAACAACTTCACTTAAGTATTTGATTCAAGAATTGTATTTGTAATCAACTATAAAGAAGATCAATAAAGTTTCTCCTCAAAGTGGACGTAGGCAATTACGCTGAACCACTATAAATTTGGTGTTCTTACTTTCTGCAGTTAGATTAGCATTGTCTACTCTGTTTAATTTACTTTCATCACTTATATCTCTACACACTCTTTCTGAACGAGGTTAGTGACCAATTTTGGTGCTAACACTTTGGTGCTTTCATTGAGAATTGAATTCTCAGACCTCAAGGATCTGCTTTGAAGCTACTGGATTGAACAAATCCCCCAAAGAAGATCCGACTCACTGATAGGACATCCGTTGATTCTACTCAGAGTTCATACCAATAACTCTACAATGGCAAGACCACGTACCAGGTCAGCTTCTCATAATGCGGATGCTCACGAGACTGCTAGCGTGCAACAAGCAGGCCTATCAATCAACCAGCAATTCCAAATGCAGGAGTTGCCACTCAGGACCAAACTCCAGTTGTCACCAGAATAGAGTTCAACGACTTGATGAGAGAGCTCAGGTAAAGTAGGAGACAACTAGGAGAGCAGATGCAAGCTAATGCCAACCTGATGGCACAACTTACTCAACAGCAGCAACATAATGCTGGGGGAAATCCCGCTGCTTATTCCTCATCTGACAGCTCTACTTCCTCTGATGAACCCCCCAGGCGCAGACACCGTAAGACTGATGCTGCGCGAGCGGATGCTGTTGTTCGAACAGCTGGAGACCGCAACCAAGGAAGAGCTGGAAGCTTCAGGACCGGAGTACAAATGGAGGATGGAGGCCCAGATCATCAAAATGCTAACAATGTCGAACCTCAAGGCGCACGATTGGCAGATCGCCAGGAGAGGAGGCATCAGCATGGACAGGCGCGTAGAACAGACTCCAACCTTCCGCCTTCCATACAGACAGCCGATCTGACAGCCATGATCAGGCAACTGATGAAAGAGAATTAGGGCTTATCAAATGATGACTGGGGAGTGTCAAGAAGTCATACTCCGTTCACGGATGTTGTGTTGCAAGCGGCGTACCCCAGGAAGTTTAATATGCCTACTATTCCTGCATATGAAGGAAAGACTGACCCTAGATAACATGTCATGAGGTACGAATGGATGATGGATTCAGCCAGAGCGAATGATGCCACCAAGTGTAGGTGCTTTCCGATTACTCTATCTGGGATCGCTACTATGTGGTTCACCTGACTTCCTCCGCGATCCGTATCAAATTTCAAGGAGTTGGCAAAGAAGTTTATTGAGCAGTTCAGGATACACACTACGTGCCCAAAGGACGTGATGTCTCTGTCAAGTGTAATCCAAAATCCCGGGGAGTCGTTGAAGGAATATTTACAAAGATTCCACATTGCAGCAACTGAAGTCAGTAATCCCAATGACCACACAATTCTGATGGCTGTAATGAGAGGTGTGGATCCAGATTCTGAGTTCGGAGACTGGCTGGCAGGAAAACCTCCGGCTACGCTAGAGCGTTTCTACTCAAAGGCACACCAGTTCATAAGAAGAGAGGAAGCCAGGTGGGTACGATGAGATAAGGCACCAGGACCTATCCAAGAGTCAATAAAGAGCAACATTGCTATGAAGCAGTCTGGAGACAGTTCGGGAAAGGTCCAAGTCAATGTCCAGAACAAGCCTGGACAACCCAAGGAGTCCGGAGGAAGGAGTCAAGGGAAAAAGAGAGAAGCAGGGAAGTGGAAGTCGAGAATTCCAAGCTACAGTGAGTATACTCCGTTGAACGCGCCACTTGAGAACATTTACCTATCCACCTGCAATACTTTTCAATACAGAAATCCACGTCCGAAAGAATCAACCGAGGAGTAGAAGCGGACCGGGAAATATTGTCGCTTCCATGAGACTTATGGGCACAACATGGAGGAGTGCAGACACCTGCACGACGCTATCGAGAAGTTGATCAGGTAGAAGAAATTGCAAGAATTTGTGAAGAATCCACAGGAAGGAGGACAGGGAACGTCCAACCCAGGTCGAGCACCAGCTCCGCGTCATCCCGAGGAGCCTGCCCGGACTGTAGGTAGACTAGTCATAAATACAATTATCGGCGGGCCTCACCCCGCGGATAAGAATTGGCAAGAGATGGAGCGATATGCAAGTTCCCTGAAGCATGCAGATTTTGAGTGTTGTTCGAACGTGGAGGACGGGACCCCTGCTAAGCAGCAGCGCGTAATGACGGACGATATTGTGTTCAGAAGCAGAGACGCTGATCAGGTAGAGGCACCGACCATCGACCCCACGGTCATATCTGCAACGATCGGACCGGCATACGTAAAAAGAATTCTGATTGATTGTGGAAGTTCAGTCAACATCATCTTCAAGAAGGCCTACGATCAAATGAAGCTAGAAACAAAAGACTTGAAACCATCCAAAGCTCGTATTCACGGCTTTAACGGCGCGGCAACTGATGCAGTGGGATATGTCGAGTTACCAGTTGAACTGGGACAAGGCGAGCGTCGGAGAGTGCGAATTCTACCCTTTGTAGTTTTGGATGTGGACTCTCCGTATAACGTTTTCTTGGGTCGGTCGGCCCTGGCTGAGTTTAGGGCAGTGTTAGCCCCGTGGTGTTTAACTTTGAAGTTCCCGACTGACAGAGGAGTAGGCATTGTTCATGGCGACCAAGCAGCTGGTCATTCCTGTTATGTGGCCGAGCTCCGAGAGGTCCATCGGAGGGAGAAGGGAAAGGTTGCGGACAATCCCGTCCGCATCCTCAATGCGGATAATTGACAAGTAGTGCCCGAGCCCTGGCTCGGGCATAGTTCTCGGATCTACGGAGATATGGATCCGAGAGACGACGATGAGAAACCCAGGGAAGAGAAGGCGGCACCGGCTGAATTAACAATTGACATTTCAGTTAGCCGTGACGACCCTTCGCGAATACTGAAGATCGGATCACAGCTTGGCCCCGCAATGACTGAAGACCTTAGCGACTTCCTCCGGGCGAATCTTGATGTTTTCGCCTGGACGCATTCTGATATGTGTGGGATTTCTCCCGCCATCACGAGTCATATGTTGAACATAGACCCGAAATACGTCCCAGTTAAGCAAAAAAGGAGGAATGGATCCGGAGAGATCCGCCGCTCTGGGAGAGGAGGTGGACAAACTCAAAGCAAATGGGTTCGTCCGTGACGCCCTCTACCCCGAATGGGTATCCAACCCCGTGCTAGTAAAAAAGGCGAATGGGAAATGGAGGACTTGCGTAGATTATTCCGACTTGAACAAAGCATGTCCTAAGGACTGTTTCCCGTTGCCTAGGATCGATCAGTTGGTCGACTCCACCGCAGGACACGAGCTGCTGTCATTCATGGACGCGTACTCAGGGTACAACTAAATCCCGATGCATATTCCGGACCAAGAACACACCAGCTTCGTTACAAATGTCGGACTGTATTGCTATGTAGTGATGCCCTTTGGATTGAAGAATGCTGGAGCAACTTACCAACGTCTGGTGAATCGAATGTTCAAGGACCAGCTGGGTAAAACCATGGAAGTCTATGTGGATGACATGCTCATGAAGTCACGACGGTCAAACGACCACATTCAAGACTTGGCTGAAATGTTCGACATACTCAGGTTTTATGGGATGAAGATCAACCCTTTGAAGTGTTCCTTCGGCGTTGCATTAGGGAAGTTTTTGGGATTCATCGTCGACGCTAGGGGAATCGAAGCCAACCCAGAAAAGATCCAAGCTATTCGAGATGTACAAGCGCCCAGGACTATAAAGCAAGTACAGAGCTTGAACGGAAAAGTAGCTGCGCTGAGTCGATTTATATCCAAGGCAACTGACAAGTGCATCCCATTCTTTGACATAATAAAGAAAGGGAAGAGAAATTTTGAATGGACGTCTAGTTGTGAGGAAGCATTCCGGAATCTGGTGAGGCATCTGGAGAGTCCACCAATGCTATCAAAATCAATTGACCACGAGATGTTGTACATATACCTGGCTGTATCCCCGCATGCGATAAGTGCGGCCTTGGTTCATGAGGAGGATCGAGTCCAAAAGCCAGTGTATTATGTTAGCAAGCGTTTAACAGGGGCCGAGAGGAATTACCCTAAAATCGAGAAACTGGCTTATTGCTTGGTGATTGCATCACATAAGCTGCGCCCATACTTTCAAGCGCATTCAATCGGTGTCTATACCGATCAACCCCTGAGGCAGGTACTCCAACGACCGGAAACTTCTGGAAGATTGCTAAGATGGAACATCGAGTTGAGCCAATTCGATATCGCGTACTTACCATGGAGAGCCATCCGAGGGCAAGCATTAGCAGACTTCATCGCTGAGTTTACCATACCCATCAAACCGGATGATCACGACATCATTCCCCCCGTTCGATGGAAATTATACACTGACGGTGCATCAAACGACCGTTGCTCCGGCGCGGGCGTAGTTCTTATAACTCCGGAAAACCGATCAATCTGTTATGCCCTGAAGCTCGATTTCCCAGCTACAAATAACGAAGCCGAATATGAAGCACTGATCGCTGGCTTGAAGCTCATCAGGGAACTCGGGATCGAATCAGTCGAAATCTTTTGTGACTCACAGTTGGTGGTTTACCAAGTACGGGGAGACTACCAAGCAAAGGGACGAAAGCTTGCTCCGTACCTCGTTCAGGTCCAAGAACTACTATCGAATCTTGAGCGTTATGACATTTCACATATCCCGCGTGAACAGAACAAAGAAGCCGACTTATTGGCTAAGTTCGCGAGTACCGACGATGCGCAGCAAATGGGATTGTATCCCGTCGAAGTCTTGCATGCCCCGAGCATAGACGAGATGAAAGTCGATCGCGTGTTGGAAACAGAAATCGAGAAGGAATCGTGGATAACTCCATTCAAACTGTACCTGACGACTGGGGCTTTACTAGAGAAAAGAAGCGAAAGATGGCAGGTCCTTCGAAAGGCCGCGCGATACGTAATGCAGGATGGATCAATGTATCGAAAGGGATTCTCAGTACCATTATTACGATGCATCGCTCATGATGAAACAAAGCGGGTCTTGAGAGAGGTTCACGAAGGGGAATGTGGCGACCATACTGGGGGGCAAATGCTAGCAAAAAAGATCCTCCGCTATGGATATTACTGGCCAACCGTAAACCGGGACGCCGCAGACTATGCGAGAAAGTGTGACAAGTGTCAAAGATATGCGAAAATCCCGAGGACTCCATCAACGGAACTCACGCAAAGGGTTAGTCCCTGGCCGTTTGCAATCTGGGGAATCGACATAATCGGCTCTTTGCCTATATCCAGAGGTGGTGCGAAATACGCGATAGTTGCAGTCGACTATTTCACGAAATGGGCTGAGGCAGAGCCTTTGGCCACGATCACCTCAAAGAAGGTCATTAACTTCGTTGTACGAAACATTATATGCCGCTTTGGCCTTCCACGCACCATCATCACGGATAACGAGACGCAATTTGAAAGTAGAGAGTTCAAAGAGTTCTGTTTAAAGTATGGCATCGAGAAAAAGTTCGCCGCCGTTGCACACCCGAAGGCTAACGGACAAGTCGAGGCCGTTAACAAAATAATCAAGTCCATACTGAAGAAGCGTCTGGAGAAGGTTGGAGGCAAGTGGGTAGACGAACTCCCGACAGCATTATGGGCGTATAGAACTACCCACAAGTCCGCGACAGGCCACACTCCATTCGCCTTGGCATACGGCTCTGAAGCCGTTATACCCGTGGAACTTGAAGTTCCATCGCACCGAGTGACATACTATGATCCCAAGACAAACCAGAACCTCTTGTTGGAATCACTGGACTGCATCGATGAAAAGCGTGAAGAAGCCGAATTGAGGGCGGCAGCGCATAGGCACCGAGTCAAGCGTTACTACGACGGCAGGGTCCGCCCAAGGATCTTTGATGTGGGTGATCTCGTTCTAAAATGAGTTTTTCCGGTGCCATCGCGTATGAATCCCAACTGGGAAGGTCCGTACGCCATTGAACGGAAGCTTGGAGAAGGAACATTCAAGCTAGCGACCGTTGATGGCGCGACACTTCCCCGAGCATGGAATAGCGAGCATCTGCGGCACTATTACATTTAGCATGTTTCCTTTCTTGTTTTAGGCACTGTTATTTCCTGCATGTTTCCATTCAGTAATGACTTAGTTTCTTTTTAAAGTTGTAATCAAGCAGTCTAGTTGATTTTCATTAATAAAGGCTTGAAGCCGTATTTTCTATGAATCGCTAACATTTCTATATCTCATAATTGGATGACAAATTACATTATCCTGTACGACGTACCGACTCGTGCAAACGACTTCAAATCTCCGAATCCCCAGAGTGCGGAGCGGAGTACTCTAAGTCCCCAGAGCGCGGACTAGAGTATAAACGACTTCAAATCTCCGAATCCCCAGAGTGCGGAGCGGAGTACTCTAAGTCCCCAGAGCGTGGACTAGAGTATAAACGATTTCAAATCTCCGAATCCCCAGAGTGAGGAGCGGAGTACTCTAAGTCCCCAGAACGCGGACTAGAGTATAAACGACTTCAAATCTCCGAATCCCCAGAGCGCGGATCGGAGTACTCTAAGTCCACGGAGCGCGGACTAGAGTATAAACGATTCCAAATCTCCAAATCCCTAGAGCGCGGATCGGAGTACTCTAAGTCCCCGGAGCGCGGACTAGAGTATAAACGATCCCAAATCTCCGAATCCCCAAAGCGCGGATCGGAGTACTCTAAGTCCCCGGAGCGCGGACTAGAGTATAAACGATTCCAAATCTCCGAATCCACAGAGCGTGGATCGGAGTACTCTAAGTCCCCGGAGCGCGGACTAGAGTATAAACGATCCCAAATCTCCGAATCCCCAGAGCGCGGATCGGAGTACTCTAAGTCCCCGGAGCGCGGACTAGAGTATAAACGATCCCAAATCTCCGAATCCCTAGAGCGCGGATCGGAGTACTCTAAGTCCCCTGAGCGAGGACTAGAGTATAAACGATTCCAAAACTCCGAATCCCTAGAGCGCGGATCGGAGTACTCTAAGTCCCCGGAGCGCGGACTAGAGTATAAACGATTCCAAAACTCCGAATCCCCAGAGCGCGGATTGGAGTACTCTAAGTCCCCGGAGCGCGGACTAGAGTATAAACGATTCCAAATCTCCGAATCCCTAGAGCACGGATCGGAGTACTCTAAGTCCCCGGAGCACGGACTAGAGTATAAACGATTCAAAATCTCCGAATCCCCAGAGCGCGGATCGGAGTACTTTAAGTCCCCAGAGAGTGGACTAGAGTATAAACGATTTCAAATCTCCGAGTTCCAGGAGCACAGAGGCAGCGAAAAGTCCAAGTGCTCGAGAGATGTGGGACGAGAAGCACGCCATGTCTAGAGATGTCTGAACGACACAAGAATGGACCGGGAGATAATGCAACTCATAAGAACTTGAGTTATGGCTACAATCAGTCAGCAAAACGAAGAGAGACAAGAGAATCATTCAAGCGAAAAAAGAAACTAAAAATTTTATTCGATAAGTCCAAAATGGAGATACATGATCACTCCTACAAAATTCAGACCTCTCTATACAAACTACAAGTTGTGGAAGATAAAAGCAATTACAAGACTTAAGCAAGAAACTCGTTGAATGAGTGTATCGATTATTTCTTCGACTTCTTCTTCTTGTCTTCCTTCGTTGTTTCCGACGACTCCTCTCCCTCACACTTTTTCTTGAACTTTTTGCTTGCTAGAGAAACGAAGTCAGGAGTAGGAGACGGAACATCTAGTGGTTTGGACCTGCCCGGGAGAATGATTTTCAAAGGTCTGTTCCGCGGGTCAGTGAGTTCCAGTATTTCAGATTCAACTTTGACTTTGACTTTTTTCTTCTCCTCGTCGGCGAGACGGTCCTTCATGCTCATCTCTGAAGTATGCTCAGAGGCGCCAGTGATTTCAATTTCATCGCTTCCTTCGGCAGGAGACGAAGTACCAAGCTTGTCATCATCTAGCACTCCGATCACTTGAGCGTCTGGACCGGGAGTTACTCCCGCATGAGAAACATCGCTTGTTTTCTCTGCTTCCTCCTTGGCGTCATCGCTCCTCGGAGTTGGCTCGGCGTCAGAACAACCTACATGAAAATATAGAGAATGGGCGTTAGAACGAATAACCATTGCTGAGAAATGACGGGATCTTTCAACTTCTAGAGAAAGAAGAATTTCCTACCAGGTCCCGGTTGGCTATCGGTGGCGCGTGGGGTTTCACCCTCCAGGATAGGTGATAGCACATGAGCACCGAGCCCGGGGGCTTCGGGGTCATAACCAACATGCTGCTCGAATGGATCAAGTGTCGGCCGACCGGCCGATTGGGCAGCAGTATGAAGAGCAGTAATATTAACCCCAGATGTGCCAGCTTCACCATCTTTCTCTTTTGGAAGGGGAGAGCCTTTGCTGTAAAGTGCCAATGCTGCGGATAAATCCGATGGCTCATTTCCCCTAAGGAACTTCTTCACCAGGGCCTCCTCATCGACCTCTTCGGAGCCCGACTCGATCTTCCTAATCCTTATCAAAGTTTCCCAGGCCTCGGCTAGGGACTCAAGGTAGCCGTCACCCAAGAATGTTAAGTCGCGATGCATGAGGATGCGGGCTCCGTATTCAGCAATCAACGGGTCAAACATGCTTTTGACCTCTTCCCTGCCGGCTTCCGCGGCCGCCTCGAGGCGAGAGTCAATCTCCTCTGCAGCCTTTCTTTTGCCCTCCTCACGGGCCTCATCCTTCATTTTCTCAACCCCAGCGAGTTCGTCATCGAGCTTTGTTTTCAGGAGTCGGGTAGCAACGATCTCATCACAGTATCGTTGTGATTCTTCTTGAGCAGCTACCTTATCCTCCTTCTCCTTGGAGAGTAATTCTTTCAGCTCTTTGACTTGGGTGGCGAGCGCGTCCCTTTCTTTTTGGACAGAGTCTTTTTCTAGGGCGAGGGCACCGCTGCGCTGGACTGCTTCGTCAAGCTCTTTTCTGTGAGCCGCCTCTAAACGAGTAACTGCCTCAGCAGTATCCTTTGCGCTTTGTTCAGCGGCTTCCAGCTTCGACTTATACGAAGCGAGCTCTGCGTCTTGGTGCTCAATGATTTTTTTGTCGCAGCCAGCCTCCAGTTTCGGGCGATCAATCTCATGTTGACGCTCAACGGACACCTCCGAGACCTTCTCCACCAAGTGCACGAACGCGTCATGTTGAACATAGACGTCGTTGTTGCAGGCAATAGCACTTTGCTTCACGTGCCCAGGAATATGATGGATAGCCGGAAGAAACTTCAAGCCGTCAAAGCAAATTTTCGGAAACTTGGCCTTAAGATCTTCCATCTTTTCCACAACAGTTGGGTCCACCGCGGGAGTAGGAGGAGGAGGCTTTGAGAATTCCGCCCTTTTTCGTTGCTCTCGAACTTGCCTTGTACTCGATGAACTGGAATGTTTTTCACGAGGAGCATCGAAGTGATAACCCTTCTGTAAAGACTTCTCTCTATCCGGCTCAGTTGGAGGAGGAAGATCACAGGACTGGGAAGATTGAGAATGTGCCTTCTTGCGGTGAGACGACTCTCGGGGACGATTGTCCCTATCTTCATACTCGCCTCGGTCCCTGCATCTGCCTGAACCGGAATCCCGTCCAGAGTGATGAAATATAGAAGACCCCTGAAGGCGATCAAGTCTGTGAGAGCGCCCCATATCACCTGCAAAGAATGGAGATAACAACGAGTTAAGGAGAATTCACGAGTTAAAAAGACTTGAAGTATATTATGGAATGCGCATGTGCGTGTGTGTCCTAGTGTCCCCCCGACGGACCCGTTCGTTTATCTTTGCTAATCGGAGTGTTGTCTCCTTGAGCCGGGAGTTGAACTCCTACATTGCCTCTCGCGGGCGAAGAAAACTTGAGGGCTTCATGATCATCGAACCCGTAATTGAGTAAATCATCGGGAATAGACAGGTTTGACAGACCCTTCAGCGAACTTTCCAGATGCTGTGAAGAAGCCTCTTTCTCAGGCGGGATAAGCATAACTTTTGAAGTGCCACCAACTTTCCCCTTCTGAACTTTATATTTTAACTTCTTCTTTCCCTTCGAAGGGGAGGACGACGTCTCAATGTCATGAACTTCGACTGCCGGATTCCAAGCGGGACCTGCATCCTCGTCTTGAGTTTCAAGAGCATCATCCTCTTTGCGCTCACCTTCTTCATGCGTATCGGGAGTGCGGCGCGACGACGATCCGGCCTGTTTTTTCCCTTTACCGGACGGAGGTATGGGAATGGTGACACCCTCCGGAAGGCTGATCCGACGACCAGGGGCTAGCAAGCCAAACCCCGACAGTGATTCATTTGAAATGATAGTCCGGATGTCTCGTTCCTCGGCAGGAAGAGCTCTAATGGCTTCAACAGCCTCAGAATATCCTCGGCCTTCCAGACGCGGGTTGATACCTGAAAAGATGAAACTAAAAGTTAGGAAAGGCATGACTCTGGTTAAATACGAATAGTGACTCGGCAGAGAGACTTACTGCCTTCAACCCATCTCCTCGCGAAACCAGAAGGGCAGCGCACATAGAACCATTCCTGTTTGTACAGGGCAAATTTACTACATGCCCCTGTCAAGATCTGGCATTTGTGGTACGGCTCGAGGAACATAAAGGAAGGACTGTCTTTCCGTCTCTTGAACATATAAATGTATCTGATATCGCCAGCGGTAGGAGGTCTGGAGAAGACGGCCATGAAGAGCAAGTAAGTCCCGTATAGAAACGCATGGCCGTTCGGGTGCAGCTGCGACGGAGCTATGTCGATATACTGCAATACATCCCGGAGAAATAAATTGAACGGAGGCACGCTGCCCATCCAGCACATGAACTTGTTACAGGCAGTATACCCGACCGGAGGCAGATGAGGACGGTCGTGTCGCGAAGGGACTAACACGTCGGCGAAGGGGATCCCATGAATAGAGCATATCCATCGTAGAGCAGCTTCGTTGATATTCGAAGCTTGTGAATCGATCGGATTGTCGAGTAGGATGGTTGCCTCCAGAGCATCAGGTGCCAAGTTACGAGCAGGAGAAGTCGACGGATTAGAAGTATCAGCGGCTCCTTGCCTTGATGACGGCCCAGGCCTGTCGGATATGGTAGCGGATCTAGATTTTCTCGACATCCCCAATAAATAACGAACCTGGCTAAGTGCTTGAGAAAACTATACTTAAAAAACGTTGAACATTAGAATTAGCAACACGAGTTTTCCCCCCACGTGGTGTGTGAACTAGTGCAAGCAATAAGATTTCAAAGATATAAAAATGAGCTTTGAATCGTTGCCTTCGAAGACCGTCATCGCTGACCGTCTCGAAGAGCCCGCCGGGTGGTGACTACAGTTCCAGATCCAGAAAACATGTAATTTATGAAGTAACCGACTTAAGTGTAGTTTGACATTTATACTGTTCGGCATTTTAATGTTGTTCGGCAATTGTATTGTTCGTCCTAAGAATAGATCAGCATGTATGTTCATTCAGCTAAAGACATTATTCGACCTAAGGATTGTTCGGCAATTGTATTGTTCGGCTAAAGACATTAATCGGCCTAAGGATTGTTCGGCAATTGCTTTGTTCGGCTAAGGTCATGGTTCGACCTAAGGATTGTTCTGCTGAATTCAATGTTCGGCATGTAGCTTTGTTCGGCTGAAGTCAATGTTTGACATGTCAATTGTTCGGCTTGGGTTATCGTTTGGCTAAGTTATTGTTCTACATTTTAGTAATTGTTCGGCATTGATACCGTTCGGCATTCAAGATTGTTCGGCTTGGGTTATCGTTCGGCTAAGTTGTTGTTCGGCCTTAGTTCGGCTAAGGTAGCGCTCCACCCTCGATTTCAACTCCACCCTACTCCTTCTCCATCTGCGCCGAACGACAGGGACAGATCGTCCGGCGAAGACTACGCCGTTCAACACCCCATCTTTCGTTTTCTTCCAGTCTTGTTCGGCACGAAGGAGCTAGCCCTAACTAGACAACTCCAAACGTGCGAGCCATTTCTGCTCGACACATATTATACGACCATAGAAATGTCCTGTTTCCCACGTAAACAACCTAAGTCTTGTGTTGAAGTAATCTAATCACAGAAGGAATGATACCTAGTTCGAAGGTCGAAGTTGAGGAAGGATCAATTAGGTTTTAAATCTGGTAGGATGGCGAGAATTGCAAGTCCTTAAGGGAATGACAGAAAAGAAGGCGTAAAAGGAAAATAGAGAAAGGATGCCTGGTTTTATAGGGGAAAGATAGAAGTTGAAAAGGCTATATCCGGTAGAACCGGTCAAAGTCGCAGCGTTCGGCCTCGAAGCGAAATGTCGTTCGACACATGAGGGCTGTCCGGCTTCGAACGTATCGTTCGGCGTCCAAACCACGCTCGTCACGCACTTCCGTCACAGGCATTCTCGAGAAGGCATCATCAAGGGAAATTGAACCAGATTCAAAGCGCATCACGTTCGGTCACATGATACACTTTGGGGGGCAAGTGTTTCCTGGGAATTTGACCAGGCAACTAGTGCTCGGCATCAGATAGCACTCGGCGTCAGAGAGTACTCGGCATCTAGGAGTGTTCGGCGAAGTACCCGGCTTCCTAGTGGAACTCGGCGTCATAGAATGTCCGGCATCTAGGAGTACTCGGCAAAGTACACAGCATCCATAGTGCTCGGCATACAAGACTACTCGGCATACGAGAGCGTTCGGCGTACAAGACTGCTCGGCATACGATAGCGCTCGGCATACAAGACGGCTCGGCATACAAGAGCGCTCGGCATCAAGGAGAACTCAGCAACGAGAGCGCTCGGCATTAGGTTGAACCTGGCAACAAGAGTACTCGGCGTCCCATGGTACTCGGCATAGTACTCGGTAACGAGAGTATTCGGCATCCCGAAGACGTTCAGTGTGCATAACTACTCAACGTGACAAGTATCGTTCGGCCTGCATGCATTGTTCGTTCAAGGGCTTCAGATAGAGACACGTTCGGCCTCAACTGACAATCATCCTGCACTTCCCACACATCCAGCATACCGTTCGGCGTAGAAGGACTGTTCGGCATCAGAGCGTTCGGCATACCAGGTTCGGCATGCAACGACCACTGTACTGGGGCTAGAGTGTTCGGCCATCCAGCCCATTTGGGAAGTCCAGCCCATATTTGCCTATAAATAGAGGGGCAGGGTCACAGTGAAATGGATCCTTTTTTGGAGAGAGAACACTGGGGAGACTCTGCCATTTTCAAGACTCAACTTCTCGACTTAACAACTTCACTTAAGTATTTGATTCACGAATTGTATTTGTAATCAACTATAAAGAAGATCAATAAAGTTTCTCCTCAAAGTGGACGTAGGCAATTACGCTGAACCACTATAAATTTGGTGTTCTTACTTTCTGCAGTTAGATTAGCATTGTCTACTCTGTTTAATTTACTTTCATCACTTATATCTCTACACACTCTTTTTGAACGAGGTTAGTGACCAATTTTGGTGCTAACATAATGCAAAATGTAAGTTAAAATGCTAATAAACGCTAAATAAAAGGTATGTTCTTGGATTACAGTTTATGTTGTGGTATATTATTGTGTTCCCCATGTTTTGAGATGCCTCATTCTTATAATGAGATGTATATCATGCAATTATTACTACTGTGGAATTTTTCGGTCCTAGCCGCGCAAAGGAGGTGCTGCCGAAATTTTTCAAAAATCCGGGAGTTAGAAAATTTTGTGATAAAAAAATCCTATAACTAAATTTTGCAAATAAATAGAATATTTTGAATGAATTATATCTAAATGATGGTTTCCCCTTCTCCGTTCCTTTTCGAGGACGAAAAGTTTTAAGTGGGGGAGAATGTAACGACCCGTATTTTTAACACTTTAAAAATACGAATTAAAATGAAAATTTTGGATAAAAATCCGAAGGAAATAAAATTTTGTGTTGTTAAATGCGAATTACAAGTTAAAATACAAAACTGAATTCTGAAATAACTTATTTGTAAATTAAATATGGATGTTAACTTGTAGTGAATGTAAATAATGAATTGAATTTGATTGTAAACCAAATTGGTTATGATTGTAAACAAAGAATAAATAAAATGGTAAATTTAATAATGGAAGTTTATGTTATTGAAACTAATATAAATAAATGTAACTTAATATTACAGTTGATTGAAAGCAAATAATAACTGAAACTGTAATTCGATAAAGATGTTAACTTGTAATTGAAAGTAAGTAAAGATTTAAATTTGAATGTAACAAGTAATTGAATTGAATTGAATTTGATTGTAAACAACGAAATAAATAAAATGTTACATTTAATATTGAAGTTATAATATGGAATCAACGTAAATGAATGTAATTTAATATTACTGTGAATTTAAATAAGATGATAGTTGAAGAAAATGAAAGTAAATGAATTATAAACTATTGATAATAATGTATAAGTAAATGGTTGATTCAATAATGGAAGTGTAAATCAAAATAAAAGAATTTATTTGGAATTAAATAACTTGAATTTGAATTACAATATAATTGAACGCTGAATCTAATATAATCTTTTATATTGGATTTATAATGGAAAACTGCATTGTAAAAGATTGTTAATTACTGTGAAATTAAAAATGGGATTTGTGAACAATTGAAATTTGGGAATTTTATATTGAAATTAAACAGTCGAATAATTTATTTTTCGAATATTGGATTTAATTAGATAATTAAATCAATAATTTAATAAGTTAAATTTCAGAAATAATTGAAAATCGAGTTGAATATGATTGAAAATGATTTGTAAAATTTTATCTTATCATATTGGGGTTATAGTAATGTTATAGAACTTTTAAAATTGAATTTAAAGTTAATTTGTGGAAATTGAATATTTTTAATATTTAATTATCGACTGAAAAATAGCCATTTTTCGAACAGTCTCAGAATTGAACGAAACTAGTTCCATTGGATCCGTAATAGTTTGTTATTGTCGGATTTCAATTTTCGTAGCAATCGGAGTTATCATTTGACCGTGGCAGGTCGAAACGCATTGAAATCGTTTTAATTTTAATTCGGCGAGTTAAAATAGTCATTTTTCAAAAAGTCTCGGATTTTGACGAAACTAGTTTCATCGGATTCGTAATGTGATATTATTGTATGGTTTCAAATTTCGTGTCAATCGGAGTTACCGTTTGTCCGGGGCAAGCCAAAACGCATCGAAATCGGTTTAATTTAAAACTGATCGTTTTTCTACGTAACTCGCCCAGATGACCGAATTAGCCTCCGAAACATGTTCCATTGCGTTTGGAATGTGGGGTAAACCTTAGAAACGCCAGCCGGCATGCTTCGTTTGGAGTTCGGAAAATTTCGGGTGAATAGTGTCGCGTATTTTTCTATAAAAGCCCCTCACTTATTTCATTTTGCAAAAGAACTAGGGTTTCTCTTTGTAGCCGCCACATTTACAGTCAATGACCAGAATTTCATCTTCTTTCTTCCCTTAATCTCTCTCAATCCGTAGACAATTAGAAGAAACGTTCAACTAACAAATTGAAGAGCACGAAGAGAGCTTTCAATCCATACGGAGATGATGGGGTATGGCACGACGTAGTGGAGGCTATGGGGGCTGGAACAGTGGTCGTTTGGCCTCGAGCTGCGTGCAAATGGTGGGGCCGAGTTCATCATGGTGGTAGGCGTGGGTGGTGGTGGCCGAGGCGCTTCGAATGGCGGTAGTTTGATGAAGTTTCGTCAAGCGTGGAGGCGGTGGCACGTAACCCTAGCTAATGGAGATGGGTTTTGTTTTGTGCGTGTGTAACCTGGAAGAGAACGTGAGGAGGAAGATGATCTTGTGCGGCCAGATCTGATGGGTTGAAAATGGACGGCCCAGATGTGTTGAGGTGGTAAAAATATAAAAGGAAATGTAAATTTATATATATATTAATACGTTCAAACTTTAAAAATGCATAACTTTTTCATACGAGGTCCGATTGGAACAAAACTTTTTGCGTTGCGATCGTAATGACGAGAGCTTCGAAATGAAACTGGTTTGGATGGATTTGGAGATGGTGGAAATTTGGGCTAAAGTTGGGCGTCGTCCAGTTTTAGTTCCAAACCGGAACGTCTCGGTGACAACAGAAAATCAAAGTGAGTGTTTTATAATGCTCACAACGTACTGAATATCTTTATGGTAGTTAAATTTGACATTATGAAGTGATATGAATTTATTTGTCATTGTTTGATAAAAATTTAATTGTCATATAGATTGTCGTGTGAATTCACCGTTGAAAATTTAAATTGACAGTAAATTGAAATTAGGATTTAATTGAAATCAAATTTCCCGATATTGATAACTATGAAATTACCGTTAATTGTATTGACTATTGGATGATTTATTTCGATGGATGCTATTGTTTGATATTTAAATGTTTGGATGTTTATTTGCTTATATATATCCTGTTATACATGCACATGACACCGTGATTGGTTTAAGTAATATATATTCATCCCTGACATTTAATTGAAATAGCTAACCACTTGGCCATAGGTTAAAGAATTATATACGGACACCGGGTTGGTTAAATTAAATGATTTTAAAAGTTGTTTTGAAATTATTTAAATGAATTGATTTAAGAATAAAAATCCAATTTATGGAAATTGAATTATTTTGAATTGAAGCTCGAGATGTTGGAATTTAAACTTGGTAAATGAAATGGATTAATTATTCGAAGTTTAGATTTTTAAGAAAAATTGAAATATGGCGTAAAGTTTCGAAAGTCGATTTGTTTTAAAAGATTGGACTTTTAATCGAACTCTGAATATTTTCTAAGAAAATTTATATGAAATGATATTTCAAGTTTGAGTTTGGAAGTGAAAATTAATTTGAAATTGAGATTTAATTAATTTGGAATTAAATTGAAATTTAAATAAATTTGTGAATTGAACTAAATTGAAACTATTGAATTAAATTTGAAGATAAAATTGATTTGAATAGGATTTGAACTGAAATTGATTTGGAATGTAATACTTAAATGAATTCTTGAAATCCGAATATTAATCTAAGTTTATTAAATGGGAATTGTTCTAGAAATTAAGTAAACTACTTAATACGGATGTTTAATTTGAAGTATATTCTAATTTGAATACGAAATGGTTTTAAAGCGAAGCTTATATTTTTATATAAATATATGAGCTGTTTTGAAATGTGAAATATTTAAAGTTTCGAAATATATTGGAAGTGAAATTGTTTATTTTGTGGTTCAAATATGTATTTGAAATTGATAATTTGAAATGGTTTATTGAGAAGCTGAATCGAGTTGAAATTGGATTAAATTTTAAATTTTGGAATTCGAGTTTATGTTAATCGTTTTGTGTAAAGAAAGGCGAAAATGATTTTTGAAATGAAATCGTATATTTTGAGTAGATAGGAAGATTTTTAAATTGAAATGAGATATTGAGGCGAAAATGATTTTGAAATGAAATCGTATACTTTGAGTAGATATGATGATTTTAAAAAGGCTTTTATTTTTGAAGCGAATATGATATTTTTGATAATCAATTATGAATTGATTTTGAAAATGTAAAAGAGCCATCGATGTAATAATACGTAGTTATTAAAGAGACCGGGATCAGATATGGACATACTCTCTGTCGATACCGAAAACCACTTTAATAACTAGTATACGCGGAGTGTTGATCCAGAACGAAGTGGATGGTTTGATGAACGCGTTGATTGAAGAAAGAGAACGATATTGGATGACCCCTGACATGACTAAAACAGGAGCCGCGCCGGGCCATTGAGGTTCGCCACCTCTAGCGGACGCACTTCTTCGTTACCATGTCTATTACTTTTGTGATTCGATTTGGGTGCACCCCTCGATTTTGGGAGTGTTGTTTCGCGGTGTTGGGGTAGTAACTGCTATGCCCAACATCAGTCCGGATCACGCAACTACTAGTATCCTAGTTGGTATTGCCTCATGTACCTTGTCATACTGATTATCCTATGCGCGACCACTACGATTTTGGTTTGTACCTTTAGTATATGGATTGCCCTTTGGTGACTTCCGGTTTTGGGGAAACTACGGTCTTGTATATGCTCTTGGGAATATAAACTGTGTTAAGGGTGGAATGGGCCATGGCTTAACGCTATTTTAATACTTTTACTTTAATGTAGACATATTATAATAGCGTATTGTACTACATAGTAGATAGTTTAACGGATCCTTGAGAGATGGAAAATCCCGTAACATCTCTTAAGTTATTGCACTCACGTTGACACTGGACAGGAGATGTCAAACCCCGTAAACATCTCTGACGCCGTCACACTCATATTTTCTTATTCGATTTGACTTACATGAGATATTTTAGTCCTGACTCGAGTGTTTTGTCTTTTCATTACGCTCGGGTCAGCCTGAGCATTTCAGATAAGGTTGAAGATCTATTTTGGAGGACGAAGACGAAGTTTGGTATTACATCATTTGTATTCTATTACCATATTATTTTTCCGCTGCATTATTGTATTATCTCTGATATGTATGTAACTCTGATTTATGATGTATAATAATAATCAAATTTATTTATTTAACAGCTTCATGAACTGTTATTTTATTATTATATCTTGTTCCTTCCGTTGTAAGATTCTGAGTTTGCTTCTGTTCTTTCTTTCCTTTTCTTATTTAACCCCAATAACCATCTGCCTTTTTGAATGGTTTGAGTTGGACATGTGTGGATTATTGTCGACTTGAACGGTCAAAAATGCGGGTCGTTACATATATGGATACAATTCCAAAACTTTTTAGTTTAGAACTAAAGTATACCTATCAACCATAGCGAACAGAGCAACCAATTCATCCAAACAAACAATTCTGACCTATTTGGAGTTTACGTCCCATACAAATATATCAAATCTTCTTCCTGGATCTACCAGGAACTATCAAAGAATTGAGAAAAGATATGTTGAACAAAATAGATTGATAGAAAAAAAATTGCTTCCTTATTGTTATAGGGTATTGACCATTTATAGTCGCATTCCCCTGTCCCCTATCTCATCCTCTTCTTGCACTCATACTTACTATCAGTGGATAGCAAGAGAATTTACTGAGGCACACGGACAGATATCTTAGAGATTACTCATTCTAGGGTATACTTCATCCTATCTCTAATGAGCTACTTAATGTGTTATACTTCATAGCTAAAGTTTAACCTTAGCTCTGATACCACGGTAAAGATCCTGGACTCAGCCTTCAAAAATCAGCACCCGTACTTCACTTGTACTCAAAATGCCGCAGATTCAAACGCCGAATCTGGCTCTCCGGAGCTTATAACACCATTAAGTATAAAAACACATCGGAATAAAGATATAGATGATATCATATACAACTCCAATGAATACAATATTCAGAATGATATACAACAATGATATCAATATAATACAACAATATCAGAGATAAATAATGATACAGTGGAAATAACAGAAGTGATAACTCCAAATTATCCTCAAAAGAGAATGAGTCCAACAACTTCAACATCAGCTCGAACCACCATCACGTTGCACCAAGATAAGCAAGTGCAGTCATGAGTGAACTCCAAACACTGAACTAGTCCAGATACTCTACTGAACCTGACTATCTGGAAAAAAAACCCAACTCTAGATTGCCCGTATGGAAAATTGTGGGCACCTAGAGTTTAGGAAGGGAACAATAAACTCCGAGTCAGTCGTGGGACTGGTGTGAGTAACAAAACAGTTTATCTTTAAAACAAACAACAAAATAATTTTAAACATTGAAATTCGCAATGCTTTTGGAAGATGAAACTACCATAAAACCTCCCACCACACACACAATGTAATCGCAGACTTGGAGGAGATTCCTTCTTATGATAGTCAAATATGCTTACTACGCAAAAGAAAAACTCTTTTGATATTATTACTAGTGCATAGTGTACAAAATCATTTCGAAAATACAATATTAATCTTAGCCAGCATAGGTACCATTATATTATGCCTGCTATATCTGCTGCCTGAGGAGACAGGTTATACAACTGCAATCGTAAAGGGCTTGTATTGTTTCTTTGGATTTTCCAACAAATGGTCAGGCTAAGGAACTTCCTACTACCACATGGGAACATCTCTGGAGGGACGCCCCGAGAACCACCTGGCTCTCTGCCAACACAAGGCCGGTTACCCCTTCCCGGGTAGTAAACATGAGATATTCCAACTCAGGTCCTTTGGGACCTTTATCCGAGAGCTCTCGATCACAAAGCAACAATCACACAGAGTAAATGAGATTGGAGCAACCACACAGGTAAATATCTGGGCTCCATACCATGATACCACCTTTTTCCAGAAGGAATGGACATACCCTAGGGGAGCTACCCCTGAAACCTTGCCGCATCTTTCCTGTTTCGACCATTACCGGTTTGTGAGGCTCGATGAGGTATCGTCCACAAAGCTACGCTTTACACGAAAGCCATGCTTTGATCATAAATGATCAAAAAATGATCAGCAATCATGTAACGACCCGATATTTTGCACCATTCGCATCCGCACATGTCGGACTTGAATAATTAAAAATACCGAATTGTTAATTTAAATTTGGCAAAATTGAACATATACAGTAAATAAATAATCACAGATCACAAACACAGAGTAATAAATGCAGCGGAAGCAAAAGATAGTAGTTCATGAAGCTACTATATATATATCAGAGTTAAATAAGGTACAACAGATGTTTCGAATACAATAATCAAATACAATATCAGAATACATCACTGGAATCAACTGGATATCTGAAAGCTGGATAGATAGCTGGATCTCCAAGCGAAGCTCCAACTCCAAAGGTGAGTCTCGAATACTGGTACACTCAGTCTGACCCAAGCGTAAAGCAAAACACAAAACACTCGAGTCGGGATTAACATTCTTATATCAATAAATCCAACTCAAGTGAAATAGCAACTGAAATACAAGTAACTCAAAGGAAGTTTGGAATAACCATCCTTTAAGGATCCGTTAAACTATCTACTATGTAGTAGTGTATGAAAAGTAGATAATGCCTATCAGTAATATAAAGTATCAAAATAGTTTTAAGGCGTTACCATTATCCACTTTAACACATTTTATATAAGCGTTATAGTCTATACAACACTGTAAACTCCACCGTAAACTAGTGGGATATCAGGGAGTACTCCATAGGTATAACGCAAACCAAATCGTAGTGGTCGTGTATAAAGGGATACAAGTATGACAAGGCACATGAGGCAATACCCAAGGTAGTGAAACTACCATTTGCCTGATTCGGACTGGTGAGAACGCATCGCCGTAGCGATCGCAACACCGCAAAACAACACTCCCAAATCAAGGGTGCACCAATCGACAACAAGTAATGAGTAGTTTCGAAGAACTGTGTTTGCTCGAGGTAGCTAACCCCCATTTTGCCCGGCACGGCTCCTGTTTTAGTCATTTCCAATTTGACACAAGTGTCAAGACTATCCATTATTATTCTCTTTCTTCAGTCATCACGTACAACATTCCAACCACTTCATTCTGGATCACACTCCGCGTATAGTTATTAAAGTGGTTTTCGGTTTAGACAGTGAGTATGTCCCTAACCGATTCCGGTCTCTTTAATAACTTTCGTGATTATTACACCGATTGGTCGCTTAATATATTTCAAAACCAAATCAAATTCAATTTCAAATAGAATTTGTAAATCAACATTTCATTTGTGTTTCTAAATCAATTTCCATAATTTACGTTTCAAAACTTCCAAATTACCATTTCAAAATCTTATAGTACAATTTCGATTTTTATTTTAAACCATTCCAATATTCATTTAAATTCGTATATAAGTTTCATTCCGAAATCATTTAAAATGATTTAATCTACATTCAAATCAATTTAAGTTCATTTATCGATTTCATTCAATATTCGTTAAGTAAATTTATCCTTCAAAACAATTTCTATTTAACTTTCAATTTATTAAATCAATTATTTAAGTTCAACTCCATTGTATCAAAACTTACAAATTGCATTAAATTAAATTCATCAAATCAAATTCTTTACATTTCAAGTCTTACATTAATTTCAATAAAACACATTTTATTTCTTGTTATAGAAATTCAATTTCACTTATTTATTTACTTAGTTACAATTTCAAAACTCAATTAATAAAGAAATTTAATTTCACTTATTCAAGAAGTTCAATTTCACTTAACAAAGAATTAAATTTTATTTAATTATTAAATAATTCAATCTTGTTTAATTATTAAATAATTTCAAAACTTAATTATTAACTAATTTCAAAACTTCATTATTAATAATTCCAAATTTAATTATTAAATAATTAATTTTAAAACAACGTTCATTCATCATCTACTATGTTAATATTTTGATTCAGATTATTAAATATTAACATTTCCTTTCATTAAAATTCAAATTCTAACTTCGTTTCAAAACCATATTATTTATTCAAATAAAATCTTCATTTTATTTTTAAATCAAATTATTGACCAATCGGATTTTATTTAATTCTCTATCCTAAGTCAAGTTCATTTGGGTATTTATCATTTCAACTCGATTCCAATTCAATTCAAAATCAAAACATAGCAAAGGGAACTTGCAGTGTGATAACTGGGATGGTGTCAAAGTAAATAAACAAGCAATAATAACAATCAATATCAATCCAATAATTAATTCAAATAATCCCGAAATAATCGTATTAATTCACATTGTTGTTTGTGCAAATTAATATAATTATTTCTAGAATCTACACTATCATTTCATGTAGATTAAAGATTATTACACTAATAATTATACAGTTCTTCACTTGATATATATTGTTCAATTTCAAACTACATCAATTTATACACATACATTTAAATGGTTCAAGGTGTGGTTAACACTATTTCTATGTGTCAATTTATTTAAAATTGAAAGGGGTTATATTATACAAATGTCATCAATCAAATTAACACATATATCAAATCTAACTATCCTACGTCAATTTCAATTTCAAATTATTTATTACTTACAACATTAACAATTTAACGTCCAATGTCAACATCAAACAATCAATCATTTATCAACCAAACTAGATTATCATTTCTTAATTAACAGTTAATTGTGTAAGATGTCACAAGTAAACTGATACAGGTGATAGCATATAAAACAGTGTAAATAACTAACAACAGCATATTTCAATTGTCGTTTCAATTGTAATCAAATTTAATAAATAAAAGAACATTAATCGTGAGTGATTTCTCACCTTTCGAGGCTAGAGATGCACGAGAAGATGACACGGATACGCACACTGAAACAGTCACTGAAATCAAATTACGAATCCAAGCACGAATTCCATAGCAAAGCAAGATTGGATGCGAATTCGACAAAGCTGATAGATAAGGATTGATGAAAACGAATCAGAACCATCCTGATATAACAGATATATATATAAGTAAGGCTGAACAAAATATAGTATATTATATACATATAAAAATTGTAAACACTATATACTTAAGTAATAATTTATACAAACCAACATATAGAAACTGACTCACGTATATTATTATTATTTAACAAGTTTAAATATAAACAACAACCTTATCTATATTCGACTATAACCAGATATGAATATTTATAACCTTGAAATATACAACAGAGTTTTAACTAAAAATCAATATCTTAATTGATATAAGTTCACATATATACGCCAGCAAGCAGCTTTATATAACAATATATATATGTACAATATACACATGCAATGGTATGTAAAGCAAATTATTATAAACTTACACAAATTCAACAGACTAATGTAATATCAAAACTACTTCAACCATGCATTATATAAACTTACGTACCCTGTATTGATATATATTAACTCAGTATAACCTTATACAAAACCAGTAAAGTTTATATAAATATGCAACAAACCAGTTAGAAAAGAATGGAGTAAAACATACAAACTCTATATTTTTAAAAACAAAATATCTATCATATAACCGATAGTAGTTTACAACCCAAAACATATACATATATTACAAATCAACATAAAGCTTAACCTGCTTTCATGACTTTAGAAATATATTTAATAGGCTTATGTATAGATCTTGACTAACACATAATAAAATTTAAAACAAAACCTATAAAGGCAATCTATACAGACACATATAATATATATATACACACACACACACACACACTTCATCTTCAAATCAATATTTAACAATAGCATATATCTTAACCAGTTAAAACCGTAAAGTGGAATATAAACAAATGAACAAAAATATGGTAGCCTTAAAAATTTATTTATAGACGTACATATATAAAACGGCTCATAGCTTTACAATATGCATATATATAAATGTATACAACTTATACATATATACATAGATCGAAATCTTATACTTTAAGGTAACAGTTTGCTAAACCATATATATATATAAACTATTATATATCACATCTATATATAAATGTAAACATATAATGTACAAAGTTAGAATACAGTTGGTTTTATAACTCATATACAGTACATATAAACCGATACATAACACATCTCAACTTGCAAAGCTTACATAAAATAATATATAGGTATTTATATATACTGACACATAAAACACAGTTTATATCAATTTTAAGAAAACCTACATATATAAATAGATATATTTTTATTAACTAGTACAGGTACAACAATTTTGAAATACAACCGCTTAATATAAATGTACTATATAGTATAATATATGGGAAAAGTAGCTTGGTGAGCAAGAGAAGAAAGCGGCTGACCTGAGAAGGTAGCATGCTCGGCAAAGAAACAATGGAGGTGATGGGTGGCTGCGGAGGCTGATGACGATGAAACGGTGATGAGTTGGAGTGGTTGTGGCCATGGCTCCAAGCAACAGACCAAAAGACGATGGTTGGAGGAGGATGATGCGTTGGGTGGAACAGCAATGAGCTCGGTCGGTAGTTGTTTGGTGGAAATTAGTTTCGTTTCTCTCTTCTCTATTTTTTTTTATATATACGCGGCTGTGTTTTGATGGTGGAGAGAAGAAGCAAAGTGGAAAAGTGATGAACAACCAACTCAAAAACCAATATACAGTTGAATTGATATTTTTGGGAGAATATGAACGTGAACAAAAATGAAGAGGTTTGGTTAGGGAAACACAAGAGGCAGATGATAAAGTTTGACATTGGGAATGGTTAAAGTCAGAATTATTAAATTCTGAAAAGTTGAAACGTAGTGACCATTGGAATTTACACGGTGGTTAACCGAACAGGCAAAAGAATTCAAAAAAGTTCAAAACGGTACCGATACTGATGACCGTTTCGCAGTTTCCACAGCGTACCGGACTTCAAAACACAGAAACGAATATAGTGCAGTGCTTAGCACTATGAGACGATCACAACGGTATACAGATATCAGTAGTATGATTGAATTATAAAACTTCGAATTTTCTACTAGCGGAAAATGCAACAAAAACGCAGAAAAATAAGATCAACGGAGCTAAAGAAGTCCGAATTTGGAAAAATGAAAAATAACGTCTTGCTCAGAAGACGATTTAGAATTTTTCTATGTAAAAATATTCAGGTTTTGAAAATGTTTTATTTTCATCGCTTTTTAACTGATTAAATTGAAGTAAATTTACGCGCGAAATAAACTCTTATATTTTCAGACAAAAATTTACCAGTTGCTATGCTTAACTACATGCATTCCAAATATCAAATTTATATTTCAAAATTTTATCGTTTAAAATTTCACAAAATTTCAATTAATTATGATATTAAAACAGTTAAAATTTACGGGTCGTTACAAATCACACAGCAACACTTAGCATGCCACACTACCAAATTGGGAGTATATCACTGATAACCTTCAACTACATAACCTCTGAGCTCATATGTCTTAGAGAAAGGTGTTAAGCTAAGAGAATAAATCTCCACCACCAAACAGAAATGTATTTCAAAGAAATCAGCTTTATATCTCAAAGTGTAGTGTCAGACATACAACCATACAAGTCTGTTCCGGGTTCGAACAGAACCGAAGGCACTTCCAAAGAAGCCCTTGCAATCCGGGTATTCACAATCCCGATCGAACTTTCCATCACTTAGGGAATCTCTATACCGGGAGCTACCCAGTGCAGAGACAATCGATAGGTTATCCTATCGTTCTCACAAATACCTGGTCTTCAACACCGGTCTTCAATTGCTATCCATATACGACGTATCACTTATTCGGAATGGGTTATTGTAACAACCCGCATATCTATCGATTCTATATTTAAATATTTTATTTAAATATTTTATCGTTAGTCGGATGTTAGTCCGAAAAGCTACTTTTTGCATACGGTCAAATTAGGACTCGAGACCACCCCCATTGAGTTCAAAATGACGTTTGCGATCTTTTTGAGTGTAAACTTCGATATGTTTGGAGATAGTGAAATTTTCAACACTTTTTCCCGCCTTTGACTTTGGTTTGGACTGCACCCCTTTAGTTCAGCCCAACCATCTTCCTCACTCTATCAAAACACTTCAAGCTTTGTCAAAAATGGTGGTGGGAAGTGGAAATTAAAACTCCAAACACAAATTCTTTTGCAAATCCGAGATTCAACATCAAATTCACGTGAAGACCATTGATTCAAGCTTGTTGGTGTTCTTGCTTTGCTCTCAAATCTCCATCTTCATCAAATTCCGTGAAAAGGTGAGATTTTTGATCTCACATCTTACCTATATCTATCTTGGACTGTTGGGAATGATCCTCTATTGCATTTGTATGAATATCTGCCTTTGGATTGCATTGGATTGGAGAAAAACTATAAATTTTGGCGTTTTGGTGAGTTTCTGGCCTTAAGTCGTTTCTGTTCATCGTTGAGTCGTTCGCGAGTTAAAGTGATGAGTCGTTCACGAGTTACTGGCTTGAGTCGTTAGCGAGTTAAAGTGATGAGTCGTTCACGAGTTACTGGCTTGAGTCGTTCGCGAGTTAAAGTGTTAAGTCGTTCTGGGTGTTCTGCCTTCGCTAGGTCGTTCGCGAGTTAAGTGCTAAGTCGTTCGCGAGTTAAGTGATAAGTCGTGCGCGAGTTAAGAGTTAGGTCGTTGCCTTCTGCTACCTCGTCCTGGCTTAGGTCGTACTGGGATAAGTCGTTAGGTCGTATAGACCTTAGCTCGTAGCTCGTATGGCTCTTAAGTCCTAGGTCGTTGGCTTTTAAATCGTTAAGTCGTAGGTCGCTGCTTCGACTAAGTCGCTAGGCCTTGCCAACTCCGCTAGCTCGCAACTGTTAAGTCGTATGACCTTAAGTCGTAGGTCGTCCCCGACCTAACTCCACTAGGTCGTTCCAGCCTTAGCTCGTAGCTCGAATTGAAGCTTAAGTCGTTCGTTCCACTAAGTCGTTCAAGGCTTAGGTCGTTAAGTCGTTCATTCCACTAAGTCGTTCAAGGCTTAAGTCGTAAGTCGTTCGCGAGTTAGTACTTGGCCGTTTTATCAGAATTTCTACTTTGATGGTTTTGGGATTGACTTCTTTGGACTTTACTCACGTCTTCGAACGTGAATTGATTTGTTCTACAATCGTTTTATGACTTGTCACTTTAAAGATATATGAAGGTTTCAATACTAATAGTAAATATCAAAACTCTTTCATCAAAGCGATTTCAACACTATTTTAAATATCTAAAGTTCGTTTTCCAAACCGATTTTCAATCTACTAGTATATACAAGCCTTTACTTCACTCGAATGAGAAATCGACTTAAACGACTTAGTAAAACGAGTGGTATGAAACGCTTGCGTTCACTTCGTCGGTTAGCTCTTGGACTTGTTCGATTGAACCCTTTTCGTGACAATTTCCTAGTGAAGATTTACAGCTTGTTCGTAAATATTTAAGTTAAGCAAATGGTTATGGGACATGAAGCTAAACTCATATATTTACTAGCTTGGTGTGATTGACACTTCTCGCTGATCATGATGATCATTTTATGATTTAGACTAGCAATTGTGCGATGTCTCTTTGTTTGCAAGGTAAGACTAGACCGCAGTAGTGTGATTCCGACTCACACACATCTCTTTGTCCGCAAGGTTAGTCTAGGCCGCAGTAGTGTGATTCCGACTCACACATATCTTTTTGTTTGCGAGGTTAGGCTAGACACCACTTGTGTGATTCCATTCACACATACCTTTTTGCTTTTTGGTTAGCCTAGGCCTCAATCAGTGTGATTCCGACTCACACATATGGGGTAGCTCCCCATGGTCTTCGGACCATCATGTGATAGGCCTCTTTCTTTTTTTTATGATTTCTGGATTTCTTGTTTGATTTCTGGATTTTTATGTCATTGACTTGTTATGAGTACAAGTTTAGGGTATGATGCCCTCTTTGGATCTTTGAGAAGATTCTCGTGATATTGATCATTTCTCATCGGTTGATCTCCTGTTGATCATCATTTTCATACTTATAGTAGTATGTCAGTATGGATATTCTATGTTTATGCCATGTCTTTTATTATATATCATGTCATCTGATATTTATAGTTAGACTGATCCGTTTATTATTTTCTTAAATAATACTCGGGTCAGACCGAGATGTTACAGGTGCTTCTGCTTGACTTCCTTCCGGGATTTGCTACTCTGACTTTTGGCTGACTATTTAGTTTAGCACTTTTTTGTTGTATACACTTGAGATATGGACTCATAGTTGTATTCTTTTGGTATAGCACGTGTTGTTATTCTTTTGTATTATTGTGGAACTTTTTGACCACTACTCTGATGTACACTTTCATGTGTTAGTTATATATTCATATCTTCTTCCGCCTTTGTGATATGGATGTCTGTGACTGCTATGTGTTATGTTTATTTCTATTTTTGTTTCCGAAGATTATTTTATAGCCACCATGTGATAATCAATTACATGGATGGTCGCTCCTCAACAGCCTTATTCTCCGCGCTAGTTGACAGCACTACATCGTAGTGTCCTTGGCTAGCGTGGGTATTGAGGTGGGGCGTCACAGTTATATGACACAAAGGTCCTTTCCCGGCTAAACCGAATAGTGA
Organism: Allium fistulosum; assembly: GCA_030737815.1. Classification (NCBI taxonomy): domain Eukaryota; kingdom Viridiplantae; phylum Streptophyta; class Magnoliopsida; order Asparagales; family Amaryllidaceae; genus Allium; species Allium fistulosum. Next base: position 156,063,019 of record CM060908.1, on the reverse strand, counting down.
GCGCAATATTTTAAAACATATGGATATTGGTATTTCAGTTGAGTCACAATTTATTACCCAAAAATCTTTCAAATGGTTTAAACACATTACCATTTTAAATCTGTTAAAAATAAATAGATTCAATTCACAAAGTTCACCCAGTTTCACAAAGATCTATTCACATATTTTCCAAATCAATTTCCATTTCAATTTAATTAACTCGTTAAATCTTTAAATCAAAGATTTAATTCATAGCTTTCAAAACAATTCCATTTCGAATGGTTTAAACAAATCACCATTTTAAATCTGTTAAAATAAACAGATTCAAGTTCATAGCTTTCAAAAAAAAATTCACTCATAACTTGGAAAACCATTTTTCAATTCAAACTTGAAATTCTTTTAACTTAAATTGGAATTTTATTTCTTATATGAAAGCTTTTATTCTTTGAAAACAAACAGTTTTCATTTCGGAAATATGATTCATTTATACGAGTTAAAGTTCTTGGGTTAAATTCAAATTCTCAAAATTATACTTTTAAAATGGTTTAAATTCATATAAACACGTTTATGATATCTTTAACCATAATTTCCAATCATGGAATTCAATTCCAAATTTTGAATTCAAATTCAAATTGAATTATTTAAATTTCAAGATATTCAAAATATCTTTAAAACTCCTTTCAAAAGCTTTAACATTTAACCCAAATCCATTTCAAAAATCAATTGAAATTAAAATTTCAATTTCAAAAATATTAAATTCAAACCATCTGTGACTCAACCGATTTTCTTTTGAAATCCATATTTGTGTGTGTAAGAGTGTAGTCCAGGGGTTTCACACACAATAGTGCAACATTACAAATCATCACATCATCACAGGTTCAAATACAACGATATATTTGATAAGCGATATAACAACGCTTATCTTTTATTCACAGATCATAGATATATATATCACAGATAAATAAATTACTTATCATCCCAGATAAATAAATTACACTACAAATCATAACACAAATCAGGATATATCATAAAGCATCACACATAAGGGATATCAAACAATTCAAAGCATTCTATCAGGTCCAAACATTCATAGATAAACTTATTAATCAACTGATTTATTTAAATCAGATGTATTAATTATTAATCCGGGTTAATTATCATAAGTTAATTACAAATTATTTGAAATAATTTCCCTTTCATCATTTATTTGTTAACCTTTAATTATTAACTAATCATTCTTAATTAATGAATCAATTAATCTTTAATTATTAAATTAATCTTAATTAATCACAATCTTTAATTAATTCTTTAATTATTAACAAATAATTATACTCAAGTTACTAACCATCATTCAATTAATTACATTCAGTAATTATCTATTAATTACTTCTCTAAGTAATTATATTTCCAAAATTATCAAGTGATTATTCTAGATTAATAACTAGTTAACTTGAACTAATCCATTTAGCTCAATTAATTATGCTGAATGATTAATTCCTTAATTGCTTATATTAAGTAATTACACTTAACAATTCCACAAATGGTTCTTATCAATTTAATTAATCTAAATTTATTGTTAAAATTAATCATTATTGATTATACAATGATTAACCATTAAGAACTCATTCTCTAATGAAATTATAAATCATTAAATCTTCATTACTTAAAGTAAAGCTCATTCATATTTATAATTTAATTATTATTCACAATATGTTTGAAACATTTTTTCAAATTTCCTTATAAATTCCAATTTTTTTCTTTTCAATACTTAACAATTTTAAGTATTAAAACAATTTAAATTTTAAAACTTTATTTCCCAAACTAAATTTCCAAACTAAACTGGAATTAATACTCATACTTTGACTTAAAATTCAGTTTAGACCTTGGTTTATAAAATTTAAATTTCAAAACAAAACAGGTTTAAAACCTGAAACAAATTCTACCCGAGCCTAACCAGCCTCTGCTTCGAGTAAACTACTCGAATTACCCGAGAAAACTTCAAGTTTTCCCCTGCTCTTCTTATTTTTTTAAACTTCGTTTGATTCGAAATTTTAAAATCCTGCTACTTAAGCAACCCGAGCTACTCACGAAAAATACTCGAGCCAAACACATCTTTTCTCGAGCCAAACCCGAGACCAACTCGAGTTCCCTTCTTCTTCCTCAATTCAACAACACCCTGACACACTGATGCACACGTACACGTACACACATCACTGCCGCACCTCCGACCATCACCGAGACCTTCGGCACGTCGCCGACCATCTCCCCTAACCATTCGACCACCCAGTTTAACGACCGCACCTAAATATCGAAATATAGCAACTTGAAACCCACTGAAACAAAACTGGGTCACCCAAGATCGCCTCGTATTGCCACCTCCGGCCATAAGAAATCACACGATCACATCTAGAGCCGCACCGACTAACCATGCATCGATTCCCCCTGCTCCGATCACCTCCGGTCCACTAACGACATCGCAGCAACCTGGAAACCAGCATCAACCAAAACTTGGTCTAAAACCCTAAACCCACCTTGTCCGGCCACCATGATGATCAGGAAATTCACCCTCCATTTTTCCTGAGATCCCCGACCTCCAATCTTCCTTCAGCCATAACCACGACCTCCCTCACCTTATCGATCACCAGGAAATGCCAAAAGTACCAAAACCGTTCAACCCGCAAGCTCTCACCATTTACTCAACTAAAAATCATGATTTTTCTTTTAAAAATCATAGTTTCCAAAAGCAAATCATATTATATAAATGAATCAAGAAATTAAGATACTTGAATTTTGACATGCATTTAAATTTTACTGTATTTCCTAATTTCCAGAAAATAATTTAATTAATTATGCTTAAAATTAATTTTAAAACTTAAAACATGATTATACAAACAGGTTTTGTTTGAACCTTAAAGCCAAAAGAGGATTAGAGTGAGAGATTTTGAATTTTTTAACAAGTTTTGTAACCTGTAATGTAAAATCAGAGGCAATATGCCTGTTCAACAGACATGCACATGTATATATTCATTTTTGTATAAATGCAACCATATTTCACAGCTTCACTTCAATATAAATCACTACATCCATTTTATAGATCAGATCAAAGAAGTTTACTCACAGTTGTTTTCCATAAAAATGAACAGAGAGCAATTGTTGTTGGAAACTGCAGTTTGAATCTCCTGTAACTCCTCCCTGCTTTTGATCTCTGGTTGTAGTTGATTTGTTTGATGTTTAAGTTGAAGTTTTCGTTTAAGTTTGAAATTATATTCATTTCAGATTTGCTTTGAATGATGGACGAAATTGAAATGAGAAGCTTGATATAAAGAAGAGAAGTTTTACTGGGTGATGTATTATCTTGTACAGGGTGATAATTTGTTTGTACAATATAAATCAGAGATTTTTTTTCCATTTTGGGGCTGATACATTTCGAGTTGACCTTGTTTATGCTAGCATTAAATGCTTAAGTCCTTTATGTCTTCATATGTTTGCTTGTTTTGTATTTAAATGATTTGTTTACTTCAGCCTACATACTTATGTTTGAATATAGTTCTTCTTTGAGGCTGAGATAATATGGTTGTGGTGGCTGCATTTATTACTTGTACAAATAAATATTTTTCTCATATCTTCCTTTGCAAGCTTCACTATATATATATTGTTTGTTTACACTTGAGTATATATTTGCTTTTGCAAGTTTATTCCTATCTTTTATATGTTTTGTTCATAACCATTTATTTTTTTGTTCCTTGTTTACTTCCAGGTTTACATGTTTACATTTCAACTTGTACATGAATATGATTTATTTGTTTTGCTTTGGCCTTATCACTTTGTAGTATACATGAGTTCTATATTTTTTTTCTTTCTTGCTATCTTCTTTTGCTTTATATTGTTACATACTTGAATATATTTTATCCTTTGTATTTTGTCTTATTACTTTAAAACAAAAATGAATTCCCATAGTTAGTATGTTGGTAGGATTGTAGCCAATGTATTTTTGTTTATACTTGTCTTTGTAATACTACTTTATAATATAAACAATTTCTATTTTAATTTGTTGTTAGATTTTATCAAATGTTTTACTTTAATACTTTATAGTTTATATAATTTATCTTATATATCAATGTTTTTATTTTTATTCATAGCTTAAGTATTAATTATTACTTTATAAAATAAGTGAACTTCTATTTTAATTTTACTTTATATTTTTATCCTTTATTTAAATCTATTTCTAGTTTAAATATTTATTATTATTTTTACTTTAATACTAATTATATTGTATTTCTCTATATATATTTATTTTATAAACCATTTACTTGAAATTTAAATTCAAATGATTTAACACATTTTTTATTTGGATTCGGGGAAACTCGAATCAATTTATCACTTAATTTTACAATTTTTATTCAAAAATGAAATAAATTAACAATTTAAACTTAATTAAAATTCGGGGTCGTTACATAAAATTCCTTGGGATTTGAGTTTTTTATGCTGGTTTTATTAGGCTAATCCGAGCATTGTTTTCTTATAATGCTTAAGTCAGACCGAGCATATTTTCCAGATTAGCTTTAGATGCATTGGAGCTCAGGAGACGAACTAGAGGCCAAGACATATCTACATATTTCTTTATTTTCCACTATTTGTTATTGTTGTAGATATCAACAAATTGTAAGAGCAGGTTGTTATAACTTTCCAAGCTGATAATAAGTTAGTGTACTCTGATGGATTTATTATCTAAAAGTTTTCTTTTGTAAAGATCATTGTTATATTATAGATTATTCATTGCGATATGAGATTATATGTTATTTAGTTTCTTCTAGTCTTCTTTCTTCTTATTTCCCCTAACTATCTGTCTTTCCAACACTTGATTGTTCAGCATGTGAATATCGTGGATGTATTACTGTCAACTTCTGAGGGTCGAAAATGAGGATCATTACTTTGGTATCAGAGTTGAAGGTTAAATGAGAACCTTGGCTTTGGTGGGGTAATCTCGTTACAGATAGGGTAAGTGACTCTCTAGAATGAGTCTGAGTGTATCATATAAGAGCACGTATTTGTTAGTGATATAAAAATGTTTTATGTTGTGTTAATTGATCTATTAAGTGGCTTATGAATTCTGGTCAATGCGTCTAACCAACGTTATCAATAAGGTTCCTAAACACTTGAATAAGATCAACCGACATAGTACTGTTTTAAAATTGGTAAATGAAATAATTTTACCAAGGAATATAGTTTATATATACAAAAATGATATTCAAAATAGTATAGTACTTTTTGGTGCTTATTTTAATAGGAAATGATAATATTATATTATTATCATTTAGGATTTGGCTTAGTCATGCTTGTCCGGTTTGAGCATTGACTGTTGTTGAATGTTATAGGTAGCTTCCTTTTTTTAAACAATGGGTTTTGTAAATAGAAAATAAAGGAACATTGAAATGAACACCTTGTGAATTAAGTTTCATAATTTGATTATAAGGTGTTCGATGTTAATATAAGGCTAAGGATTTGGTTTAATAAAAGATGTTTATTAAGGTTAGAATATTTAGAAATGATTTTATATAAGAAAATGAATTTATAAAATTGGTTTATAAGATGTGACTTATAAATAAATAAAATTTAAGTAGAAAACTTGAGGACTTAAGTCTCGTTGTTTTTAGAAAAATGATTTTCGACGTTTTGAAAAGTAATAATAGTATTATTTGGAACTATTTTTGGTAAGAAAAGAGAATTTTTTGGGTATAGAAATTTTAGGTAAGAAATATTTTCTTTGGATTGGTTTGGGTAACAAGTTTCGATTTTTTTTATGACAATCTGAATAATTTTCTAAGTGACGATCGGATATTTGCTTAAGCGAATGTTATGTGGCGCTTAGTAAATTATTCTCTTTATTACTGTATGATCGAAACTAGTATAAATCCAAATGAACCCAAAACAAGTTGGTAATAAATATTTTGTTGAAAATATGTAAAGTATTGTTTTAAAAGGGAGGATTTTGAAATAGAAGAATTGTTTTAAGTTAACTTATTCGAGTGGTCTGAAATTAACTTAAAAGGGTAAGGGATGTGTTCGGATGGTAAACACTTCTCTTCAGTGTTGCCCTTCTTGGTAAAGAAATGTATGATACTGTTTGGTAGTGCCTGGTTCCTTAGTATCATTTCGGGGATACTCAAGCTATATGTATATTTTATATGGATTAAACATATAGTATAATTTCAAAATATTTTTGAAGTAAAACCCGAGTATTTGGCTCCTAAGTTTTCAGGATGTAAAGGTATCTTGATTTAAAATGGTTAATAAATGAAGTTTTAAAATTGATTAAATTTAATAAGAAGGTTTAATGAACTTGTTTTTATTAAACAGTGTCTTTTGGATTTTAACACTTAGGAGGTTAAATAGTATTTAATGATATTGGGCCGGCTAATAAACACCTTTACCTTAGAGGTGTCCAAGAAAAAGTAGACTTTAGGACGAAGTTTGGATACCAGCATCATACTCTTCTTAGCTACTTACCAGACTGAATGGTAAAGAGGTTGAATTGGTCGAATCAGTTTCAAAGACCTAAAATTATTTTATGCCTACATTTGAATAGTTAAAAGTGAATAGAATTAAAAATCAGATGTTATATATACACTCTTAGGATATAGGAGGTTATTATCCAAGTTAATAAATTTAGATGATTTTATCAAAGGTTTCATAAATAAGTTGTATTGCTTAAAAATGTTTGAACCTAAGTTATAATTATATGAGATGATTTCATAAATATTTATGGGAGGGTAAGAAGATAAATAGGTAAATAAGAACCTTTAGATGAGTACGTAGGTTGTACGTAGATCATTTCCTTTTCTCATATAATTCTCAATCAAAGATTCGAGTACATGACTTAAGGTGTTTTACACCATTCTGAACAAGGATTTATCACACGATTTTGATGGTGAGCACTTGATGAGGGTTCTTGATAGGGAACCAAAGTTTTCTATCATAGTATATGGCTATGTAAGGAGAATGGAGGTTTCTAGTCAAGAAGCCTGATCAAAGCCCGCATTTGTGAATTGGGTGAGCGATACTAGCTTGGAAGTGAAGTATGTAATCGAGTGGAGATCGAATCAGATTTTTCATGTAGATGATCTATGAATATCATGCAGACTTATGAATAGTATTGGGTGCTCATGTGGTGAAATTGCGAGGATGAAATTCTATTAAAGAGGGAAGAATGTAATGACCCGAAATTTTATCGCTTTGATTTGTGAAGATTTAATTAATTTTAAATATTCAAATTGATGGGTTTAATAATTAAGATAGCCCTCTTTTAATTTATAACTAATGATAGAAAATTCATTTTTGATTTTTGTTTACAAAAATAATTAGTTAAAAGGAAATTAGAAAATATGACAGGAAAGCTTTTTTCAAAAATTCAATTTTTCACTATTTAAAAGTTGTTAAAAAGGTTGTAAATTCCTTAATATATTTAAACACACACTTATTAAATTAATATGTATTTAATTAAGTGTGGTGAAGGTGTAAATATATGTGTACTTAAAGAAAAGATGTGACCATTTTCAAAGTATAAATTAAAAAAATGTAAATTATGTAATGTCACACTCACATCTCTTACACATAATTACACTTAAGGGTATTACATAATGGTTAAAAGGGTTTCACCCTTGGCTAACGTGTAAAGGAAGGAGGATGAGGTGGATGTGAGGATGTGGCAACATATTAGTGGAGGGTAAGTACTTAGGGCTATTTTGGTAATTTATTACTAAATCAATTTTATTTTTATTTTCTTTCTTTTTCAAAGTTATCTTCTTCTTCCTTAAGCTTTTCCATTCTCTTTTTGGCTTCCAAAAATATTTTCAAATTTTAAAAATCACATTTTTCCCTCTTTAAACACTTAAAAATTGTTTCTTTCTTCTTCTTACACCTTGCTCTTCTTAAAACAAGTCCATAACCATCCTACTTCACTATGGACAAGACCCATCACCTCATGGATGAGTCCAAAAGTGCATAGGCCGAGCCTATTTGCTTTGTTTAGGTCCAAAAATCAAATTTTGCTAAAGGGTTTCCAAAGATCTAGGCTCTTTTCAAGTTTTTAAAAAGGTTTGCTTAAGTTGTTGAGTAAAAATCACGCCTACTTGGTAAAAACTGTATTTTTACTTTACGTTAGTATTTGTATGTATAATGGCCTGATTATTGGCTAGTTTTATGGTTTGGATGTTGTTTATATGGGTTTATATGTGCTTATATGTGTTTGAATGTGATATGTAGTTTAGATTTGAAAATAAGTCTAAAATTTGTGATCTTTGTGTGTGTGTTGGTTGTGATTGTGCTATAGACATGATGATGTAAGAGGATGCTAAGAAAAGTTAGCACTTTTGTAAGGTTTAGTGATAAAGAATCCTTATGAAAAACCTATGGGTTTAGTTTTAAAAATCAAATCTTTTTCAAAGCTTCAAACTTGTTTTACTTTTAAAAACACTTACTTTATATATACGAAAAGTTAGTGAGCTTTCAAAAGTAATAAGTTTTAAAGAAAGGCAAGAAACAATTTTTTTTAGTTATAATATCCATAGCAATAGCCGCTATGGATGTAGTTTTGCTAAAAAGCCAACTTCTTACAAATTAAGATCGTGTTTGGTTTGTTATTTTTAGTTTTGGATTTTCGTTCATATAAAAATGCACACGACACATTTAAATTGTCGAAAACGACCAATTTAGAAAACGAAGTTAACATACAAAATAGAAAATAACTTTTTTTTTATTTTCTGCATTTTGGAACATAACACAAGAATGTGAAACAATCCATTATTCTGTCATCCCTCTATCCCCTTCGTCCTCTCATCCATCTTTCTATAATCCATTCCGCCATCCCTCTATTCTTCTCATATTTGATATACATATTGAAAACCGAAAACAGAAAATTCATTTTTAAACCAAACACTACCTAAGTTTTTATACTTAAAACACTTTGGAAATGTTTTATAAAACTTGATAATAATGATTAAGAAGTTAATTAAAATTTATTAGTTAATTATTTATTAATTAAGTTTGGTAATTAATAATTAATTAAGTATTAAACATGGTTTATTAGTTATAATTAAATGGAGATTAATTACTAGTTAATTATCTTTTAAATGGTAAGATTAATTTTAATTAATTATTGATTAAGTAAGATTAATTTTAACTCATTATGAATTAAGTATATGATTTATTTTTAATTAATTATTAATTAAGTATATGGTAAATTATTAATTAATTAATTATTATAAGTGTTTAATTATTCTAATTATAAATTAATTAAGGGTTTTAATTTATAAATAAATTATATATTATAGGTTAATTATTTCTTAGTTGATAACTAAGTTAGTTAAGATTTAATTATGTTTTAAAAAAGGATTTAACTCGTCATTAATGATTTTTAAAGGGTTTAAGTTTTTAATTAATTTTCTTTCAAAAGATATTGTTTAAGTGCAACTTTTTTACAAAGAATAGTTTGAGCACAAGGGATTCTATTGTCGATACCATTAAGTAACCATACAAATGTGAAAAGGTTATACTAAACTTGACATCTATTAGCAGAATAAATCCCCCTTCTACTATAATTCAATTGTTTAATTATGTGGACATCTGTTAGTAGAATAAATCCATGTTCTTCTATATCAAACTTAATAGATTGTGAGGACATCTATTTAGCAAGACAAACCACAATCCTACTATTATGTTGTTTGGATATGTATCTGCCGGTTGGTTTGTATTGACATGGTATTCCCTGATTTGGTTATGAATTTTATTTACATATATGTTGGCTTATGTAAATAATAGTTATGTGACTTGAAAGTAAAATTTAATTAAGATGGTAACTTAATTTTGTACCATTGTGGTCATTAAGCCTCCTTTCAAATTTGTAAAACTTATGGTTTTAAATCGACTTTAATTCTATATCAATTCGAGGTTAAGTGTTTATAAATGATATTGTGAGTTGTCCAATTATTCTAATAAAGGTATTTACAAATGATATTTTGTAAATAATATTTTATAGAGGATTTATTTAAAAGAGATTTACGAATGATATTTGTAAATAGTTTTTTTAAATGGAATCTATAAATGGAGATTTATAAAAGGGTTTTTATAAATGATTTTGGAGATTTATAGAAGAGTTTTATAAATGATTTTTGGATATTTATAAAAGAGTTTCATAAATGGATTTAGAATTTAAGCAAAGGATATTTCATAAATGGAAATGACTTATAAAAAGGATTTATTGAAGAAATTTACAAAAGAATTGAAGGTGGGGTTTCCCTTAACTGACCTTCTTAATTATGGTGGTATGGACATTTGTTTTATGCTTAACAATGAGGGAATAGTGTTTGGGGTATCCTTATCTTTAATTTAAAATAACATTTCTTCGATCCTTTTAATATGATTTTGAAATGAGAAATCTTTCATAATGTTTTATGAATATACTTACTCCAGTGTGTAAATATATGAATGTATTGGTAAAGGTTTTGAAAAGAGATTTATTAAATGAAGATTTGTTTTTAAGACTTAGTGGTTACTATGAAAAAATTAAATCTTTGGATTATTGTTTGATTGATAGTTATATAACTGACTATCAAATCTTGACCTCTTTTGACTCAAGAAGTATGATTGTATATTCGAGTTCCCTGGTGAGGACTCAAATACTTGTTGCATACTTCCAAAGAATCAGAATTGAGTTAGCTAGAAATTGTCGCTTAGTGGGAAGACACCAATTTCGGATAAGTATGATTTATCTGAACCACCCTAAACTAATAACATTGTGTGTATCTTTATAAAGTATGCTATGGAATTATACTATTCTTCCCAAGGGTGATTCCAAAATGGAAGATAGTAAATGTTGAACTTTTGTTCGATCTCGAAACAACTTGTATGGACGAATGTTGGCATTGCATTTCTACCTGGAGGGCAGTGTTAGCATTCTAAGATGGTCTGCTATAAGGAAAAAGGTAATCGTGGCCTCTCAAGCCTCAAATCCCAATAGTGGCAAAAATAGGGTATGCCGCAAGGCTATGTGGATCGCTTCAATTAGGGTATGATCATCACCTTATCTAGAGTCGATATCTATATGTATGCTTGGGGCCCATTTGTGGTTGTTGATCACAACCAAGGGGTGATCATATTCGGTACTATCCAGTCAAGGGTAGGCCGATCTTGCTTGCAGAAGGTCCCGACAAGGCCCTTAGGTACATTTTATTTGGAGATGTACCTTTTGGAAGGTAATCTCTTACCTTGACATTATTGGAAATTCATTCTCCAATAAGAACCTTCGATTTTTGAGTGTATACCTATTATTGATGTCATATACATGCATCACATCTTCTTGGTTATTAAACACTTTAGACCCTAGACATTATTATAATATCACTGGATTTCTATAGAAAATGTTTTGGTTAAAGTAAGGTAAAAATCCATCCGTACTTTTATGCCGCATGGTCTAACGAGATACCCTTGATTTTAAAGGATTTCATAAGTTGTAATAAATAAAATTCCTTAGGATTTGAGTTTCTCACATTGTATCTACCAGACTAATCAAGACTTTGTTTTCTTATAATGCTCGGGTAATACCGAGCATATTTTCTAGATTAGCTTTGGATGCATTGGAGCTTAGGAGATGGCTGGATGCCAAGACATATCTACATAATTCTTTATTTTTTGACGTTTGTTATTGTTGTAGATATCAGCAAATTGTAAGAGCCGGTTGTAATAACTGTCCAAGCTAATAATAGGTTAGTGTACTCTGATGGATGTATGTATATAAATGTTTTCTTTTGTAATGATCATTATTATATTATAGATTATTCATTGCGAAGTGAGATTCTGTGTTATTTAGTTTCTTCTTGTCTTCTTTCTTCTTCTTTCCCTTAACCATCTGTCTTTCCAACACTTGGTTGTTTGGCACATAAACACCATGGATGTATTAATGTCGACTTTTCGAAAAGGCAAATCATTACATTATTAAAGATATATGTTATTATATGCATATATGTGTATGTATGTTATCCCACCTTTTAAACAAGCAGTATATAGACAAACTTGACGAGTCAAACTTCAAAGTTATCAAGGCAAAATGCCTGAAGAGATAGCCCAAGAATCTAGAAACCAACCCAAGCCAAAAAGTACATGGATCCACCTAAATGGTGGGTCGACATTGGTCCAACTCCCTTGAGTTGTACAACTCCAACTCCTTCGAGTTGTACCTATCCAACTCCCTCGAGTGTACCGATCCAACTCCCTGGATTTGTACTAATCCAACTTTCCTCCACTAATAGGTCCCATCTCCTGCCTACGCACTCTACTCGATGCTAGATGCCTACTCCAAGTGTGTTTTGGTGATACAATGCAATTCTCAATCGATCTCCATGAACTCTTGGATCAGCAACTCTGTTCTTCCACTACTCCATCATTTAGATTCCAAAAAAGCTAACATTGGTTCAAACAACTATGAAATCACAAAGCTAACCACAAGACGAACCAAAGTAAAGAGTTCAAGATGACCAGATTGGCCATCTTTTGAGTCGGTACCGAACCAAGCCCTTGGAGTCGTACCAACCCGTATAAGTTAATGATGTGGCATCCTATATTGGTGGAGAAATAGTCTAAGTTGTGGAAAACAAGGTGGAGATCTTCTGGGTGAGATTTTAGGCTCCTTATCTCTATAAATAGGAAGGTAAGGCTTATTTTTAAGGATCTTTTGGCTCTTACTCTCCTTTCTCTAATTTCTTGTAATCTCTGTTGGAGTTGTACTGACCCATAAGAACTTCAGCCTCCAGTCAGAATATAAGCAATCAAAATCATTAATAGGATGTAGGTCAAGATTAGCTGAAACACTATAAACTCTATGTGTACTTTCTTACTCATTTTTCATTTATTTTCTTTACTTTTTATTCTCTACTCAATCTATTAGGTGTTTGTTCCAATTTTGGTTCAAACATTTTGGTGCATTTATTGAGAGATCGCTAAAATTCATTTATTTAGGATTTGAAAAGGATCGGAATGATAAGACAATAAACTAAGTGGATTGCTGTTAGAGGAAATCAACAAAGGGTAGACAAGAGGCATCCTTAGGAGCTAACCCTACATCGATCTGGATAATCAGGGATGAGATGGAAACCATGATGAATAGATTGAAGGATAGGATGATTAATCACTAAGAAGAGATGATGGAGAATTTCTTCAGGAGAATGGGATAGATGTGCTGGAGCTATTGCAAATCAGAATCATAGGCTAGAAAGCAGGCATAAGTTACTAGAAGAGGAGTAGAATGACCCAAGACAAACCCCGAGCCAAACATACGGGTCGGTACCGACCCACAGGCACAGGTCGGTACCGGCCCATAGGCACAGGTCGATACCGACCCATAAAGGCTCGGTGGCTTCAATCATCCTAGCCTAGGAAAGAACGATACGAGACCTAGAGATAATCCAAATCGAAATACGAATGTATGACAACAGGAGCTAGAATTAGAAGCTTGCGGTTGGAATGGAGGGTAGAACAAAGTTGTGGATCAGAGTCTTCCATTGGATGGCAGCCCCATGCCGGGATGGATTGGAGTAAGGTTTGATTCCTTTAGCCTGACGTTAAACAAATGATGTAGTATAACCTCAGGTCACTCATACATGTACGGGATCCTAAAAGGTCCCTAAGCATGCTCTAAGTTAGATGCCTGGGATGACTGATTAGGATAATAATAACCTCAGACCACTTACATGTGTAAGAGACCTAGATTAGTCTCTAGGTATGCTCTGAGTCGGATATTCGGAATGAACACATAGGATTTTTGCTTATTTGACTTTTGAAAAATCCACATTGATTGATGTGACTGATAATTATCGCTTTAAAGTCATGTTCGGAGGGACGGGACTGGTTTGCAAGGTGCAAGTTCCCTCGTCAGAGCACGAGCATATGGACTTGCACGAATTGATCGCTTTAAGTCCCATCCGAAAAGACGGGACCGGAGTGTAAAAAGTAAGTCACCTCGCCGAAGCGTGAGCTGATGGGCTCCCTTGTCGTTGATTCCCCTCGCGGAGAGTGAGCGGATTGGGATCAGCAAGGGTTCGGAGATACCATGGACTTGGATCACATTATTTCCTATTCAGAGAGATGGGGCTGGAGTGTAGGAAGTAAGTCCCCTCATCGGAGAATGTGCTGATGGGCTTGCTTGGGTTGAGTCCCCTCAGTAAAGAGCGAGTGGATTAGGCTCAAGAAGGGTCCGAAGAGACCATGGATACGATTGTTTGCCCTGAACGACCATGGATTTGATTATCAGTCCTAAATGGCCATAAATTTGATTAACGATCCAAAGAGATCGCATATTTAACTATTGGCCCTATACGGCCATAAATTTGATAAACAATCCGGAGAGATTGTGGATTTAACTATCAACATGAACGACAACAAATTTGATTACCTATCCAGAGAGATCGTGCATTAAACTGAATATAAAACAATCCGGAATGAACGGAACTAAGAACAAAAATGGATTTGATGAAAGGATTTGAACGCCTTGTAATTAGAATAGAATTGACAAATCCTGGATGAACACATGGTGATTTTGATATGTGATGTAATAACTCCAAATGAAATCAGAATTGTGATGATATATAGATAACACTTAGGTGGAGTCTAGAATCTTAGGTTATGACCGGTTTGGAACGACACGTGATTGACAAGAGAATCCAAAGGAACATGATGATTTGCAATAGCTTGATTGGCTGGCAACTGAGAAATTCAAATACTAACATCTCATCGAAACCTACATTTGTTCTTGAATAAAGCACATGTTTCATTTGCAAGGCATCCTTGAACAAACTTAACGAGTCAAACTTCAAAGTTATCAAGACAAGACGGCCAGACAGATAGCCCAAGAATCCAGAAACCAACCCAAGTCAAAAAGTACATGGATCCACCTAAGTGGTGGGTCGGCACCGGTCCAACTCCCTGGAGTTATACCTATCCAACTCCCTGGAGTTATACCAATCCAACTTTCCTTCCCTAGTAGGTCCCATCTTTTGCCTACGCACTCTACTCAATGCTAGAAGCCTACTTCAAGTGTTGTTTGTTGATCCAATTCAATTCTCTATTGATCTCCATGAACTCTTGAATCAACAACTCTATTCTTTCATGACTCTGTCATTAGGCTCTAAAACAAGCTAACATTAGTGCGAAAAATTGTGGAATCACAAAGTTAACCACAAGACGAGCCAAAGAGAAGAGTTCAAGATGACCAGATTGTCCATCTTTTGGGTCGGTGCTGAGCAAGCCCTTGGAGTCGTACCAACCTATATAAGTTGATGAGGTGGCATCCTAATTTGGTGGAGAAATGGTCTAGTGCATGGAAAATGAGATGGAGATCTTCTGGGTGAGATTTTAGGCTCCCTACCTCTGTAAATGGGAAGGTAGGGATAATTTTTTAGGATCTTTTGGCTCTTACATGCCTTTCTCTAATTTTTGGTAATCTCTATCGGAGTTGTACCGACCCCTAAGAACTTCCGCCTCCAAGTCAGAATATAAGCAACAAAATCATTAATAGGATGTAAGCCGAGATTAGCCGAAGCATTATAAACTCTATGTGTACTTTCTTACTCATTTTTCATTTATTTTCTTTACTTTTTATTCTCTACTCAATCTATTGGGTGTTTGTGCCCATTTTTTATTCAAACAATGTATATGTTTTTTCAACAAAAATCCTTTTCTTTATGTGTGTTTAAATTAAATTTTAATACGTGGTATATATAAACATAAAGATTATATATATATATATATATATATATTAATAAGAAAATAATATAATATTATATATAATGAAAAAAACTTTAACATATATGTGTATATATTAATAACTTATGTA
Source organism: Allium fistulosum (assembly GCA_030737815.1). Classification (NCBI taxonomy): domain Eukaryota; kingdom Viridiplantae; phylum Streptophyta; class Magnoliopsida; order Asparagales; family Amaryllidaceae; genus Allium; species Allium fistulosum. The sequence goes on along the minus strand of CM060908.1, from coordinate 156,047,160 downwards.
TCATTTAATTTATATTAAAATAGAATGTGTGTGTGTGTGAGTTTCAAATTATAAACATTAATTATTCTTTTATGATCGAAATATGATAGTAAATAAATTAATTTAAAAAGACTTCAAATTGTTTGTCATAGTATAACTAGTCAATTACATGTCTTATTACAAGCCATTTCCTCCTCAAAGTATTTCTCTTTTCTCCTTCTAGCTTGGCTTAATAGGCAAAGCTATAAGCTTTTACTTTCTCTAGTGGAAGCCAATGATTATGCTTGGTATTGTATGCCTGGAATAAGAGAATAATGTGGTATTTATAGCCTCTAAAAGGCTTGAAAATACATAAAATATTTCAACTTTTTTCTCCACTTTTTCTCCTTGATAAACTGTAATGATCCTGAACTCGGCCTTCGAAAATCGACACCCGTACTTCACTTGTACTCGAAATGCCGCAGATTCAAACGCCAAATCAGGCTCACTGGAGCTTATAACACCATTAAGTATAACAACACAGCGAAAGAAAGAAATAAAAGATATCATATACAACTCCAATGAATACAATATCCAAAATGATATACAACAATAATATCAATATGATACAACAATATCAGAGATAAATAATGATACAGTGGAAATATATCAGTAGAAGAGATGACTCCAAATGATCTGAAAAGAGAATGAGTCCAACGACTCCAACATCTAGCTCGAACCACCATCACCATCCACAAAGGTAAGCAACATCAATCATGGACTCCAGACACTGAACTAGCTCCAGATAATCCACTAAACCTGACTATCTGAAAAACCCAACTCTAGACTACCCGTGTGGAAAATTATGGGCACCCAAAGTTTATGAAGGGAATAATAAACTCCGAGTCAGTCGTGGGACTGGTGTGAGTAACAAAAATAGTTTATCTTTAAAACAACAACAAAAGAATTTTAAACATTGAAATCCGCAATGCTTTTGGAAAATGAAACCACCATAAGGCCTCCCGCCACACACACAATGCAACCACAGAATTGGAGGAGATTTCTTCTTATGATAGTCAAACATGCTTACTACGAAAACCAAACTCTTTTGATATTATTACTAGTGCATCGTGGAAAACATTTCGAAAGTATAATATTAATCTTATCCAGCATAGACATTTCGCACTTATGCCTACTATAGCTACTATGTTCAATAGCAGGTTACCGCCACATTCCATAGCAGGTTATACAACTAAAACCGTACAAGGATCATATTGTTTCTTTGGATTTTCCAACAAATGGTCAGGTTAAGAAACTTCCTACTACCACATGGGAACGCCTCTGGAGGGACGCCCCGAGAACCACCTGGCTCTCTGCCAACACAAGGCCGGTTACCCCCTTCCCGGGTAGTAAACCTGAGATATTCCACCCTCGGTCCTTTGGGACCTTTATCCGAGACGTCTCGATCACAAAGCAACAATCACACAGAGTAAATGAGATTGGAGCAACCACACAGGTAAATATCTGGGCTCCATACCATGATACCACCTTTTTCTAGAAGGAATGGACATACCCTAGGGGAGCTACCCCTGAAACCTTGCCGCATCTTTCCTGTTTCGACCATTTTCGGTTTGTGAGGTCCGATGAGGTATCGTCCACAAAGCTACGCTTTGCACGAAAGCCATGCATTGATCAACAAATGATCAACATCACACAGCAGCACTCAGCATGCCACACTACCAAATTGGGAGTATATCACTGATAACCTTCAACTACATAACCTCTGAGCTCGTACGTCTCAGAGAAGGGTGTTAAGCTAAGAGAATAAACCTCCGCTACCAAACAGAAATGTATTTGAAAGAAATCAGCTCTATATCTCAAAGTGTAGTGTTAGACATACAACCATACAAGTCTGTTCCGGGTTTGAACAGAACCAAAGGCACTTCGAAAGAAGCCCTTACAAATCCGGATAATTTCTAATCACGTCCGGACTTCCCATCACAAAGGGTGATAAAATCTCTATACCGGGGACCAGTCGATGCAGAGACATTCGACGAGTTGTCCTTTCGTTTTCGAAAATATCCGGTCTTCACCACCGGTCTTCAAATGCTACCCATATAACGTCGTATCATTATTCGGAATGGGTTATATGACACAAAGGTCCTCTCCCGGCTAAACCGAATAATGAGCACAATATTTAAAATCATATGGATATTGGGGTTTCGATTAAGTCACAACTTTATTACCCAAAATCTTTCTTTTATATGGTTTAAACACATTACCATTTTAATCTTTTAAACAAAAAGATTCATTTCACAAAGTTCACCCAGTTTCACAAAGATACATTCATAGATTTTCCAAATCAATTTCCATTTTAATTTGGATTAAGTCGTCCAATCTTTAAAACAAAGATTTAATTCATAGCTTTCAAAACAATTCCATTTCGATCTTTTATACAAAAGGTATACTTTTCCAATTTCAAAACAAAGTTCAACAATCTTTCACAAAGGTTTATTCATAACTCGGAAAACTATTTCCAATTCAACTTGAAATTCCTTTAATTAAATTGGAATTTCATTCCTTATATGAAAGCTTTTATCATTTGAAAACAAATAGTTTTCATTCCAGAAAATCTGATTCATTTATACGAGTTAAAGTCCTTGGGTTAAATTCAAATTCTCAAAATCATACTTTTCAAATGGTTTAAATTCATATAAACACATTTATAACATCTTTAACCATAATTTCCAAACATGGAATTCAATTCCAAATTTTGAATTCAAATTCAAATTAAATTATATAAATTGGAAAAGCTTCACCAAGTTATTCAAAATAAATTTTATCTTAAAAACTCCTTTTCAAAAGCTTAACATTTAAACCCAAATTCATTTCCAAACTCAATTGAAATTAAAATTTCAATCTCAAAAATATTAAATTTAAATTATCTGTGACTTAACCGATTTCCTCGTGAAATCCATATTTGTGTGTGTAAAAGTGTGGTCCAGGGGTTTCACACACAATAGTGCAACATCATTCAATCATCGCAGATTCAAATAATTCAATATATTTGATAAGCGGTATATCTATAACGCTTATCCTTTATTCACAGATCACAGATATACATATATATCACAGATAATGAATTGCAGTCATCCCAGATAAATAAATTACAGTACAAATCACAACACAAATCAGGATATATCACAAAGCATCACATATCAGGGATATCAAACAATTCACCCATTCAATAAAATCCAAACATCCGTAAGTAGGATCAATTTAATTATCTGATTGATTCAAATCAGATTAATTTCTATGAATAAATTTGCTAGTCATGGTAAATTACTAATCAATTTATTACAAAACAGTTAATGAATTATATTTTAATTAATCATTAATTAACCCTTAATTAATTACTTAAATGATTATCTCTAATCACAAATTGATTTCATTGAGCAATTATACTTTAATCATTTAATTAAACAATTCTAATCATTTAATTACTTTTAATTAAGTAATTATCTTCAAGTAATTAATTACCTTTAATTACTTATATTAATTAATCTTAATTAATTAATCATTCTTTAATATAATTACCCAAAGTAATTATCCCTTAATTTCATTAAGTAATAATTTTTTTATTAATTACATTAAGTAATCAATTTTATTAAGTAATTAACCTTAATCATTAATTAATTAACCTTTAATTAATCACATAAATAAATTAATCATCTTGATTGTGATAACCCGGATTTTTGTACATCTGGTAATTGGATAATTAACCGATTTATTCAAATAAAATTCTGATAATAAAAGATATCTGGTTATATAAATGAGTTTGAAAATATAATAAAAATTGGATTATAAATATCTAGATAAATATTTGATAATCTCCTAATATAATTACCTAAAATTTTACAAATTAACCTTTTAAAACAAATAATAATGATTGTGTATATATATAGACATAAGAAGATTTTAAATAGAAAAATATTATTTTCAAACAAATTAAATATGTGTTGTTTAAATATATATATTTAAATGAGCTGATTTTAAATTGAATTTGGATTTGAATTTGAAATTCAAAAGATAAATATCTTAAAATAAATTGGATTTAAAAATAATATATATATATGATTTTATTTAGTATATAATTAGTTTTATATTAGTTTCTTTAAAAGATTTTGCAAATATAAATTAAGAAAATGTATTATCTAAATAGAAAATAAATATAAAGATTTATAAAAACATATTATAATAATTAACACATGCATAATTACAAGTGTAAATTAATTAAATCATGGAAATTACAAATGTAAGATAATTAACTCATGTTAATGACAAATTGAAGCAAATTAAACAAGTGTCAAAATTTATTTTATTTTCTTTTATTTTAAAAATTATTAAAAACAAGGCTATAAATATACATATACTCTCTCTTTCAATCTTTTTCTATCTTCATTTCAAAACTAAAAAAAGCAAAACCTGTAACACGCAAACCAGTAAATAAAAGTCATTTAATTCAAAGTAATCTCTCCACAATTCCAAAATCTAAAACAAAAGTAAACATAGGAGCTCTCAAATTCAAGTACAACTCAGATCAATACGCAAATCAAGTTAAGAAGCAAGATCAATTTCAGTTTCCAGTTTCAAAGATTAATCCAGCTTCCAGATTTCAAAAGTTTTCCAGTCTTCTTTGTTCTTAAGTTATACAGGTGAGTAAGCTCTTAAATCTGATATATCTTGAACTAGCATGCGATGATCCTTAAAGTATGATTTGAATTATGCTGTGCATGTTATTTAAAAATGATTTTTAATATATATATGTGTGTGAATATTTATATACAATGACTGGAAAATATGGAAAACAAGTTCCTGTTTAAAACTGAATCTGTGAGTAAAACTTCTAAAAAACTTAAAATATGTTTAAAATTTGGGTTGCATGTGATAAGTATTTGATGTAAGTTGTGAAATGTGTTTGTATGAATGTAAATGTGCTTGCATGCTTGTATGTATATATGGATGACTGTGTGCATGATTGTGTACAGGCAACATGCCTTTGTTCCAAGCCCAACAGGGTTTAAAACAATTCGAAATTTCAAATTCTCTTCCTCCAATCTTCTATAAGTTATGATCTCTAAATGAAAAATGGTTGTAAGAATGTAAATTTATTTTTAAAAATAATTTCAAATGTATATGTTGAGTAATTAATTCAAATTTGATAAATTACAGTGAAAATCAAAAATGGGTTAAAAATCGATCATGATAATTTCAATTTTTGATTTTAGGATCTGATGCGTATTAGAAATTAATGAATTTAGATAATCAAATCATGATTTTTAGCATTGTAATTATTGAAGATTCTTGAGATGATCAGAATTTGAGTTTTCATCGATTGTCGACGAACGGCGAGGTGATGATTGTTGAGTTTGGGCCTGGAGGTGGCTGGTGTATCGTAGATCCTAGGAAAAATGGCCAGGAAATTTCTAGATGGTCGGAGCGGCCAGGGGACGGAGATGTAGGGCTTTGTGAGCTGTTTTGGTTGAGGTAGTTGTCGAGGTGATCTCGACGTCGATAGTGTACTGGAGACGATCGCATGTGGGGGAATCGTAGCGTGGTGACATAAGGCTGCTCTGGACGTGGCGGCATGATTTCTGGCGATCGATGGCGTTGAGGCGAGCTAATTTTAGTCGAGGTGTTTGGTTCCTATACTGTGCTGAGTGGTTCATTTTCATTTCGCAGTCGAGATTGTCGAACTGGAAGTTCAGGTAAGTCAGTGAGATGATCGTCAACTTGTGGGTGGCCTTGGCGATGGTCGGAGGTCGTCAGGCTAGTCGTGCACGTGCACGTGTATCCTCTGGTATCTGATGGTAGCTATGTGATGAGAGCATCGGGAATGTTGGTGAGTTTCTCGAAGATTTTTGTGGTTTGACTCGAAGATGAGTGTGAACGCGAGTAGACTCGGGGTTTACTTGGGGAAGGGATCGATGTTGGCTCGGATTGTTATTTTGTTGTTACCAGGTTTTAAAATATAAAGAGAAGCATATCCAGGTTTTCAAAAGTTAAGTTATTAAGCAAGTTTTAAAACTAGTTTCCAAATATTTAAATTTTAAAGTTAAATGTTTTCTTTAAAAATTGTTTTGATTTGGATAATTAAATATTAGGTTGATTATTTAATTAAGTCTCTAATTGTTTTCAAGATAATGATGTAATTAAGTAAATAATTAAAACAAATGGTTTATCTTAAATAATGTTTTAATTTGTTAATTAACTTAAAGGTCTTAAGTTAATTCTTATGTTAATGATAAATTATTTCAAAGGGTTATTAAAGATTTAAATAATAAATAAGTAATTTATTTAGGGTAATGATTTATCTTTAAAATCTTGAGTAATTAAAGATTGATTAATTACTTAATAATTAAAGGGTTAAATTGTTAAAGAAATTAATTAATGGTTAGTTAATTAATGAGTGTGATTAATTAAAGATAGTCACTTAATGTAACTGATTAAGTATAATTACTTAGTGAAGTAATTATTGGATAATTAATGTATGTAATAAAGGAAAATCACTTGATGAAGTATGGAAAATAATTACTTAATGGAAGTAATTAAGGATTAATTACTTTGGATAATTAATAAAAGAATTTATTAATGTGATTAATTTAAGTGTAATTAATTAATGTAAGTGATAAAAGGGTGGTTAATCATTGGATGAGATTTAATTAATCAAGGTTAATGTGATTAATTAAGGTCAATTAATCAATGAAATTAATTTAAGCAATGGTTTATAATTAACCAAAGTTAATTAAGCAGGATTAAAGATAATTAATTTAATTTATAATGGGTGATTAAATTAAATTAATTAAGAATTGTTTGATTATTTATCTTTCCTATAGATGATAACTTGAATTGAATACCTTAGTTTGTCTGAATATCTCTAATATTGAGATTGTGATGTATTGCGATATGATATGATGGGTTGAACTGTGATATTGTGAGTTATCTATTGATAATTGATTTGTTGTGAGAATATGAGAACCTGTATTTAAAATTGATTTGTATCCACTTAAACAAACTAGGTTTAAGATGACATTGAATTCGAAGAGACCGGGGTCGGGTATCAGCAATACCCGAAACCACTTCGATTTATAATTCTAAGTTCATTTTAAATGTGATGTGTGGAATCAAACAGGCTGGAATGAAAGTGTTAAGAATCATGGATATTTAAAACTGAGTAGTGATCCCTAGACATTAGGGAAATAAGTGTTTGACTTAAATAACTTGAGAACTCGTGAAAGGTACGAGTTACCCCAGATTTTAAATAAGTTTATATCTTAGTATTTCATGTTAGATGGGTTTACTCACGCTGGTTTCCAGCCTAACCCGGGTGTTACTTTGATGTAATGCTCGGGTCAGACCGAGTATTACAGATTTTCAGGTTAGGGCGTTCTGGAGCTCAGGAGGCGAGCTGGATGGCAGGAACGTATAGAGTGTTTTCCGCTGTGTATATGAGACTGTGTAGTATATATAGATTGTAGTCTGGAACATGTTAATTGTATCTATCCAGTGATTTGTGTATATGTTGTAACTCAGATGTATTGATGAAAATTTACAAATACAGTTTTCTTTATATAACTGATATTATTATTTGATATTGTATTTTTGATCCGCTGCGAATGTGAAAATCTATGTCTTGTTTTGTTTCTTTCTTCTATCTCTTTTCTTTTCTCCTAACTATCTGTAATTTTCGGGTTCGAAAATTCCAGGTCGTTACAGTAAGTATCAGAGCTAAAGGTTAAGCGAGAACCTTGGCTCTGGTGGGAGTACTCATTAAGGATAGGGCCAATAGTACCCTAGAATGAGTTGAGAGTATTATATATGAGAGCGTACTTGTTATTTTCTTATATAAAGGTTTTAAAATGGTTTTAAAAATAAATGATTTTTATATAATTTTATCTTTTGATATATATAAAGAAATATTTTTTCCTAATTATTAAATATATTAAAGAAATTGGTTGTTGAATCATTAGAATTAAATAAAATAATAAGAATTAAGTGGTAATACAACCAAACTGAAATTGAATAAAGATAAGTTTGAAATAGATTCGAATTAAAATTAAAATCTTGAATTTGGGAAAAAGTTTCAGAATAAAATAATAATAAATTAGTTTCTAGATATGATAATATTGGTTATTATCATAAATGATTGTTGTGTTTAATAATGAAATGTTGTAAATAATTAAGCAAAATGAAATGTTTTAGGGTAGTAAAACATTTAGGCAAGTATGACTTGTAAATTGAAGTGGGTTTTAAATTTTGAAGTTTTAAATCTAAGTTCAAAATACTTGAAATTGTTTTAAAGATATTTATTTTGAATTAAAACCAATGGTGGTTTAAAAATTTAAGGTATAACTTGGTGTGTAAAGAAAATAAATATGTATAAATGAGGGATATACATAATATCAAAGATGATTTGAAATAAACTCTAAGTGTTGAGTTTTAAATATTTCCTTGGAATGTGATATGAAAACCCAAAGTGATAAGTTTTTGAACTTATAAGTGGGAAGATTATTAATACAAAGTTTAAAATTTGAAATTCGAATTCAAATTGGGTAAAGTTGACTGGATTAAATTGAATTTAACTTAAGGAAAGTTAAATGAATTTAGAATGAACAACTTGAATTGAAAATTTCAAGATGAAATTGAAATATAACCTGGGAAGTTAAATGATTGATTTTAAATGGGAATTATGAATGATCCCAAAATGGGTTTGAGATCTGGAAATTGAAAATGGATGCTGTTAATTGGTGTTTGGATAAATTTGGATGTTTATTTATCCTGATATCATTCTATTGTTATAAAAAATCTATGAAACTGAGAATTGGTTTTGAAGTTAGAAATGGATAATAAATTAGAATCTGAAGATTAAATTGTTTTTAAATTCTTATTTGAACTTTGTAATAAGTTAAGTAAAGGTAATTTTAAAATGGAATTTTGGAATTTGGATTCAAAATTAAATGGTTTAAAGATTTAAGTTATTAAATAAAAAAATAAAGTTTGAATGATTTAAAAGTAAGGGTTAATTTGACTTAAGGGATTAAATCAACATTTAAAATATTTAACTCGAATTTATATAATTCGAGATGGTTTTAAGTTGAGATTTGAATAGAATTAGTTCAAATTGAATATTAGAATTGTGATTGAAGATGTATAAGTTTAAAAATTCAAATGGTAAATTAGAATTGAAATGATTTGAAATTGAAGCCGGTTCAATTTGAAATTAATCCAAATTGATTTGAAATAATTTGGAATTGTGATTAAAGTTGAATAAGTTTAAAAATCAAATGGAATTTGATTTGAATTTGGAAAGGAATTAAGGTTAATTCAACTTGAATTGGGATTAAATAAATTTCAATTGAAATTGAAGTATTAAGTCAATTTAAATGGAAGTGGAAATTTAAATTGAATTGATGGGAAATTAATTGGAAATGGAGATTGGGAAATTAAACAGTTTGGCTTTGGATTATTTTCAAAATAAATTGTTTTAATACAAATATATTTTTCCAAACTATTTACTATACAATCTTTCTTCTTAAAACCCCAAACTATCTTATACTTATTTTACAATTATTTTGGAACTATTTAACTATTTTGAAATTGTCTTATAAACTAATTACTATTTTTCAGTTACTTATATCTATTCACTATTAAAAAAAACTATTTTGCAATTATCTAACTATTTTATACCTACTTAACTATTTTACAACTATTTTACAAACTAATAACTATTTTTCAACTACTTATCTATTTTAAACTTTTTCAAGCTATTTTTAAATTTAAATAGGTCAGAGTTCAAATTGTTTGTAATTGAAGTAATAACTCAATTGGAAATAGAAGCAATTGAGAATAAGTGAATGGAATTAAAGGAAATGTGAATAGAAAAGAGAATTGATTTGGCAAATAACCAATAAGGATAAATACGTAGGATATACATATATTATTTTATTCGCATAGTGATTTGATTCAGATTCGAGCACAGAATTTCGAGATAGTATTATCGATCCGAGTTGGGATTTTTCGCTCGATTTTCGACGGCGAACCTGGATATGGGTTTTTGATTGGTTCTGGATATTCTCTATCATAGCTACGACTATGCAAGGAGAATGACGGTTTTTGATCAAGAAACCAGATCTGAGTCCGCACTAGGAAGTCGGGTGGACGATACTAGTTCGGAAGATAAATTGTGTGATCGAGTGAGCGATCAGATTGATATTGCGTACAGATGATATGTGTACATCGTACGGGTTTGAATAAAATTGGTATTGAAAATTTGTGGATAAAAACTATAAAATGATTTTGAAATTGAAGAGTATATTTTGGGAAATATATGATGAAATAAAATGGAAATTGAATATTTCTATGATTAAAACTCATTTTATAGAAAAGTAATATGGTTAATAACTTTATAAAAGATTTATCAAATTTGAATATTTGATTTGGTATAAAATAAAGTTATATATCCTTGTTATATAAGATAAATCTTCCCTTGTTGAATCTATAGCCAGAAGAAAGGGTTTTGAAATATTAGAAGTATAAAAGAGGTTTTATACAAGTTTGAAATGATCCAAAGATTTTCAAAGTTATATATATATATAAAGGATCTTATGAGAATGATTTTGGAAAAGGGTTTTGGGAACCTATGGGTTTTGGAAAGGCTTTTGATTTTTGGGAAAATCAATTTTGGAATTTGGAAAGCCAAGTTTTGAACTATCGATTTTGGATATCGATTTTGTGTAAAGGAGATTTTGATATAAATCATAAAGGGTATGATTTGAAGATACTATAAGTGTATAGTATAAAGTGTTTTGAGATTGGCTCTGGGGAAAAAGGCGCTCCCTTGAAATGATTTTCTCAGGAGTGCCACAGGGTGGTGCTGCCTTGAACCCCAAGGGGGGATTCTAAAGTTGATCCCGTGAGGAGTCCGGACAAACTAGTTCCTGAGGATTATTGGGTAGCGAAAGTCAAGGGCGCTGATGCCTACAGAGGCATTTGGGTTATGCTGTGATGACAGTGTAGCTCGATGTCACTGCAATCTACTGTGTGGACCATAGCGAAAATCGTGTGGAGGATGAGTGTCAACAGTCTACACTTAATTTTGCCTGGACGGCAACGTAACATCAGTAGACTGCGATCTATGGTCAAGTGGAGGAGTTCCATTCTTTTGGCAGCGAAATTCGGTGGCGCTGATGCCTACAGTTATATGGGTTTGTGTTGTGATAGCAACGTAAGGCCCGGGTATAACTGCGATCTGTAGCGGGTTCCATGGCGTAATCGAGGAGCGCGGAGACCTACAGTTATCTGTGGATTTTGCCGGGATGGCAACGTAACCATCGGGTTAACTACGACCATGGATGGGGGTGATGATTTCCAGAGCATTCTCACCAAAGATATTTTCTCTATTTTCAAAAACCGTTTTCTATATTTTCTATAAAATTATTTTTAAACTATTTTCACTGGGTGTTGAAAACGGGTTTACCAAGTATTTATAGATTTTCAGTCCTACGTCTGATCAACGTATGACCGAATGTCTATGAGAACAAGGATGGACTTGTTGAAACATCGAGTTATAAAAAGTATTTTTCATAAAAACTATTTTATAATATTATGTGGATTTTTAAAGTATTTTAAAATTGATCAAAAAGTGATTTATCTGATTTTAAGTATTGAATAAATTCTGGCTTCGTTCCTTTTCGAGGACGAAAAGATTTAAAGGGGGGAGGAATGTGATAACCCGGATTTTTGGACATCCGGTAATTGGATAATTAACCGGTTTATTCAAATAAAATTCTGATAATAAAAGATATCTGGTTATATAAATGAATTTGAAAATATAATAAAAATTGGATTATAAATATCTGGATAAATATTTGATAATCTCCTAATATAATTACCTAAAATTTTACAAATTAACCTTTTAAAACAAATAATAATGATTGTGTATATATATAGACATAAGAAGATTTTAAATAGAAAAATATTATTTTCAAACAAATTAAATATGTGTTGTTTAAATATATATATTTAAATGAGCTGATTTTAAATTGAATTTGGATTTGAATTTGAAATTCAAAAGATAAATATCTTAAAATAAATTGGATTTAAAAATAATATATATATGATTTTATTTAGTATATAATTAGTTTTATATTAGTTTCTTTAAAAGATTTTGCAAATATAAATTAAGAAAATGTATTATCTAAATAGAAAATAAATATAAAAATTTATAAAAACATATTATAATAATTAACACATGCATAATTACAAGTGTAAATTAATTAAATCATGGAAATTACAAATGTAAGACAATTAACTCATGTTAATGACAAATGGAAGCAAATTAAACAAGTGTCAAATTTTATTTTATTTTCTTTTATTTTAAAAATTATTAAAAAACAAGGCTATAAATATACATATACTCTCTCTTTCAATCTTTTTCTATCTTCATTTCAAAACTAAAAAAAGCAAAACCTATAACACGCAAACCAGTAAATAAAAGTCATTTAATTCAAAGTAATCTCTCCACAATTCCAAAATCTAAAACAAAAGTAAACATAGGAGCTCTCAAATTCAAGTACAACTCAGATCAATAAGCAAATCAAGTTAAGAAGCAAGATCAATTTCAGTTTCCAGTTTCAAAGATTAATCCAGCTTCCAGATTTCAAAAGTTTTCCAGTCTTCTCTGTTCTTATGTTATACAAGTGAGTAAGCTCTTAAATCTGATATATCTTGAACTAGCATGCGATGATCCTTAAAGTATGATTTGAATTATGCTGTGCATGTTATTTAAAAATGATTTTTAATATATATATATGTGTGTGAATATTTATATACAATGACTGGAAAATATGGAAAACAAGTTCCTGTTTAAAACTGAATCTGTGAGTAAAACTTCTAAAAAACTTAAAATATGTTTAAAATTTAGGTTGCATGTGATAAGTATTTGATGTAAGTTGTGAAATGTGTTTGTATGAATGTAAATGTGCTTGCATGCTTGTATGTATATATGGATGACTATGTGCATGATTGTGTACAGGCAACATGCCTCTGTTCCAAGCCCAACAGGGTTTAAAACAATTCGAAATTTCAAATTCTCTTCCTCCAATTTTCTATAAGTTATGATCTCTAAATGAAAAATGGTTGTAAGAAAGTAAATTTATTTTTAAAAATAATTTCAAATGTATATGTTGAGTAATTAATGCAAATTTGATAAATTACAGTGAAAATCAAAAATGGGTTAAAAATCGATCATGATAATTTCAATTTTTTATTTTAGGATCTGATGCGTATTAGAAATTAATGAATTTAGATAATCGAATCATGATTTTTAGCATTGTAATTATTGAGGATTCTTGAGATGATCAGAATTTGGGTTTTTATCGATTGTCGACGAACGGCGAGGTGATGATTGTTGAGTTTGGGCCTGGAGGTGGCTGGTGTATCGTAGATCCTAGGAAAAATGGCCAGGAAATTTCTAGATGGTCGGAGCGAGCAGGGGACGGCGATGTAGGGCTTTGTGAGCAGTTTTTGTTGAGGTAGTTGTCGAGGTGATCTTGACGTCGATAGTGCACTGGAGACGATCACATGTGGGGGAATCGTAGCGTGGTGACGTAAGGCTGCTCTGGACGTGGCGGCATGATTTCTGGCGATCGGTGGCGTTGAGGCGAGCTAATTTTAGTCGAGGTGTTTGGTTCCTGTAGTGTGCTGAGTGGTTCGTTTTCGTTTCGCAATCGAGATTGTCGAACTGGAAGTTCAGGTAAGTCAGTGAGATGATCGTCAACTTGTGGGTGGCCTTGGCGATGGTCGGAGGTCGTCAGGCTAGTCGTGCATGTGCACGTGTATCCTCTGGTATCTGATGGTAGCTATGTGATGAGAGCATCGGGAATGTTGGTGAGTTTCTCGAAGATTTTTGTGGTTTGACTCGAAGATGAGTGTGAACGCGAGTAGACTCGGGGTTTACTTGGGGAAGGGATCGATGTTGGCTCGGATTGTTATTTTGTTGTTACCAGGTTTTAAAATATAAAGAGAAGCATATCCAGGTTTTCAAAAGTTAAGTTATTAAGCAAGTTTAAAACTAGTTTCCAAAGATTTAAATTTAAAGTTAAATGTTTTCTTTAAAAATTGTTTTGATTTGGATAATTAAATATTAGGTTGATTATTTAATTAAGTCTCTAATTGTTTTCAAGATAATGATGTAATTAAGTAATTAATTAAAACAAATGGTTTATCTTAAATAATGTTTTAATTTGTTAATTAACTTAAAGGTCTTAAGTTAATTCTTATGTTAATGATAAATTATTTCAAAGGGTTATTAAAGATTTAAATAATAAATAAGTAATTTATTTAGGGTAATGATTTATCTTTAAAATCTTGAGTAATTAAAGATTGATTAATTACTTAATAATTAAAGGGTTAAATTGTTAAAGAAATTAATTAATGGTTAGTTAATTAATGAGTGTGATTAATTAAAGATAGTCACTTAATGTAACTGATTAAGTATAATTACTTAGTGAAGTAATTATTGGATAATTAATGTATGTAATAAAGGAAAATCACTTGATGAAGTATGGAAAATAATTACTTAATGGAAGTAATTAAGGATTAATTACTTTGGATAATTAATAAAAGAATTTATTAATGTGATTAATTTAAGTGTAATTAATTAATGTAAGTGATAAAAGGGTGGTTAATCACTGGATGAGATTTAATTAATCAAGGTTAATGTGATTAATTAAGGTCAATTAATCAATGAAATTAATTTAAGCAATGGTTTATAATTAACCAAAGTTAATTAAGCAGGATTAAAGATAATTAATTTAATTTATAATGGGTGATTAAATTAAATTAATTAAGAATTGTTTGATTATTTATCTTTCCTATAGATGATAACTTGAATTGAATACCTTAGTTTGTCTGAATATCTCTAATATTGAGATTGTGATGTATTGCGATATGATATGATGGGTTGAACTGTGATATTGTGAGTTATCTATTGATAATTGATTTGTTGTGAGAATATGAGAACCTGTATTTAAAATTGATTTGTATCCACTTAAACAAACTAGGTTTAAGATGACATTGAATTCGAAGAGACCGGGGTCGGGTATCAGCAATACCCGAAACCACTTCGATTTATAATTCTAAGTTCATTTTAAATGTGATGTGTGGAATCAAACAGGCTGGAATGAAAGGGTTAAGAATCATGGATATTTAAAACTGAGTAGTGATCCCTAGACATTAGGGAAATAAGTGTTTGACTTAAAAAACTTGAGAACTCGTGAAAGGTACGAGTTACCCCGGATTTTAAATAAGTTTATATCTTAGTATTTCATGTTAGATGGGTTTACTCACGCTGGTTTCCAGCCTGACCCGGGTGTTACTTTGATGTAATGCTCGGGTCAGACCGAGTATTACAGATTTTTAGGTTAGGACGTTCTGGAGCTCAGGAGGCGAGCTGGATAGCAGGAACGTATAGAGTGTTTTCCGCTGTGTATATGAGAATGTGTAGTATATATAGATTGTAGTCTGGAACATGTTAATTGTATCTGTCCAGTGATTTGTGTATATGTTGTAACTCTGATGTATTGATGAAAATTTACAAATACAGTTTTCTTTGTATAATTGATATTATTATTTGATATTGTATTTTTGATCCGCTGCCAATGTGAGAATCTGTGTTTTGTTCTGTTTCTTTCTTCTATCTCTTTTCTTTTCTCCTAACTATATGGAATTTTCGGGTTCGAAAATTTTGGGTCGTTACATTGATTAATTATCCTTTAATCAATCACATTAATTAATAAACCTCTAATTACTTAATAAATCATCCATATCATTATTTAATTAATTAATTATCCACTTTTAATTATCTTAATAATTTAGTGAATCACAAATCATTAAGTTCTAATTAACTTTAAAATAAACATTTTTCTTATCAATGATTAAACTATTATTATCAAAAGCATTTTAAAACTAATTTACCCTTAAACTTACTTTTAAATTCCATTTTTAAATTTAAGATTTAAAATAAATATAAATTTAACTTTAACAAAGTTTAAAACAAAAAAAACCAATTTAAATTTAAAGCTTTATTCATTTTCAACTAAGTTCAAATCCAGACTTGGATTTATATTTAGACTTTAAATTTAAACTCAGTTCAAACCTTAATTTATAAGTTAAATTTTAGTTTAAAATTTTCAAACAGAAACAGATTGGAAACCTGTCATCAGCCTCTACCCGAGCCTTCCCCTCTTTACTTCTAGTCCCATGCCTAACAACTTCGATTCAATCACTCGAAATACCCGAGTCAATTCCAAGTCTTTTCTCTGCTTCATCCCAGATAACAGAAATATCCAAGCATCAGAGCTGGTGCACGTGCACGACACTCCGCCGCCGCTTTGGCAAACTTCACCACCACCAGCAAGTCGCGAACAAACACTAAAATCGAAACACAAGCTTAATTCGACTCCACAAGTCCTAAATCGAAATCGAGTCTTCAGTTTGAAAACTCGAACTTCTATCTTCATCAAAACCGCCTCGTCCAAGCGAACTCTGATCATCAGAGGTGCTGCAGCTTCGGCCTTGCCTCGTCGAACCCTCGAACTACCCTCCCCTGCAATGCCACACAGCTCGATCCACCAGAGACAGAGGAAACACCTCATCTCCGACCTCAACTAAAAAGACAGCAAAACCCTATAATTGCTTCGAGACAACAACACCCTCATTAGAAAAATTGTTTAACATTTTTCCTGATATGATTGATTACTATACTTGCTTCATACAGAGTTTCAACACAAAATAATTTTTCGATCGCTGGAAATTGGTAGAAAGTCATTTTCCGTTCAACTACAAACTGCTGTTGATATAATCAATGAAAAATCACAATTTTTGTTTTAAAAATCATGTTTTCGAACAACAATTCACAATATATACTTGAATCAATGATTCATCATATTCGAAATTATCATAAGTTTGAGTTTCCCTGTAAAAATCAAATTTTTAAATACTGTATATCACCATATAGCTTGAAACCATTTTTAAATCTTCATTCAGGTGAAAACAAACTAGTTTTGTTTTAAACTCGAAACCTAAAAATGATCAGATGAAGTGAAATTGGAATTTTCTTATTAGTTTCTAACCTGTAACCAAAAACAGAGAAAGAAGAAGTACACAACTCAGGCATGTATATATATACAGAGTTAAAACTGTAAGAAATATCCAAGCAAAGCACCATATTAATCATAGATCATACACACATATTTAATTCAACTTAGATCATGAAATAATTTGTTTACTCACAGTGTTTTGAAGAAGAAGAATAGAGCTTTCTTTGACATTGGCTTTGAAAGTCAAGCTAGAATCTTTCTTCTTGATTTTCTTGTTTGTATTGATATTGTTGTTTAGTTGAATTTTGTTTAAGATTAAGATGTTTGCTTGCATTATATTTCTCAGCTTTGAAGATGGACGAAATGAGATACAAAGATGATATAAAGAAAAAATGAGTTACAGGGTGTTGATATTTTTGTACGAGTGATGATATTGTGTTGTACAGGGTATTAATTTTCTTTTGTACCATAGGATCAGAGATTTTTCTTGGCTGATAGATTATTGTAGTGTACTAATGCTTCATGCATTAATTATCTTGTACAATTATACTTATCTTATTTGAGTTTGTACATAGATGAATAGAATGTTGTCTTCATTTACAAGCTAATGGATATTTGTATGTATATAGGCCTTTATATTATTTGTTTGTTCATATTTGAGGATATGGTTTTGTTTCCTTTTGACTTGTCTCATTACTTTATAATGTAAATTTTAATATGTTATTAGATTTGATCTATGGGTTACTATATATTTTACAATCCTATAATTCATCTTATATATCAATGTTTTTTATTTTTTGCTTAAGTATTAATTATTATTACTTTATAAAATAAGTAAACTTCTATTTTTATTTTATTTTCTTTTCTTTTGCAATATCCCTTTACTTGTATGTATTTTATTTGCCTTATACTTTGTGGTATAAATGAATTCTAATTTTTAACATGATGTTTGAATTTAGCTAATTTATTTTATATTTTACTTTTATTATTTTTGTTTGTTTCATTCTATTTTTATTACTTTGCATTGATTTATTAACATGAAACTAAGATTTATATATTTACTTTATATTTTTATTATTTATCCTTTATTTATTTCTATTTCTAGTTTAAATATTTATTATTATTTTTACTTTAATAATAATTATATTGTATTTCTCTATATATTTATTTTATAGATTCAAATTATTTATTTTTATACTTATGCTTAATATTTATAAGGTTTATTTTAATTTAAACAATTTAAAAGACTTTATTTCAAATTTACAAATCATAGTTTCTTCCAAAATACACATATTTATATATAAATAAATTTGAAACAACCATTTCTATTTATATTAAAAATCCATTTGTAAAGACATTACATTAATAACATTGTTTAAAAATAACTCATTATTAAATTAAAATAATTTATAAAAGAAATCATTTCTTTATTAATAAATAACATATTTTATTTGAATTGGGGAAAGTCGCATCACTTTATTGATTAATTTCACAATTTTAATTCAAAAATTCAATTAATTATCGATTTAAATATATATAAAATCCGGGGTCGTTACAACCTTCCCCCCTTAAAAAAATTTCGTCATCGAAATTTGCCAGGGAGACACAAAGATAGATGAAAAATATTTCATCAAATCAACTGAATATTTGTTCTGCATTTGGCTTACCAAATCAGAATATCAACAATATGAGAACAAACTCATTCAATACTACACAGGATACTCGGGTCATCCAGATTTACGAAATATGCAGTGGTATGGGTTAGTTCGAAGGGATAACTAACCATTCGTAGAACATATCCGGACCCAAAAATAGATAGATATATGGATACGATTTCAAAACTTTTAGTTTAGAAACTAAAGTATACCTATCAACCATAACAACCAAAGCAATCATTCATCCACACAAACAATTCTGACCTTTTTGGAGTTTACGTTCCATTTTAATATATCGAATCTCTTCATGGATCTACCAGGAACCATCGAAGAATTGAGAAAAGAAATGCTGAACAAAAGAAATTGATAGAGAAAAGATTGTTTCCTTGTTGTTACAGAGTATTGACCATTTATAGTCGTATTTCCCTGTCCCCTATCTCATTCTCTTCTTGCACTCATACTCACTATCAATGGATAGTAAGAGAATTTACTGAGACGTTCAAATGGTTATCTTAGGGATACTCATTCTAGGGTATACTTCACCCTATCTCTAATGAGCTACTTAATGTGTTATACTCCTGAGCTAAAGTTCAACCTTAGCTCTGATACCACTTGTAACGTTTCGGGAATAGTGGCAAGCAGAAGGCTTTGCAACCATCCCAGCCCCACCGTGGCTTACACTGGTACCTCATAGTTGCTTTTACGGCCAGCCTCTCGACTGTCACAACCAACCCATTCACACTAGGGACATGTAGGGGTAAGAGTCTCCCATTCGCCACCAAACCGCAAAGCGAGAACCCCCTATCATGCTGTAATATAGCAAATGTGATCCATATAATGTCGTATCATTATTCGGAATGGGTTATATGACACAAAAGTCCTCTCCCGGCTAAACCAAATAATGAGCGCAATATTTAAAAACATATGGATATTGGGGTTTCGATTAAGTCACAACTTTATTACCCAAAATCTTTCTTTTATATGGTTTAAACACATTACCATTTTAATCTTTTAAACAAAAAGATTCATTTCACAAAGTTCACCCAATTTCACAAAGATACATTCATAGATTTTCCAAATCAATTTCCATTTCAATTTGGATTAAGTCGTCCAATCTTTAAAACAAAGATTTAATTCATAGCTTTCAAAACAATTCCATTTCAATCTTTTATACAAAAGGTACACTTTTCCAATTTCAAAACAAAGTTCAACAATCTTTCACAAAGGTTTATTCATAACTCAGAAAACTATTTCCAATTCAACTTGAAATTCCTTTAATTAAATTGGAATTTCATTCCTTATATGAAAGCTTTTATCATTTGAAAACAAATAGTTTTCATTCCGGAAAATCCGATTCATTTATACGAGTTAAAGTCCATGGGTTAAATACAAATTCTCAAAATCATACTTTTCAAATAGTTTAAATTCATATAAACACATTTATAACATCTTTAACCATAATTTCCAAACATGGAATTCAATTCCAAATTTTGAATTCAAATTCAAATTAAATTATTTAAATTGGAAAAACTTCACCAAGTTATTCAAAATAAATTTTATCTTAAAAACTCCTTTTCAAAAGCTTAACATTTAAACCCAAATTCATTTCCAAACTCAAATGAAATTAAAATTTCAATTTCAAAAATATTAAATTTAAATTATCTGTGACTTAACCGATTTCCTCGTGAAATCCATATTTGTGTGTGTAAAAGTGTGGTCCAAGGGTTTCACACACAATAGTGCAACATCATTCAATCATCATAGATTCAAATACAGCAATATATTTGATAAGCGGTATAACTATAACGCTTATCCTTTATTCATAGATCACGGATATACATATATATCACAGATAATAAATTGCAGTCATCCCAGATAAATAAATTACATTACAATCACAACACAAATCAGGATATATCACAATGCATCACATATCAGGGATATCAAACAATTACCCATTCAATAAAATCCAAACATCCGTAAGTAGGATCAATTTAATTATCTGATTGATTCAAATCAGATTAATTTTCATGAATAAATTTGCTAGTCATGGTAAATTACTAATCAATTTATTACAAAACATTTAATGAATTATCTTTTAATTAATCATTAATTAACCCTTAATTAATTACTTAAATGATTATCTCTAATCACAAATTGATTTCATTAAGCAATTATACTTTAATTTAATTAATTAATTAATTATAATCATTTAATTACTTTTAATTAAGTAATTATCTTCAAGTAATTAATTACCTTTAATTACTTATATTAATTAACCTTAATTAATATATCATTCTTTAATATAATTACCCAAAGTAATTATCCCTTAATTTCATTAAGTAATAATTTTTTTTATTAATTACATTAAGTAATCAATTTTATTAAGTAATTAACCTTAATCATTAATTAATTAACCTTTAATTAATGACATAAATAAATTAATCATCTTGATTAATTATCCTTTAATCAATCACATTAATTAATAAACCTCTAATTACTTAATAAATCATCCATATCATTAATTAATTATCCACTTTTAATTATCTTAATAATTTAATGAATCACAAATCATTAAGTTCTAATTAACTTTAAAATAAACATTTTTCTTATGAATGATTAAACTATTATTATCAAATGCATTTTAAAAACAATTTACCCTTAAACTTACTTTTAAATTCCATTTTTAAATTTAAGATTTAAAATAAATATAAATTTAACTTTAACAAAGTTTAAACACAAAAAAAAACAATTTAAATTTAAAGCTTTATTCATTTTCAAATAAGTTCAAATACAGACTTAGATTTATATTTAGACTTTAAATTTAAACTCAGTTCAAAACTTAATTTATAAGTTAAATTTTAGTTTAAAATTTTCAAACAGAAACAGATTGGAAACCTGTCATCAGCCTCTACCCGAGCCTCCCCCTCTTTACTTCTAGTCTCATGCCTAACAACTTCGATTCAATCACTCGAATTACCCAAGTCAATTCCGAGTCTTTTCTCTGCTTCATCCCAAACAACAGAAACATCCAAGCATCAGAGCTCGTGCACATGCACGACACTCCGCCACCGCTCTGGCGAACTTCGCCACCACCAGCAAGTCGCGAACAAACACTAAAATCGAAACATAAGCTTAATTCGACTCCACAAGTCCTAAATCGAAATTGAGTCTTCAGTTTGAAAACTCGAACTTCTATCTTCATCAAAACCGCCTCGTCCAAGCGAACTCTGACCATCAGAGGTGCTGCAGCTTCGGCCTTGCCTCGCCGAACTCTCGAACTACCCTCCCCTGTAAGCCACGCAGCTCGATCCACCAGAGATAGAGGAAACACCTCATCTCCGACCTCAACTAAAAATGACAACAAAACCCTATAATTGCTTCGAGACAACAACACCCTCATTAGAAAAATTGTTTAACATTTTTCCTTATATGATTGATTGCCATACTTGCTTCATACAGAGTTTCAACTCAAAATAATTTTCCGATCGCTGGAAATTGGTAGAAAGTCATTTTCTGTTCAACTACAAACTGCTGTTGATATAATCAATGAAAAATCACAATTTTTGTTTTAAAAATCATGTTTTCGAACAACAATTCACAATATATACTTGAATCAATGATTCATCATATTCGAAATTATCATAAGTTTGAGTTTCCCTGTAAAATCAAATTTTTAAATACTGTATATCACCATATAGCTTGAAACCATTTTTAAATCTTCATTTAGGTGAAAACAAACTAGTTTTGTTTTAAACTTGAAACCTAAAAATGATCAAATGAAGTGAAATTGGAATTTTCTTATTAGTTTCTAACCTGTAACCAAAACCAGAGAAAGAAGAAGTACACAACTCAGGCATGTATATATATATAGAGAGTTAAAACTGTAAGAAATATCCAAGCAAAGCACCATATTAATCATAGATCATACACATATATTTAATTCAACTTAGATCGTGAAATAATTTGTTTACTCACAGTGTTTTGAAGAAGAAGAACAGAGCTTTCTTTGACACTGGCTTTGAAAGTCAAGCTAGAATCTTTCTTCTTGATTTTCTTGTTTGTATTGATATTGTTGTTTAGTTGAATTTTGTTTAAGATTAAGATGTTTGCTTGCTTTAGATTTCTCAGCTTTGAAGATGGACGAAATGAGATACAAAGATGATATAAAGAAAAATTGAGTTATAGGGTGATGATATTTTTGTACAAGTGATGATATTGTGTTGTACAGGGTATTAATTTTCTTTTGTACCATAGGATCAGAGATTTTTCTTGGCTGATAGATTATTGTAGTGTACTAATGCTTCATGCATTAATTATCTTGTACAATTATACTTATCTTATTTGATTTTGTACATAGATGAATAGAATGTTGTCTTCATTTACAAGCTAATGGATATTTGTATGTATATAGACCTTTATATTATTTGTTTGTTCATATTTGAGGATATGGTTTTGTTTCCTTTTGACTTGTCTCATTACTTTATAATGTAAATTTTAATATGTCATTAGATTTGATCTATGGGTTACTTTATATTTTACAATCCTATAATTCATCTTATATGTCAATGTTTTTTTATTTTTAGCTTAAGTATTAATTATTATTACTTTATAAAATAAGTAAACTTCTATTTTTATTTTATTTTCTTTTCTTTTGCAATATCCCTTTACTTGTATGTATTTTATTTGCCTTATACTTTGTGGTATAAATGAATTCTAAGTTTTAACATGATGTTTGAATTTAGCTAATTTATTTTATATTTTACTTTTATTATTTTTGTTTGTTTCATTCTATTTGTATTACTTTGTATTGATTTATTAACATGAAACTAAGATTTATATATTTACTTTATATTTTTATTATTTATCCTTTATTTATTTCTACTTCTAGTTTAAATATTTATTATTATTTTTACTTTAATAATAATTATATTGTATTTCTCTATATATTTATTTTATAGATTCAAATTATTTATTTTTATACTTATGCTTAATATTTATAAGGTTTATTTTAATTTAAACAATTTGAAAGACTTTATTTCAAATTTACAAATCATAGTTTCTTCCAAAATACACATATTTATATATAAATAAATTTGAAACAACCATTTCTATTTATATTAAAAATCCATTTGTAAAGACATTACATTAATAACATTGTTTAAAAATAACTCATTATTAAATTAAAATAATTTATAAAAGAAATCATTTCTTTATTAATAAATAACATATTTTATTTGAATTGGGGAAACTCGCATCACTTTATTGATTAATTTCACAATTTTAATTCTAAAATTCAAGTAATTATCAGTTTAAATATATATAAAATCCGGGGTCGTTACATAAACCATTTAGTAAATTTTGATTCAAGTTAAACCAAAGCACCCTCTATGGCTTATTATGGATGGCCCCGCTTTTATATCCAATATATGTAATTTTAGACCTAATTAACAACAACTAATAATTGCTTAAATATTTAGTTTAGCATATTTATTTAATTAAATTAATATATAATATTTATACATTGTTTTAATTAATTTTAAACATTAAGATAAAACTAAAGTTTATAATAAAGTAATCTAACATTTTTTTTAATTTTCAGCATTTTGGTTGTAACATTCATAAATTATTTGGTTAAATTAAATTTAGGAGCTATGTTGGCAAATATTATTGTGTAACTACTTGATGTGAATTTAGCCTTGTAATATTTAAACATTGAAGTCTATGCAAACTTTTCTAAAGCATAATAGCGGATACAAGTTCATTTGCTTATAAATCATTTACGTGGAATGATATTTCTAAACTTTTAAAGCTACATCATAAGTAACAGTATACCGTGCACGTTTTTCATGGACCTTTAGCTTAAATGGTTTGGGGTGTGGTGCTTTAGACAGAGGTTCTAAAGGTCATAGGTTTGAGCCTCCAAGGCATCACAAAAGAGTGCTTTACTTGAATAAAGTATCACTCATGTTATCAAAAAAAAAATGTCCATGTTTTCTTTTCATCGCCAATGTATCATTGAAATATGTAAAGTATGGTAAATAGAAAAAACTCCAATAATATCCATAGTTAGTTACGAAATACAACTTTAAAGCCCTTGGTTCAATCTGATAACATTATCGATTAATTGTTTTACTCTTCCTAAAGATTTTGACCTTAAGTTGACTACCGACTATGATGATACTAATATTCTACAACGAAGTAGACGAATCCTCTCTTGACTAGTATTTCACTCAACGTGGTTTGAAAAATACCCAACCATGACCTTAATACGAGTGTCATATTATATGATTGACCATAGTCCAAGTACATTTTAGACACCTAAGATCCACACTACTCTTAAGTCTAATGACTACTATCATCATTATTTGGGATCCTCTATTTTGACTTAGTTGTAAATTTACTAATAGAAGAATCTCGTCGAGTCGTTTTGTTGATTGTTCCAAATAACCACATTAATGTTACCCCTTAA
This sequence comes from Allium fistulosum, assembly GCA_030737815.1. Taxonomy (NCBI): domain Eukaryota; kingdom Viridiplantae; phylum Streptophyta; class Magnoliopsida; order Asparagales; family Amaryllidaceae; genus Allium; species Allium fistulosum. The sequence goes on along the minus strand of CM060908.1, from coordinate 156,021,916 downwards.
TGACCTAAACGGTTATAGTAATTCATCATCCATTATAGAAAAGCTTACATACATTTGTCTTAATGGATGTATCCATATCCTATTTTCAAATAATCCTAAGTAGAGACATTTAAGGAAACCATTTAATATACAACATTCAGCACTCATGGTTGTGAATAAATATTCAACTGTAATCTTTAGATACTTTTTCCTAAGAATTTACTACGTGTATATATTTAATGTTTTCAAAGCATTGCTTATATCATAATATAACAATATATACAATGGAAAATAGAAAAAGAAAAGCGTATTTTATTTCAAAAAATATTCATTTATAAGAGTTGAGCTACAAAACAAATTACATAATTTCTCCTAGGGCATACCTTTGACTCTGTCGACAATTAAGCTGGCGCAAGTTTTTACGATGGCAGACCTGTAATAAAGCTTAAATGGCTACAGTTTAGCCGTTTTCACCTAGGAGTACATTTATCACATTCCATTGATTTTTTGATTCTCTTTTCAGGTTTAACAATGTACTATTCTAAAACATCTAAGAAATTGTCTCAATATATTACTTAGTTAACTAATTATTAACCATTCGATCTTTGATACATGAATTTCAAATCGAAGTAAAAGAGGAAAAATAAAGGAGAATTTTCAAAAAACTTTCGAAAATCATTAATCATATATTTAACATAATATATCAATCTTGGAAAGAAAGAATCATTTTTCAAATTTTTGGACTATTTTTAATTCCGAAAATAGTTATTTATCACCTATAGAAATTCAACAAAATTTATAAAATAATAGGAACATTCTCAATATTAAAAACCAATATCCCAATACATGTTTACTACTTCTTATCAACTTCAGGTGAATTTGATCCATTGATTTTCAAATAGAAACCTTCTCTAATTAACTACTTACAATAGGTTAAAGCTTCATCTTCATTTATAAGCTAAGATGCTTAAAATCCATTTCAATGAACTAACTAAATAACCAAATCTGAATTCATACGAGGATGAATATGAAATAAGGATTAATATTAATCACCAAACTTCTTTTAACTATACTACATCCTCTCTTTAAAGTTGAAACTCCTCCTTTTGCAAACTATTGATTTTTTTTATTTTTTCAACTTAGAAACCATTAGAGCTTCCTTTGTATTTTTATTTTTTAAACATATACGAATGAAGAGTTTTAGATTAAGGGTTTACTTAATGGATTAATGGTTACGAGCCATATATTCCATTTTTCTAATTTATATTAGTTTTCACATGTGTGTTCATTCCATCAACTTAGCTACTTACATTTTCACCAAATATAACAACTATGTTCTTTTTCTAAAATCTTATTCCATTCATTATGCTTGGTTGGATTTAATTAATTCATTTAAGTGTCCCATGCTTGCTTAATTAAACCTAACGTTGATTATTTCATTGTATTAATTCTTATATAATAAAAAATTTAACATTATTATTCACAATAATATACCCTATTGGAAGTTGTAAGAATAATCTTTTAATAAACACTAGTCATTTAGTATCACCAAAATAAAGGTATAACACTTCAGTTCTGAACTGGTCAGTTTGAACGAAAAATCATGTTTACATTCTATATTTCCAAAATCCGACCCTACAAATCCTTTAATGTTATATGGAAACCTTAAATATATGATATTGTATCATTTAGACTCAATTTGTTCATAGATTTAAAGTACCATCGTAATTAGAAAACTATTCAAATATCAGAAACTATTATCATATAAAATCAAATAACTCATAAGAACGATAATAAAATTGAGTTCACATGAGTATTACATATTTCCATCTTTTTAGGTAGCATTATTGATTTTGTATGACTAGATTTTGAAAAGTGAATATTAGGCTTAGGTCCTTAAAATCAAACTTAATACACGAAAACTACTCCCTAAAAAAAGGTTGTAAATTAGGTCCATAGAATTAAGTTACTGAATAATTGCATACATTTGTGCAATTATTCAGTGAATAAGTGCAGACATTTATGCAATTATATCCAAAAATTGCGTAAATGTTTGCAATTATTCAGTGAGTAATTACGGAAATTTCTGCAATTTTTATGGTGAATAATTGTGGAAATTTCCGCAATCTTTTTAGAAAATTGCGGAAATGTCCGTAATTTTTTGGTGAATAATTGCGGAAATTTCCGTAATTTTTTAAAAAACTATGGAAATTTTTTTCAGTGAATAATTGCAGAAATGTCTGCAATTTTTGGATATAATTACATAAATGTCTGCAATTATTCAATGAATAATTACATAAATGTATGCAGTTATTCAGTAACTTAATTCTAGGGATCTAATTTACATACTTTTTTTCGTAAGGATGTTTGGTGTATTTTGAAACTTGATAGGGACTTTAGCCAAACTATCCCTTTTGAAAATTGCAAACATAAATAGGACTTCCAATTCAAATTGGTCGTTTTTGACAACTTATTTATGAAGTGACCAATTTGAACTGAAATTCATTTTTACATTCTAAAATCTCAAAATATGACAATATTAATTCTTATTATTATATGAGAAGCTAAAAATATATAATACCATGTTATTGGACTCGGTTTGATCCTCGAGCTTGTGTTCGTTTTAATCAAAATTTATTTGTTGGAAAAATATTAATTTTTCTCATTTCTCAAAACCGTAAGATAGAATATTGTTAAATGATTCAATATTAATAATAAACAAGACACTAAAATTAATTAATAAATAAAACATCAAAATAATTGGCATTGTAAAGGTATAGGTAATAAGTAGGTAAATTGATGCATTACCGACATCACTCTATTTAAAGAATAAAAGATAGTTGGCATTGGAAGGACTTAAGGATTTCTACTCATTTCCTACTTCTTTCCAACACCTTACTTCTTATCTCTCCCCTAACGTAACTTGATACCCTCAGTTCCTTTCCAACAATAAAAATTCTAGCAAATCCTTGCCTAGTCCCTAACTCCCCTCTAACTATCATCACCATCCCCTTCCTCCGCTATCACCAACCTGCTTCTTCCCTATTGTCCATTGTGTTACAACCCACATATCTGGCCACATTGATTCAAAGCCCAAAAATGGCATTTGAACTCGTGTCGTGCCAAGATCATGGATCGTTGAGTTTTTGATAGTTTGTAAGGTACAGAGATAAATATAACTTCAAATATTCTACACCTTTAAATCTCACAACAGAAGGAATAAAGTATAAATACTGAAATAATCAAATCATTACTATCTTAAAACAACAGTGGTCTATATAAGAAATATCTACATAAATTATCCAAACACAAATATATGCCTAACTGACAAATAATAAAATATATTGGGAATAACAATAAATAAATATAGCTCCAATGCACAAGATTGCCTCCTCCATGCATCTTATCCTCATCATACCACCTACTACCTTATCACCTTGTAATAGGTATAAGGAGGTAAAATTGAGAGGACCAAACGAGGTCGGGTGAATGATAAATATCACTAGTGGCATGGTGTTAATAGGAAGTTAAATTATCATTTATAATATATACTATGTAAAGGTTTCCATTTGTGTTTGTGTATTACATCAAATAAGTTAATCGCTGACACAATGCAGGATAACAATGTGTAATACGCGTAAAATCTAATAACAGTCCACAAAGTTTCCCTCTCGAAGGCTGGACATCTAGAGGCTAGGTAAACCTTGTAATATATCAAATATACGGTTCTAATAGTAAACAATTTAACTGTGCATTGAGTGATAATCTCAATTGTAAATTGCTTAATCATGCATTGAGTACACAATCTTGATGTAAAACCTCCTAAGTCGCACACACCAAGTATACAATCACAATGCAAAGGCACACATCCAATATACTGCTTCAATGGTAAACTGCCTACCAAAATATCGAGTATACAACCTCATTGGTTAACGTGTCCAACTCCCTTCATCATTCAACCCAGATCATACAAGGGTCGATAAACGATTCGACTTCTTTCGTAGGTACATTCGCTTGAAAGGCTGTAAACCCTACTAACACGAATGTCTCTATTCACCTCAGTAGTCTGCAACTTGCGTCTATGAGTATTGCAGTAATAGAGGAGCACTAATTGTGATACAACTGCACGCCGTGTTGAGCATGACGCCATACAACATAGCAAAGCTACATGAACTGCAGAATGTCAAGGAAGTGGGAAACAAAACCCCTAAGCTATCCTACCTAGTGTAACAACCCGTATTTTTGGACTTCAAATTTGAATATTTAATTTATTTAAATATTCGGATTTGAATTTAAATTATGATGAATTATCTTTTTTGAACTGAGACTTGATTTCTAATGACGTATTTTTAATTTAATTTTTAGAATTTTTCCATAAGTTTTAATTTGGAAAATAAGTAAATTTTCGTTTGACGTATTTTACGGCAAATGCTGGCATTTTGAGACTTCACAGAATTTAATAACTTGTCTATTTTGTTTTTGTTTAGTGATCGTGTAACATTGTTATACGTATCATATTTTATTTTCTGTCAATCGCAGCTCGGAATCGGATGCGATATGGTATGGCAGGGTATCAGAATTTATATTAAAATCAACATACATAAACAAGGTACATTACAGTCTTTTCTTTTTTTTCTTTCAGCAGTCGTTTCCATCAACCCAGCCACCATCTTTTTCCCTAGCCATCGTCTTTTATGTTCCCTTCCCTACTGTCTTCAACATGCTCTGGTATGTTTGTGTGTGTGTGTGTATGTCTATATATATATATATATATGTGTGTGTGTGTGTGTGTGTGTGTGTGTGTTCACAGGCAAGAATCTCTGTTCTCCTTCTTACCTTCATTTTGCCTGTAAATTGAAAACAAACTCAACCCTCTCCCCTTCAAGAATCCACAACTTCCAATTCACTCAGTGTCAACCCCATCTACGAACACGAAAGTTGTTCGCTAAGGAGTCTAGTTTTTTTAAAATTGATCGCTTGAGATTTCGTTGGAGATTGAGCAAGATATCCCACTTTTATAGTAGAAGGAAGAAAATGTTCTTAAACTTCAAAATTCTCGAGTTACGTTTCGAATGGATCGACGTTGTAGGTGCCGTTGGGTTCGTATAGTGTTGTAGTATTTTTAGGGAAGTTTTGGCGATGTTTAGTGATGATGATAGACGTTCATTGAATATTAGGGTTTTGGTGAATCGGGGATTTAACCGTTGTTTGGTTGAATGGGATGTGGGGTCAAGTTCATGGTGGAAAGGAGGGCTCGTGGCCGAAGTTCTGGAGGGTCCGGTCATCTATAAGGCGATCGCGACATTGGGTTGGTCGTGCCTGTAGCTCATTTTTGAAAAGGGGGCTTACGATCGTTTTTTTTGCTATGGTGGTCATGAAGCAAGGGCGAGGATGGTGAACGGATGGAAGGACGAAGGGGCATATGTTGGTGGTCTTGGTTGCGTTGATCGATGACCAGAGTGCTTGTGCACGTGCACATTGTGTATGAATTATATGGTTCCAGGAGCTACGGGCACACAAGTTTGAGGAAGATTGGGGAAGAACACTATAGACGTGGATGCGGGTTTGGTTTGTGTTGGGTGCGGGTTTCTTTGCTTTGGGCGTTGGGCCATATTTGAATGAAGGTGAGAATTTTAGTCAACTTGTTTATTTAAATATATATGTGTATGTTAGGCTATAAGTCGCATAATTTGCTCATATGATATTCGTTTTGTACACGGATTTTTGCGATGGACTCGTATTGACGAGTGTAACATTGTCGTGTAACTTGTTGATAGCTTAGAAAAAGTATAAATTTACGACATATTTAAACGGACAGAATTTAATTACGTTATTTTAAGTAATAACGTCGTTTAAATTTATATACCTTAAGTATTGATGGTTATTTGGCCAAATAAATTACTGTTGAGTAAAATTGGACTGAATATGGTAATTGGACACCTATTAGTGGAATAAAACGCCGTTTCACTATATAAAATTAATTGCACGATTAATTAGAAAAATAAATCTTCGTTCTACTATTTTATAGTTTTGGACATTTGACTATATGTCGTAAATTGATATGTCACTCTGGATAAGTAATATGTTAACCAATGACAGTTAAATGTTAAATTATTTATGTAATCATTAATTATGTGAATATCAGTTATTAGTTTGGAAAGTTAACTTTAAATGAGATGGCAGCTTGTATAAGTAACAGGGTGATCGTTAAGCCTCTTTCAATTTTAAAAGTTAAAGATTGGTTTGAAAGTTATTCTAAAAATAATTATTATTTAGTAATAAGATTTAAAATGTAATAATTATTTATTAATAATGTTTTAATGATAATTTATAATTGTTTTAATAATGATTTAAAGTTAATTATTTTATTAATATGATTCTTAAAAGTTATTTCTTAATGTTATTTAAGAATGTTTAATTACTATTTTAAAAGTTATTTAGTTATGGTTTAGAAATATTTTAATTATATTTTAATTATTTATTTAAATGATTATCTATACTTTAATTTTTAATCAAGTTATTTAATTATATCGATTTAAGATATTTAATTATATTTATAAGTTAATTAATTATCATATTAATTTTAGTTTAAAGTTAACTAATTATCGTTTTAATAACGTTTTAAAAGTTAATTAATTATTATCTTAATATTATTTTAAAGTTAACTTAATATTATAATAATAGTGTTTAAAATTAGTTTAATATATTATTATTGATATTTTAAGTTATTATTTTAACTCAATCAAAAAAGCTTCTTATTTCTTTTTAATGGTGTCCTTTCCCACCTCCCCTCTCACCTTACCTGTTGTACCTCCTACCCATGCCCTGCCATCCCTTCCCTGCTCTCCCTCTCCTATCCTTTTCTGCTCCTCTCTCCTCCCCGTTCCAATTCCACCGGCCCCTCACCCACCTCCTTCCTTTCCTCCTTCTGTTTCCCTCCCTATCTCTTCTTTGGCACCTCCTACCCCTCCCCCTCTTTCTTGGAATTCCCTGTTCAAAGCTAAACCTTATAACACAGGCAAGTACTGACACAGCGGCGGAATACAAAAATTGATGATATGATGAACGTAGCAATCGGTGGATTGAGAAATACTGAAATGCCCAAATTCGTTGATCCGAAGATGCCGAATTCTAGCTATCTCTGACACGTTGATCGCGCACGATACCGTGAAGAGAGATCTATAATTCTTCGAGCGTTGATCAAGCGCACTTGATTCCGCGAATTGGCTTCACGATCGTTGAATCGAGCGCACTCGATTGACCGAAGGTGGAGATAGGAGATCACACTCGACTACCAATTGGATGAAAGCACAAAGCTAACAAAGGAATTTTTATTTCAAAATCAACAACCTTTACAAATGATATAACTCGCCTATTTATAGGCATACAACACAACACTTACAACAAAACTCATAGGTCTTGAATGACCTAACACTTAGAATATTTACAACACTTAACAGATACAACTTTCTAACGATATAAGCAAATAACAACCTATAAAATAGTACACAACTTAACTATATTGTTTAACGACCTAAAGTATTAATCGACATCCGACTTATAAGCCTCACGACTTATCAAACCAACTCGCGACTTATCAACATCAGCTCACGAGTTATCACTTCTTCTTCCGACTTATCAAATCTTCTCACGACTTATCTCGCGAGCTAAGGAAGTACTACCGCAACATATAATAGGGTTTCGCGACTTAGGCTATATATTCGTTCGCGACTTACTGTAATGCTGCGACTTAGACAAGGTCGCTCGCGATTTATCTGGAAGCATTTCAGAGTTAGGTCGGAAGCATGTGATGTGGGTCCGGTGACAAGGGCTTAGGTCGGAAGTCGTTAACGACATAGGGTTGCTTAGGTCGGAAGTCGTCAACGGCATAGGCTTAGCTTGCGGTGAAGAATTAGGTCGGAATAGTTTTAGGTCGGGGATGATTTGAGTTAAATCGTGGCGAAGCTTTCTGTTAGGTCGAAACTTGGAGTTAGGTCGTGGTGGAGTTAAGTCGGTGAGCTTCGGTAGGTCGTGGCAATTAGGTCGTGGGATTTGGTAGGATTTTAGGTCGCGGGTACTGGAGTTTAGGTCGGAGAATGCTTTCGTCTTCGAATCCAGGTACGTTGCTGCATCAAGTACTATCCCAAATCCTTTCCTTTAGTTTTTGATGGTGTTGTCATTGTCCCACCAGTTGAAGTCCTTCAGGCTGGTAGTGATGTCTAGAAAGAATACTTGGTTGGATTTTTTCTGGACAAACCCCTTTCTTACTTTGTTGTTGTTTATCATCTTACCAAAATCTGGAAGCATAAAGGCATGTTGATGTCAAGTGAGATGGTTTTCTGTTTTTGTTCAAGTTTTCCTGTGACGAAGATAGGATGAGAATTATTGAAGCTGACCCTATAATAATGAGAAGAAAACTTTTCATAGTGAAACCCTGGGATGCTAGTGTAGGTAATACTTGTAGCACCATCAAGTCTGTTCCTGTTTGGGTCTCCTTAAGCAATATTCTTATTTATGCTTGGTCCTACATAGGTGTAAATTGGTTGGCCATGAGATTGGGTTCATTACTTTGTATGGATGAATCTACAGAGAAACTGGAGAGAATATCATTTTCTAAATGTTTGATTGAAATCACCCCAAATTGTGACCTTCTTGATCAATTTTTGGTTAAACTATTGTATGGCACTAATCAAATGGTGTAGGTAAATTATCTATGGAAGCCTGAGATATGCACAAGGTGCAAGGAATTTGGGCACAATTTGGAGGAATGCTTGAAAATAAGTACAGGTGTGGAGGTGTGTAAAGATCAGGAGCAGGGAGTAGCTGGTTTGAATGAAAGAAAGGTTGTCATCAATGTGGTTAAATAAAGACAACAATGGCAGAGAGTAACACATTTGAAAAGCAATGGTAGGAATAGAAGAGAAAATGGAAAAGGCAAGGCAGTGAAAGAATCAAATAATGAATTACAGCAAGTAAATAAAGAAAGGAAAATAACTGATAAGAGCAATAATCAAAAAATGAGCAAAGTACTATGAGTCAAATCAGGCAAGAGGAGCAAGTGTTGAAACATAACAAATATTCAGTGTTGCAGATTGACGAAGAGGAGGAAGATGGAGAATTTTCAGTTTATAACATTGACAATGATGGGAAAGGTGGTGGTGATTACAATGCACATGAAAATGATTTGGAAGAAGTAGATAGAGTTGATGAATGAAAACAAAGAGATGATCAGTTAATCTAAATAATATGGAGATAGGTGATGAGCAAGCAGTTCCTAATGGTTTGCATGTTCTGGGTGTGCATGTTCCTTATGCACAGCCACTTGTTCAATCTGAACAAGTAATATGTAGTACCAGACCACAATTACCACTGCCTCAAGTACTTGCTAATGAAATGATCGCTGAGGAAATTCTAGAGTAGTAGGTCTGTCATACAAAATCACAACATAATGATGTGCATGCTCCTGTTGTGCATGTCATCGGTGCACAACCTCAATATCAATCTGAACAAGCTTTGAGTAGTTCCTATTCTCTGATAACTCTGCCTCAAGTTTCATCATTTGAAGTGAGAAATATTCCTAATGTATCAATAAATGAAGCAAACATGTGCAGTGGCAATTTGGTCCTACATGATTGTTCCAACCAACCAATTCACCTTTCAACTGCATGTCAACATCAAAAGGATTCCCTTCTCAACTTAAATGCAAACTGCATTACATCTATCTCCCAAATTACAATTCCTCCCATCTCTAATCTTGATCCAGACATTAATATGCTACAAGTCTATGCCAATATGGGTAGTATACCTGGCTAGAAAACTCCACCCCATTGCTCACTTCCAACTCCATCAAGAAGAAAAACAAGCATAAAATAACTAATAGTAGTAACCCCACAAACAAGCCACAACATGATTCAAGTCCTTCAAACAAGAATGCTTCTTTTCCTCCTGCAACCATGAGTCAGAAAATCATTGATCACCGATCCCTATAGTTTATCCATGTCGAACAAACTAGCTATGTGGAACATACATGGTGCCCATAACAGACTGAAGCTTGATCAAGTTAAGGATTTAGTTAAGAAACACTGCTTTTCTCTTTTTGCCATATTAGAAACCAAACTTGATCTATCCCATACTATAACTACAGCAAAATATATCAACCCAAATTGGATCCTATTACATAATCTAAACAAGCTCCCTATGGTGGAATTCTTCTAGTTTATAATCCTTCTGTTCTCACCCTATCTCTCATTCTTGAAACAAGGCAATTGATGCATTCCATGTCGCCTCTACTTCTGCTTCCCTTTCCTACTATCTTACTATTATCTATGCTAACAATTCTCTTGCTTCTATGGAGATATTCCTTAACCTTATTCCCCATTTAAGATAGGAATCCCATCCTTGGCTTGTTTTGGGAGATTTCAACTGGTCATATGAATTGCATCACAAGCATGGAGGTCTTCCCCTCATGCCTAGGGACGTTCTGCCTTTGAATACTGCCACTCTCAATTCCAACCTTATTCTTATCATGAAAACTAGTGCAGAATTTTCTTGGAACAATAGAAGTCGTAGTGGTGTCAGAACTTTCTCCACTATTGATCATGCTTTTTGTAATCTGACTACCTTAACCCATTGGCCCAATCAATCTATCAGCCTCCCACACCCCATCCTTTCTGACCACTCTCCTCAAACTTACTCTTCTGGTGCACCATCTAAAAATGAAAAAGAAGTTTTAAATTTTATAATGCATGGGTGGATGATCCTGAGTATAATAAAATATTAAAATCTTCTTGGTCCATTAACTATTTTGGTAACCCAATGTTTAGATTATGCAGGAAGATGAAAAATGCAAGAACCATGCTAAGGAATTGGGAAAAGAAGAAAATTGGAATTGGAGTTCTCCTATCCTCTAAGATTAAAGATGAGCTCCTGGTAGCACAGCAAAAGATGATGGACAGCCCAGATGATAACCATGCTGCTGAGGATGATGGAAGACTATTCAATGATCTGAACAAGGCTCTCGAAATTGAATGTAGCATGAAGAAACAACAGCTCCATAATAAATGGATTGAAAAAGTGGACAGGAACACTTCCTTCTTCCACGCATCAATTAAAATGAAACAAAATAAGAATTATATTTCATGCATTGCTGATGAGGATGGTAATATTCACTTAACTCCAATTTCTTTTGATGTTGTGCTTTATAATTACTACTCTGGTCTTCTTGGTAATAACGCTGATTTTTATCCAAATCTGAACTCTATTTTCAATCTAAAGCTTCCATTCATCACTCCTTATCGGTCAGTCTCTCTGATTACTAGAGTGACTGATCAAGAAATTAAAAACACTTTTTTCTCCATGAACAAAAAATTGTGTGGAGGCCTTGATGGCTTTAATGTCCATTTTTTCACTTCAAGTTGGGCTTTAATTTTTGTAAAGCAATACACAACTTTTTTGACAAATGTAGAATGCTTGGAGAAGTGAATGCAACTAACCTTGTTTTGCTCCCTAAATCCACACCAGCAAATTCAGTAACTTCCTTTAGACCAATATCTTGCTGCAATGTAGTGTACGAATGTATCTCCAAGATTTTGGCTTCCAAGCTTGTGAGAGTTATGGATGACATTATATCCCCGAATCAAACAGCCTTCCTACCTGGGAGAAACATTCTTGATAACGTATTTCTTGCTCATGAACTCTTGCGTGGTTATGGTAGAGCTAATGCTTCAAAGGCTGCTATGATGAAATTAGATATCAAGAAAGCCTATGACTCTCTGCATTGGCCTACCATTGTGACAATGATGGCCACCATGAGATTTCCAAAACCTTTTGTTGCTTGGATATACACTTGTATTTCCACTCCTACTTTCACACTCAATTACAATGGAAAATCTGCTGGGTTTTTTCTATAATAGACAGGGAATCAAGCAAGGGGATCTTTTATCTTCTTACCTTTTCATTCTAGTTATGGAAATGTTCACCACTATGCTAGCCCAGAACCATGCTGATAAACCAATCAAATACCACCCAAAGTGCGAACAAAATGCTATAACTTCATTATTGTTTGCTGATGACATCATGTTATTCACAAAACCTGAGCATTCATCTATTGCCTGCATAATGAGGACAATTGACAACTTCTATCAAATGACCGGTCTGAAGCTCAACTTAAATAAATCAAGCCTAATTACTTCAGGGATACCTGATGCTATCTCTAGATTTCTTCACCATGTCTCTGGGCTTCAGAGGATGGACCATGATATGAATTACTTGGGCATGCCCCTTGCTTACTGGTAGAATTACCACTGCTTTATGTCTGCCCTTATACAATAAAATAACTGCTATGATGTCCAATTGGGCAAACGGATGGTTAACCCAATCTGGAAGACTTGTTTTGATAAAGGCAGTAAGCTTCTCTATGATAGTTTATTGGGCTAGAATGTTCATTCTACCAAGGAAATTGCTTACCATGGTGAGAAGTGCTATGTTGAGGTTCTTTTGGACAGGTACTACTCATATAAGAAAACTATTGCCTTGCTCTTTTCATAAGTTTGAATCTCCCAAAGGTAAAGGGGGCTTGGAATTCTAAACATTCATACTTGGACTGTTGCTACATTTAGCACACATTTCAATAACTTGATCACTAAGTCTGCTTCTATGTCGGTGGAGTGGACTTGGTTACATGGTATAGGCAGCCAGAGATTCTGGACTATGGAAGTCCCTCAGTCTTGCAGCTAGGCTTGGAGAAGAATTCTTGGTCTAAGAGAAACCTTTCTGCCTCTTGTCAAGATTGAAATAGCAACTGATACTAAATCTCTATTTTGGGATGAACTATGGAGTGCAAGAGGGGTTATATTATCCAAAATGGTGAATCAGAAGCAAATTTTGTAGTTTGGGATTGCCAAAAATGCTACTGTCAGTGATTGTTTTTTGAATGTTCATTTTAATCATCCCTATTGCAGTAGTCAGGTTATCAGAGCTCTCTTGTAGATGATCCACGTTTCTAATTATAATGCAGTGGATTGTGACATAGTTTTGTGTGCAAGAAAGAAACATACCATCAACCTAGTCTACAATGAGATTGATAAATTTGGAAACATGCCAAATTTCAAATGGGAGGCAGATTCGGAATAGAAAAGCATCTTTGAGTGATAATCTCATGATGTGGGAGGTTATAGATAAGGCATTTCTAACTAGAAATGTTCTCAGTTCTTTTGGGTTTGATTGTTCTCTCCATTGTCTTTTTTGTGCCACTCAGTTTGAAGACTGCGATCACCTTTTTTTCAACTATGATGTTGTGTATACTTTGTGGTGCAAGCTAATGGTCAAGACAGGAAAATGTGATATGACCAGGGACGCTCAACTTGAGTGGGAAAATGTTTACCAGTTTAAAAGGCGGAGGGGTAGAAATTCTTATTTGGTGCTACTGTGTCTCAAGAAATTCATTTCATTGATAAGGGAAGAAAGGAATAAAAGGTGTTTTGAGTCAAAAGAAAGAATCAATGATATTTTATGGAAAGTGTTATTAAGGAAAATTGCCATGCACATGCAAACAATCCAGATATATATCCTGCCAACGTGGCCATAGATTGGAGATAGTCTCCTTTCTCCTTTTTTGTTCTTTGTTTTTTTGTTTGTGTGTGTTTATTTGCCTCTTATTGTTTGTTTATGTTTGTTCATAGCTCAATTCTGTTTTGAGCTATTTTGTTTATATTGTTTTGTTGCAATAAAAAATGGTAGGGGACCAGTCAACCCAGCTAGCTCTGCTAAAAAAGTTATTATTTTAAATGAGGTTAAATTTAAGTGAAATATAAGGATGTTTAAATAATAACTTATTATGTATATTTATTTTAAATAATTTATGGTTTATCAACAGAATCTTACCGACTTGAAAGTTAGTAAATAAGTTGTTCAAATACGGGAAGAGTTTTATAAATGGTTTTGGATATTTATAAAAGAATTTATAAATGAATTTTAAAGATCTGAAAAAGAGAAGTATTGTAAACGGGGTTTGAGATTTATTGAAAATGTTTTTTAAAAGGATTGGAGATTTATAAAGAAACTTCGTAAATAAATTTAGAGATATTTATAGATAAAGAAATTTGAAAAGAAATGGTTGATTTCATGGCATAATTCGAGGGGCAGTGATTGCCTACATTTTACTATGGATTCGCTGGGATAGCGACGTGACCATTGAATAAACTGTGATCCATAATTGATACTAAACGATACTTTCAAAAATCTATTTTTAAAAGTTTTCAAGTTTCTAAGATTTGAAAGTGAAATGGTTTGTGAATATACTTATACCATTGAGATAAGTATATGGTTATATTTTCTAAGTATCGAAATACAGTGTTTTGTCAATATACTCATTATGTTAAGATAAGTATATGGAAGTGATTTCCATGACTTTGAAAAGTGATTTTAAGAAATAAAAGATTTATTTTGGAGAGGCTTATTGATTTCTATGGGAAATGTGATCTTTGTTTGAATGCTTGTTTATTTGGTAGTTAAAAACCCGACTATCAAATCTTGGCCCAAATATGTAATCCTTCTTGATTTTAGTGGTAGGGAAATAATCTGTACTTAACACCGAAGGATTTTAACTCTGGAAATATCTAGGGAAAACACGAGGATTATATGGTACAGTTACCATCGGTAGTGCTATACTATACGTATAAACTTGTTTCGTTCTTCTAGGACAAATGATAAGGAGATCCGTCTGCTTAAACGGTTAGGGGGTGATCCCTGTTCTTATGTATTGTCTGATTATTTCCTAAAGAACCGGTATTGAGCATTCCAGAAATCAACGTTTGGTTTTGTGGAGCACCCAGGAAATGGAAGAGTGTACTCATAAGAGATGACTCGAACCCGTGACCACTCCGAAAATCATATACGGTTTTATGGAGGAGTTTCATGATATATTGAGATGCTGGGATCCATGTGTGATTCCGAGACCCGTCAGAGTATGGGAATTCGGATGTGACTCCAAGATCTAATTGAGATGTGGGAATCTATGTATGATTCCGAGACCCATTGAGGTATTGGAATCCATGTGGGATTTCGTGATCTATTTGGTGGCGATGCATAAGCTAGAATTCCGGACGTAGCCTCATCAGCGGGAATTACTAAAACCAGAGATATGAGGCATGGCCAGTAGGGTTGGCAAACCCATAAGGTGTAGTCGGCTCCACCTAGACGTTACCTACAGTTGTTATGCATGCATGGGGCTATGCACTTGATCTTAGCAAGACCATCAATGTTTTTCCTATGGTACATCACTAGGGATGTATGCGGCTTCGGAAGGATATCTCTTATCCTTGTGCAGGAGGACCGTTCCTCGAAGTACCGAGGGCACCTCCATGGAAATCCTACACAATTAGCGAACGTGCCTTATCGATTTTTGATTATATACCTAGTATTGTTGTGATGTACACTCATGAGCATCACACCTACTTGATTACTATTATTTTCACCCTTAGATATTATTATAATACCATTGGATTTCTGATATAAATATTTTGGTTATCGTAAGGTAAAAACCCATCTGTGTTTATATGCGGCGTGATCTTACGAGATACCTTTGATTTTAAAGGATTTTAAAAGGTTAGAATAAATAAAATTCCTTGTGATTTAAGTTCTCCCGCGGGTTTTACCAGACTGACCCGGGCGTTGTTTTCCTAAAATTCTCAAGTAAGACCGAGCATATTTCTAGGTTTAGTTGGATATTTTTGGAGCTTCAGGAGATGAGCTGGAGGCCCAGAGACGTATTCACATACATGGTTACTTTTCCATTGCATTCATGGTCATATTTATCAGCAATTTTGAGGACAGGTTGTTATAACTATCCATGCTGAATAGGTTAGTATACTCTGATTGATGTCTGTATGTACATATGTTATAGTTTTGTTTTTGTGTAAAGATTTGTTATATACTAATCATTCATTCCACTGTGAGATTTTGTGGTTGTTTAGTTTCTTCTTGTCTTCTTTCTTCTCTCTTTTCCTTAACTATCCGCCTTTCCGTTCAATTTTGGTTGGACATGTGTGGTTTGTTGTCAGCTTAAACTGTACGGAAAAGTGGATCGTTACACCAGGCATTTGCTAGGTTTAGGTTCAACCTGGGTTGTCTATAGGTATCAGTCGACTGAATATACATGTCATTTGATCGGTTCCCTAATTATATATTTTTTCTTTTACACAGCGCAACAATCGACTGGAATAAACAATCAGCTGACTCCTATGGCATTTAGTCAATTGGTAAACAAGTCAGTCGACTATTTTCCTATAACTAGATTTTATATATATATATATATATATATATATATATATATATGTGTATGTATATTTATGTATGTATATGTATGTTTATGTATATGTATGTATATGTATATATCTGTATGTACGTATGTATGTACATGTATATTTGTATGTACATACACATACATACATACATACATACATACATACATACATATACATATATATAACAACCTTCAGTCGATTCTTTAAGAATTCAATCGACTGGTGCCTTAAGTTAGTCAACATTTGGCCTAGAAAATGAACTATTTTTCCTTGGGTTTGACTTATATTTGTTTAGCATTTTCCATAAAGCATTTAGTCGATTGCTCAATGTAGTAAGTCGAGCATTTTTCCAAAGAATGCATATTTCACTTTTTTTTTATTTTGATCTAGTTTTAATTGTTTGTCTTAGTTCTTTTATTCGAACTTCACATAAAAACTTTGAATTGGAATAGTCTCACTTTCAAACAATTATCTATATATTTCAACTTTTGTCATATCCAAACTTTTGTGCAATTTATCCAATTGATTGTATATAAACTATTTCTATGATTCATCTATATATATTCAATTTTATTCAATGTTGGTCAAATCAGATCTAGATGATTTTAGAGGATATATACATAGATTCATTTTTTTCATCTAAATTAATCATATCTATTGCATAGAACCAGATCCATAAGATTTTATGGGTGAACTTCATTCAATTTACCCTTCCTCAAATTAATAATAGTTTCTATTATCAAAATAGTGCTTAATGTTTTCTAAATTATCCAATTCATAGAAATCTTCAATTGAGAATCATCGGTTCAATTTAAAAATCGTATTTTTTAAATCATAATATATACGTAAATGAAATTTAAATGCTTATTTATATTATATTTATTTCGTATATAAACTCACTCACCTTTATATGGTGTTTTGACAAGTTTCATCTAGCAATCTTTGAAGTTCCCCCTTGATTGATTCCTTTTCTTCTATTTGGTTTGCTTCTATTTTGATTTGATTTCCTCTTTTCTTTTTTCTTTTTTTTTCTTTTTTTTTCTTTTTATTTTGATGTTTGATTTTGAACGGAGGAAGAAGAAGAAAAATAGAATAGAATTTTAGATTTGAAGTAGAAGAGAGGAAGAATGAAGTTTAGGTGAAGCGACGACTATGGATGAAGAGAAGTGGAGAATAAGATGAATTAGGGTTAGAAACCTCACTTATATGGAACAACCTCTGAAAACCCCCTTCACACCACTTGGGCCTCAACCCATTTCGCCTCGAAACACGTGCTATGGTAAATGATTTGGATCTTCTTCATCTGATGTCCGTTTTTGACTTTTTATATATTAATTTTGGCAAGAGAAATCTACTTGACACGATAGAAAAGTCTGATTTCCCAAATTCCGTCATTTGTAAAAATTTATTTTTTCAATATTAGGTAAAACTACTAAAATTCCATTTCAATTATTTAATTCTTTTAATTAAAAATTTGAAGTGTTATGTCCTTTGCTCTTCATCATTAAAATTCCAAAAGATGAAAAATGAACCTTTTAGACTCAACTACACACTAGCAACCATGTGTATGTGCAATACATACACTCAAACCATACTACATATATGCAATCCAAACAATTCATGTCAAACATATTTACTTCCTGACTTTTTAGTGATGTAAGATAAAATATCCATATGGAAACTAACCATAACATGAATTCAAATAAAAATATATAGCAATGGTAAAATAAGTGCAAATAAATAATACAGATCCATCAAATCAACATATGTCATGAATAAGGCATGTCACAAATGCATAAATGCAACTAATGCAACTCCTATATGAATACAAGATCATGGCATATTGGTATGGATGCAAAACACCCAAAATATACTGATAATTTCTATGTGTATTCAACATGTTATATAATAAGTCAAGTTATATAGCAAAACATATGTCACACAGTAAAGCATACCACTCCATCAACTTTCCTAATTTAATAGTAGTAACCTATAACAAACCATTCACCCATACCTAAATAAACTAATCATGCTAAAAAAGCAATTGGAAGAATCTTTCTAAAAAGAGACAAAATAAAAGGAACGGATTCTCTCATCCACTTTCTATGTACTTTCAACTGGATCGTTTTCCCAACCTCTTCTCATCGACTTCACTACTGGTATATATACTCAATCCAAATCACTATGAATGTACATGTACATGAAAATCTCTAAAGCTCAAGTTACCAACATAGATAAACTGATGTCAAAATGCACCATAATTGGTAACCTTAGCATAAATATGCCTCAACGGATAATTTAGCCTCATGCAACCCTCAGTGCATATACACAATGTCATAAATCATCCTAATGGTAAACCGCTCACCTCCTATTCTGGATACTAAGGTAAGACAACTAGAAAGTGAGCGGTGTGTCATTTGGCATCAAATAACCCGAATCACTTACTATTCCTCATTTTCACCTAAGAGCATCAAAATCTGGTGATGTCTTTAACTGGTAAAAATAGCATAACTTATCTTCTAATTTCGATCCAACTTAAGTTGTATCATTTCAATTATGATATCGCTTCCCCAAACATCTAACAATCCTTATACCAAGATGCCATATTTCTAGATTACAATAATTTTATCCTAAGTTACACAACACCAAAAAGGTTTATTTGTAACGAATATAGTCGTTACAAATGAAATTTATAACAGATATAGTCGTGAGCGGTACAGGCGTGAGGAAATTCGTTACAAATATTTATAACGGCCTCTACCCGTTATTAGATATATCACTTACCAACGGACTTTGTCGTTAGAAATCCAAATTTTTGTAACGAAATAGGTTGTTATTATTTGCATCGGTTTGGCGGGGGAGATTACGGATGGATGAAAACCCTAGAAAGACATTTTGATTTAGAGATCACGGTGAATGTAGAAATGATAGAAGCGTGAGAAATGGGATGAGTAAAGATAATAGGTAAAATGACAGTCCTGTCCATGCTACTTTTACCTATTTATGAGATTACCAAATTTCGTAACAGAAATAGCCATTGCAAAGGCTTATAACGGAAATATCCATGAGATATTTGTAACGGCTATTACTGTTACAAATTGAAACGAAAAAAGTGTTACAAAAATGCAAGTTTGGTGTAGTGTTATATAATATACAAGTAACTGAACATTCAAGCATTCAAGTAACGTAATCATATTCAATTTACTTATTCAAACATAGAAAACAAAACCTAAATCTAAGTTAACTCTTAAACTTAAATGAAATCCTAGCCTAAAATTATTTTAGCATTAAAAGTAATCGACTAGGTGATACATCATTCACGTGCACCTATTATGTAACAAAAACTATATACCCTTAAGTTGATGATACACAATAGTTTCCTAGAATATTTAGTCTCCTCTCAATCCTAGGGATGATTGACAGGAATCTAAATATTCCTTTCTTAAAATCATACTAAAATCTTTAACTATCATCTTCCATGAAAATCGCCTCTGCATTCTCAATGCATGCAAACTATAATATCTTTCACTTAACGAAAATCCAAATTCTTGATTAAATCACTCTTTGTTTAATATTAACTCTGACTTCATCTAGGGTATCTCCTGCAATCTAAAATTTCAAATTTTACAATCCCTTTATACAAAACCACTAGTAGCATCATTTTTCCATTCTACACACAACTTCTCCCTATTTTAATTCAATTGTACTATGTTTGAGACAACTCACTCTGGGGTGGCGTCTTTCCATAATAGTCCAATTAACATAATACTCAATAACTTAAATAGCATTATACCCAAACCAATATCTAGGAACATTTGAAATGGATAATGTACTAGCTAGTGAATATGATATGGAATTTGGGTCACATCCAACCCAAATAATGTAATTTCATTTGCGACCACAACTCGAGTTTCAATACTTCATAAATAACGTCATAGAACATATGAAGTAAGATGATAACCTACTTGCTTGGTTACCTATAAATTCCCAAGCCAAAAATAAACATGTTTGATGTAACGTTATATGAAACGTCGTATCAATGACACCCATCCAGAAACCAACTTGAATCATCTAACTCCACTAGCGATGTTAAAACAACAAATCATTTTAACTCATTTGCCTTCATCATTGACCATTCCACACTGATACAGTAGGAAAGAAATAAATATCAACTATTCAAAAATATTTAACTTATAGACCAAACTTTGAGTCGGATTCCATAAAAACACTATTGGGTTACTGCGACCCTATCATATAACAAACTATGTTGCGCCTTTTAATAAATTTACAACTACTTCCTAAATTATTCTTCAATCGATCAATCAATGGGCATCCAATCAATTGAAATTCCAAAACCGTTAGTGTTTCTTTTACTATCCAGCTTCCCAAGTATAACTCTACTTCAATTATATCTTGAAAACTTCTAGTATTATATGAACAATACTTTAGTTAAATCTCCTTTGTACGAATTCTAATCCAAATATTTTGTTGTTCAGTTAAAGTATTTTTCCTATAATGTTACCACAAAATAATTTGGACCTACTACTCTCTCTAGCCAATAGTATGATCCATGTCTTCACTATTCGGAACTCTCCTATCCAACTTCCAACTCTCTTCTATAGTCGTATGCAAAAATGATAGTCAACAAGCCTAGTATTTTTAATAACTTCAAGTGCTTCCCCTTTAAAAACATTGAACCTAGCATTATGTGTCTCCTACTCAAAGCATCAACTACAGTATTACTTGGGGCATATGATATACTAATATCATACGATACTAAGAACCCCATCCATCTCTGCTATCTCAAGATTAAACCTTTTAGGGGGGACAAATACTTTAGGGATTTCTAGTCTATAATCAACTCGGACCATTCCTCTAAAAGATGATGCCTCAAGATTTAAGAGCAAAAACAATAGCTGCTAACTCAGGATCTTGAATTAGATAATATTTAACTCAGGATCTTGAGCAAAAACATAACAGCCAATCATGCCCTCTAATATCAAAATAACACTAAGACATGTACCACAAGCATCGGTATACACAGTAACCAGCTTTGTACCATCGGGAAGTACTAACACTGGTGTGTTAGTCAATAACTCATTTAGCTTAATAAATGCATGCTTGCACCCCGAGTCCCATAAGAAAACTAAATTCTTCGTAGTAAGGCATGTTAATAACACAGAAATCTTTGCCAAGTTTTTAATAAACTTTGTGTAATATCCAGCCAAACCATGAAAACTCCTTATCTCTAAGGCATTTTTGGTACATGCCAATGCACTGCAACAACTTTACTTTAAAATTAAATAAGCCTTAGCCATACCAAATCTTGCATTAAGCTTTGAAAACTCAAACCATATTTGAGTAAAATGACACACGATATGGTTTATTATTTATACCGTGGAAAAATTTGGTACTCTACCCTACTAACTTGATCGTCGATTGAAAAGGTCACCAAATCTCTATTGTAATTTTTCTTTCACCTCAAGTCTTCCAATGCTTCATAACTCCATAATGTTCAATATTAATAAGTTCTTGGCACTCTGACATATTGACTATTCTAGCTAGTTCATCCTTATCAACTCAACCTTTATAGGTTGTGTAATTCGTATAACTCCAATCAGATTTTATGTAAAAATATTTATAATTTTTCAGTTCAATATTTTTCTAAATGCTTGATTTCCAATCTTATTTTTTACAAAATCTAATCAGCTTTGAGAAAAGTGGACATGTAAACGTGTTTTTTATAACTTATTTTATAAATAAGAGATTTTCACAAAAGTGTGTTTCAAAAGAAAAAGTAATATTTTAAATTTCACAGTGCGACAGTAATATTGATAAAATAAAAGGCATTTAAAAAGATGGGTTTACATATTTTTCAATTTACCTTTCAAAAGTTTCATTATCAAAAGCAAAGTACACATCAAAAGAGTAGTGCAATAGTATGCCTTACATTGAACTTTTTATAAAAATGAAAACTTTAAAAATGTTATGGAAAATTACTTTAATTAAATTTTGCCATGTTTGAAGCTTAAAATGAGGGGTTACTAGTTTAACTTCAAATTCTTTTTTTCCAAAAAAGTCAAACACCAATGTTTCTAACTTTTTAGGAAAATGTGTCAAATAATTTAAATACTTTAGTTCTAGTAGAATAAAACAATATAACTTAAACAAGCCCAATTACTTCTTATATCAGTGCTTCAAGTGCATAGGGTTTTAGTTCCCCTTGTTCTAAAATTGACTACCTTAAGCCTATCCTCAAATATAATGTCTAACTCTAATGTATGAACACTCAACTACACAACTTAAATTTTAAGGAGTCTTTCCACATGCCTCTATTACACCTAATCGATATCATATTACCTTCTACGGCCTAAAAATATGTGATTTATTCATAATTGCTAGTTGGAGTAAAGACCTATTATTAGCAATTCTTTAAGAAATAAAGTATAATATATGCAATGGACTTATTTTTCAACCCAGACTATTATATTCTTAACATTTATTTTAACTCATAGTTATTTGTCTATATATGGGGCAAGCCAACAACTACCATTATAAGTCAAAATATATAGGTTGTGGCATTTAAATAAATAAATAAATGCAAATACATTCTCTCATACAGCCGAATTTAGTAGGAATCGCTCAACCTAAGCTTTGATACTAAATGTAACAACCCGCACCTTCGGGCACACCGATTCGAAGCCTAAAAGTGACACTTGAACTCACATTGTGCCAGGAAATACAGATCATTATAATTTTGGTGGTTTATAAAGTACATGGATAAATATAGCTTTAAATATTTTATCCTTTCGTATCATCCAACGGAGTGAATAGAATATAAATATTGAAATAACCAAATCATTACTCTCTTAAAAGAACAATGGTCCACAGAAGAAACATCTAAATAAAGTCTTTAAATAGAAATATATGTCTAACTGACAAGTACAATAAGATGCATAAGGAATGCCAAAAAATAAATATAGCTCCAAAGCGCACAACCACCACCTCCATGTATCTTATCCTCATTACCACTACTACCTTATTATCCCGTAACATGTTTAAAGAGGGGAGAATAAAGGAGATCAACCAAAGTCGGTGAGTGAGAAATATCACTAGTGGTAATGGGTGTACTATATCTAATAAATTAGTCAATTGACATAATATATGGTAACAACCTATAATTTGCTTAAAATCTGACAACCACAAAGTTTCCATCGAAGGTTGGACATCTAGAGACTAGGTAAAGCTAACAATATATCAAGTATACAGTCTCGATAGTAAAATACTTAACTATGCATTAAGTGACAATCTCAATACTAAACTGCTTAACTATACATTGAGTAGACAATTTTAATGTTAAACCTCCTAAGTAATACATAGCGAGTATACAATCACAATGCCAAGGCACATATTGAGTATACTGTCTCGATGGTAAATTGCTTACCAAAACATCAAATGTACAACCTCAGTGATAAATGTGTCTAATGCTCCTACATTATTCAATCCATAGCATATAAGGGCCGATAAATGATTCGAATTCTTTTGTAGGTACATTTGCCCAAATGGTTATAAACCCTATTGACAGGGATGCCTCTGTTCACCATACGCAGTCTACAACCTACGTCTATGACTACTATAATAACAATAGGCGCACTAATTCTGATAAAATTGCATGTGCGTTGAACATTATATTATAAGACACAGCAAAGCTACGTTAAATCTAGAAAGTCAAGGAACCAGGAAACAAATCCCCAAAACCATCCTACTTGGCATGCACTAGGTCTAGGTCCAACCTAGGCTTTCTATAAGCTATTGTTTACTAAATGTACATGTCAGTCGATTGGTTCCTAATCATTTTTTTTTCTTTTACATAGCACAACAGTCGACTAAAACAAAACAATTAGTCAATTCCTATGGCATTCTGTCGACTGTTTTCATGTAACCAAACTTTGTGTATACATAATAGCCTTTGGTTAATTGTTTAGTCCAACAAGTCGACGCTGTAAGAATTCAGTCAACTATTGTCTACAATCAGTAGACTGTTTGGTCTAGAAAATGAACTGTTTTTCCTTGGATTGACTCGTGTTTGTTCAACATTTTCCTCGAAGCATTCAGTCGACTAGTATATGTAGTCAGTAAACCATTTTGATAGAAAATGGGTTTTCCAACATTTTTAAACGTTGTTTGACTAGTGTTTGGTTCAGTTTTAACATTTTTCTTAGTTCTTCTATCTAGTTTCATGTATAAACTTTGAATTCATGTAATCCCACTTTCAAACAATTATCTATATATAGTTTTAACTTTTATCATATCCAAATTTTTATGTAATTTATCCACTTGATTATAAATAAATTATACAATGAATTGTGTGTGTGTATATATATTCAATTTTATTCAAAGTTGATAGAATCAGATGCAGATGATTTTAAAGGATACATACACAGATTCATTTTTTTCATCTAAATTAATTTTTATCTATCGCATATAATCAAATCTATATAATTTTAAGGACAAACTCATTCTACCCTTCATCCAATTAATAAGTTTTTCTATTATCAAAATAGCATTCTAGGGTTTTTCAAATTATCCAATTCATATAAATCTTTGATTGACCGTCGACAATTCAATTTAAAAATCATGTTTTTTAATCTTAATAAATATGTAAATGAAATTTAACCGCTTATTCACATCAAGTACATTTTGTAGATAAACTCACTCACCTTTATATGGTGTTTTAATAAGTGTCCACTAGTAATGAATTTTCCCCATTTGATTGATTCTTGTTCTTCTATTTGGTCTGCTTATGTTTGATATTATTTCCTATTTTCAATTTGGTTTTCTATTTTTATTTTGGATGTTTGATTCTGTATGAAGGAAGAAGAAGGAAAAGAGAATAGAAATTGAGATTTGAAGAAGAAGAATAGGAAGAATGGAGTTTATGTGAACAATGATTACGGATGAAGAGGAGGAGAATGAGGTGAATTAGGGTTAGAAACCACTCTTATGTAGGTACAAATCATGAAATTCTCCCTTAACCCGCTTGGGCCATAATTTATTTTACCTCAAAACACCTGCTACTGTAAATGATTCGCATCTCTTTCAACTGGTGTCCATTTCTAATGTTTTATATGAATTTAGGCTACAACAATCTATTTAATGCAATTATAAAGTTAGATTTCCATAACTACTTTATTTGTAAAAATTCAGTTTCTCGGCTTTTGTTAAAATTACCAAAATTCCCTTTATAAGTAATTAATCATTTTTATCGAAAAATCTTGGAAGTTACACCCTACCTCTTGCACCCGCACATTCTATCCTTACCTTAACTGAGCCACCTCCTCTCTCAGTAACCGTCGTTGATTTGGTCTTCTCCATTGAAGGTAATTTTAGGTAACTTTAACTTGATTATTATTGTTATGTGATTATATTTGGCACACGCTTCTTGTGTGATGATGACACGTGTTTCACACATGAATTGTTTTTCTATAAAGTGTATATGTTTAGCAGATTATAGATATAATGATTTGCATAAAATTAGCCATATTTTTGCATTGAAATCACATGTAATTACTTTGAATTATTATTTCTAAGCTACAATATTTAATTTTTTGTTAGTTTAAACTTTTATTTCTATTATTAATTAATAAAGAAAATTCGTAAAGGAATTTTATTAGATCCTATTTTCAATAATAGTAAGAGTCGGTAATAGTTGTAGAATGACGTTTTGAATTTATAAAGAAAGTTCATTTCTTAGATTCTATTTTTAAGTGATATAAATATTTAGTAATATTATAGAGGAGCATTTTAATTTGTAAAGAAAATTTATTTGTTTGATCATAATTTTAAGTGATATTAAGATTTGATAATATATATATATATAGGGGCTTTCCAGATCGAACGCATGGTACATAATCGATTTATCAAATTTTTTATTTAATAAAAATAAACGATCCTTAAAATTTCATGATCAATTTTTTTTTAGTTTGTGAAGCTAGGCTGAGGGCTGGCATTTATGGAGATATACACTTAGATGAACATGATTTCTCCAAGGGTTTGGGTTGAATAGTCATCATGTCAACCTGGTGTAGGTCATATGCAAAATCTAATGCATTAATTTAAATAATTATAATACATACAACAGGAAAATAGGCTCAAGGAAAAACATAGTTGGGTTTTTAGAATGAAGGAAGCGGTTATTGTTTTTATGTCTAAAGGACGCGGAGTTTATTATTTGGGCTGAAGGAAAATCATTACAAAAAAATTTAAATTGTGTCGTCTTCTTCAATCTCGTTCTCAAACCACAAGAACGGATGGCGGCATCATAAGAACAGGTGGCGGCGACGCAAGCATAGGTTACGGTAGCGGAGGTGAAGGTCGAGCTCGTTCAGGCGAAGGCGATGGAATGAGGTGGTGACGACAACTTTGAAGGCGTCCGGTGACTTGGTCGACGACTTCAACAGCGACTGTAACTTCGACGACAACATCGATAGCCAACTTCAGATGAGCGGCGGTGGAGTGGAGGTGAAGGTTGCTGGTGGTGCTAAAGGTAACGATGATGATTACCTGTTGAAATGAACTAAGTAAAAGAATGCTATATGAACTTATCACTATAATTCTCTACGTGTAATGCACAATTGAATGTAATATTCTGTTGTTTTAGTTTATTCATTTGTAATAACATAATTGAATGTTCCTAAATTTCAAAGAACTGGAGCAAGTTTCCATTTTAGAATCTGCACAAGATATGATTTTGATTAGATAATATTACTCATGTGTTTCACAAGATGATAAAATATGCATAAAACATTATGCATCAGTTTCTTGTTTACTTGTTTATTGAGTTGCTGACTTACTTTATTTTGAACATATCAGATATCATAAAGAAAATGTTACTTCTTTGCTAAAATGCTAGTGTACTTCATAAATAAAATGCTATATTAAACTATCATTTTGCATATCCTAAACATATTAGTGGACTTTGTAATTAAAATGCTATATTAAACTATTTTTTTGCATATCATAAACTTGGTAGCAGACTTCATAATTAAAATGCTACATTGAACTACAATTTTGCATATTATAAACATGCTAGTAGACTTTGGAATTAAAATGCTATATTAAAATATCGTTTTGAATATTTTAAACATAATAGTGAACTTCATAACTAAATGCTACACTAAACTATTTTAACTATCATTCGCCACATTCAGTACGTTCTAATGCACTTTAAAAATACAAATGCTATTTTTAACTATCATTTGACACATTTGATACATTGTAATGCACTTTAAAAATACAAATTATATTTTTAACTATCATTTGACACATTCCATTCAGTCTGATACATTGCAATGCACTTTACAAATACAAATAAGGTTAAGTTTGTTGACATACTTTATTTTGAACATTGCAGATATCATAAATAAAATGCTACCACTTTGCTAAAATAATACTGTACTTCATAAATAAAATGCTATATTAAACTATCATTTTGCATATCCTAAACATGCTAGTGGACTTTGTAATTGAAATGCCACATTAAACTATTTTTTTGCATACCACATTAAACTAGTTTTTTGCATATCATAAATGGTAGCGGACTTCATAATTAAAATGCTACATTAAACTACAATTTTGCATATTATAAACATGCTAGTGGACTTTGTAATTAAAATGCTATATTAAAATATCATTTTGAATATTTTAAACATGATAGTGAACTTCATAACTAAAATGCTACATTAAACTACTTTATCCATCATTCGCCACATTCTATACGTTCTAATGCACTTTAAAAATACAGATACTATTTTTAACCATCATTCGACACATTTGATACACTGTAATGCACTTTAAAAATACAAATGATAATTTTACTATCATTTGGCACTTTACATTCAATCTGATACATTGTAATGCCATTTTTAACTATCATTCAATTTATTTGGCATATTCCTTTCGTTCTAATGCATCTTAAAAATACAAATGATATTTTTAACTAGCATTCGACATATTTCATTCATTCTAATGCATTTTAGAAATACAAATGTTACTTTTAACTATCATTCAGCACATTCCATTCAATCTGATACACTTTAAAAATACAAATGCTATTTTTAATTGTCATTCAACATATTTGATTCAATCTAATGCACTTTAAAAAGACAAATGCTATTTTCAACTATCATTCAACACATTTGATTCATTCTAATGCATAATAAATTACAAATGTTATTTTTAACAATCATTCGTCATATTCGATTTTTTGTAGTGCACTTTGAAATTACAAATGTTGTTTTAACTATTATTCAGCATATTCGATACATTCTAAAGTAATTTAACAATACAATTTATATTTTAAAAATAAAAATGCTATTTTTAACTATCATTTGACATGTTTGTTTCATTCTAATGTATTCTAAAAATAAAAATGCTATTTTTAACTATCATTTAGTTGTTTGGCACATTCCATTCATTTTAATGCATTTTAAAAATACAAATGATATTTTTAACTATCATTCAGCACATTCCATTCATTTTAATGCATTTTAAAAATACAAATGATATTTTTAACTATCGTTCGACACATTCCATTCATTCCGATGCATTTTATAAATGCAAATTCTATTTTTAACTATTTTTAACTATCATTCAGCACATTCCATTCAATCCGGTATACTTTAAAAATACAAATGCTATTTTTAGTTATCATTCGTCACATTTCATTCATTCTAATGGACTTTAAAAATACAAATGCTATTTTTTACTATCATTTTAGTGAGATTTAGGATGATAACAATTACGGGAAACGTTGGATGGCGACTTTAGACGATGAATGCTTGGGCGGCGGAGTGACCAGCAAGGAGGTGAGATCTAGGTTTCGGTAAGATCCATGGTGGTAACGGCAAGGGAGGAGCTTGGACGACAGCAGTGGCTTGAACGATGGCGGTCTGGAACGACAATTGCTTGGACAACGATTGCTAGGACAAACAGTGGCTGAAGGCAGATGATGGCTGAGGAGAAAAAAGTCGAAGTGAGAAAATTATAAAAAGAGGTTACTGTCCTTATGGCTAAATTTGAAAAGTTTGGTTCTAGATTTAAAAATTAGTTTAAAGTTTTTGCTTTAAACTAATTATCTATACATACAATGTATATGATACTAATTATGAAATAAATATAGTTAGAGAGATATGCAGCTAAGATAGCTGAGGTCACTCACGACGAGGCGAACAGTGTTTTTAGTGATCTCGTCAGAGGTACACGACGGATATATTGGCAGCAACAGCTACGCGATGTGGATGAAAGTGGACCTTTGCACGAATTATGAGTGATATACACTTGATGTTGGATATCTATACGTTTTCATGTTACTGGAACATTTTGGACTTGTTATCAAACCAACCGTAGGGAGGTTTGCCTACTTCTACTAGGCAAAATCAATTTTCCTGAAGCCAAAAAAAATTCCCCATGTTTTGTTATTTTTCCCCCCGTTTTCTTCTCCTCCAAATTTTATCCTCTAGACCGTGTCCTCTCTTCTGACATTTTATGTTTCCTCTGCATTTCTATTTATTCAAATTCAAATCCCTATTTTATCTCGCATCTGTGCTTCAAAATATCTATCCCCAGATCTAATTCTGTTTCTCCAGATCTAACTTTATCCCGACCTTTCTCTTTTTAAACTCATCTGCTACAAACCCTATATTTCTCATTATTCATCTTCGTCGCCATGCCACCAACCTATCTGCCAATCTTGTCAAAGCTATAGACTTGTCAAAGCTATAGACTTGTTAAAGCTACAGACTCGCAATAAATATTTTTCTTTTAGAATTATATAATCCAACGGTCGGTTTTCCCACCGTTTTGCGGTTATACTAGTGTAATATTGGGACACGTGATCATGATTGGACATGTATGTATGAATGTTATTTGATGTTTATCTTTTCTTGTTTATCGCACTATATTGATTGTCAAACCGAATGTTGGGGAGTTTTGCCTAGTGTGTGAGCCGAATCAAATTAGTCTGGAGCCAAGAAATACATAGGCCGTGTTTCATGCAACTTTTACTTCTCCAAGTATATTCACAAACTGCGCAGTATCTTCCTCCTCTCAAATACATATCTCGTTCCTCTCTAACGCCTCTTTCTAAAATTAAAATCTCCACTCAGATCTGTATCTCATGTTCGACAACCAACCGTTCGTCTTTGACAATCAGCCTTTCGCAAATACAGCCTCCAGCGACGTCACTTGAAAGAAGAAACGTCGCTCATCTCGATCTTCTGGATATGGAGAAATTCGACTGTTCTAAAGGTATTTTTTCATCGCTTTTTAGGTTTTCTACTTTATTTTTCTACGATTTGGTTGCTATTTTATACAACATCTATGTTTAGGTTTTCTGAAAATTTTGCGTATTGCTATTCTGACATAAGGCCTATTTTTATTCTGATGTGTTTAGACATTTGTAGTCATGGCAGCTGCAGAAAGAAAAATGTTTGATGCTAAAAATTTTGATAGAAAAATTAATGAACTGTAAGAACCCGTTATTTCTTTAGTTACTTGCACTACTTTTTTGTCTCTCCATGAGTTAGGCCATGTCTATTTTTTCTGATACACAACCACGCTCTTGCAATCTGCAATCAATAATGATTCTACCAGTAGTATAAATGTTAAAAATTGTAAGAAATGTAATGTTTAGAAAAAGTGCACTATGAACAGATGTGATGTTGCTCTATGATCAACAAAGTTAAAATAAATGAAAATACGCTACCAATGGTACAATGATTTCACTTGAATAATTTGTCTTATTAATGCCATGAAAACTTGCATTTTTAATGAGACTAAAATTAAAGTTAGATTCAAGGCACACCAAAGACAATTGCTAGTATGAAAATAATTCATAATTTACTTTTTTGACTTGAAATATTTATAAACAAGTTAAATTTTATGGCATATAAGTATTAAGTTAGACTTTTTTTAACTCTTTTTACTTGTTGTTGTTAAAAATTTGTTGTGAAACGGGCTCTTAATTTGTAGCAACATCCTTTTATTTCCAGTATCATGAACGATATTCATTTGTTCTATAATTTAAACTGTATGATTTTATGGACATCAAAATTGTTAACATCTCTTTATGAGTGACCTAAAACTCCGCGACCTAAAAGCTTAGCGACCTAACTACAGAGATAACTCCACGACCTAAGAAGCTCACGACCTAAAGGACTTCACGACCTAAAGGACTTCACGACCTAAGAAGTTAACAACCTAAGAGCTTCGCGACCTAAAGGACTTCACGACCTAAAGGATTTCACGACCTGAGAAGTTAACAACCCAGAAGCTAACGACCTAAAACATTCACGACCTAAGAAGTTAACAACCTAAGAGCTTCGCGACCTAACTATCAGCGCAAAGGCAACGCGACTTACGACCTATCTTAGGTCGCCCACGACCTAAGACTTACTACCTAGTTTGTACAAGCTGAGAAAGCTCCCTATGCCGCTTTTCCCTAGGTCGTGCACTATTCCTACTAGGTCGCCCACGACCTATGCCTTGTCGATGTGATCGAAGCATCTAGAGCAAGCTGTTAAGTCGTAGCCTATGCTTCTTAGGTCGCCCGCGACCTACGACATACCCTTAAGTCGGCCATGACCTACCTTAACTCGTCCACGACTTACGACCTAAGGGGTCAAATCCTCTATAAATACCAACCTACCCCGAATGTGAAAAGGACTTTTGGCCAATCATTTTCTGAAGCGTCATTACTCTGCCGAATTCTCAACTCATCCAAGACTCGAAGAACTCCAAACATCGAAGATACTACAACAAGCTTTGAACGAGATTCTACACATCCGACATGGATTCGACAAATCTCATCGTCAAAGTTTGGGTTACTAATCTGAAGTGTTTGAGTGATCAAAGTGAATTGTATTCAAAGTGCATTGTATCAAATTGTAATCAGATCAGCAATAAAAGACTATAAAGTGGACGTAGGCTCAATTACGGGCCGAACCACTATAAATCTGTTGTTCCTTTACCGTTTTCTGCTATTTTCAGCTTAAATTCTGTTCCCGTACCAACGGGTGGTGCTTTCACATTGTTATTACACACACCGGATGTTAGCGTTCGATTTTTAGCGTTAACATTTTGGTGCTTTCACTGGGAACCCAACTCAGGAATATTCTCACCATTGCTCCGCAAGAGTTTGTTGAAAGAATCTCTCTAAAAACCAGAAGTTTATCTGAAATCATGGCTCCTGGAAGAAAGGGTAAATCTACCAGATCCGGAAATGGTCATGAGGGAACCTCTGCTTCCCCAACAGCAAATCAAGCAACTCCTACCGTCGGAGTCACAAGGGCTGAATTAGACGACGCAGTGTCTGGATTATATCAGCAAATTGAAGCTCAAAACGCTTTAATGATGGACAGATTAAACGCTCTACTTGGGGCAAATCAATGGCCAGAAAACAATGAAACAGTCTTCACTGAAGATGCTCGTAATTCCCAGGAGAAAGATATTCCTCAAAGAGCAGCTGGCACCGCCGAAATGCCACCTTTCCAAGCTGAAGGTCCAAGGCCGCAGCCAACTTTTCGCGAGCATTTGCCCAGGCAAAATTCCGAAAGGAGAGGCGACTTCTACCCGACAATGCCTCTGAACAATGAGGAATACCTATCGAGATGATTCGCCAAATCATGAAAGAGAGCATGCAGAGGGAAGAAAACGAGTGTGATTGGGGATTTGCACCAAGCAGAACTCCGTTTACTGAAAGGATCCTGAAAGCAGAGTTTCCAAGAAAATTTGTACCTCCTACTATTCCGGCTTATAGAGGAACAAGTGACCCTAATCATTTTCTATACAAGTACGATTGGCATATGACCGGCGCAAGGGCATCAGATGAGATTAAATGCCGATACTTTCCAGTATACTTGGAAGGAGTGGCTCTACTTTGGTTCACAAAGTTACCAATTCGGTCCGTAAATCAATTCTCTGATTTAACTCAAAAGTTCAAGGATCAGTTCAGGTTGTATGCTTCAAAAGCTAAGGATATAATGTCACTGTCCAGCCTTGAACAAGGGCCCGGAGAATCTATCAGATCTTTCTTGAACCGTTTCAGTATAGCCCTAGCCGAAGTGGATAATGCAGAACCCCGTATGATCCTGACTTACCTGATGCGGGCCATCAACAAATCAAGTGAATTCGGAACATGGTTAAAAATGAAGGAGCCAAACTCACTCGAAAAATTCTATAAAAAACCGACGAATTTATGCGTCTGGAAAATCTCTCCACGCCGGCAAAAGTGGTTGTTGCCGAAGTCAAGAATAACAGTGTTACTCCTAACAAAAGAGAATCCGGAGACCAGAAAAGGGAAAATGATGGAGGAAAGAAGCAGAAGAATGAGAAGAAACCTCGCCGCTTTAATCTTTCAGATATTACCCCTCTAACTGATACACCGGAAAATATCTTCTTCGCAACAAAAGACGTTATCAAGTATCCTAAACCACCTAAGATGGGGAGAGGTGCAATACGTAATGGGAAATTCTGCCGATTCCACAACCAACCTGGCCATGACACTGACCAATGTCGCCAGTTGAAGAATTTGATTGAAGAGTTGCTGGAACAGGGTAAATTGCAACAATATGTGAAGAAAAACAGAGTAGACCCAACCTCATCCACTCAGGGGCAAGAACACCCTGCCCATCAATCTGGTGGCAATAACACCGCGGGGCAAGAATCTGAAAAGCTGGTCATTAACGTTGTCACAGGAGGTCCACACGCAGCAGCCAGGAGTTGGGACGACTATTAACTACCCACAAAACTGCAGCTGGGGCATCTTCCAATATCTCTAGCATATGAATCTAAAACTACGAATCCGGTGGAAATGGAAATTCAATCTGGAGACTCTGGAACAACAATCACTTGCATCCAATTTTTACTTAACAGCGTTGCTTAAATTTGTAAAATGATAATGGATGTATAACTCTTGTATTGTAAACCACTGAGAAATCAGGGTGGATTAATAATAAAGAATATTAAATCTTGTGTTCTAATGCTATATAATGCCCGTTTCATTTCGATATGCAAATATCTTAAATATATTGCTAAAATGTCGATTTAATACTGCAGGCCATCGAAGCAAAGTTTACTTATTCAACACATCACAAGACTCGGCGATTTCCATAAATCACTCAACAACAAAGTACATTTCTCTGCCAGAAAGCAAGCAATTTGCAAAAGAATGAGGCATGTACTTGAAGTGATAACAAGGAATCGCTAAGGAGCAGATGGTGAAAGAACACAAGCAACAATTGCTACTCTTCGGAGTTCAAGCAGAAAGACCTCTTCGGAGGCACGCCAAAAAATGGAAGTTCTCTTCTCAACAAAGAGGTTGAGGGAACCAGAAGGCGCAGGATCTTTGTTAACTAGTTGCGACCGTTTGTGCAAACGAACGTCCAATTAAGTAACTTACATCCGCCCCATGGATCCATTTAACTGTGAGAAAGTAACTTCCAGGCAATCAAATAAAGACTTCTCCGGAAGCACAAGACTTCTCGGGAAGCACAAAACCTCCCCGGAGGCACAATGCAAATCTTCGGAGTCCATGCTACTCCACAGATTCCAAAATGCTAATCTTCGGAGTCCATGCTACTCCACAGATTCCAAAATGCTAATCTTCGGAGTCCATGCTACTCCACAGATTCCAAAATGCTAATCTTCGGAGTCCATGCTACTCCATAGATTCCAAAATACTAATCTTCGGAGTCCATGCTACTCCATAGATTCCAAAATGCTAATCTTCGGAGTCCATGCTACTCCACAGATTCCAAAACGCTAATCTTCGGAGTCGATGCTACTCCACAGATTCCAAAATGCTAATCTTCGGAGTCCATGCTACTCCACAGATTCCAAAATGCTAATCTTCGGAGCCCATGCTACTCCACAGATTCCACAACGCTACTCCTCAAAAATGCCAAAAAGCCCTCCTCAGAGGCACACTTCAACTCTCAAGGAAGACCTACTTGTTCATCTTGAAAAATTCTTCCCCAGAAATTGAAGTGCTAAGTAAAATCCTCTTTAGAGGCCCGCTTTACCGCGTAGGAGAATTCACTTCTCAAAAACATGAAGTGACCATCTCCGAAGGTTGAAGCGTAAAAACTTTTCCAAAAACGAGACACGCTCCATTTAAGTAGAATAATTGTTTCCTCAAAGACGGGATAGTTATTCTCCAAAAATAAGAGTACAAGTCTCGCCAAAGCAAAAAGATATTGCAATACACTTGTGGTATAGGGGCAATATCATACAATACAACTATAACAATAAAAGTAGTATTCAAGTGACATACCACAAGCACATTACAATGTCAAAAGGAAAAGATGTTGAATAAATGCATTCTCAAACACAGACAAAAAGTTTGTGCAAGTAAAAAGAATCACTTATTCTACACTAAAATGAGAAATAGATGCATTCTTACATACACAAGAATTCGTACAAGTAAAAGAATTATTTTATTCAATACTGTGAAAATTCTTTACATGTGCAGATCTCAAAAAAGCGAGGACCGGTACTCGCACAATCTCCGGTCGATACATGAGAAAGCAAAAAGCAAAACGCAGAAAATAAAATCAAGCTCATTTCTCCTTCTTCCCACCTTTGGAGCTTTTACTCGGCTTAATGATTAGTTTCTGAGGCCGCTGTGAACGGGTCGGGGAGGAAGGAGAAAGAGGAGCAGCTGGATCTTCTTCAACATTTTCTTCATCAGCCAAAGTGCTCTTCTTCTTCTTCTTCATTGCACATTTCCCTTTCCTCTTGGAAGAAGACTCACTTCCCGGAGTAAAGAACTCAGAAAGCTTTGTGTCGTCATCATAAGTTTGCTCCGGGGTCTTTTCGCCTTCTTCAAGTTCCCTAGTCTTTTGCTCTTGCGAAACAACCGGATCGTCCAAGTCTTTGAGGGCTTCTATTTTCTCTTCTTGCGATCCTGGTTGAGAAGCAGAAAGAGGAGTGACTTGAGAAGGAGGAGGAACAGAAGCCAGAGAAGGAGAAGTTAGTGCAGCTTTCGGTACTTCCGCTATAGAAGAAAAGAAGTTAAAATCAGTATTCTCCAAGAAAAAAGAAAATGTCGGATCATCAGGACTTAAGTAATAAGCAAGAAATTCATCGAGTTCAATTGAACCAAATGAACAGCCCACTTGAGCAAGATCTGAATCAAGGTCACCTAAAGAAGTCGGCTTAATCACGACGATTTAAAACTTTTCAGCTTCAACATCGTCCTGGTTCATTTCATCAACTTGAGTAGTGGGAGGCTCGGTGGTCGCAGTTTTAACTTCGACTTTTATGGAAGGTGAAGCATAAGAGCTAGAGCCAGTGTTATCAGGATCGACTGAAGCCAGAGGACGAGCGGGGTCAATTACAGTCACTTTCTCTAAACACTCTCCTCCCGTTGCTTCGGCTCGCTCCCTAGCAAGCTGCTCTTTTCCCCTGGCAAGGGCGGTGCGTGCTTCATCATCCAGATAAGTCGCTTCAAGGTCCGCCTCTGCGTAACCAGCACCTCCAAACAAGTCAATTATCGCCGCCCACACTTCAGCCAGGGTGACTTCATAGTCCGGCCCCAAAAATGAGAGACTTCCGCGCCCCAACACGCTATGGATATAAAAGTAAAATAGAGTAGAGCTGACTTTTGCCTTCGTCGCCTCGTGCGACTGCTCAGCCATTTCTTTTCCGGCGACGACCTCATCGCGCTCTTTCTCAGTTTTTGACAGTTGAGCTCGCAACCGCATAATTTCCAAGTCCTGGGAACTCGCCTTTTCTCGTAGCTGGGCAATGTCGGTGCGATAGATTTCTGTCATCCTCTTTTCAGATTCAAGTTGAGCCTCAGCATTCCGTTGGGCAGCATGAGCATCGCAAACTTGTTTTTGAAGAACTTCTTCCTTTTGAGTGTAGGAGGAAGAAGAAGTAGCAAGCTCATCTTTGAGTTTCTTAACTTCAGACTCAAGTCTTGAATTGTCGTCAACAATGCTCGTCATCTCCGCATCGTGTTGCTTGAGAATCTTCTTCCACTCTGAATGATCGTTCTCCATAGTTAACATGGCCTCAAGATTCATATGGTTAACTCTTTGAAGCTCGTCAACCAGTTTCTGCCATCCGGATATCCTCTCAATATCAAGCTTAACAGCATCAAGATTTCAAAGCATAGCTTGCTTATCGATTGGTACCAAGTCCAAATCGAAACGCACCCCTTTCAAGCACCAATTTGGGAATCGACTTTGAAGCGTAGGAGGGCCGTCCCCGACTTGATACTGAGGCCTGTTGATAATTGTTTGAATATCAGACTTCTTGAGAGCTGGAGAACCAGATGGAGTTTCTGCAGAGGTAGGAGCATCAGACTTTTCAAAAATATCAGGCGCATCACCGAGCTTGACCCGCTTACTTGGATTTCCAGTAATGTGACTCTTCCCTTTGTCATCATGGGATTTTCTTTTGTGAGAATCATCACTTCTTCGAGAAGAATCATATCGTTCATCATCCTTTCTTCTCTGCCACCACTCATAGTCCCGCCTCTCTTGAGCTTTCCTAATAGCTCTTTCTGCATCTGTTTCCCTCGGGGCATTGAGGTATCGCCTAAAATCATAAGTTCCACGGCCTCCATGGTGCTGAAATTTGTCAAAGTGTGAGCCAGAGCGCCCCATCGGAGAATCTGAAAATGGAAAATAAATGAAGTTTAGAAATCTTTAGAAAAAGAGGATAAATGCGTGTAAC
This sequence comes from Allium fistulosum, assembly GCA_030737815.1. Classification (NCBI taxonomy): domain Eukaryota; kingdom Viridiplantae; phylum Streptophyta; class Magnoliopsida; order Asparagales; family Amaryllidaceae; genus Allium; species Allium fistulosum. The sequence continues at coordinate 155,983,895 of CM060908.1, read as the reverse complement.
TGCCAAAAAGAATTCTAAGTGTGTGTGGCGTGTAAACTATGCGTGTCATGCTACAGACCACTCTTTGGTTGGGGAGTGATAGCGGATTGTGAAGCAGGAGTCAGCTTTTGAGCTGATGAAATTTGCTGCAAGGCGGATGTTACTTCAGCTACTGAGGAAGCAACTTTAGTTATATCATCTTTAAAGAGCTCTTGCGAAGTAATCATTAGATCGCTCAAGTCATCAAAAGTGTCATCACCATCGTGTTTGGCAGGACTCTTTTCCTCAACTTCTTTATCATCAACATTTCCGGGGCATTTAGGAATTTCTTCTTCTTCGATTACTGGGGAAAGTGTGAGTTTCCCAGATGATCCCGCAATATCGATAGAAGTAGAACACTTCACTAACGCAGCCTCTACAATAGGTCCTTCTGATGCAACTTCTTCTGCAGAAGCTGGGGCATTTGATGTTTCTGCTCGAGAACCCGGGGCAGCTAATGTTTCTGTATCAGAACTAGAGATTTCACGAATCTGAGTCGATCTGGAGGAATGTAAAAGTCCGAACTGATGCAGAAATTCGTCTTTCAGCAAAAATTTAGCGCTTCTCTCTTCGGCGGCCACAACACTCAGAGTTTCAAGGGTCGGCTTGTGGCCGGGATCCCTAAGCGGAGGAGGAAGTGCTGCAAAAAGTAAAAGACGAAGTTAAGCATTCGACAATTTGAGTTCCAAGAAGTTCATAAAATTAAGAGAACGGAGAAAGGCAATCTTACTTCCGACTCTCCAGACGGCATAAAATCCCGGAGGACAGCGGACAAAGAAGAATTGACTCAAAAACCCATGTGCACTATCGGGCAAGTCTAGAATCAATCTGCGGTTTCTTGCGCCTCTCACAAGTATAATCGAAGGGTGATCTTTGTTCTTCTCGAAGGTGCATAAATAGCAAATCTCCTCGAAACTGGGAAGACGGTTGTAACAACCCGCATATTTTATGATTGAATATTTAAATATTTTATTTAAATATAGAATCGTTGATCGGATTGAAGTCCGAAAAGCTACTTTTTGCAAACATTCGAATTAGGACTCGAGACCACTTCCATTGAGTTCAAAATGCCGTTTGCGACCTTTTTGAGTATAAGCTTCGATATGTTTGGAGTTAGTAGAATTTTGCTACTTTTTCACTTTGGACTTTGGGTTTGGTTCAGCCAAATTTCCCAATTCTGGTTTCATTAACTCAAGCTGCACTCCCTCTCCTCTTCATTACTTCACTTTCATTTCCTAACACTTAAGCTTCATCAAAAATGGAGAGTGGAATGGGAAATTAAAACTCCAAACCCTAGTTCCTCTTTCAAACTCAAATTCTTGCTCCAAAATCAAAGAGAACCCATTGGTAAGCATCTCCTTCTTCTTCTCCAACTCATTCTCTTATCAATTTCAGAAATTCCTAAACCTAATTTAGGAAGTGTTTCTCTTTTTAGCCTTGATTCAAGGTTGTTGAGTTGGAATTGAAGTGCGATTGCTCTCGCCATTTGCTCTATAGCTTCTTCTTCATTGTTTTGGGTTCAAAGGTGAGATTTTTATCTCACATCTATGTCTATATCTATCTTTGTTGTTAGGTATGAATTCCTAACACTTATCCATGCGTATTTGATATTTGGATTGGATTGATTTGGTGTGTATTCCAATTTTTGGTGTTTTGGTTTAATTTATGTGAAAATTCTTTTATGGATGTTTGAACATGTTTTTGGTGATGCATCGAAGTGCCTATAGGGCTGGGTTGCCGATTGGTGTGAACCCTTAGTGTTCATCGCTCGTTCGATCGCATTTTGGTTCGGATTCGTCGATTTTTGAGCTAGGCTGTTTTTTTGCCTAGCAGAAAAATTCAGACGTCTGAAATAAATTTCAGACGTCTGTCACCAAATTTAGACGTCTGTGACAAAAATACAGACGTCTGTGATAAAATATAGACGTCTGTAACAAAAAATTTAGACGTCTGAATATAGTTCAAACTGTTTTTTTACTCTCTGTTTCAATTTTTGACCTCTGAGCCGTCTGTCACAAAAATTCAGACGTCTGAGATAAAATTTAGACGTTTGTCACAAAAATTTAGACGTCTGAACTACTGATTTTGCCTAATTTGCCTATTTTCGAGTAAATTTCCAAGGTTTATCGATTTTTGTCGATCCGACTTATTGTTATCAATTATTATCGAGTTTGATGACTTCTTTCTTTGGATTTTTGAGAATATCCATTTTTGATGGATTCGTTATTGATCTCTTTGGATTTTATTCACGTCTTCGAATGTGAATTTTTGATTGATTGATTGTTTCTACAATCGTTTTCGTGATTTGTCACTTTAAAAATATAAAGGTTTTCTATACTAGTAGTAAATATCAAAACTCTTTCATCAAAATGATTTCAACTCTATAGTCAATATCAAACTCATTTATAAAACTGTTTTCCAACCTATTAGTATATACAAGCCTTTATTTCACTCGGATGAGAAATCTAATTAAACGACCTAGCAAAACAGGTGGTATGAAACGCTTGCGTTTACTTCGTCGGTTAATTCTTGGACCTGTTCGACTGAATCCTTTGTGACAATTTTCTAGTGAAGATTTACAACTTGTTCGTAAATATTTAAGTTAAGCAAGTGGTTATGGGACATGAAGCTAAACTCATATATTTACTAGCTTGGAGTGATTGACACTTCCTTATGATCATGACGGTCATTGTTGTGATTTAGACTAGCAACTGTGCGATGTCTCTTTGTCTGCGAGGGAGACTAAACCCCGCTTGTGTGATGTTTCACCATCACATAGAAGTGGGGTAGTGACCCACGGTCTTCGGGTCATTCTTGTGGAGCTTCGGCTCAAAATTAATGGTTAGCTACCATGAGATAGCGTCTCATCTTGTGTTACACGTGTTGGTGAGTTTTCATGCTCCCGTCTTGTGATAGGCCTCGCCCCCTTTCTTGTGATTTCTGGATTTCTTGTGATGATTTCTGGAATTTTGTGCTTCACCAATTTTCTTGATTTCTATTGATATGTTTATCAATTTTTGTGCATTGGTGAATTCGTGTGTCATTGACTTGTTATGAATACAAGTTTAGGGTATGATACCCTATTTTATCTTTGAGAAGATTCTTGTGATATTGATTAATCTCTTGTTGATTTTCAATTACATACTTATAGTAGTATGCCACTATGGTTATTACATGTTCATGTCATGTCTTTTACTTTATACCATATCTTCTGATATTTATAGCTAGACTGATCCGTTTATTATTTTCTTATAAATAATACTCGGGTCAGACCGAGATGTTACAGGTGCTTCTGCTTGACTTCTCTTCAGGACTATTCTGACTTTTGGCTAACTACATAGATTAGTAGTTTTTGGATGTACACATTTGAGATATAGACTCTATATTGTGTACTTATTCTTTTGTATAGCACGTGTTGCTATTCTTTTTGTATTATCGTGGATCTTTCTGACCACTACTCTGATGTACACTTTCATGTGTTGTATATTTATATTCATATCTTCTTCCGCCTTTGTGATATGGATGTCTGTGACTGATTTATGTTATGACTATTTCTATGTTTGTTTTCGAAGATTATATATAGCCACCGTGTGATAGCTTTGTGTTTGTATCGGTATGTTGGATTTCCTCTTTAAATGATATGCATTCTATTCTATCTGACATATCGGTGCTCGCACAAAGAAGTTACACGGATGGTCGCTCCTCAACAGCCTTATTCTCCGTGTTAATTGATAGCACTACATCGTAGTGTTCTTGGTTAGCGTGGGCATAGAGGTGGAGCGTCACAGCTTGATATTGATTTTCGCGGCGGCATTCGAAAATTTGGTAGATTGATCGTACCAAATATTAGTGATCTTCGTAGAGACATTCTAGAAGATTCTCATCGTTCCAAGTATTCTATTCATCCCGGTAGTAGTAAAATGTATGCTGATATGAAGCGACTTTATTATTGGGAAGGAATGAAGTCTGATATCGCTAACTTTGTTAAGTGTTGTATTACTTGCCAACTTGTTAAGGCTGAACATCAAAGACCCGGTGGGTTATTGCAACCATTGGAAATTCCAGTATGGAAGTGGGATCAAATTTCCATGGATTTTATTGATGGCCTTCCCCGTTCTCGTTCGGGTCATAATAGCTTATGGGTGATTGTTGATAGACTTACTAAATCTACCCATTTTATTCATGTTCGGTCGAACCGAACCGTTCCTCTTCTGGCCAAACTCTTTGTCAAAGAAATTGTTAAATTACATGGAGTCCCTACTTCCATTGTTAGTGATCGTGATCCATTGTTTACTAGTGGATTTTGGAAGAGTCTTCAAAAAGCTTTGGGAACGAAGCTTAATTTTAGCACCGCTTATCACCCCCAGTCCGATGGACAGACTGAGCGTGTGAATCAAACTCTTGATGATCTTCTTCGTTCTTGTGTGCTTGATTTCGGTGGAAGTTGGGAAGATCATATTTCACTTGTTGAATTTTCCTACAATAACAGCTTCCAATCTAGTATTGGTATGGCACCTTTCGAGGCACTCTATGGAAGGCCATGTCGATCTCCTTCTTGTTGGCTCGAGGCCAGTGAGAAGCTGGTTTTAGGTCCAGATTTTATTCGTGATTCCACAGAAAAGATTGAACTTATTCGACATAGGATGAAAGAAGCCCAAAGTAGACAAAAATCCTATGCCGATAACCTAAGAAGAAAATTAGAATTTTCTATGGGGGATCTTGTATTTATTCGTGTTTCACCTATGAAGGGTGTTGTACGCTTCAGCCGATCGGGAAAGTTAGCACCTCGATATATTAGGCCATTTCCTATCACTGAACGTATTGGCTCCATGGCTTATCGCCTTTCATTACCGGCTCAGTTTTCTGCCATGCATGACGTGTTTCACGTTTCTCAATTACGGAAGTGCCTTCGGGATTCCGATTCTATTCTTGAGCCCGGTGTTGTGGAAGAGATTGAAGTTTCACCTAATTTAACTTATGAGCAGCATCCTATTCAAATTATTGCTTCGGAGGTTAAGCGACTTCGAAATAAAGATGTTTCGCTTGTTAAAGTTCAATGGTCCTCTAATCCTAAGGACTGCTCTTGGGAAACTAGAGAATTCATCGAGCGAACACATCCGGACTTGCTTTCTCATGCTCTTTGAGGTAAACTTCTAATTTCAAATTTCTTTTGTGTTAATATGCCGTTATGGTTGTTACTTTTTATCTCCATCTTACATATATTGCGAGGACGCAATTTCTTTAAGGAGGGGAGTCTGTAACAACCCGCATATTTGTCGATTTTATATTTAAATATTTTATCGTCGGTCGGATTATTGTCCGAAAAGCTACTTTTTGCAAAGAGTCAAATTAGGACTCGAGACCACCCCCATTGAGTTCAAAATGTCATTTGCGATCTTTTTGAGTGTAAGCTTCGATATGCTTGGAGCTAGTCAAAAATTTGATCATTTTCACTTTGGGATTTGGGTTTGGGTTCAGCCCACTAGCTAACTTATACTCAAATCTGAACCTCTCCTCCCCATTCACTCTCACTTCCTCCTCTTTTCAGTTCTAAAGAGATTAATGGTGAGTGGAATGGGAAATTAAAACTCCAAATCCTAGTTTCCATTTACAAATCAAGTTCTAGCTCCAAACTAATAGAAGAAGATTTGGTAAGTCTCCTCTTCTTCTTCTCCAACTCATTCTTTTATCAATTTCAGAAATTCCTAAACCTAACTTTGGGAATGTTATCCTTTTTGAGCATAGATTCAAGCTCATTTGGGTTGTGTTGAAGAGTGGTTGATTCCCCATTTGCTTTCAAGCTCCTTCTTCATTGTTTTTGTGAAAATGTGAGATTTTTATCTCACATCTATGTCTATATCTATCTTTGTTGTTAGGTATGAAATCCTAACACTTATCCATGTGTAATATTCATATTTATTTCCGCCTTTGTGATATGAACTGTCTGTGACTGATTTATGTTATGTTTATTTCTATATTTGTTTCCAAAGTCCATATAGCCACTGTGTAGTAGCTTTGAGTTTGTATCGGTATGTCGGATTTCCTCTTGAGATGAAAAGTTATATTTTTATCTGGCATATCGGTACTCACACAAAGCAATTATACAAATGGTCGCTCCTCAACAACCTTATTCTCCGTGCTAGTTGACGGCATTACCTCGTAGTGTCCTTGGCTAGCGTGGGTATAGAGGTGGGGCGTCATAGCTTGGTATCAGAGCCAAACTTCGGAACAATGTAGAATAATCTAGCAAGGATCGTTGTCCTAAGTCTTTCTTAGGAATCGTGCCATAGGATTTGATTCGAGTCTTCGTACCGTTCTATCCTATTTCTTTTTATGATACCTTGTTTTATCAATCATGATTGTTCGATATTCATTCTGAGAATAACTTTTTCTTCTTCTTTCTTTCTTAAAGAAGAGAAATGGTTAGATCTGGTCGTACCAACATCGGTAAATCCAGTGCTACTCCTCAGGAGGGAGTATTTATGTCTGCCCAGCAGCTCCTTGATCTTGTAAAGAATGCTCAAGCAGCCGGACCCGTTCCAGAGCCTACCCATCCTAGATCCGGTTTTGCATGCTTGTGCAAAGACTATACCGATTTGGGTGGAAGGCCATTCAAGGCATCCGAGAGTGTTATTGAAATTCAAGCTTGGCTCAAATCATGCGATCGTATCTTTTCTCACATGAACCTTATTAATCTCCACCGAGTCCAAGTGGCTTCTAGCATGCTCCAAGAAAGAGCATTGGATTGGTATGAGCTTCTTATTTCTGAAATTGTTGAAGCGAATCTCACTTGGGAGCAATTCCGGGAAAGATTCGAATTGAAATTTGTGCCGGAAGCTGAAAAGGTAACTTTAGCCCGGCGATTCATAGACCTTGTTCAAGGTGAATCTTCTATGACAGACTATGTCGCATCTTTCGAATCTCTTTCTAAATACGGGGTTGAGTATATTAATACCCCGATGAAGAAAAATCAGAGGTTCGTCTATGGCTTGAACAAGAATCTCAAGAAGCCATTACTTCTGAAATTGGAAGTTTCTTTCGATCAGCTTATTGATATCACTCTTCGTCTTGAAGAAGCTGATAAAGAGTGTGATGTTGAAGTTGTGGATGCTAAACAAAACTTCAACAACAACATGAAAAGGCCTATTATGTTCAAAGGACCCAACCCCAATAAGAAAGGGAATCAAGAGATTTCGGTAGCAAAGACCCCTACCTCTAGCAGTGGGCAATGCTACAATTGTGGTTCCATGGACCACTATGCGAGGGAGTGTCCGAAACCCCTTCATTGTCACTATTGAAAAAATTCGGGTCACCATATATCTTCTTGTCCCAAACTTCAAAGTAGGAGAGAGGGAAAGCTAAAGGCGCCTAGTGACACTTCTTGTGGTCAAGGTACTCCTCATTCTATCCTTGATGACATTTATTTTGTGGTTATATTATTCGAGTTCTTTTTGATATGGGTTTCATCTCATTATTATTATATCAAAAGAACTTATGATTCTTTTTCTTTAAACATTTCTGGGCTTGATAACTTCTTTGAGGATTGCGAATCCGGATAGGTGGATCCGCAACACTCAATTTGTTTTTTTATTGGTGTCGAAATTATTTTATGTGAATTTTCTTTCCGAGCCGATTTCTACTTATGCTTCGGAATTGACTTTTGTAAGGATTAGCTTAATTATTATGAAGCCATATCCTTTGTCCCATGAGGACTATTCATCTTCGACATTTTCAATCTGTTAAACAGATTTCTGTTTTTCCTTTGTGATTTTGATTCCAATTTGATGGCATCATTTTATTCTTTAAGTTCACATGATTAGGAAAGTGTTATTTCTTTCATTCATATAGTTGAGGATTTTTCAGTATTTTTGAGTTGTCTTAGGATTAATTTCCTAAGCAATCTTTTGAGCGGTGATAAGGTCTTTTTAGCTCGACCTTGCCACCGATTTTCATTTGCTACGAGTTGCGGAAGTTAGCATTCCACTTACCGCATTCCAAACTCGTTATGATTCTTATGAATGACTTATTATGTCATTCAGTTTGTCCAGCTTATTTCATCCATTTTGTAAATCGGGTATTCCATGAATATTTCGATGAGACCATTCTTGTATTCATTGATTTTGGATGAAAACAGCAATTTAAAATTTTGCAAATCTTTTTCATAAGATTTATTTATAAGTACAATTTGATTTTTGCTCTTAAACGAGCAAAGAATATTCTTAAAGGTTTTTAAGAAAACATGTTTATCATATAGAATATGATTTTGTGATTGTACTGCCCATTGAGTGCTTTAAGAATTCTGGTCGATGCGCTTGATCAACGTTATCGATAGGAATTTCCTAAACGCTTTGATGAGACAATCAGACACAGTAAATTGACTTGAAAAATAAAAGTTTTTCTAGAAAGAATTCTTTTTCGATACTCTTATTCTTGTGATTCCCGAAGGGAACCAAGATTTTATCTTTTGTACCAATGCTATGTATTGGTTTAGATGCCGTTCTCTTGCAAAAGAGAACGTGCTATCACTTGTGCTTCTAAACCATTAAAGCTTATCGAGACTAGGTATGCCACTCATGACCTAGTGCTCGCGGCTTTTGATTTCACTTTTAGAATTTGGCATCATTGTGTTTGGCGAAGAAATTTGTTCTCCACCTCGATCATAAATCTTTGGAATATTTATTTTACATAAGGAACTTAATTTGTGTCAACCTCGTTGGCTCGAGTTCCTTGCATCTTATGATCTGGATATTTTTATACTTCCGGAAAGGGCAATCGTGTTGCCGATGCCCTTAGTTTTAAGCAACAAGCGGTTGTTTCTTTGATGATATCCAAATGGAATGATCTCGAGACTTTATCCACTTATGAGATTCGAGATCGTGAATCCAATTCATGTTCATCTCTTGTTTTGTGTAGCCGTGAGGCTCGTCCTTCTCTTTTGGACCATACCTCTTTTGGCTAAACTCTATGTCAAACTAAAATTTCATGGAATTCCTACTTTTGTTATTAGCAATCGTGATCCATTATTTTACTAGTGGACTTTGGTATGATCTTCAAAAGCTTTGGGAACAAAGCTTAATTTTTATCACCGCTTATCATCCTCAATCCGATGGACAAATAGAGTGTGTGAATCAACTCTTGAAGATCTCTTGCGATCCTGGTTGAGAAGCAGAAAGAGGAGTGACTTGAGAAGGAGGAGGAACAGCAGCCAGAGAAGGAGAAGTTAGTGCAGCTTTCGGTACTTCCGCTATAGAAGAAAAGAAGTTAAAATCAGTATTCTCCAAGAAAAAAGAAAATGTCGGATCATCAGGACTTAAGTAATAAGCAAGAAATTCATCGAGTTCAATTGAACCAAATGAACAGCCCACTTGAGCAAGATCTGAATCAAAGTCACCTAAAGAAGTCGGCTTAATCACGACGATTTCAAACTTTTCAGCTTCAACATCGTCCTGGGTCTTTTCATCAACTTGAGTAGTGGGAGGCTCGGTGGTCGCAGTTTTAACTTCGACTTTTGTGGAAGGTGAAGCATAAGAGATAGAGCCAGTGTTATCAGGATCGACTGAAGCCAGAGGACGAGCGGGGTCAATTACAGTCACTTTCTCTAAACACTCTCCTCCCGTTGCTTCGGCTTGCTCCCTAGCAAGCTGCTCTTTTCCCCTGGCAAGGGCGGCGTGTGCTTCATCATCCAGATAAGTCGCTTCAAGGTCCGCCTCTGTGTAACCAGCATCTCCAAACAAGTCAATTATCGCCGCCCACACTTCAGCCAGGGTGACTTCATAGTCCGACCCCAAAAATGAGAGACTTCTGCGCCCCAAGACGCTATGGATATAAAAGTCAAATAGAGTAGAGCTGACTTTTGCCTTCGTTGCCTCGTGCGACTGCTCAGCCATTTCTTTTCCGGCGACGGCCTCATCGCGCTCTTTCTCAGTTTTTGACAGTTGAGCTCGCAACCGCATAATTTCCAAGTCCTGGGAACTCGCCTTTTCTCGTAGCTGGGCAATGTCGGTGCGATAGATTTCTGTCATCCTCTTTTTAGATTCAAGTTGAGCCTCAGCATTCCGTTGGGCAGCATGAGCATCGCAAACTTGTTTTTGAAGAACTTCTTCCTTTTGAGTGTAGGAGGAAGAAGAAGTAGCAAGCTCATCTTTGAGTTTCTTAACTTCAGACTCAAGTCTTGAATTGTCGTCAACAATGCTCGTCATCTCCGCATCGTGTTGCTTGAGAATCTTCTTCCACTCTGAATGATCGTTCTCCATAGTTAACATGGCCTCAAGATTCATATGGTTAAATCTTTGAAGCTCGTCAACCAGTTTCTGCCATCCGGATATCCTCTCAATATCAAGCTTAACAGCATCAAGATTTCTAAGCATAGCTTGCTTATCGATTGGTACCAAGTCCAAATCGAAACGCACCCCTTTCAAGCACCAATTTGGGAATCGACTTTGAAGCGTAGGAGGGCCGTCCCTGACTTGATACTGAGGCCTGTTGATAATTGTTTGAATATCAGACTTCTTGAGGGCTGGAGAACCAGATGGAGTTTCTGCAGAGGTAGGAGCATCAGACTTTTCAGAAATATCAGGCGCGTCACCGAGCTTGACCCGCTTACTTGGATCTCCAGTAATGTGACTCTTCCCTTTGTCATCATGGGATTTTCTTTTGTGAGAATCGTCACTTCTTCGAGAAGAATCATATCGTTCATCATCCTTTCTTCTCTGCCACCACTCATAGTCCCGCCTCTCTTGAGCTTTCCTAATAGCTCTTTCTGCATATGTTTCCCTCGGGGCATTGAGGTATCGCCTAAAATCATAAGTTCTGCGGCCTCCATGGCGCTGAAATTTGTCAAAGTGTGAGCCAGAGCGCCCCATCGGAGAATCTGAAAATGGAAAATAAATGAAGTTTAGAAATCTTTAGAAAAAGAGGATAACGTGTAACTGCCAAAAAGAATTCTAAGTGTGTATGGCGTGTAAACTATGCGCGTCATGCTACAGACCACTCTTTGGTTGGGGAGTGATAGCGGATTGTGAAGCAGGAGTCAGCTTTTGAGCTGATGAAATTTGCTGCAAGGCGGATGTTACTTCAGCTGCCGAGGAAGCAACTTTAGTTATATCATCTTTAAAGAGTTCTTGCGAAGTAATCATTAGATCGCTCAAGTCATCAAAAGTGTCATCACCATCGTGTTTGGCAGGACTCTTTTCCTCAACTTCTTTATCATCAACATTCCTGGGGCATTTAGGAATTTCTTCTTCTTCGATTACTGGGGAAAGTGTGAGTTTCCCAGATGAACCTGCAATATCGATAGAAGTAGAACACTTCACTAACGCAGCCTCTACAATAGGTCCTTCCGATGCAACTTCTTCTGCAGAAGCTGGGGCATTTGATGTTTCTGCTCGAGAACCCGGGGCAGCTAATGTTTCTATATCAGAACTAGAGATTTCACGAATCTGAGTCGATCTGGAGGAATGTAAAAGTCCGAACTGATGCAGAAATTCGTCTTTCAGCAAAAATTTAGCGCTTCTCTCTTCGGCGGCCACAACACTCAGAGTTTCAAGGGTCGGCTTGTGGCCGGGATCCCTAAGCGGAGGAGGAAGTGCTGCAAAAAGTAAAAGACGAAGTTAAGCATTCGACAATTTGAGTTCCAAGAAGTTCATAAAATTAAGAGAACGGAGAAAGGCAATCTTACTTCCGACTCTCCAGACGGCATAAAATCCCGGAGGACAGCGGACAAAGAAGAATTGACTCAAAAACCCATGTGCACTATCGGGCAAGTCTAGAATCAATCTACGGTTTCTTGCGCCTCTCACAAGTATAATCGAAGGGTGATCTTTGTTCTTCACGAAGGTGCATAAATTGCAAATCTCCTCGAAACTGGGAAGACGGTTGTAACAACCCGCATATTTTACGATTGAATATTTAAATATTTTATTTAAATATAGAATCGTTGATCGGATTGAAGTCCGAAAAGATACTTTTTGCAAACAGTCGAATTAGGACTCGAGACCACTTCCATTGAGTTCAAAATGCCGTTTGCGACCTTTTTGAGTATAAGCTTCGATATGTTTGGAGTTAGTAGAATTTTGCTACTTTTTCACTTTGGACTTTGGGTTTGGTTCAGCCCAATTGCCCAATTCTGGTTTCATTTACTCAAGCTCCACTCCCTCTCCTCTTCATTACTTCACTTTCATTTCCTAACACTTAAGCTTCATCAAAAATGGAGAGTGGAATGGGAAATTAAAACTCGAAACCCTAGTTCCTCTTTCAATCTCAAATTCTTGCTCCAAAATTAAAGAGAACCCATTGGTAAGCATCTCCTTCTTCTTCTCCAACTCATTCTCTTATCAATTTCAGAAATTCCTAAACCTAATTTAGGAAGTGTTTCTCTTTTTAGCCTTGATTCAAGGTTGTTGAGTTGGAATTGAAGTGCGACTGCTCTCGCCATTTGCTCTATAGCTTCTTCTTCATTGTTTTGGGTTCAAAGGTGAGATTTTTATCTCACATCTATGTCTATATCTATTTTTGTTGTTAGGTATGAATTCCTAACACTTATCCATGCGTATTTGATATTTGGATTGGATTGTTTTGGTGTGTATTCCAATTTTTGGTGTTTTGGTTTAATTTATGTGAAAATCCTTTTATGGATGTTTGAACATGTTTTTGGTGATGCATCGAAGTGCCTATAGGGCTGGGTTGCCAATTGGCGTAAACCCTTAGTGTTCATCGCTCGTTCGATCGCATTTTGGTTCGGATTCGTCGATTTTTTAGCTAGGCTGTTTTTTTTGCCTAGCAGAAAAATTCAGACGTCTGTCACCAAATTTAGACATCTGTGACAAAAATACAGACGTCTGTGATAAAATATAGACGTCTGTAACAAAAAATTTAGACGTCTGAATATAGTTCAAAATGTTTTTTTACTCTCTGTTTCAATTTTTGACCTCTGAGCCGTCTGTCACAAAAATTCAGTCGTTTGAGATAAAATTTAGACGTTTGTCACAAAAATTTAGACGTCTGAACTGCTGATTTTGCCTAATTTGCCTATTTTCGAGTAAATTTCCAAGTTTTATCGATTTTTGTCGATCCGACTTATTGTTATCAATTATTATCGAGTTTGATGACTTCTTTCTTTGGATTTTTTAGAATATCCATTTTTGATGGATTCATTATTGATCTCTTTGGATTTTATTCACGTCTTCGAATGTGAATTTTTGATTGATTGATTGTTTCTACAATCGTTTTCGTGATTTGTCACTTTAAAAATATAAAGGTTTTCTATACTAGTAGTAAATATCAAAACTCTTTCATCAAAATGATTTCAACTCTATAGTCAATATCAAACTCGTTTATAAAACTGTTTTCCAACCTATTAGTATATACAAGCCTTTATTTCACTCGGATGAGAAATCTAATTAAACGGCCTAGCAAAACAGGTGGTATGAAACGCTTGCGTTTACTTCGTCGGTTAATTCTTGGACTTGTTCGACTGAATCCTTTGTGACAATTTTCTAGTGAAGATTTACAACTTGTTCGTAAATATTTAAGTTAAGCAAGTGGTTATGGGACATGAAGCTAAACTCATATATTTACTAGCTTGGAGTGATTGACACTTCCTTATGATCATGATGGTCATTGTTGTGATTTAGACTAGCAACTGTGCGATGTCTCTTTGTCTGCGAGGGAGACTAAACCCCGCTTGTGTGATGTTTCACCATCACATAGAAGTGGGGTAGCGACCCACGGTCTTCGAGCCATTCTTGTGGTGCTTCGGCTCAAAATTAGTGGTTAGGTACCATGAGATAGCGTCTCATCTTGTGTTACACGTGTTGGTGAGTTTTCATGCTCCCGTCTTGTGATAGGCCTCCCCCCTTTCTTGTGATTTCTGGATTTCTTGTGATGATTTCTGGAATTTTGTGCTTCACCAATTTTCGTGATTTCTATTGATATGTTTATCAATTTTTGTGCATTGGTGAATTCGTGTGTCATTGACTTGTTATGAATACAAGTTTAGGGTATGATACCCTATTTTATCTTTGAGAAGATTCTTGTGATATTGATTAATCTCTTGTTGATTTTCAATTACATACTTATAGTAGTATGCCACTATGGTTATTACATGTTCATGTCATGTCTTTTACTTTATACCATATCATCTGATATTTATAGCTAGACTGATCCGTTTATTATTTTCTTATAAATAATACTCGGGTCAGACCGAGATGTTACAGGTGCTTCTGCTTGACTTCTCTTCAGGACTATTCTGACTTTTGGCTAACTACATAGATTAGTAGTTTTTGGATGTACACATTTGAGATATAGACTCTATGTTCTGTACTTATTCTTTTGTATAGAACGTGTTGCTATTCTTTTTGTATTATCGTGGATCTTTCTGACCACTACTCTGATGTACACTTTCATGTGTTGTATATTTATATTCATATCTTCTTCCGCCTTTGTGATATGGATGCCTGTGACTGATTTATGTTATGACTATTTCTATGTTTGTTTCCGAAGATTATATATAGCCACCGTGTGATAGCTTTGTGTTTGTATCGGTATGTTGAATTTCCTCTTTAAATGATATGCATTCTATTCTATCTGACATATCGGTGCTCGCACAAAGAAGTTACACGGATGGTCGCTCCTCAACAGCCTTATTCTCCGTGTTAATTGACAGCACTACATCGTAGTGTTCTTGGTTAGCGTGGGCATAGATGTGGGGCGTCACAACGGTCAAGTGTTCTTCTGAACAGCACACACAACCCCATTATTATGGCATAGCCGTTAGGGTGTAGCTGGAAGGGAGAGATAGCTAATCGAAGAAAAAGTTCTCGAAGGAAGTCATTAAAGGGAGGAATAGCTCCGCTTAAGCACATCTGACGATTAACTGCAACAAAACCAAGAGGTGGCCTATCAGCAGTATCGCTTGCTCTAGGAAATAAAGCATCTGATTCGGCGATGCCGAACTGGGTACATAGTTGTCTGAAAACTTTATGGCTCAAGGTGGTAAAAGTCCTTTCCGGAGGATCAATCAATGGGTTAGCAATCGGAAAAGCTTCTCCAGCTGGTCCTGTATCTTCTTGTTGAGATGCCATTCTACACAAGGAACTGGATATTCAAATATGAAGGTGCACGTTTCCTAAAAGTGTAAAGTGTTGTGCAAAACTAATACAATAACAAGCAAATATAACTGAGATCAAGTTAGTTGACATTTGTCGATTATAAAATTTCAAGGCTTGTTATCTTAAGTCCAAATACAGTGCTGTGTTGATGCAAACAAATCAGCTTTAGTTAGTTATTTCAGCTTTGCTTTAATACTTCACTTGAATTTGTTGTTTCACATCATTTCATTCACGAAGTTCATTTAAGTTGATTATTCTTTATCGACTAATCTGTCATTTGATATGGGCAGTCAATGGCAGTATATTTGTCCCAGTTTTCTGCAAATATTGTGTTTAAACAGGTTATTAGCATTAAAGTTAAAACAATCTGCAAAAAGTGCAACACAGTTCAAGCTCGAGTTCAGTCAAATTCCCCCAGAACTTTACAAGTCATAGGTCGTCCAGCGACCTAGCATAGGTCGGAGATTTTCTTAGAATGTACTGTGCGAGTCAGAAAGTTTAAGGCAATGCAAATTATTCTAACTCGGTTGCGACCTAGAGCTTATGCCGCAGAAGTTAGGTCGGTCAATTATTAAGTCGACACAGTTCAAAGTTCAAACAAGTTAACTCAGAATTCGTTCAAGTCCTAGGTCGTTCAACGACCTAGTATAAGTCGGAGCCTCCTTAGGTCGTACTGTGCAAGTCAAAAAGGGTTAAGGCAAAGTGTCAGCTCGGCAGCGACCTAAAAGCCTATGTCGCAAGAAAGGTAGCTATACAAGTTTTAGGTTGTGCAAGCCTTAGGTCGAGCAAGTCTTCGGTCGTTCAACGACCTAGCCTAGGTTGAAGTTTTCCTTAGGTCGCAAAGTTTCTTAAGTCGCTCGGATTCGTTAAGTCGCAAACTTCCTCCCCACGCAATAACTCACTAGATCCGATAACCCATTAAAGCCAATACAACTAAATCCATCATCCTATTCGTGAAGATCATCATCTTTTCATACCACCAAATCATTCGAAAACCGATTCAACACATCTCCGATCTATCATAGATCTAACTCACTGTTGTGCGCTCGTGAATCACAACAACAACGATAACCAATGACGATCAAAAACCGATCACAACATGATTCAAAGTGAAGCACGGCGTACAAAATCGATCTGAGGTCCGGAGAATAGAATTCGTGGTTCGATGGTGATCGTGGGATGGATAAAGATCGAAGATACTTACGTAATTTAATAGCGAGGATGAATTGCTGAATGATTAACTTGAATTCGCCTTTAAAATCATGGAATTCTGTTAATGGCAGAGCGGGAAATCGAAGCAGGTGAGTAAGGAGGAGGCAGCGACCTAGCAAATTTATATGGGGATGGAAAGAAGGTGAATAGGCACGCGAGTTAGCGCAGCTTTTAGGTCGCCCACGACCTAGCAGAGTTAAGTCGAAGCACACGACCTATGGAATAGGCCTGTACTTCGAGGGGCAAATGTTAACATCTCTTTTTGAGTGACCTAAAACTCCGCGACCTAAAAGCTTAGCGACCTAACTACAGAGATAACTCCACGACCTAAGAAGCTAACGACCTAAAGGACTTCACGCCTAAAGGACTTAACGACCTAAAGGACTTCACGACCTAAAGGACTTCACGACCTAAGAAGTTAACAACCTAAGAGCTTCACGACCTAAAGGACTTCACGACCTAAAGGATTTCACGACGACCTAAGACTTACTACCTAGTTTGTACAAGCTGAGAAAGCTCCCTATGCCGCTTTTCCCTAGGTCGCGCACTATTCCTACTAGGTCGCCCACGACCTATGCCTTGTCGATGTGATCGAAGCATCCAGAGCAAGCTGTTAAGTCGTAGCCTATGCCTCTTAGGTCGCCCGCGACCTACGACATACCCTTAAGTCGGCCACAACCTACCTTAACTCGTCCACGACTTACGACCTAAGGAGTCAAATCCTCTATAAATACCAACCTACCCCGAACGTGAAAATGACTTTTGGCCAATCATTTTCTGAAGCGTCATTACTCTGCCGAATTCTCAACTCATCCAAGACTCGAAGAACTCCAAACATCGAAGATACTACAACAAGCTTTGAACGAGATTCTACACATCCGACATGGATTCGACAAATCTCATCGTCAAAGTTTGGGTTACTAATCTGAAGTGTTTGAGTGATCAAAGTGAATTGTATTCAAAGTGCATTGTATCAAATTGTAACCAGATCAGCAATAAAAGACTATAAAGTGGACGTAGGCTCAATTACGGGCCGAACCACTATAAATCTGTTGTTCCTTTACCGTTTTCTGCTATTTTCAGCTTAAATTTTGTTCTCGTACCAACGGGTGGTGCTTTCACATTGTTATTACACACACCGGGTGTTAGCGTTCGATTTTCAGCATTAACAAAAATACTTGAAGGTTGCAATTTTTAGTGTTGCCAAATAGTACCTCCATTACAATGTATTTAGTTTTCAATCCCTGGCTTTTAAACTATTAGGTGTTACTGTAATTATCTTAACAATGCACACTTTAAAATTTTCATTTGTCATGAACACAAAGAGTAAAATGATGCCATGTAACAAATATTTGGTACACTTTGGATTCATATATATGTCTTACTCTGTAATGCAGTGTTACCTCTTAATACATCGCACTCTTAATTCACCCAGTCAACTGAATGGCTGGACCACAAATGGTGGTGATCCCTGCACTCAGTCTTAGAGAGGCATTACATGTTCTGGATCATCAGTTACAAAAATGTAAGTTTTACTACACCTAGTGACATTTTTATTACTTTTAAACAATCTTAAAGTTTGATCTTTGGAAAGTAAATCCTCTATCCTCAATTTCTATGTCATTATCTGACCATTTATATTAAACCTATTTGTTAAAAATTTATTCACATCTTCTTTTCCATAGCGAATTGTCTAGTTTGAGACTTAATGGTACATTGGCCTACAACATGATGCCTTTTGCAATCATTGGTTGTGCTGTGAGTTTTTTCGAATTCCTATATAAACCAAAGTTCATAGTTTTATTATTATTATTATTTTGAGGTCATGAATCTACGATCCATGCTTCTGATGCAATGACACAAGCAATAATAACCTTGGAAATGAAGGTCGAATTCCATATAATCTTCCTCCAAATCTCCCTCATCTATAAGTTGACATATAATCATTGTTTGGTCTTTGATTAAGCGCTTGTAGATAATCATTTAAATTATGTCATTTGCAAAAATCTTGCTTTTAATCAATTTTCTCTTGGCATCCCATATTCTCTCTCTAATGACATCTCTTGAATATTTGTAAGTGCTACTCTTTTCAAAGTTACTGGTTTTATTTTAGGTTTCTTATGGATTAATGATTGTGAATTATTGATTTAGAAATCTTTCTCACAACCAACACCAAGACAACTTACCCAATATGTTTCGGCAGCTTACCAAACTTAAAACAGTGTAAGTTAACAGCTTCTATTATCATATGCCATTGGACATCTAAATACAATGTCAATCAAACCATAAAAAACTCTAGCTTTATGTATCTATTTTTGTTTTGTAAATACCAGAGATCTATCCTGGTATTCTTTTACTAGCGATCTTCGATATAGTTTCAACAATCCGTCAAGTTTTACAGCACTGTCAGCATGTTTACAATACTTCACACATATGTATCCAAGATTTTATATATGTCGCATTGGTTTGAATAGAGTGATGCCTAACTGGTTGTGGAAAAAAGATATGTATCTCATATGTATCACCGGCGAGCTTAACTATAGGCTTTTGTATATCGACTGGAACAAACACACTTCATACTAAAGATTAGTCAACAAGTCATCTTAGCCATTCATCTATTTCTTATCCTACGGCTCTCACTGCTGATTCTTTTTGCCTCAGATTGCCAGAGTGTTATTGGGCTGGACTACTTGAAGCCCAACTTGCTGTTTACTTCTTATTTAAACAGCTTTTGTAAATTACATGTATTATCATTGTTACAATAATTCTCAGAGAATCAATAAAACAAAGTTCTTATTACTTTTACATTTCTCTTCAATTCAAACTTTAACATGGTATCAGAGCAGAAATCAAAAGCTTAACAGCTACTCAAATCGATCACTCAAATTCTATCTCTTCTCCTAAAAAAAAACCAATCATATTCAAGAAACATCATCTACCGTATCATTTGGAGTTCTTTTTCCCATCAGATTCT
This sequence comes from Allium fistulosum, assembly GCA_030737815.1. Lineage (NCBI taxonomy): Eukaryota > Viridiplantae > Streptophyta > Magnoliopsida > Asparagales > Amaryllidaceae > Allium > Allium fistulosum. Next base: position 155,964,584 of record CM060908.1, on the reverse strand, counting down.
GATTCATCATTTGGGTTTCATATAGTTTCAATCAAGAAATCAAGTGCCATCCAAAAGGAACGTATTCCTGGTTGCATCAAAGATTTCTTGAAAGAAACCATTGTGTGGAAATCTTTGATCCAGTGCAAGCATTATTCTCACCTCTCAAGAAATCAGAAGACTGTCAGTGCCATCCTTAAATTTTAAAGAGATCATCTTTAAAATTGGTTGCATCTGATCTACACCATTACTGGTGTTTCATCACTTTTCTTGAAAAGAGAAGTTTTTATACCTGTAGGGACAAATTCTTTCCATTAATTCATCATGGCAGATGACAGCAATTCTGAAGTTGGCAATACTGGTAACACTGCAATTCCAGATCTAATAGCAGAAGCAAACAATCTGATCAAAACCATCATTAGCCCCCAAAGCCAGTTGATCACAGTTCAGCTAGATGAAGAAAATTATCTTCTCTGGCGAGTGCAAGTTGAGACAGCCATAGAAGGCTATGGTTTAGAGGGCCACATTCTTGGTACTTTAGCCATCCCTCCTAGATTTGTTACTGATGCACAAAACAAGGCTGTTAACAACAATGAATACACAAAATATCATAGGCAAGATAGATTGATAAGTTCTTGGCTCATGGCATCTATCACTCCCAAACTTCTACCTCAAGTAATGAGTTGCAAAACTGCAAATGAAATTTGGCTTACTACTGAAAGAGTATTCAATACACAATCTGGTGCAAAACTAATGCATTACAAAAGAGAGCTTCAAAACATTAGAAAGCAAGAAGAGCCTATGAGAGATTATATAGCCAAAATCAAGAAGCTATATAATCTTCTTGAAGCTGCAGGACGAAAAATACCTGAAGATGAACAAGTCTTGACTGTCTTAAATGGACTAAGCACAGACTATGAATCTGTCATAGCAGTTCTTACAACTCAAAGAACTATTCCTGATATGCAGTTTGTTGAGTCTACTCTTCTTGCACATAAGGCAAGGATTGATCACAAAAGAGTAACTGATTCTGAAATATCAATAAACTACACTACAAAAAATAAGAATCTCAATCAAAACAAGGGTGATCAACACAATCAGAGAGGAGGCTTTGCCAACAGATCTAGAGGCAGGGTGAGATGGAACAACAATACCAGACCCAAGTGTCAAATTTGTGAAAGAGTGGGTCACACTGCTGCAAAGTGCTACTTCAGATTCAATCAAAGCTACATGCCTGGACAGAATTCTAACAATCAAAGGAATAACAACAATGGCAGTGCTAATCTAGTCCAAGCTCAAGATGATTCTGACAATATCAAAAGCTGCCAGTTAAGTGAAGGCACCAAGTCAGACCAGGTCCAAGATGATGCATGGTACCCAGATACTGGTGCTACTAATCACATAACCAGCAGCTTGGAAAATCTTAATGCAGGCAACAGGGAGTATAAAGGTAAGCATTTAATTTCTTTGGGTAATGGTGACTGTATAAATATTACACATATAGGGGATGCTCACATTAAGGGAAAAAGAATGATGTACTTAAATAATCTTCTAAGAGTACCAAAAATAAAGAAGAATCTCATTAGTGTGTCCCAGTTTGCTAAAGACAATAATGTGTTCTTTGAATTTTATCCCAAATACTGCTTAATCAAAGATATGCTGACTAAGGAAATTATATTGCAGGGTGAAGCTGATAGAGGCTTATACAAGTTTAATTCTGTAAACTGTAAAAGGCCTTTAGCCAAAGATTCTTGTAATGTCACAATGTTGAGCAAAACTGATATTGATGTAAAATCTCAGCTAAATAAATCAGCCTTTGTTTGCAATAATTCTATGATATCTAAGAATAGCACAAACACTTTTGAGTTGTGGCACAACAAACTAGGACACCCTAATGAGAAGATAGTTAGGAAAATACTCTTAGAAAATAAAATCTCCTTTAATGAATGTGCATCACCTTTTGTGTGTACCTACTGTCAACTTGGCAAAAGCCATAAGCTGCCTTTTGCAACCTCTGAAACTGAGTATAAGCAACCTCTTGATCTGATTGCCTCAGATCTATGGGGACCTGCACCCTACAACTCTGACTATGGGTACAAATACTATATTTCTTTCGTTGATTCTTACACTAGGCACACATGGATTTATTTTCTTAAATCTAAGTCTGATACATATAGTGCTGTTATACAATTCATAACTATGGCTGAAAAACAAACAAATTGTCAGCTGAAAATTTTTCAGACTGATGGTGGTAGTGAGTATAAACCACTTGAAGATTTCTTTAAAAGAAAAGGTATAATCCATAGAACTACTTGTCCATACACTTCAGAACAAAATGGGTTAGCAGAAAGGAAGCACATACACATTGTAGAGTCTGGTTTATCACTTCTTGCACATGCTTCTATACCACTTAAATTCTGGCCAGAAGCATTTAGTACAGCTGTTTATCTAATTAACAGACTTCCAACTAAAGTATTAAATTTCATGTGTCCTATAGAGAAGTTATTTAAAATTAAACCAGACTATAAAATGTTAAAGACCTTTGGTTGTTTATGCTTCCCATGTCTTAGACCCTACAACAGGAACAAGTTAAACTTCAGATCAAAGTCTTGTACCTTTCTTGGATATTGTACAAATCAGAAAGGGTACAAGTGTCTGGATGAAAGTGGAAAAATTATCACAAGTAGACATGTGGTGTTTAATGAATTTGTGTTTCCTTTTAGTAATTCAAACATAAAGACTACTGCAAAGGTCTACAATCCAAGCAGATCAATTCCAAATTTACCTCTGTATTCTGACATCAAAAAGGATGTCGATCATAATGCCAACAAGGATGCTTCAGATCCACAACTCACTATACCACCTAGGTCAGGTTGTGAACTGCAAAGCTCTCCAAGTCAGCATAATCCTGTAACAACATTCAGCAATCAAGGTCAGAATAAGGATCAAGACTTAAATGAAGAAATTAGCAGTTATGACAACAACCTACAGCAAAGTATTCAAGCTGAGTCACCACTCATGAGGAGTCAACCCATTGAAGGTCACCACATGATTACAAGGGCCAAAAGTGGCATTTTCAAGCCTAAGGTTTACACTGTAACATCATTTGTTGATGAAGAACCTGAAAACTTCATTCAAGCAGCTAATAAAAAAAATGGAAGGCAGCCATGGATGAAGAGTTCAATGCTCTTGTCAAAAACAATACTTGGAATCTGGTCTCACCTCCAGGTAATAAAAACATTATCAACTGTAAGTGGACCTATAGATTAAAGAAGAATCCTAATGGCACAATAAGCAAGCACAAGGCCAGGCTTGTAGCAAAGGGTTATACACATGAGTATGGCTTTGATTTTGGTGAAACTTTTTCACCTGTGGTAAAACCCTCCACCATTAGACTTGTACTTACTATTGCTTTGCACAAAAATTGGCACTTGCGACAATTAGATGTGAATAATGCCTTTCTAAATGGTATTTTGCAAGAAGACATCTATATGCAGCAGCCACAAGGTTACATACAAGACAAAAATCTTGTATGCAAACTCAACAAGGCCATATATGGTCTCAAGCAAGCTCCTAGAGTATGGTTTGACAAACTAAAAACCACACTAACAAATAAGGGGTTTCAATTCACCAAATCTGACAACTCACTTTTTATCAAAGTTACAAATGAATCATCTACATATATACTAATATATGTAGATGATCTGATTATAACAGGTGATAGCATTGATGAAATAAATGAGTTAGTCAAATATCTTCATAAACAATTCTCTATCAAAGATTTAGGTGAACTGAATTACTTCTTGGGTATTGAGGTTTTAAAATTTTCCACTACAGATATATTTCTCAGTCAAAAGAAATATATCTTAGATATTTTAAACAAAACCAAAATGGATAATGCAAAATCTCAACCAACACCTATGATCAGTAACCAAAGATACTCCAAAAATCAAGGTGAACCTATTATCAATGTCAAACAATATAGGAGTATCATTGGTGCACTGCAATATATTACTATAACCAGGCCTGATATTGCCTTTAGTATTAATAAATTGTCTCAGTTTATGCAGAATCCTCTGGACAACCATTGGAAAGGAATTAAAAGGGTACTCAGATATCTTAAAGGCACTATCAATTTTGGTCTTCATATTAAAAGAGGCAACGATCTAAATCTAGTGGGCTACAGTGATGCAGACTGGGCTGGAGATCTAGATGATAGAAAGTCTACCACTGGTTACTGTATATTTCTCGGTGGCAATCTAATTTCTTGGAGCTCAAAGAAACAGTCTACCATTTCAAAATCAAGCAGTGAAGCAGAATATAGAAGTGTAGCAAGTGCTACAGCTGAAATTATGTGGCTACAATCACTGCTATCTGAACTGAGAATCAAAAATAACAACAAAGCTACCTTATGGTGTGACAATCAAAGTACCATCTACATGTCAATTAATCCAATTCAGCATTCTCGAACTAAACACATAGAAATTGATCTACACTTTGTTCAGGAACAAGTAGCCAAAGGAAAGCTACAAGTGTGTCATGTTCCTACTTATTATCAAAAAGCAGATATTCTTACCAAAGCCTTATCAAGCTTAAACTTTCACAGGCTAAGAGAGGATTTAAAAGTTGAAGAAATCAAACCAGAGAAGATACAAAAGTCACAGCTGAATTCAGATCTGCCTCGCTAATCTCGGATCGGCCTCTTTCAAGCAGTTTCCCGTGCGCTCTCTCAAATTCAACTCTTCCTCTTTCCAATTTTTAAATCTATGGTGATCCAGTAAATCAATTTCAAGAAAGATTCAAGCTTGTTGCCAAATCGCACTTGTCGCCACAACTGGAGACCTAACCCTAGTTTGAATTGAGGGGAAGTATTGGCTTTTGTATATCGACTGGAACAAACACACTTCATACTAAAGATCAGTCAACAAGTCATCTTAGCCATTCATCTATTTCTTATCCTACGGCTCTCACTGCTGATTCTTTTTGCCTCGGATTGCCAGAGTGTTATTGGGCTGGACTACTTGAAGCCCAACTTGCTGTTTACTTCTTATTTAAACAGCTTTTGTAAATTACATGTATTATCATTGTTACAATAATTCTCAGAGAATCAATAAAACAAAGTTATTATTACTTTTACATTTCTCTTCAATTCAAACTTTAACATTAACTGATGTAATTACGCTAAAATTTATGGACTTTAATTTCATGCAATGACTTTCGACTATTTCATTATTTCGCTTTTTTAGGTCTTCGCACCTCAGATGTTGAGTTGAGTTTTGGGCATACGGTTTTTGTTATAACTATCAATAAATTTGAGGTGTTATATATTGTGTCGTATATGGACTAAGAACATTATTGGTTGGGAATATGACAAATTTATTATTATTTTGCTCTGATTTTCTGCTTATTTGAATTTGTTCATAATTATATTAGTTTTAGCAGTGTAATTAGTTAGTTTAATAATTTCGCCATTTATGAGTGCACATCCCTACAAGTCTAAACCTATTGGAGCTATTGTATGTTTTGCATATTCCGGAATTTTTTAAAAACTTGCCAAAAATATTCATGGGGATTTTAAGTAACATCCAAACTTTAAATAAATGCCTTATGTACATTATTACCCAAAAGTGGGGATTCTTTTTTATTTTGAGTCCCTAAAATATAAAAGAGAAATAAAAATTGAATGAACTCATAATTCTTTTAGACTAAAGCTATAAATACCCTAAATAGAATTGTTGTCATCATACCAACCATGAAATTTCAAAATTCAAAAATCAAAATTCTCAAAATTTCAAATTCCGTATAGATTTTTTTCCTTTTTAGAAAAAGGATAGCTAATTATAGTTTTGCCTTTCTGAATGCCCAAAATTTTAAAACAATTTAAATTTTATCATTTAAAAATTCAAATTCCATTTCAAAATTCAAATTTTCAAATATTTATCATCAAAAAAATGTTTCAAATATGAAATTTAATTTTAAAACTTTATATTCAAATTTTCGTTTCTGAATTTTAGATATGAAAATCTAAATTTGAATTTCAATATTGAAATTTAAAATTTATATTTTTTAATTATTTAATTTTCAAAATCAAAACCTAAAATTCTATATAAAAAAAATTCCTACACGTCATTGTTCTGTATTTGGTTGAAATTAATGAAAAGTTATACTAAATATTCATTTTTCGAAGTTACTCATCCAAACGGTCGGTTTTTCAACGTTGTTCGGTTATACTAATATAATTTTCAGTGATGATATATAATTGTCTTTGATGTTATATATGGATAATATTGCTTTTTTGGTGCTACTAGTTTGGTTTTATATAAAATTTTGTTATGCTTTGTGTTGCAAAGAGAATGCAATAAAATAAATTCTATCAAGATATCACCCAAGCGTCTGTAAGACGTCCATAAGGCGGTGACAATGTCTTTTTTCTGTCATTTGAAATGAAGTGAACATGCGTAGGAATACGCAAGTAAATTATTGGATAAGTTAGACATAGGGAACATGGCATAGGGCTAGCGTTGTGAAATTGTGTTAAAATTATGTTAAACATTAATAGGCATAGGTATGACGTTTGCATTAGGGCTGCTAATGGATATCCGAAAAATCTGAAATCCATTTGTATCCGCATCCAAAAAGCGGATAAATATCTGATATCCAGAAAAACGGATGCGGATGCGGATACGAAGACATACTCATCCGAAAATTATCCGTCCGTTTTTTATCAAGATTATAGTTCAAATTATGTGTATTTTAGTGTAGTGAAAGATATTTGTTTATTATTTTATTAAGTTGGTAGTTTATATTATATGCACTTAATGCTTTTTAAACTGCTCGGAACTATTTATTATCATCATATTTATTAATTTTTAACATTTTTATAATCAATTGAATTGAAAAAAAAATGTTAAACTTAAAATGATTTCAGATGCGGATATGACACTATCCGCATCTGAAAACATCCGTTGATAGACCTAGTTTGCATCTTAGCTTAGCGTACTATTAACCTTCTTCTCCACACTCCAGAATACCATCTTCACACCATGCATGGCACGTTGTTAGGGGTCTTATTCTCCACACTCCTCCAGTGCACAGACAAAGATCACATGCTTAAGTTGTGTAATAGTGTTTACGAGAAAGTCTTCACAAGTAGTTCCGTCAATTGTCCGGGTTTTGATCCGAACCTGGACCGAAATTGCTCCGAACCCGCTTCAAACCCGTTCTGAACCCGTTCTATAAATGCGAGTATGAGTTTTGAATTCAACTACCCAGATCCGACCTAGCTACTATTATGGTCATGCACGGTATAATCAAAATCCGATCTGTTTTGGATCCAATCCGATTATTACTTTTTTGTAATTTTTAAACATAATTGTATTATTTTTTATCATTTTGTTTGTTTGCCTTGGATGTTTTTGCATGCTATTATTGTGAACTTGGGTCGCTATCCAATTTATATGTTAACAATTATATATCATTAATTTTTATAATAATTGCAAGTTTAATATATCATTTTAACATAAATATTATGAGTTAGGTATACGGATATTAACCGACAAACTTGAAAAGCCCGACATGTCGAGTTTGGATATTGATTTTCAAATATCGAATTGGTCCGTGATGGTTTCGTGTTTTTATTATTGAAACCGGGCTTCGGTCCGGATCTTAAGATACCATATGTAGTAGCAAATGAAATAGGAAATGTGAAATTTGCATGGCGAAACAAATAATCCTTTATTATTTGTTACCAACTTCTTTCAAGCAGAAACCAGCAATAATGTAAATTTTGGACCTATTGGCGCTGAACAAATATACAGTTGTGGTTTTGCGTGAAATTCTACCACCCATGACACCAAAAATTACACAGTAACTGAGCCTTGTTTCTTCACCTTCACCATATACTAAAAATGCTTATTGCGTACTAATTCTATAAAAGCATAAGCTGAAAAATCCTCATTCTTATATAAAATGAAGGTAGTAGTAATACAGTCTAAAAGAAAACAGAAAACTCATGAAGTATATTGCAACAACACAAAGCACCACTGCTTTGTTATTATAAATACTTGTATCTGTATTGTATCTGTACAATGTAATACAGTTTTTGTAATAAAAGAATACAGATTGAAATACAAAAATTATCTTTTCATTCTTCAATTCAAACTTTAACATGGTATCAGAGCAGTTCTAAAGCTTAACAGCTATTCAAATCATTTCTCATTTCACACCAACCGTTTTCAAGAATCACCATCCACTGTCACAGTGTCATTTGGTGTTCTATTCCCCATCAGATTCTGTCTCATCATTTGGGGTTTCATATAGTTTACATCAAGAAATCGAGTGCCATCCTAAAAGAATAAAATTCTTGGTTGCATCTAAGACTTCTTGAAAGAAACTATATTGAGGAAATTATACAAAACAAGTATTCACTTCTCTAATCAAGAAATCAGAAATCAGCCAGTGCCATACCTGAATCTTAAAGAAATTATCTTCAAAATTGGTTGCATCTGGTCTTGAAATTGTTGATTCATCACATTTCTTGATTAGTTAAAGATTCATACCTGCCTGTACTATCCCTCTTCACTGTCTCACTTTCCAACCTTTTCATCAATCCATCATGTCTGATGACAGCAATTCAGAAGTTGGTAATGTTGGTAACACTGTTCTTCCAGATCTGACCACTGAAGCAAGTAATCTGATCAAGACCATCATCAGCCCTCAAAGCCAATTGATTACTGTTCAGCTAGATGAAGACAATTATCTTCTCTGGCGAGTACAAGTTGAAACAGCCATAGAAGGCTATGGCTTGGAAGGGCACATTCTTGGCACTCTAACCATTCCTCCTAAATTCATCACTGTCGAAAATAAAGTAGTCAGCAATAATGAATACACAAAGTATCATAGGCAAGATAGATTGATAAGTTCCTGGCTCATGGCATCCATCACCCCCAAGCTACTACCTCAAATAATAAGTTGCAAAACTGCAAATGAAATTTGGCTCACTACTGAAAGGGTGTTCAACACACAATCAGGTGCAAAGCTAATGCATTATAAAAGAGAACTCCAAAGCATTAGAAAACAAGATGAACCCATGAGAGAATATATAGCCAAGATCAAAAGGCTATATGATCTTCTTGAAGCTGCAGGACGAAAAGTTCCTGAAGATGAACAAGTCTTGACTGTTTTAAATGGATTAAGTACAGACTATGAATCTGTTATAGCAGTTCTTACTACTCAAAGAACTATTCCTGACATGCAATTTGTTGAGTCTACCCTTCTTGCACATGAAGCAAGAATTGATCACAAAAGGACTACAGATTCTGAAATATCAATAAACTACACTACCAAAAGTAAGAACTTCAATCAAAATAAAGGTGATCAACACAATCAGAGAGGAGGCCTTACTAACAGATCTAGAGGCAGGGGGAGATGGAACAACAACACCAGACCCAAGTGTCAAATTTGTGAGAAAATGGGTCATACTGCTGCAAAATGCTATTTCAGATTTAATCAGAACTACATACCTGGACAGAATTCAAACAATCAAAGGAACAACAACAATGGTAGTGCTAATCTAGTCCAAGCTCAAGGTAACTCTGATTCAAATGATGTCAAAAGCTGTCACCTAAGTGAAGGCACTAAAACTGATCAGACCCAGGATGATGCATGGTACCCAGATACTGGTGCTACCAATCACATAACCAACAGCCTGGATAATCTTAATGCAGGCAACAGGGAATATAGAGGTACTCAATTAATCTCTTTAGGTAATGGTGACTGTATAAATATCACACACATAGGGGATGCACACATTAAAGGAAAAAGAATGATGTATTTGAATAATCTCCTAAGAGTACCCAAAATAAAAAAGAATCTCATTAGTGTGTCCCAATTTGCTAGAGATAATAATGTGTTCTTTGAATTTTATCCCAAACATTGCTTAATCAAAGATATGCTAACTAGGGAAATTATATTGCAGGGTGAAGCTGATAGAGGATTATACAAGTTTAATTCTGTAAACTGTAAAAAGTCTATAGCTGAAAATTCTTGTAATGTCTCAATGTTGAGCAAAACTGATGGACATATTGATGTAAAACCATGTCAAAATATATCAACTTCTGAAGATAATGTTTGCAATAACTCTATGATATCTAAAAGTAGTGTTAACACATTTGAGCTATGGCACTACAAATTAGGACACCCTAATGAGAAAATAGTTAAGAGAATACTCTTAGAAAATAAAATTTCCTTTAATGAGTATGCATCACCTTATGTATGCACTCATTGCCAACTTGGCAAGAGTCATAAACTGCCATTTGCAAACTCAGAAACTGAGTATAAGCAACCTCTTGATCTGATTGCTTCAGATCTATGGGGTCCAGCACCCTATAGTTCTGACTATGGGTACAATTACTACATTTCTTTTGTTGACTCCTACTCTAGATACACTTGGATTTACTTTCTTAAAGCTAAGTCTGACACTTATAATGCTGTTGTTCAATTCATAACTATGGCTGAAAAACAAACAAACTGTCAGCTAAAAACTTTTCAAACTGATGGTGGTAGTGAATACAAACCACTTGATGATTTCTTTAAAAGAAAAGGTATAATTCATAGAACTACTTGTCCTTACACTTCTGAGCAAAATGGGTTAGCAGAAAGAAAACACAGACACATTGTAGAGTCTGGCTTATCACTTCTTGCACATGCTTCAATACCTCTTAAGTTTTGGCCTGAAGCCTTTAGTACAGCTGTTTATCTAATTAACAGGCTCCCAACTAAAGTATTGAATTACATGTGTCCTATAGAGAAATTACTCAAAACAAAACCAGACTATAAAATGTTAAAAACCTTTGGTTGTTTGTGCTTTCCATGTCTTAGACCCTACAATAAGCACAAGCTAAACTTCAGATCAAAGTCTTGTACCTTTCTTGGATACTGTACAAACCAAAAAGGGTACAAGTGCCTGGATGAAAATGGAAAAATTATCATAAGCAGACATGTAGTATTTAATGAATTTGTGTTTCCTTTTAGTAAGACAGATATAAAGACTACTGCAAAGGTTTACAATCCAAGTAAGTCTATCCCACATTTACCTTTATATACTGACATCCAAGAGGATGTCAATGATGATGATGCCAACGAAGGTGCTTCAAATCCACAACACACTGTACCATCTAAGTCAGGTTGTGAACTGCAAGGGCCTTCAAGTCAGCACAGATCTGTCACAACAGAAAGCAACAACAGTCAAAGTGAGGATCAAAACTTAGCTGAAGAAATTAGCAGTTATGATGACAACATACAGCAAACTAATCAAGCAGAGTCACCACTCATGATAAGTCAACCAACTGCAGGTCATCCCATGATTACAAGAGCCAAAAGTGGCATCTTCAAACCAAAGGTCTACACTATAACATCTTCCCTTGACAAAGAGCCTGAAAACTTCATTCAAGCTGCTAGTAATGAAAATTGGAAAGCAGCCATGGATGAAGAATTCAATGCCCTTATCAAAAATAAAACCTGGAATTTGGTCACACCCCCAGGTAATAAAAACATTATTAACTGCAAGTGGACCTACAGGTTAAAGAAAAATCCTGATGGCACTATAAGCAAGCACAAGGCTAGACTTGTTGCAAAGGGGTATACACAAGAGTATGGTTTTGATTTTTGTGAAACCTTTTCACCTGTGGTAAAACCCTCTACTATTAGACTTGTACTTACTATTGCCTTACATAGAAACTGGTACTTAAGGCAACTAGATGTGAATAATGCCTTCTTAAATGGTGTCTTGCAAGAGGACATTTATATGAGACAGCCACAAGGCTACATACAAGACAATAGTCTTGTATGCAAACTCAACAAGGCTATATATGGCCTCAAGCAAGCACCTAGAGTATGGTTTGACAAACTGAAAACCACTCTAACCAATAAGGGTTTTCAATTCACCAAATCTGATAACTCACTTTTTATCAAAATCACAAATGAATCATCTATATATATACTAATATATGTAGATGACTTGATTATAACAGGTGATAACATTGATGAAATAAATGAGTTAATCAAGTATCTTCACAAGCAATTTTCCATCAAAGATTTAGGTGAACTGAATTACTTCTTAGGTATAGAGGTCTTAAAATCATCCACTACAGATATATTTCTCAGTCAAAAGAAATACATCTTAGATATCTTAAACAAAACCAAAATGGATGGTGCTAAACCTCAATCTACACCTATGATCAGTAACCAAAGATACTCCAAAAATCAAGGTGAGTCTATATCAAATATCAAACAGTACAGGAGTATCATTGGTGCACTGCAATATGTCACTATAACTAGGCCTGATATCACCTTTAGTGTTAATAAATTATCTCAGTTTATGCAGAATCCATTGGATAATCACTAGAAAGGGATCAAAAGAGTGCTCAGATATCTTAAAGGCACTATCAATTTTGGGCTTCATTTTAAAAAAGGCAGAGATCTAAACCTAGTGGGTTATAGTGATGCAGACTGGGCTGGAGACTTAGATGACAGAAAATTCACTACTGGTTACTGCATATATCTTGGTGGCAACTTAATCTCATGGAGTTCAAAGAAACAATCTACCATTTCTAAATCCAGCAGTGAAGCAGAATACAGAAGTGTAGCTAGTGCTACAGCTGAAATTATGTGGCTACAATCACTCTTATCAGAACTTAAAGTCAGCAATAATGAGAAAGCAACTTTATGGTGTGATAATCAAAGTACAATCTATATGTCTGTCAATCCAATTCAGCATTCCAGAACCAAACACATAGAAATCGATCTACATTTTGTTCGAGAACAGGTAACTAAAGGAAAGCTACAAGTATGCCATGTTCCTACATATTATCAAAAAGCAGACATACTCACCAAAGCCTTATCGAAGTCAAGCTTTCATAGGCTAAGAGAAGATTTAAAGGTCAGAGAAATCAAACCAGTAAAAGATGCAGAAGTCTTAGCTGAGTTCAAATCAAGCAAATCTCCTGATCGGAACAAAAGATTTCACCTTGTCGCTGAATCGCCTCGTCGCCATGGCTCTAAAACCTAACCCTAGTTTGAATTGAGGGGGAGTATTAGCTTTCGTATGTGAGACGGTTCCAAACAAACACATATCTTATTCTTTCTGTGCTCTGCATCTCAGCCTTTCATCTGAAGGCTATCCTATGGCTGCTATTCACTCTCTTCTTTGGTTCGGATCACCAGCCTGTACTTGGGCTTTTGGCCCAAACTGCTTTGTTATTATAAATACTTGTATCTGTATTGTATCTGTACAATGTAATACAGTTTTTGTAATAAAAGAATACAGATTGAAATACAAAAATTATGTTTTCATTCTTCAATTCAAACTTTAACACAGCTAGCTTCTATTCATAAATCACAACCATCTTATTCCATACAGAAGAAACACCTTTGTAGAAACAAAGACAAGAAAACAATGATCTGAGATAATCAAGGGCCAACAGCTCCAGCATCACCGACATGAGCGGGATTAGGAACTTCAAAACCTGGATTAGGAACAAAAGTATCATCATTACCAGGCAAATACTGACCGTTAGATGCGGCTGGAATGCTGTGATCTAACCCTGAAATGGAGGGCATTTCATGACTACCAAGCTGGTATCTACCGATGCCTGGTATCACTACTGATCCTTCTTCTGTGCAATCCTTCTTCAGCTTTGTATCCTTAGTATTGTTTCCGATTTCACGTGCATGTGTAAACGTTAACAAAATCAAGAAAGAAGTGAAAATGATGGACGTATATGAAGACATTTTTTAGTATTGCTCCACTGTTGTTACTTGGTGCAGTGTGAGATGGATAATGAATATGTGAGTCATATAGTTTAAATAGTGAGGATAGGTGATTATATATTGCGGTGAATTAATTATGATTATTATTGCTGGTGAAGTTGGTTAGTGGCCTTTTAAATATGATTCATCATAACTGTACAAGTTTATCAGTAAAAAATTGGCTATATGCGTGTGATATGCTCATCCAGTGGCCTCTTTCAGTATATTTTATTGATTATATTGCACTGCATTTTGCCAACGTCTAACTACACTACCTATAAGTTTGGCATCATAATGGCTATGGTTAAATTATCCAAGTTTGGATTTTGTAGTCAAAACAGTAAACCATTGTAAATAGTGAACCATGCGTTATGATTTTGTATAAATTTCATGTTAAAATCATTTTCTGTTTGATCATGTCACACCCAATGCTCATATGTTTCTATTTTATTGATTATATCGTACTATATTTAGCCAACATCTAACTACACTACCTAATGCTCATATGTTTCTGTTTATGTTGCACTAAATGACGGTACTTTTCTACGTATAAGACAGTCCTTATCTCACTAATGATGATATTAGCATATTCAAGATTGTCAACATCGAAATGGTCTTCATAATAGCATATGCAATATATATTTTTCCTTAATAAATGAGGTTTATGAATATGGTTAAGGAACAGAAATTGTATACATAAAAAGAAAGAGTAGCAAAACAGAGTGGGTCAAGTGCTACAGAGATGCGATAAAGACATAGTTACTAAATTTATGGTCAATTAGTGATCGTGGCAAAATCTATATATTCACCATAAATAGAGTGAAAAGGATAGGCACATGATGCTCTAAATGTGTACCTTGCCCTTGGATCAAGCTATTTATTGTAATTTTCTACCTTGAACATTTCAATCAATTAACCTAAGAACATCTCCAATACAGATTGAAAAGGAAGACCGTTGTGCCCAACAGCTCCAATTACCAATATCCATGGTAATCTTTTCAGAAACCAGTACAATTTTCACATTTCTACGGATTCTTTTAATTCTCTTTTCAGTTTTAAAACTTTACATTTTCTGAAGCTTTCTGGAATTTGTCTCAACTTAATTGGCAAATTAAATAACTACTCAACTCTTTTTTCTTTGTGAACTAAAAATCAAAATAAAATAGGACAAATAACGTAGAAATTTCAGAAAACACTCTGAAATCTTGAATCATGTTTTCAACATAGTATATTGGCTTTGGAAAGGAATGATCATTTTACAACTTTATGGACTATTTTTAATTCCGAAAGTACCTATGTTTCACCTATAAAACTCAATAAAAATTAATAAATAATGGAAAAAATTTCAAATTGAAAAACCATGCATATTTACTACATCGTATCAAAACACCTAGTGATTATTGCTTGCAACACATAAATGCTTCATCTTCATTTACAAGTTTCGTATTTAAAACCCATGTCAGAAACAACGGTGGAGCTAGCCCATTATTTTAGCAAGAGCCATATTTTACTATATAAATAAATACCCAACAAAAAATAAGTTAAAAGTTGTTGGGCCTAAAGCTAAACGAAAATATGTTCAAAAGAGAAAAAATATGGGCCAATGTCTTTCTAGGTATGGTCTGGGGAAAAAACCAGTTAGGGTCTAATATCAAATTTTAGTTTTTTCTTCACATTTTTCATTATTTCAGCTAGGGATTCTGCCCTTGCTGGCCGAACATTAGCTCCGCCCCTGGTCAGAAACATAACTAAACAAACAAATCCGAATTTATATAAGGATGAATCTGCAACTAAGACTAATTAATATTAGTCACTAAACCTTCTTTAGCTCTACTAAATCCTCTCTTTAAATTTCAAACGCTTTTCCTCTTTGCAAGCTCTCTCTTTCTTTTTATATCTTGAACGATTGTGCAAGTGAAGAGTTTTAGGTTAGGAGTTTACTTCGTGGATTAACGGTTATGGTTCAAGTTATTGATTTTGATAGCTAATTTATATTATTTTGCTCATGCGTGTTCATTCGTTCAACTTAGCCACTTGCGTTTTCATTAAATATAATAAACTAGTTTATTTCTTTGTATATTTAAGTCGTTTTTCATTAATTACTCTTAGTTGGGTTTAATAAATTCTTTAAACTGTCTCATACTTACTTAATTAAACTCCACCTTGAATAATTTATCATATTAACTCAATTGTTTATTAACTTGAGATAATTGAGATATTTGCTTTGATCTTAATCTTTTTAGGCTAATGTAGTTAACTTTGATTTGCTTAAGATAATGTAGAAAATTTTGGTTGGTATCCCTTGTCATCGAATTATTTTATTGTCACGTAATTATGTGTAATTGAGATATTCATTTTGATTAAGGTTGTATAAGTTTATGTAGTAAATTATAATTTTTTTATGTTGAAGTAAAAAAGATTAGCACGTCTTGACACCAAAGATTAACACTCATTTTGATATCTTGAAGTTTTGAACCTATTGGAATCGGATGGTCTGTAGCGGATGAAATGAGCAGATTTCAATTTTTTTCTTTATTTGAATCATAGTGGGTCTATGAAGTCTAATGAATTGTATTAGATTCAATCTAATTAATTTAAATAAAATTCAATTTTATTTAATTTTGTTGTTTATTAAATTAGTAAATTTAATTAACTAATAATTATATCGTTTATGAGTATATCATAGTATACTCATATGTGTATTCATGCATGTGCAACATATTTTAAAGTGTACATAGTTAATGTCTATGTATATAAATGTTGGTATTTGCATCTATAACGTATACATTTCCCATTTATATGTACATTGACGTCTCAAAACATTATTTATTACTTAAACAAAATGTTTATATATATGTACATACACACAAAAATACATACAATTTAAAAATATAGAAAATTATTTATATTAAATAAAAAATATAATATCTAAAATTAATTTTGATTTGTTCAATGAGATTTGAAATTCAAATTTAATTTTTAAATATGTGACAGAGGCTTAGTAAATATTTCCAAAATTCAAAACAAGGTCTTAATAAATATCATTTAAAATATTATAATACACACACACATTTCGACCGAATATAATTATTTATTTTTATTTAAATAAGTATATATGTGTAAATAAATCTGTGTGTGTATTTTATTATAAAGTAATATTTCAAAATTCTACATATATAAAATATAAATTAATAAAACTTTCGGCCAGCAAAATAGTTTTACTATGAGAACAATATATTTTTAAATAAATAATATATACATATGTTACTATTATTATTTATAAACCTTGTTTTAAAATAATTAATACACACACATATACATACGTAAATACATACATATATATAATAAACAAGTTTTGGTTGAAAATTAAAAAAATTAATTTGCCGAAAGTAATTAAAATTAATTATTGTATATGTAAATCTTTAAACATGTATAAATGAAATTTAGTTTTAAATTTTGTTAAATAATTATTTAAATCATTAAATTATATATATATAATATTTAAAACTTATACATTGAACAAAGTATACGGTCGAAAAAAATTATGCGATAAAAACGTATTACTTTATTACAACATATATGTAGCAACTATTCAAGGTGAACAAAATAATGACATAATTAGATGAGACAATATATACACATACAAAATTGGTATATAAATATAGATCTTACTACCATATGGTTATGAAATTAAAATAGAATTTATACCTTTTGAAGATAAAGCCGTTGAATGCATGTTGGTTTGAAGATAACTCCTAAATTCATCTTGAATCAATCTCCAGACCTTGAAACAATTAAGAGCACCACAATTAGTATTTAATTTAATGCGGGCTATAGAAATTCAAGGCTATGGGGCAAGGGGGCTATAATATGGCGAGTCAAGAAGGGGATGGGTTTTAAATAGAAAAGAATGGGAGGACACTAGAAAAACAATACCATTTATCGATGCCAAATAGGTGTGGACCGGGCATCGGTAAATGTCATTCTGACACCATATTAGTCGTCGGTAAAAAGTATGTTAGAAAAATCTACTGACTCCTTAAAGACGGCATGCTTGGTGCTGTTACTGATGTCCTGCAGATGACTTATTGTCGATGCCTTACAAATGAAATTTTGCCGACGCCTTGTCGACTACATTTTAAATTATAAAAATTGGATTTGTCGATGCCTTGTAGGGCCTTGCCGACGCCTTACCCACGTCAAGTTAAAATGCAAAACCAGATTTTCCGATGCCTTACAAATGCCTTTCTGATGCCTTGACTAAAATAAATTTGCAGCATTTCTGTTATCTTTCGCACCTTAATGACACATTCTTGTGTGTGTGTGTGTGTGTCTCATAGATTCATATATCATATATATATATATATATATAAACACAAATATCATTACCATCATAATACAAATCAAATCAAATATCCAAAACAAACAATACCATCGCCACCACAATATAAATCAAACAATACCATAACCATCATTATACAAATTAAATATCCAAACAATCCATAAGCAGATATCCAAACAACACCAATATAATTCCAAACCAAATATCGTAACAAAGAAATATGCATCTTGTATGAACCAAATATTCATCTTTAAAGAAATCAAATATACATAACCAATTACCTACTCATCCGAACCCTACCCAGCATCACCAGCTCCATCACCACCACCTCTAGCATAAATGTCCTCATCTCGAAAGCATTGTAAAAATGCAACTGCAATCAATCCGAGTTGTTTCTCTAACTTACCGACATGTGATTTCAACTGTTGGTTTTCTACTTTTAAACCAGCGCTAAATGTAGAAGCTCTATCTAATGTCGGTCTCTACATTTCAATCAAATTTGTTTGTTAATAATAAGTAATTCTTTATTTCAACTATTGTATTTATTGAAAGAAAATTTTTAAATTTGCGTCAACCATATTTTTTTTGATTATACATGTGTGTATACATAATTTATTTATTTAATTTATTAATTGATTTAACTTTTACAAACATACTCTTGTTTAATTTATTGAAACAAAATTTATAATTTAACTCAATCATATATACATTTATTTAATTTTTTGAGTGTAACTTACATATTTATTTAATTTATTGGATGGTTTAAAAAAAAGATATTTTAACTTAGATAAACTCTTATGTAATTTACTGAAACAAAATTTATTATTTAACCTAATTACATACATACATACATATATATATATATATATAATTTATTAAATGATTTAACTTTTACAAACATACTCTTGTTTAATTAATTGAAACAAAATTTATTATTTAACTCAATTATATATGCATTTGTTTAATTTATTGAGTGATTTAACTTATATATTTGTTTAATTTATTGGGTGATTTAGAAAATAGATATTTTAACTTGAATAAACTCTTGTATACTTTATTGAGACAAAATTTATAATTTAACTCAATTATATATACATTTCTTTAATTAATTGAGTGACTTAACTTATAAATTTGTTTAATTTATAATTTAACTTAATTGTATATTTGTTTAGTTTATTGAGTGACTTAGTTTATATATTTTAACTCAAACTTAATTTATTTTTAAAATGATGATTTTTAGGATTTAAAATAACTTATTAATTTATTGAGTCTACATGTGGTTCTTGGGATTTAAAATAACTCAAACTTAATTATACTAAGCATTCACATAAAATACATACATACGTACATACACACACACATATGTGGTTCTTAGGATTTAAAATTGATGCATACAATTACAAACATATAGTATACTATATATACATGCATATACATATATGGTTTTATATACATATATACTTAATATCATATGTATATAATGAATGTTTAAGCTATTACGTACCCTCGATACATTATCGTAGTTGGGCTTATGATCCTTCATTTTTACAACAGCTGTAGTAAGTGTGTTGAATACATCTTCATCTACTTCTCTTGTTAACTCCACACCTTGACTATGAAGCTCTTCAATCCTAAACAGATATTTGGCCTATTTTTCATTTTACTTATTCATTAAAATTTTATACATGTATATATACGCAAATATTATGTAAATGACGTATTATGGATACCATATAGTAAACTTGGTGGAAGCATCATCTACCCAACTATGACGGTGGACCGATCCGATGACTTAATCTTATGAGTCATATAATAGAGTTGCATAATATAGGCTCACTATCTTACCATTTATACTAACACTATCATATAAGTCTGTTTAATTTATTTAAAATATTAAATAACTTTATTAAATAAATATGTACCAGACCATTAAGATGATCTGCATATAATATGAAGCCACCGGTATGATATTTAGGATTTTTATTCCTATTTTGAAATTCTAAGAATATATTTTCTTGAATTCCTCTGTCTTCCAATACTGCAAGAATTTCTTAATTAACGTGAAATCATACATGTACACCGGTATGATAGGAATGTATGTATGTATGTGTGTGTCTGCGTACATGTAAGTAGAAATGATAAAATTTGTTAATTATGAAAATTGAATAAAAAAGTGATTTAATCAATTTAATAATAATTTATTTAATTAACGTGAAAATAGCCATTTTGGCCACTATCTCGGATTTCAACGAAACCAGTTTCATCGGAGCCATAACGGTGAATTATTGTAAGATTTCAAGTTTCGTAGCGATCAGACTTGTCTTTTGATCGTACGGGCTCGTAACGCGTAGAAATCAATATAATTGAATTCAATTTGAAATAAGGTGATTTTAAAAGCTAACTTCTTCATACAATGGAATTAGAACTTGAAACCAGTTCCGTTGAGTTCAAAAATATCAAAAACATCTATTTAAATATATGGAATAACCTATTTTCGTTTTGAGGTCAGAACGGGCTTTTTGGGTCACGTAGTCGTTTCGATCAATCCAAGTTGGTCCATTCATTTCTAATTCAGATCTGCCTATATATATGCTGTTATAAACCATAATTATTTCTCATTTCTTATTTCTGTACGTACTATTATTTCTACCCGTTCTTACTTCTCAAATGATAGAGTATGAAACCCTAAATCTCAATTCAATTTCAAACTTCAAATCAATTTCAAAAATTCAAACTGCTCTAAACCTTATCATACTATATCCCGATTCGAAGCTCTCGATGAGCACAATCTAGATCTGCGGTTTGTTTTTTGATTTGGGTTTCTATATGTCCAGAATTTGGGGATCAATTCTCGGTCGTTCATCGCGCTTTGATCAACTTCAAGGGATCGTCGATTGGAAGGTACCATTGTGTGGAGAGTGTCTTACGGAGTGCATCGGTGGTGTTCGCTTGAAAGTTTGATGGTTCGATCGCCCTCGAATAATTCGATCTAGGGCTAAAAATCATGGCGGCGGCTGCTTGTATTTTGGTCGTCGTGGCAATCGTTTGGGGGTCGTGTTGGCGTGTAAGCTTAGGCGAGGTCGGTAGCAGCCCTCTGGCATAGACGCGGTCATGGGTAGACGATCAACGGCGAACGTGGCGGTGGCTTCATTCACGTTCGTGTGTTAGGGTTTCGAATGGTAGGGTTCTGGAGAGAGGTAGTGCTGCGTGACGTGGAAAGTTTGCGTAATGTAATATTTACTATTTTATTTGTTTTATTATATGTCGTATAACTTCTAATGTGAATAACTTTTACATACGGGGTCGGATTTGTACGCGGTTTGTTCTACTAGCATGGTATCGGAATTTCGGACATTATGAAACTTATTTGGATGAATTCTAAGACCGTTAGAATTTGGACCTTATTTTGGATTTCAAATCGATTTGAAATCAAAGGTGAGTGTTCTGACCCACTCACAACTTCTAAATTATCTTATGTTAGTTAAATTGAATTTATGATACGATTTGAAATTGATTGGTTAATGTTTGGTATATTTAAATTGTCATTCCAGTTAAATCTGCCTTTTATTGAATTAAATCACTTTTTAAATTAATATTGAATTTTAAATTTCTAGTAAATACCTGTTATTGATAATCGGTAAATTGTTGTTATTTATTTTTGATTTGGATGATGATTGTGATGGGTGCAAGGTTTTAAATCTCCTATATCTCGCCCGAGATCTCGTCCGAGATCTCATTTTCACACTTAAACGAGACGAGACATCAGATCTCCTCCATATCTCCCTCGACACTCATCTCGTCCGAGATATTCAAATCTCACCCGATATATGGATCAAAATCTCAATCCAAGATCTCACCCGAAGTTATACATTTTTCTTATTTTCCATAATAATTTTTATTTTCATATTGATTCAAAAGAAACTACTCAATCCAATTATAATTTACCAACTTCTTGAACATATTCTTTACTTTTTATCTTAATGAGTCATAGCGAAAGGTTTCACTTCTTTATTACGTTCAAATAAAAGGATATTATTCAATCATTAGATTCATTACCAAATCAATTAAGCCAATCAAGCTACTACTCTTCTAAAAATATTTCTTTGTTCATGTAAATCAAGTATGTTACCATTTTTATTTTTAATAAGAAAGTTATGATCGTTAAATAAATTTTTGACACATCAATTTTAAACACATAAGTACATCCGAGATATTCCCGAGATGCATTATAAGATCCGAGATGTCAATCCGAGATGTACACCCGATACGTACTCGTCTCGTCCGAGATCTCTCCCGATACGAGATAACTTGTGTAAAAATCTCGAGACGAAACGTGACCGAAATCCGATATTTAAAACCTTGGATGGGTGTTTGATTTTTGATATTGGATGACTGGATGTTATATTTTTATGTCGTTATAACACTGCAAGTTTCCTATGGGTTGAAATGATACATACCCGAACGATCTGATAGATTAAGGGAAATCGTTATGGGTTAAAATGATAGACTCAAGCGATTTCATGGATTTAAAGTTAAATTTGGGATTGCAGGTCGAAATAATATATACCCGTAAAATTTAAAATATTTGTGGATTGAAATGATAAATATCCGTATCACTTGACCATAGGGTAGAAAATTATATACGGACATTGGATTGGTTAAATTACATGATTTTAAATCCTTTAAATTTGAATTTAGTTAAACAACATTTTGAAATAAAAATTTGATTTTTGTAAACTGAATTACTTTCGAAAATCCAAGCTTTAAATGTTGAAATTAGAAGTGGTTTAAATGAATTGTTTAAAGGATTTAAATCGAAACTTGAAAGTTGGACGTGGTCCAGATGTGTTGGAAAGAAAGAAATAGCCCAGTTTGATATTAATTTCAAATTAATTATTTTAATGTAAACTGTTTAAAAATATATTATTTTAAAATTTAGATTTATTTAGATTTTTCAGACTATTTATGATATAAACCATTTCCAATAACCAAACTATTTTATATTAAACTATATTTAATCTATTTTAAACTATTAAAACTATTTTAAAACTAATTTAATCTATTTTAAACTATTTTAATCAATTTAACTATTTTAATTTATTTTAATATATTATAATCTATTTAATCCCATTTAATCTATTTTACCTATTTTAAACTAATTAATCCATTCTAATATATTTTAAATCTATTTAATCTATTTTAAATTTATTAATCTATTTTAAATTTATTTAATCTATTTTAAATCTATTTAATCTATTTAAACTACTTTTAAATCTATTTAAACTATTTTAAACCTATTAAAACTATCTTAAAACCATTTAAATTACTTTAATCTACTTTTAAACTATTTTTGAGTGTTCAAACTATTTAAAAGTTTGTTATAAACTATGCTAAACTAATTAAACTATTTATAACTATCTAAATTATTTTCTAAATTTCAGATTGTGTAAAGTGGAAGTGTTTATATTTAAATCCTTGATTTTTAAAGCGAATACGGTCAAATGATGTTATAACTTAAGTCGTAACCTACCTTATCGATACTTTCAAAAGTGAATATGATTTCGAAAGTGAATATGATTTCGAAGTGAGATAGTTTGAATTGAATATGATAATTTGATATCGATTATCAAACAGTTTAGGAAATTTAAAAGAACCATCCAATGTGAAATAAGCGTTTGGTTGTTAAAGAGACTAGGATCAGATATTGTCATACTCTCTGCCAATACCGAAAACCACTTTAACAACTATGTACATGGTGGAGATTCCAGAATGAAGTCGGATGGTTTGGCGAATGATTCTGTATGAGCTATTTACGTAGCCCTTACTCCCGTGAGTTAGCTTGATGTGGCTAAAACAGGAGCCACGCCGGGCCAAGTGAGGTCGCACCTTCTATCAGGCACATTTCTTCGATACCATATTATGACTTTGTGATTGATTTGGTGGCCACCCCTCGATTTTGATTATGGGAGTGTGTTCCGAGGTGGGCGGTAGTAGCTACTATGCGGTACCACTAGTCCGGATCCGCAAAATGGTAGTATCTGTGACGCCCCACCTCTATGCTCATAATAACAAAGAGTATTAAAAGAAATACTGTCTATTATTACGAAGAATAAGGCTGGATAGGAGCGACCATCCGTAATTGGCCTTACACTAATATTGGTTATCTCGATAGGAGTGGTATATACTTTTTATTTTTCATCTTATTTATTTACTCCCATCGACATACCCAATTATCAGTATAAAACAAACTACGATGGTTCATAATAGTTTAGGATATTAGATATAACGATAACAAAGATAATATAAATGTGGAACAGAGATAAAAACAAAAGTCTCATATATATATAACTAATGTCAGTTACAACATAGTTGACTCAATACATATGATACAACTACAACTGTCGACTCTAGAAGTTATATATACAAGTACATTATCGACTAATATACATGAATACATATCGTTCTATACAATAACACGACTACTACAAAATGACAAAGACAACTTCAGAAGATGTGAAAAGTCTTCAAATCTCGAACAGCAACTCAAAGAAGGAAATCTACGACCTGAAATAACTCGGGTCTGACCCGAGTATTAAATTCAAAAGAAAATAATACACGGGTCAGTCTAATTCAAACTCAGTTATTAATGCCCAGAAGCAATAATAATCAAATAACGAATAGACGACAGTCACAGAAATCTCGTATATCCAGCTTCTCGATACGAGAATCGGATAACGACAGATATAACACTAAACAGCGTTAAGCAATAAATCAGCAAATTCAAACCATCAGCAAGATAAATAAATGAAAAGATTATCAGTGAAGACAATTTGGAAAACAGCAGAATTGTCTAAATGACAATTAACACAAATTCCAATCATTAAATAACAATTAGAAACTCAGGATCTAATTATCGAATAGATAATTATACACAATAAAATAGACAATCGAATTGAATCAAATACAATTCTCAAATGTTGAATTGAACACAACAATCCAAATAATTGAAATATCAATTAAAACAATAAATCAGTGTGGCTGCAGTACACACGTGCGTGTACTGCCTCGCCACTACGGAGATGAAATAAGGGCCAGACACAAGGTCAAACCCAAGTTTTGCAACTGGATTCAACTCAAGTAAAAGTTAAGAATTCAGCCAAACTCAACAATTACAATGCTAGACACAGTACAACCATAAACTCAACAAATTCAAGTGACCAGACACACGTGTAAAGTGAAGACCACAAGGCAAAGCCTCAGTAACAAAACAGAAGTGAGGCCATGTACATGTCGATGGCAGCCTCAACCAGATGACCAAGTGAATGTATACAAGTTCAGTGCAAATCAAGGACGGCAACGCGAGCGAACCAGACTCAAGTCAGTCCAGTTACTCTATGGAATACATCACTACAACTATCAAATGAAACAGTGTATATATAAGGTATGCAAGGGCTCAAGTGTATCAGGTCAGAGACATGACCCCAGGCCTAGTGCGAAAGTAGACATCATTGTATAAAACAATGTATCAAAGTTCAAGTGAACTGGATAGGTAAAACTCAAGTCTACTAACATGAAGACTGCAATATCAAAGAAACTACAAGATTGCACAATGGAAATGCAAGGACTAGGCAATTCAAATACAATTGCAAACCAGATCCACAACTAACAGGCCTTAATGAAGCAACCCAATAACTCAAACTCAGTACGAATCCAACAATATATGCATACAGACATACTTATGTATGTATGCACCTAAAATGAAGACTTGAGTAAACCGGGATAAGACAACACAAATCAGTGAAATGTATCAGGCCTAAGGCAACAGTGTGCCAACAGGTGACAGAGCAAGGCTAGAGTGATAACTCAATAATAAAGCAGTTAAACGTATATACAAGAAGACCAGATGAAGACTGCATATAACAGACCAACAAATACTAGATCAACATCAAAATGACACTGAGGAATATTGAACTACAAGTATGCAGTATACAAATGATGTCCAGACCAATTACAATGCTACCAGACAAGGCAAGGGCCATATAGACATATATATACACATATGCCAATATATGTATACACATATACGAGTCTAAATGACAACAGTGGACACAAACTATATTCGATCTTGAAAACAGTTTCAAGATTTAAGTAACCTATGTGTATACAACTTGAAGCAAGAAGGTCAAGTGCACTATAAACATCACATTGAAGCAACTAGAGTAAATCACAGTGAGCATGGACAGAGAACAACAAGCAAAGTGTACACACGTAAATGGACAATGATCTCAAATAATCAAGCAGCAATTTCACAGAGACCAAAACTAATAACCAAATCAAAGCCGATGGTCATCACAGAATCAAAATCAAGTTCGAAGTCAACAGCAGTAAACTCGGAGGTGAAGCCGAGATATAAACAAATGTCAAAGCCGGAAATTCATCAATTTATACGAACTCGATAAAGTCAAAGAAGCATCAATCATCGAAACATTATCACGTAATCACAACAGAAATAAAATCGAATGGCCTCGAAACTTCAAATCAATGTTGTTTTATCAAGCAACCAAATACACGAAATTGAAGAAATCAGAAATCAATAAGCTTTAAATTAGATGTGAGCGATAAGGAATCACTCACCTTTTTGGCCAAATAGAAGGAATCGCGAGCAAACAGAATCAACTGAAGAAAGAGATCCAAGGATTGACATCGGAGTTGAAGCCTTGGCATCACAAAAACAAGCGAAGCCAAAACAAGCGAAACCCTACTTTCTGAAGCAAAAACGAGCGCGGCCACCATTTTCATTCTTTTCGTTTATTTTGCTTTTAGGGTTTTGAATGAGTGAAAATGAAAGAAAGGCTGGGTTTTTCTTTTATGGTTATCACGGCAAAAACAAACGCTTGAAAACGTGGGCTAACATTTAAATTTTGAAGCCCACAAAACTCTTCAAATTTTTGAGAGGAATTTAAACCGGGTTTTAAAACTTCAAACAGTAATTAGTCATCACTCTTAATCGTCTACTGACGCCAATTAATTAATGCGAAATACCGGGTTGTTACAGACTCCCCTCCTTATAAAAATTGCGTCCCCGCAATTTTCCATAATTAAAGTCATCCACCACAATTATTCTTCTAACATAAACTGGTCAAGCTAGAAAATAAAAGTCGAGAATTCAAATGTCAAAGTAATCTTTTAATTTCATAAGGGAAATTCACAAATTCTCAACAAAGTCTAATTATCAGTAGATAAACAGAAAACAACAAAACTGGATAATCACAATTATCAGCAATCTTCAATTATCAACTAGAAAATTTAAGATACATAAATTCACAAAATAGCAATATCTAATTATCAATACTATAATTAGAAAACAACAAAATCTAATTATCAACAAAGATAATTATGAAACCCAAATCACAATTCGCAAAGCTGTCAATATCTAATTATTCAACAATTAACTAGAAAACACAAACTCCCTATCAGCAAACTCTAACTATCAACAAAGATAGAAAGAAAACAGCAATTCAATAAAAATCAGCATAATCTAGATTCAATTAGAGACTAGAAAATCTCTTATACATAAAATCAGCAAACATCCAAATATCCAAACGATACTCAGAAAATAAATCAACAAATGTCAAATTATAAAAAAAACGAAAACCACAAAACATCAAATATCTAATTATCTCAAACGATAATCAGAAACAAATCAGCACATATCTAATTACCACAATCGGTAATTAAAATTTCAAATTCAACAAATATTCGATTATCAAAAACGATAACCAAATTTCCAAATTCAACAAATATTCGATTAACACAAATGATAACCAAATTTTCAAATTCAACAATTATTTGATTATCACAAGCGATAATCAAATTCCAAATTCAATAAATATTTGATTATCTCATGCGATAATCAAATCTCAAAACAGAAAATATTTAATTATCTCAGGCGATAATTAAATTTCAAATCAACAACTATTTAATTATCTCAGGCGATAACTAAATCTCAAAATAGAAAATATTTAATTATCTCAGGCGATAATTAAATTTCAAATCAACAACTATTTAATTATCTCAGGCAATAACTAAATCTCAAAACAACAAATATTTAATTATCACAGGCGATAATTAAATTTCAAATCAACAACTATTTAATTATCTCAGGCGATAACTAAATCTCAAAACAGCAAATATTTAATTATCACAGGCGATAATTAAATTTCAAATCAATAACTATTTAATTATCTCAGGCGATAATTAAATCTCATAACAGCAAATATTTAATTATCAAAAGCGATAATTAAAAACAACAATTATCCGACTATCAAAAACGATAATCAGAACTCATATCAACAAATATCTAATTATCACAAGCGATAATTAGAAACACAAATATCTGATTATCAAAAACGATAATCAGACCTCATATCAACAAATATCCAATTATCACAAGCGATAATTAGAAACAACAAATATCTGATTATCAAAAACGATAATCAGAAATCATATCAACAAATATCTAATTATCACAAGCGATAATTAGAAACAACAAATATCTGATTATCAAAAACGATAATCAGAACTCATATCAATAAATTTCCAATTACATGCAGATAATTGGAAGCAACAAATATCTAGAAATCAATTAAGAAGACTAGAAAATCAACATAAAAGCTTGGATCGATCCCATCAGATGGCGAGTTTTTAATTCACCGCACGTGCATCAACAAATGGCCGAAGCCTACCAAGTACTCAACAAATGGCGCCCAACAAATGACCCGAAGGTCTAGTACTGGTATTTGACCCGAAGGTCCAACATAGTGGCTCGAAAGCACACGAAAACATCAAATATTTCAATTAACAAGTCCGGAATTAACCGAAATAGCAAACGCACATGTCCCATACCACGTGTTTTACTAAATCGTTTGATTCTCTTCATCGTTTCCTTGAAAGTGTAAATTCATCAAAATCATCAAAACAACAGATATTTCAATTAACGAGTCCGGAATTAACCGAAATAGTAAAAGTGTGGTTCCATACTCCACACTTTTGCTAAATCGTTTAAATCTCTTCATCGTTTCCTTGAAAGTGCAAAATTGTGTATTTTGTAAAAATACACTTTACATTCTCAAACGGACAAGTCCGGAATTAAGCGAATCAGTAAAAGAAAGGGGTCATAGTCCTCGATTTTGCTGAAACGTTTAAATCGCTTCCTCATTCTTTTGAAATCGCAAACTGTAAAATTTCTGAAAACAATTTTATTTATTTTGTAAAAATAACAATTCATATTCTCAACTGGAAAAGTCCGGAGTTAAGCGAAACAGTAAAAGAAAGGGGTCATAATCCTCGATTTTGCTGAATCGTTTAAGTCGCTTTCTCATTCTTTTGAAAACGCAAACTATTAAAAATTTATAAAACAATTTTCATTTTAAAACGATTTTCCAATCACATGATTAAAACAGCAAATCAGTAATAATTTCGGTAAGGAAATCGTACTTCTCAAAATACCGTAAAAACGGTTACAAATCAGTATTGCAGAATAACCGCTTGAAAATCCACTTTTAAAACATGACGGTTACTGAAGCCAAAGCGACAGTAATTTTAAAACGTCAAAATCACATCAAAACAATTTACATCAAAATGTAATATCAGTGAATTTTCATTCATCAAAATGCCACAAAACACCGTGCTTCAAAAATTTTAGCATTGGTGTAAAAATCTCGTTATAAAAATAACGGCAACAAAATACGTTTCATAACCAAGCATCGGTTCAACGTAAATAAATGCAGTAACATGCAATTCAAATTTTTGCACGTACTACAGAATGAACAAAAAAAATCATTCGAAGGTATCTTCAATGAAGATAATTCAAATCAGCAAAAATCTAATCAATATATGATTAGCATAAAAGAAAACCAGCAAAGATCTCAATAAAAATCACATAACTGCAATTGGTTCGAATCCTCAATTCGGATTCGAAATTCTCAAAGAAACAAAATAATTACAGCTATGTAAACAACAAATGAAATTCATATCAATTTCGTATTTTGATTTTTAAATCAAAAAGATTATTAGTTGTACTCAGCGAAGACAGTTTCACTGTTTCCGCTGCGCACTCTGATAAACAGAACACAAATCAATAAAATTATCAGAACACAATTTCACTATTATTTTTAAATAAAGATATTTAAAAATTTCATCCAAATTTCAAAACTTTATTTTTGACTCAAAGTACAATAAAACGTCGACCAATAGTTGTAACATATGTTCCATCCAAGTTATGTTTTATATTATGTCCATAAACCCCAAGCTCTGATACCAACTGTGACGCCCCACCTCTATGCTCATAATAACAAAGAGTATTAAAAGAAATACTGTCTATTATTACGAAGAATAAGGCTGGATAGGAGCGACCATCCGTAATTGGCCTTACGCTAATATTGGTTATCTCGATAGGAGTGGTATATACTTTTTATTTTTCATCTTATTTATTTACTCCCATCGACATACCCAATTATCAGTATAAAACAAACTACGATGGTTCATAATAGTTTAGGACATTAGATATAACGATAACACAGATAATATAAATGTGGAACACAGATAAAAACAAAAGTCTCATATATATATAACTGATGTCAGTTACAACATAGTTGACTCAATACATATGATACAACTACAACTGTCGACTCTAGAAGTTATATGTACAAGTACATTATCGACTAATATACATGAATACATATCGTTCTATACAATAACACGACTACTACAAAATGACAAAGACAACTTCAGAAGATGTGAAAAGTCTTCAAATCCCGAACAGCAACTCAAAGAAGGAAATCTACGACCTGAAATAACTCGGGTCTGACCCGAGTATTAAATTCAAAAGAAAATAATACACGGGTCAGTCTAATTCAAACTCAGTTATTAATGCCCATAAGCAATAATAATCAAATAACGAATAGACGACAGTCACAGAAATCTCGTATATCCAACTTCTCGATACGAGAATCGGATAACGGCAGATATAACACTAAACAGCGTTAAGCAATAAATCAGCAAATTCAAACCATCAGCAAGATAAATAAAAGAAAAAATTATCAGTGAAGACAATTTGGAAAACAGCAGAATTGTCTAAACGACAATTAACACAAATTCTAATCATTAAATAACAATTAGAAACTCAGGATCTAATTATCGAATAGATAATTATACATAATAAAATAGACAATCGAATTGAATCAAATACAATTCTCAAATGTTGAATTGAACACAACAATCCAAATAATTGAAATATCAATTAAAACAATAAATCAGTGTGGCTGCAGTACACGCGCGCGTGTACTGCCTCGCCACTACGGAGATGAAATAAGGGCCAGACACAAGGTCAAACCCAAGTTTTGCAACTGGATTCAACTCAAGTAAAAGTTAAGAATTCAGCCAAACTCAACAATTACAATGCTAGACACAGTACAACCATAAACTCAACAAATTCAAGTGACCAGACACATGTGTAAAGTGTAGACCACAAGGCAAAGCCTCAGTATCAAAACAGAAGTGAGGCCATGTACATGTCGATGGCAGCCTCAACCAGATGACCAAGTGAATGTATACAAGTTCAGTGCAAATCAAGGACGGCAACGCGAGCAAACCAGACTCAAGTCAGTCCAGTTACTCTATGGAATACATCACTACAACTATCAAATGAAACAGTGTATATATAAGGTATGCAAGGGCTCAAGTGTATCAGGTCAGAGACATGACCCCAGGCCCAGTGCGAAAGTAGACATCATTGTATAAAACAATGTATCAAAGTTCAAGTGAACTGGATAGGTAAAACTCAAGTCTACTAACATGAAGACTGCAATATCAAAGAAACTACAAGATTGCACAATGGAAATGCAAGGACTAGGCAATTCAAATACAATTGCAAACCAGATCCACAACTAACAGGCCTTAATGAAGCAACCCAATAACTCAAACTCAGTACGAATCCAACAATATATGCATACAGACATACTTATGTATGTATGCACCTAAAATGCAGACTTGAGTAAACCGGGATAAGACAACACAAATCAGTGAAATGTATCAGGCCTAAGGCAACAGTGTGCCAACAGGTGACAGAGCAAGGCCAGAGTGATAACTCAATAATAAAGCAGTTAAACGTATGTACAAGAAGACCAGATGAAGACTGCATATAACAGACCAACAAATACTAGATCAACATCAAAATGACACTGAGGAATATTGAACTACAAGTATGTAGTATACAAATGATGTCTAGACCAATTACAATGCTACCAGACAAGGCAAGGGCCATATAGACATATATATACATATATGCCAATATATGTATACACATATACGAGTCTAAATGACAACAATGGACACAAACTATATTCGATCTTGAAAATAGTTTCAAGATTTAAGTAACATATGTGTATACAACTTGAAGCAAGAAGGTCAAGTGCACTATAAACATCACATTGAAGCAACTAGAGTAAATCACAGTGAGCATGGACAGAGAACAACAAGCAAAGTGTACACACGTAAATGGACAAATGATCTCAAATAATCAAGCAGCAATTTCACAGAGACCAAAACTAATAACCAAATCAAAGCCGATGGTCATCACAGAACCAAAATCAAGTTCGAAGTCAACAGCAGTAAACTTGGAGGTGAAGCCGAGATATAAACAAATGTCAAAGCTGGAAATTCATCAATTTGTACGAACTCGATAAAGTCAAAGAAGCATCAATCATCGAAACATTATCACGTAATCACAACAGAAATAAAATCGAATGGCCTCGAAACTTCAAATCAATGTTGTTTTATCAAGCAACCAAATACACGAAATTGAAGAAATCAGAAATCAATAAGCTTTAAATTAGATGTGAGCGATAAGGAATCACTCACCTTTTTGGCCAAATAGAAGGAACCGCGAGCAAACAGAATCAACTGAAGAAAGAGATCTAAGGATTGACATCGGAGTTGAAGCCTTGGCATCACAAAAACAAGCGAAGCCAAAACAAGCGAAACCCTACTTTCTGAAGCAAAAACGAGCGCGGCCACCATTTTCATTCTTTTCGTTTATTTTGCTTTAGGGTTTTGAATGAGTGAAAATGAAAGAAGGGCTGGGTTTTTCTTTTATGGTTATCACGGCAAAAACAAACGCTTGAAAACGTGGGCTAACATTTAAATTTTGAAGCCCACAAAACTCTTCAAATTTTTGAGAGGAATTTAAACCGGGTTTTAAAACTTCAAACAGTAATTAGTCATCACTCTTAATCGTCTACTGACGCCAATTAATTAATGCGAAATACCGGGTTGTTACAGTATCCTACCCTGGGCATTGCCTCGTGTGCCTTATCACATGCCTTATCACGCCTTCTACGAGTTTGGTTTGCGTCGTACCTATGGAGTGCTCCCTGATAGCCCATTAGTTTACGGTGGAGTTTATAGTACTGTATAGACTACGACATTATATAAAATGTGTTAAGGGGGATATGGGTAACGCCTTAATGCTATTTTAATACTTTACTTTACTATAGACACTATTATAATAGCGTATTGTACTATGTATGTAAATAGTTTAACGAATCCTTAGGAGATGGAAATCCTGAACATCTCTTAAGTTATTGCACGCACGTTAGACACTGGATAAGAGATGTCAAACCCCATAAACATTTCCGACGCCGCTACACTCATATTTATTTACTGTTGATTTAAGTTAAATAAGATCTTTTAGTTCTGACTCGAGTGTTTTGTCTTTTCAGTTCGCTCGGGTCAGTCTGAGCTTTTCAGTTTATCGAAGACTGCTTTCTGGAGGACGAAGACGAAGATTTAATACTGTTATTATTTGTTATATTTATTCCACTGCATCATGCTGTTCCACTGCATTATTTATATATTTATGTTGTATGTAACTCTGATTTGTATTGTAAAGGTGTAATCAAATGTATTTGTAAAACAGCTTCATGAACTGTTATTTGATTATTAAATTTTGTCATTCCGCTGTGAGATTCTGTGTTTGTTTCATTTCTTTCTCTTCTTTTCTTATTTACCCTATAACAATCCTCCCTTTTGAATGGTTTGAGTCTGACATGTGTGGTTTATTGTCAATTTAAACCTTTCAAAAAGGTGGGTCATTATAGTTGGTATCAGAGCTTTGGTTTAGCGATAATCTTAGCTTTGTGGGATCTGACTCATATAAAATAAGGTAGTAATACCCTAGAATGAGTCGTTGAGTGTGTATATATGAGAGAGCGTATTTGTTAGTGTTATAAAAGGTTTTATATTGTGTTAATTTGGTTCTGTTTAGTATTTATAAATTCTAGTCGATACGTGGGATGCTATGGCATCGATAGGGATTTCTAAACACCAATAGGGAAAACCGACACAATATTGGTTTTGAAATATGGGTAAATGAAATAATTTTACCTAGTATATATTTTGTATATAGAAGAATAATTTTTATAAATGATATAGTTGGTTGTAATATGTTGTTTGTTAGGTAGTGAAATTTTCTAAATATTGATTGTAAAATAGGATTTACAAGTAAAGTAAATATAAATTGGAATTTGAGAACTTAAGTTTTGGGATTTTGAAAAATTGCTTTCAAAGATTTTGGAATAAATATTAGTAAATTTGGAAGTATTTTCTGATATAAATATTTCAATATGATTTGAAAGAAATGTTTTAAAGGAATTTTGGAAGGAAATAAGTTTTGTACTCCCCTCTCTATCGCTGGAAAATAATTTAAGTAATGAGTGCACGCATCATCGACGTTCATTTTCGAGTTTTAAAGTGGAAAGACTGTAACGACCCAGAATTTTTGATAATTAAAATTCGAATATTTAATTGATTTTAAATATTAATAAATGAATTTAATAAGTCGAATGATTTATTTTTCGAATATTGGATTTAATTTGATAATTTAATCGATAAATTAAATAGTGAAATTCCAGAGATAATTGAAAATCGAGTTAATATGATTGAAAACGATTTGGAAAATTTTATTTAATCATACTGGAGTTATAGGAAGGTTATAGAACTTTTAAAATTGAATTTGGAGTTAATCTGTGAAAATTGAATATTTTAATATTTAATTATCGACTATAGAAATAGCCAATTTTCGAACAGTGTCAGAATTGAACGAAACTAGTTTTATCGGATCCGTAATGTGATATTATTATAAGATTTCAAATTTCGTAATTTTTGGAATTACCGTTTGTCCGGGGCAAGCCAAAACGCCTCGAAATCAATTTAAATCGGTTTAATTTAAATTGATCGTTTAAATTCATAACTCGCACAGATGATCGAATTAGCTTCCGAAACCTGTTCCATTGTGTTCGAAACGTGGGGTAAACCTTAGGAACGTCGGTCGGCACGCTCGATTTCGAGTTCGAAATTTTTCGGATGAATAGTGTTGAGATAATTTTCTATAAAAGCCCTTTATCATTCTATTTTTCACAAAACAAACCTAGCTAGGGTTTTAAACGAGCAGCCGCCACCCTTAGAAATCAATGGCCGAAACCTTCCCACTTTCTTCCTTCGATCTCCACTCATACACTAAATTTTATCGCGAACGTTCAACACGAAATACGTAGAGATTGGCGAGCTCTACGTATTGATCGGTGGTGATCATATTTAAGGCTGTCTGGAGGGAGCTAGGGGAGTGCGTTCGTGCTCCGTTCAAACATGCAAATCGAGGGTTTTGGACCACCGAGCTTCGAACGGTGGTAGGCATTGGTGCGCGTGGGGTCGAGCTTCGCGATGGGGTTGTTCGGTCGTCGTGAAGATGTGAAGTGGGGTCGCGATGACTCGTGAAGGAAGGACGGCGTGGGTTCTTTCGTGACCTGGAAGACGTGAACGTAGGGGGAAGAAGGAAGGCAACGTCCAGATTTTCATCATTTGAAATCAACGGTCTGGATCTGATTGGGTTTGAAAATAATAATTAAAGTTGTAATTAATTTTGTAATAATGTGTATAAACTTTAAAATTGTATATCTTTTCCATACGAGATCGGAAAATTACGAAACGAAGTGCGTTGGTATCGTATGGACGGGCTCTTCGCGATGGAACTGATTTGGAGTCGTTTGGAGCTAGTTTGAATTTCGGGTAAAATTAAACGCGCGTTTAATTTTATTCGAAATAAACGCTGGAACAGAATTTAAAATCAAGGTGAGATCTTCTCACTCAAATGAAAGTGGATTTTCTTTTACAGTTATTGATTGATTGATTGACTGTTTGGATGTGATATTAGATATAGTAGGATATATCTATATATATATATAGCAATATATACATATTGGCATATGTATATATTGGATTGATTGATTTCCCGCCTCGTATAGCGGATGAGACCCTATTGCGCCGTTAGTAAGCGGATTATTTTTATAAAACCCATATACCGCGATAATTCCGTACTGGAGCGGAATTGGTATTGTGCTAACATCTTTGGATGTAGGGAAACAGGTTGGAGGGATCCAACTGGATTCCTCAACTGTATTTACTTATTTACAGATATTGATATATATTCTGTTATCATATTGATATATGATATTGACTGTTGTGATGGACTGATTGGTGTTGTTGCATCATCGGATTCAGTTTTGAAATGTAAAAATAATGACTTTTACTTTAAAAGGGTTTTTAAAGTGATTTTTGAAAATATACGTTTTATGGAATTTTTGAATCGATTTATAAACGTAAAATTTTAAAGTTATAAAAGTTATAATTTTTAGTGAAATATGACCGAAGTGTCGTTTTTGAAATAAAAGTCGATTTATTTATAAAATGGTTTAAGTTGGGATTTTTGAATAACTATAAATGATTTGTATAGAAAGATTTATAAAATTTATATTTTATAAATCAAAATATTGGACTTATAAAACGAATTTTATAAGTGTTAAAAAGAAGTATAAATGGATTTCATAAGTGAATGAAATTAATAGATTTACATTGTGAAGTTAAAAATGAATGAAGTTGTAGAATAAAGGATTTATAAGTAATTTAGATTTTTGCCTTTAAATGGAATGTTGATTGAATTTGTTCATACATGATTCTTTTTAAAGTTGAAATCGTTATAAAGTACAAATGCGATTTATAAACATTGTTTATAAATCCGAAATCACTTATTTTTATAAGTGAATTATAGAAGTTAATAAAATGAGATTTATAAACCGGAGTTGTTATAGAAAATAGAAAATGGAATTTATGAACGTTGTTTAATAAATTCGAAAATCAATCAAATTTGATGAATTGAATATAGAAGGTTATTAAGGGAATTTTTTCCACGATTTTGGACAGTGGATAAGCTTTTAAATAAAATGTGTAGAAAATATTGAAATGTGGTTAGTGAAGTATATTCACGATTTTGGACAGTGAATATATTGTTAAGTAAAATGGATATGTTCTGGAGAAGTGATATTATGAAATGAAGTAATTGTTTTAAAAGATGTTTTAAAACATGTTAAATATCGAAATCATAGATTTCAACATTTATTGTTGAAATAGACGTTTTCGAGAAATAAGGAAATGGTGGACTATAACACTGTTGTTATAGTAAATGATTTCCGAAAGGAAATGTTTTATATAGTATTGGGATTTATATATCTATCTAAATTTCGAATCCCTATACTAGTGATTTTGAGTCGTCGTAACGATGTTTTACGTAACATTCGTTTTGACTCAATTAAAATGTGTTTAAAGAATGATTTCCTTAAAGAATGAGATATATACTTAATTATAATTTAAGTATATCGAATATTTTCCAAGTGTTGAAAATAAATGATTTGTGAATTACTTATTATTTAAAAAGTATGGAAATGCTTTTCCAATATGAAATGAACTGTTTTGAGATTTTATCTTTTAAAGATAAATTGAAATGTGGAAGCTGATTTGAAATTGTTTTCAAATGATTGAAGTGTGGAAATAATATATCTAGTAAAGATATTTTTGGAAATGAAATAATTTGGGAAAATTATTTGGAATCTGATGATGTTGCGCATCTTTATTGATAGTTAAATAACCGACTATCAATAATTACCTTGAATATGGTATTTGTTGTGATTGGATGAATTTGAATGCCACACTTATTTTTGAATAAGCGCTCACTATTCGGGTTAGCCGGGAAAGGACCATGGGGTCATATAACCCATTCCGAATATGTGATACGTCGTTATGAATTGCATTCGAAGACCGGTGTTGAAGACCAGATATTTTTGAAAACGGAAGGATGACCGTCGAGTTACTCTACATCGGCTGATCTCCGATTTAGAGGTTTTATCACCCTTAGTGACGGGAAGTCCGGACGTGATTAGAAATTTATCCGGATGTGCAAGGGCTTCGTGAGAAGTGCCTTCGGTTCTGTTCGATCCTGGAACAGACTTGTATGGATTGTGTGTCTGACGTTACAATTTGAGATATAAAGCTGATTTCTTTCAGATACATTTCTGTTGGTGGCGGAGAATTTATTCTCTTAGCTTAACACCCTTCTCTGAGACGTACGAGCTCAGAGGTTATGTAGTTGAAATTTATCAGCGATATACTCCCAATTTGGTAACGTGGCATACTGAGTGTTGCTGTGAAATGTTCAGTGTTTGATCATTTGTGATATGATCATTTGTGATATGATCATTTGTTTGATCTTATATCTTTGTGATCATAGGTTGATCATTTGTTTGACCCGAAGCAGGGCTTTGTAGAAAGCGTAGCTTTGTGGACGAGACTTCATCGAGCCTCACACCCCGGAAATGGTCGAAACAGGAAGGATGCAGCAAGGTTCTAGGGAGTAGCGCCCCTTAGTGTATGTCATTCCTTCTGGATAGAGGTGGTATCATGGTATGGAGCCCAGATACTTAACCTATGTGGTTGCTGCATTTTTACTATGTGGTTTGTTGGAAATCGGGGATCCTCGGGAAGATCGGTTACGATCGGGGGATGGCATACGCGTGTCAGTAGTTACCTATTTTTGCAGAGGTAACCCGGCCTTGTGTTGGCAGAGATCTAACCGTAATGTTAGGTTATTTCTCGGGTCATCTATTCCAGGGACGTACCCATCGTGGAAAAGGAAGTTCCTTAGCCTGACCATTTGTTGGAAATCCAAAGAAACAATACGAGCCTTGTACGGTTTTAGTTATAGAACCTGCCATTTAATATGGTAGCTATAGCAAGCATACTATAATGGTACCTATGCTGGCTAAGATTTATATTCTACTTTCGAAATGTTTTCTACACTATGCACTAATAATAATATCAAAAAGAATTTGATTTTTGCGTAGTAAGCATCTTTGACTATCATAAGAAGAAATCTCCTCCAAGTCTGCGTTTGCATTGTGTGTGTGGCGGGAGGTCTTATGGTAGTTTCATTTTCCAAAAGCATTGCGAATTGACTTTAAAATTCTCTGCCATTTATTTTAAAGATAAACTGTTTTACGATCTCACACCAGTCACCATGACTGACTCGGAGTTTATTGTTTCCCTTCTAAACTCTGGGTGCCCACCAATTTCCACACGGGCAGCCTAGAGTTATGTTATCAAGATATTCTGGATATTCTGGAGCTTTGGAAGCAAGCTGGATGGCGAGACGTAGTATTTGTATCTGATAGTATTTATTCCGCTGTGTATTCTGTATGAGGACAAGTTTATATAACTGTCCATTGTTGTATATGACTCTGATTGACGTATGTATAAAACGATATAGTTCTTTGTTTAAAGATTATTCATTTATCTATTATATTTTGTTCCGCTGCGATATGTGAGATTCTGATATTGTCTCTGTTTCTGCTCTTGTTCTGTTGTTGTTCCTCTTTCTTTCTCTTCTCTTTTCCTTCTATCTTCTTCTTCTTCTGCCTTTTTCTTCTTTCTTAAACCATCATATTTCGGGTTTCCGGCATTCGATTTCTCGGCAGTCGATAAAGGGAGTATCGATGTCGAATTTTCAAAAGTCGAAAATTTCGGTATGTGACAGCGTGGTATCAGAGCATATGGTTAAGCGACAACCCTGCTCTGTTGGGTGTTACTCATTAGAGATAGAGTCAGTAGTACTCTAGAATGAGTTGGGTGTAATAATAGATACGAGTGCGTACTTGTTAGTGAATATAAAATTGTTTTATATTGTGATGATTGGTTTGTTGAGTGGTATATGGATTCTGGTCGGTATTGTCCGTACAACTCTAACGATAGGGATCTCTAAACACTTGAATAGAACAATTCGGCACAATATTGTTTTAAAATAGGGTGAATGAAATAATTTTACCCAAAACTATTTTTGGATATAAAAGAAATGATTTTTCTGTAAATTATCATAATATATGGATGTATGGTTGTTAGGAAGTAATAATATTGAAATGTTATCATTTTTATATAAAATTGAAAAAGAAATTGAAATCATAACTCCAAAGTTAAGAGATAAATCCATATACAAATGAAATTTGAGAATGTAAATTATAAATGTGATTTGTAATTCGAAATGGAATTCCAGAGAAGTTTTTGGAAATGTTTTGAAAGGAATTTGAAAATTTTGGAAATTTGGAAAGTTTAAATTCTTTTTGATTTGAAAATGAATTTCAAAGGTTTGAAAAGTATTTTAGAGAGATGAAAGCTCTAAACTCTTTTCGGTCGCTGGAAAATAACTTTGGTAATGACTGCAGCATCACCGGTGTTCATTTTCGGGTTTCCAAAAGGGGAATTGCTGCTAAATTGTTTTAAATGGAAGTGTTTGGAAAAATTGGATTTTGTTTTAGAAAATTCAAAAGATAAATTTGAATTGTTTTCAAAATGGTTTTTGAAAAGTTGAAAAGACTCTGGAATCCTATTTAAAATATTTATGAAATAAGAAATAAGTTCATAGCTTATACCATTTGAATTTTGATAGAATAAATTTAACTTAAAGATGAAGTTAAATAAATGTAAGTACAAGTGAATCGATTTTGATTTAATGAAAGCGAAATTGAAAGTTGAATTAGTTAAATTGAAACTTGAATTGTGACTAAATAAAAGAATGGTTCGAATTTGCAGATAAATTCAAGTAAGTAGAAATAAATTTATGAATGAATGGAATTTACAATTGCAAGTAAATGAAATTAAAGATGAATGTTAAACTTTGTTTTGAATTTGTTAGCAAATGTAATTCAAGCTGAATATTGGAAATTGGAATTTGTAACGAATTAGTAATTGGAACTAATTTAAAATAGTACAGTTGTGAATAAAAGATAGTTGATAAATTCAATATTCAGAAGTTAAATTGAATGGAAATGGTGAATTGAATTCAAATGAAAATTGAAATGTGAAATTGAATGATAATGGATATATAACTTCAATAATGAACTTAAAGATGATATAAGCAGTTATATTGAAAATTGTATAATAAAATGTGCAAAATGGTTTGAATATATGTAACTAGATATTATGGCTAGTAGGATATACAGGTGTTATAAAGGAATTGGAATTTGATTTCAAAGATAAATTTGAATTGCTCGACAAAAGGTAAGTATTTGAATTATAATATGAGTTTTTGATGACTTTCTTGTCTAGCCGCTTGGCTTTTTCTTTTCTTTTTGAAATCTGAGAGTCCGTAGGTACGTTTTGTAGTCGTACCGTGCTAGCCGCGCAAAGGAAACGCTGGCGAAATTTTTCGAAAATTTCGAGTGTTAGAAATTTTGAAAGTTTAAAATTTGAAT
Source organism: Allium fistulosum (assembly GCA_030737815.1). Classification (NCBI taxonomy): domain Eukaryota; kingdom Viridiplantae; phylum Streptophyta; class Magnoliopsida; order Asparagales; family Amaryllidaceae; genus Allium; species Allium fistulosum. The sequence goes on along the minus strand of CM060908.1, from coordinate 155,922,770 downwards.
TTAAACTCGAATTTGAATTTAGAAGTTAAACAATGTTGTTTGAAACTTATAATTGAAGTTGGAAAACGAGTTGAATGATAACGAATCTTTAATAGAAAGATTTGTTTTGATAAATTGATAAAACTATTAGATTGTGAAAAATAGTAGACGAGTTAAGGACCATTTTTCCTTACTTGGTAATTTCGAGGACGAAATTCTTTTAAGGGGGGAAGTTTGTAACGACCCAGAATTTTTGATAATTAAAATTCGAATATTTAATTGATTTTAAATATTAATAAATGAATTTAATAAGTCGAATGATTTATTTTTCGAATATTGGATTTAATTTGATAATTTAATCGATAAATTAAATAGTGAAATTCCAGAGATAATTGAAAATCGAGTTAATATGATTGAAAACGATTTGGAAAATTTTATTTAATCATACTGGAGTTATAGGAAGGTTATAGAACTTTTAAAATTGAATTTGGAGTTAATCTGTGAAAATTGAATATTTTAATATTTAATTATCGACTGTAGAAATAGCCAATTTTCGAACAGTCTTAGAATTGAACGAAACCAGTTTCATCGGATCCGTAATGTGATATTATTATAAGATTTCAAATTTCGTAATTTTTGGAATTACCGTTTGTCCGGGGCAAGCCAAAACGCCTCGAAATCAATTTAAATCGGTTTAATTTAAATTGATCGTTTAAATTCATAACTCGCACAGATGATCGAATTAGCTTCCGAAACCTGTTCCATTGTGTTCGGAACGTGGGGTAAACCTTAGGAACGTCGGTCGGCACGCTCGATTTCGAGTTCGAAAATTTTCGGATGAATAGTGTTGAGATAATTTTCTATAAAAGCCCTTTATCATTCTATTTTTCACAAAACAAACCTAGCTAGGGTTTTAAACGAGTAGCCACCACCCTTAGAAATCAATGGCCGAAACCTTCTCACTTTCTTCCTTCGATCTCCACTCATACACTAAATTTTATCGCGAACGTTCAACACGAAATACGTAGAGATTGGCGAGCTCTACGTATTGATCGGTGGTGATCATATTTAAGGCTGTCTGGAGGGAGCTAGGGGAGTGCGTTCGTGCTCCGTTCAAACATGCAAATCGAGGGTTTTGGACCACCGAGCTTCGAACGGTGGTAGGCATTGGTGCGCGTAGGGTCGAGCTTCGCGATGGGGTTGTTCGATCGTCGTGAAGATGTGAAGTGGGGTCGCGATGACTCGTGAAGGAAGGACGGCGTGGGTTCTTTCGTGACCTGGAAGACGTGAACATAGGGGGAAGAAGGAAGGCAACGTCCAGATTTTCATCATTTGAAATCAATGGTCTGGATCTGATTGGGTTTGAAAATAATAATTAAAGTTGTAATTAATTTTGTAATAATGTGTATAAACTTTAAAATTGTATATCTTTTCCATACGAGATCGGAAAATTACGAAACGAAGTGCATTGGTATCGTATGGACGGGCTCTTCGCGATGGAACTGATTTGGAGTCGTTTGGAGCTAGTTTGAATTTCGGGTAAAATTAAACGCGCGTTTAATTTTATTCGAAATAAACGCTGGAACAGAATTTAAAATCAAGGTGAGATCTTCTCACTCAAATGAAAGTGGATTTTCTTTTACAGTTATTGATTGATTGATTGACTGTTTGGATGTGATATTAGATATAGTAGGATATATCTATATATATATAGCAATATATACATATTGGCATATGTATATATTGGATTGATTGATTTCCCGCCTCGTATAGCGGATGAGACCCTATTGCGCCGTTAGTAAGCGGATTATTTTTATAAAACCCATATACCACGATAATTCCGTACTGGAGCGGAATTGGTATTGTGCTAACATCTTTGGATGCAGGGAAACAGGTTGGAGGGATCCAACTGGATTCCTCAACTGTATTTACTTATTTACAGATATTGATATATATTCTGTTATCATATTGATATATGATATTGACTGTTGTGATGGACTGATTGGTGTTGTTGCATCATCGGATTCAGTTTTGAAATGTAAAAATAACGACTTTTACTTTAAAAGGGTTTTTAAAGTGATTTTTGAAAATATACGTTTTATGGAATTTTTGAATCGATTTATAAACGTAAAATTTTAAAGTTATAAAAGTTATAATTTTTAGTGAAATATGACCGAAGTGTCGTTTTTGAAATAAAAGTCGATTTATTTATAAAATGGTTTAAGTTGGGATTTTTGAATAACTATAAATGATTTGTATAGAAAGATTTATAAAATTTATATTTTATAAATCAAAATATTGGACTTATAAAACGAATTTTATAAGTGTTAAAAAGAAGTATAAATGGATTTCATAAGTGAATGAAATTAATAGATTTACATTGTGAAGTTAAAAATGAATGAAGTTGTAGAATAAAGGATTTATAAGTAATTTAGATTTTTGCCTTTAAATGGAATGTTGATTGAATTTGTTCATAAATGATTCTTTTTAAAGTTGAAATCGTTATAAAGTACAAATGCGATTTATAAACATTGTTTATAAATCCGAAATCACTTATTTTTATAAGTGAATTATAGAAGTTAATAAAATGAGATTTATAAACCGGAGTTGTTATAGAAAATAGAAAATGGAATTTATGAACGTTGTTTAATAAATTAGAAAATCAATCAAATTTGATGAATTGAATATAGAAGGTTATTAAGGGAATTTTTTCCACGATTTTGGACAGTGGATAAGCTTTTAAATAAAATGTGTAGAAAATATTGAAATGTGGTTAGTGAAGTATATTCACGATTTTGGACAGTGAATATATTGTTAAGTAAAATGGATATGTTCTGGAGAAGTGATATTATGAAATGAAGTAATTGTTTTAAAAGATGTTTTAAAACATGTTAAATATCGAAATCATAGATTTCAACATTTATTGTTGAAATAGACGTTTTCGAGAAATAAGGAAATGGTGGACTATAACACTGTTGTTATAGTAAATGATTTCCGAAAGGAAATGTTTTATATAGTATTGGGATTTATATATCTATCTAAATTTCGAATCCCTATACTAGTGATTTTGAGTCGTCGTAACGATGTTTTACGTAACATTCGTTTTGACTCGATTAAAATGTGTTTAAAGAATGATTTCCTTAAAGAATGAGATATATACTTAATTATAATTTAAGTATATCGAATATTTTCCAAGTGTTGAAAATAAATGATTTGTGAATTACTTATTATTTAATAAGTATGGAAATGCTTTTCCAATATGAAATGAACTGTTTTGAGATTTTATCTTTTAAAGATAAATTGAAATGTGGAAGCTGATTTGAAATTGTTTTCAAATGATTGAAGTGTGGAAATAATATATCTAGTAAAGATATTTTTGGAAATGAAATAATTTGGGAAAATTATTTGGAATTTGATGATGTTGCGCATCTTTATTGATAGTTAAATAACCGACTATCAATAATTACCTTGAATACGGTATTTGTTGTGATTGGATGAATTTGAATGCCACACTTATTTTTGAATAAGCGCTCACTATTCGGGTTAGCCGGGAAAGGACCATGGGGTCGTATAACCCATTCCGAATATGTGATACGTCGTTATGAATTGCATTCGAAGACCGGTGTTGAAGACCGGATATTTTTGAAAACGGAAGGATGACCGTCGAGTTACTCTACATCGGCTGATCTCTGATTTAGAGGTTTTATCACCCTTAGTGACGGGAAGTCCGGACGTGATTAGAAATTTATCCGGATGTGCAAGGGCTTCGTGAGAAGTGCCTTCGGTTCTGTTCGATCCCGGAACAGACTTGTATGGATTGTGTGTCTGACGTTACAATTTGAGATATAAAGCTGATTTCTTTCAAATACATTTCTGTTGGTGGCGGAGAATTTATTCTCTTAGCTTAACACCCTTCTCTGAGACGTACGAGCTCAGAGGTTATGTAGTTAAAATTTATCAGCGATATACTCCCAATTTGGTAACGTGGCATACTGAGTGTTGCTGTGAAATGATCAGTGTTTGATCATTTGTGATATGATCATTTGTTTGATCTTATATCTTTGTGATCATAGGTTGATCATTTGTTTGACTCGAAGCAGGGCTTTGTAGAAAGCGTAGCTTTGTGGACGAGACTTCATCGAGCCTCACACCCCGGAAATGGTCGAAACAGGAAGGATGCAGCAAGGTTCTAGGGAGTAGCGCCCCTTAGTGTATGTCATTCCTTCTGGATAGAGGTGGTATCATGGTATGGAGCCCAGATACTTAACCTATGTGGTTGCTGCATTTTTACTATGTGGTTTGTTGGAAATCGGGGATCCTCGGGAAGATCGGTTACGATCGGGGGATGGCATACGCGTGTCAGTAGTTACCTATTTTTGCAGAGGTAACCCGGCCTTGTGTTGGCAGAGATCTAACCGTAATGTTAGGTTATTTCTCGGGTCGTCTATTCCAGGGACGTACCCATCGTGGAAAAGGAAGTTCCTTAGCCTGACCATTTGTTAGAAATCCAAAGAAACAATACGAGCCTTGTACGGTTTTAGTTGTAGAACCTGCCATTTAATATGGTAGCTATAGCAAGCATACTATAATGGTACCTATGCTGGCTAAGATTTATATTCTACTTTCGAAATGTTTTCTACACTATGCACTAATAATAATATAAAAAAGAATTTGATTTTTACGTAGTAAGCATCTTTGACTATCATAAGAAGAAATCTCCTCCAAGTCTGCGTTTGCATTGTGTGTGTGGCGGGAGGTCTTATGGTAGTTTCATTTTCCAAAAGCATTGCGAATTGACTTTAAAATTCTCTGCCATTTATTTTAAAGATAAACTGTTTTACGATCTCACACCAGTCACCATGACTGACTCGGAGTTTATTGTTTCCCTTCTAAACTTTGGGTGCCCACCAATATCCACACGGGCAGCCTAGAGTTATGTTATCAGGATATTCTGGATATTCTGGAGCTTTGGAAGCAAGCTGGATGGCGAGACGTAGTATTTGTATCTGATAGTATTTATTCCGCTGTGTATTCTGTATGAGGACAAGTTTATATAACTGTCCATTGTTGTATATGACTCTGATTGACGTATGTATAAAACGATATAGTTCTTTGTTTAAAGATTATTCATTTATCTATTATATTTTGTTCCGCTGCGATATGTGAGATTCTGATATTGTCTCTGTTTCTGCTCTTGTTCTGTTGTTGTTCCTCTTTCTTTCTCTTCTCTTTTCCTTCTACCTTCTTCTTCTTCTGCCTTTTTCTTCTTTCTTAAACCATCATATTTCGGGTTTCCGGCATTCGATTTCTCGGCAGTCGATAAAGGGAGTATCGGTGTCGAATTTTCGAAAGTCGAAAATTTCAGTATGTGACAAAGACTGTTGTAGTAGTTTTACTGCACATCTGTTTTAATGAATAAATCTAAATTTTGAATCCCTAAATATGATTTGATCTATAAAGGATATATATATATATATAATTTTCAAATCGACTGAAATGAATCTGGGATTTAGTTCTTAAACTTTTTGATAATTAGTAGTTTCCAATTATTGTAATGAATGAAACCTTAACTATTTTAATAACTGGAAACTTCTAAATGAAAATAAGAAACGGATGCTAAGTGATAAATGAAATAGATAAGAAATTGGAAATTTGTAACTTACAGGTTAAAGAATAATGAAATTTTAGAAGATGTAATTATTAAACATTTTGTTTACTAAAGTGAATGAGGTAACTTGTGTAACTTTCAATTGCATTCTTAAAACATATATATATATATATATATATAACTTACCAAATTATTAAAAGTTGAAATGTTAATAAGAATATGTGATAAAATATTATACAAGTGAAACTTTAGTAATGAAGATGTCAATAGAATCATTCCTATAAATAAGAATAAATGTTATAAATAGTTATAAACTTAAGTTAGTAATTTGAAATGCTACTAATTAAATTTAATAAAAAAAGGTGAATACCGTAAGTAAAGAATTATAAACTTAAGTAATGTTTGAAACCAATTAGAATTAAAGTAAATAGCAAGAGTGAATACTGTATATGAAAGAAATAAAAGTGGAAAAAAAGAATAAAAATCTAAGTATGAGTTGCTTCACAAATAAATATTGATATTAAAAGGAAATCAAAGTAAATAGTAAATGTGAAGTAAACTGAAATAAAATGTATGTAATACTTAAATAATGAATTCATTGATTATTTTAAGTAATTGAAATGGAAATAACTTATGTAAGTAATAAAGGTAAAGTAATGGAAAGAGAAAATTACATTGTATGAATGAATAAGAAATGAATTTTGTAAGTAATGAATGTAAATTAATAAAAATAAGCATTGTATGAATGAAGAGAAAAAAAAGAATGGTAAATGATGTGAATGGAAATTAATAAGAGTAAACTTAAAATATGGGTTAAATTCTTTGTTGTTTGACTTATGGATGGTTGGGAAAGGATACTTCTAACTATATAAATGTGTATAAATAATAAATTAAGTTTTATCTATGACTGTTGAGTATATGGTATACTTAGTAGTTTATTTATCATTTTATACAATTAAAAGTTCTGAACCCGAACAAACCATTTGTTTTGGTTGCTTTGGATGTATGATTGATTAATTTTATTGCATGTGATGATTGTATGGTAATGATTGCAAGTGACTATTGTATGCTGTAATGGTCTGTTTTGTTATTAGTTGAAACAACCTAAATATTTCTCTTTGCATAATTCTAATGCTTTTGGATTATATAAGTGAAATACAGGTTTATGGAAGCAATTGCTACTGCTTTTGGTTTTATATATAAAGCGTTGTTTGTTCAACTAGTAGGTACGTTCTCGGATTAGGGTTTCTAGCGATATTGTATTGTTTTCCCATGGTTTGGGATATATTATTTTGAACTATGATATATATGTGTTTATTATTGATATTATTATTTCTCCCGGACCTCTCCGTACAAAGGAGACTCTGCCGAAATTTTCTGTGAATTTTGGGCTTAGATAATTTTGAGAAAGTGAAAATGTTTTTCCAGACTTTTATTAAACTTGAATATGAAAGGATTTAATTATTTATAAATTGATATATTTTATTTAAGTTATTTAATTATGTAAATTAATTATTATAAATTGAATCCTTTGAAAAAAATATTAGTTTCCTAATTCCTTCTTTTTCCTTTTAGAGGACGAAAAGTTTTGAGTGGGGGAGAGTGTAATGACCCATAATTTTCGATAATTAAATTTGTTAATTAAATAAGTTTTGGAGTTTGATGTTGTGAAAAATTAAAATTTAAGATTTAATAATAAGAAAATAACTAGAATGAAATGTAATAGTATTAATTTAAGGTAATTGATAACTACTTTAAATGAAACTCCAATTTATTGAAATGATTAAAAAGTTATAATTATTTATAAATCGTAAATAAAAAAATAAATTGAACATTATATTAATGGGTAAAACAATATGTAATTAATTGAAATTGGTTAATATAGAATAATTAATCAGTATGTGAATTTATTAGTTGTTGTTAACAATAAATATAGGAATAGGTTTGAAGTTGTAAGTATGATAATTTGTTTAATTACCATTTTATTTATTTATCCATTGAAATTGATTTGGAAATCAACTGAAATTAATGTAGTAAATTATTGTAGTTAATATAAATAAATAAATGATAACTATAGAATATTTATGTAATAAGTGTAAACCAATGTTAACTATGTCCATAGAGTAATGATTGATTGAATAAAAGATTGAAATCAAATTTAATCAATTTATTTGAATTTTAATTATAATTAATGGATTTATTGCAATTGAATTTAAACACTATAATCAATGCAATAATTAGTATCAAATTTGACATGGGAAATTGGGTTTAAAAAGATTGTTAATTCCCATGTAAGTAGAAATGATAAAATTTGTTAATTATAAAAACTGAATAAAAAAGTGATTTAATCAATTTAATAATAATTTATTTAATTGACGTAAAAATAGCCATTTTGGCCACTATCTCGAATTTCGACGAAACCAGTTTCATTGGGTCAGTAACGGTGAATTATTGTAAGATTTCAAGTTTCGTAGCGATCAGACTTGTCTTTTGATCGTACGGGCTCGAAACGCGTAGAAATCAATTTAATTGAATTCAATTTTAAGTAAGGTGATTTTAAAAGCTAACTTCTTCATACAATGGAATTAGGAGTTGAATTCTATTCCATTGAGTTTAAAAATATCAAAAACATCTATTTCGATATATGGGATAACCTATTTTCTTTTCGGGATCTGAACGGGCTTTTTGGGTCGCGTAATCGTTTCGATCAATCCAAGCAGGTCCATTCATTTCTAATTCAGATCTTCCTATATATAGGCTGTTATAAACCCTAATTGTTTCTCATTTCTTATTTCTGTATGTACTATTACTTCTACCAGTTTCTCCTTCTCAGACGACAGAGTATGAAACCCTAAATCCCAAATCAGTTTCAAACTTCAAATCAATTTCAAAAATTCAAACTGCTCAAAACCTTATCATACTATATACTGATTCGAAGCTCTCGAAGAGCGCAATTTAGATCTGTGATTTTTTTTTTTGATTTAGGTTTCTATGTGTCCATAATTTGGGGATCAATTATCGGCCGTTCATCGTGCTTTGGTCAACTTCAACGGATCGTCGATTAGAAGGTACCGTTGCGTGGAGAGTGTCTTGCAGAGTGCATCGGTGGTGTTCGCTTGGAAGTTTGATGGTTCGATTGCCTCGAATAATTTGATCTAGGGCTAAAAATCACGGCGGCGGCTGCTTGTATTTTGGTCGTCGTGGCGATCGTTTGGGGATCGTATTGGCGTGTAGGCTTAGGCGAGGTCAGCAGCGGCCCTCTAGTATAGTCACAGTCATGGGTAGGCGATCAACGGCGAACGTGGCAGCGGCTTCAATCGCGTTCGTGTGTTAGGGTTTCGAACGGTAGGGTTCTGGAGAGAAATAGTTTTGCATGACGTGGAAGGTTCGTATAATGTAATATGTACTATTTTATTTGTTTTATTATATATCGTATAACTTCCAATGTGAATAACTTTTACATGCGAGATCAAATTTGTGCGCGATTTGTTCTGTTGGGATTGTATTAGAATTTCGGACATTATGAAACTGGTTTGGACGAATTCTGAGACCGTCAGAATTTGGACCATATTTTGGATTTCAAATTGATTTGAAATCAAATGTGAGTGTTTTGATCCACTCACAACTTCTAAATTATCTTATATTAGTTAAACTGCATTTATGATACAATTTGAAATTGATTGGTTAATATTTGGTATATTTAAATTGTTATTCCAATTAAATCTGACTTTTATTGAAATAAATCGCCATTTTAATTTTTATTGAATTTTAAATTTCCAGTAAATACTGTTATTGATAATCAGTAAATTGTTGTTATTTATTGTTGATTTGGATGATGATTGTGATGGATGTTTGAATTTTGATATTGGATGACTGGATGTTATATTTTTATATCGTTATAACGTTCCAAGTTTCCTATGGGTTAAAATGATACATACCCGAATGATCTAATAGATTAGGGGAAATCATTATGGATTGAAATGATAGACTCAAGCGATTTCATGGATTTGAAGTTAAATTTGGGATTGCGGTTTGAAATAATATATACCCGTAAAATTTAAAATATTTGCGAATTGAAATGATAAATATCTGTATCACTTGACCATAGGGTAGAAAATTATATACAAACATCAGATTGGTTAAATTAAATGATTTTTAAATCCTGTAAATTTGAATTCAGTTAAAAGCATTTTGAACTAAAAATTTGATTTATATAAACTGAATTACTTTCGAAAATCCAATCTTTAAATGTTGAAATTGGAATTGGTTTAAATGAATTGTTTAAAGGATTTAAATCGAAACTTGAAAGCTGGACGTGGTCCAGATGTGTTGAAATGAAAGAAATAGCCTAGTTTGATATTAATTTCAAATTAATTATTTTAATGTAAACTATTTTAAAATATATTATTTTAAAATTTAGGTAGGAACGCGGCTGTGTGTTAGGTCGCGACTGTTGTTATGTCGTTAGGCCGTGTACAGTTAGGTCGCGACTTATGATAAGTCGTTAGGTCAGCAATGCTGTTAAGTCGCTAAGTCACGAGGGTGTTGAGTCGTTGAGTCACGTGGGTACTTAAGTCGTTAGGTAGTGTCTGTGTTAAGCCGTGCACGTGTTAGGACGGCGATGCTGTTGGGTCGTAGGTCGAAGGGGATGGTTAAGTCGTAGGATCTGCTAAGTCGTAAGTCGTGGGGTTTTCTTAAGTCGTGGACGACTTAAGGAGCGGACGACCTAAGGAATTTCCAGCCTATAAATACACGTCCTTGCCTCACTTTTTGGGATCCGGATTTTGAAGCGACGAAGTGCTGCCATTTTGAGAGCTCGAGTTCTACACTTCTTCACTTTTTTCTCCACTTTAATTTTGTGCTTCCTTCCACCCAAATCGAAGATCAAATCGAAGATCCAAGAGCTTAGATTGAAGATCTACATCCATCGAAGAGAGATTTCATCGTTTGAAGCGGAATTTTGGAGAATCGAGTTAGATCCTTCGCTGTCCAGATCTAAAGTGTGTTGCTTTTGAGGTGTTTAGGTGATTCGGTGAGTGGTGATTATCTCTCATACGGATCCAAAGGAGTATATCGGATTGGTGGCTTGATTTGGTGTTAAAATAGTGATTTCCATGCATTTTCTTAAACTCAAGTATAGATCTATTGTTCATGATGATTTGACATCCATTGTACTACATGTTAACCTATGCAAGTTCATTCATCAAGTTGTAGAGATATTGCTCATGATTCATGCTTGTTAGATTTAGACTCTTTATTTACAAGATTGCCATTATTGTTATAATTGTTTATTAGATCATGTTTGAATGCTTGATTACTTGGATTAATGATTGACTTGATTGATTGTTATAAATTAGTTGATTGATGATTTGATTTGGACAAGTTGGTTGAAGATGATTCAAAAGCTAAGGGAAAGGCTCTTGAATAAGAAAAGCTGCTCGTGGCATATGACGTGGATGATAAAGCTCATATGGATAGATTTGATGATGATGTTGAGATGAGGCTTTGCTATGATGAGATGAAGCGAGGCATGATGTGAGATAGCCTTGGTTTAATCCAGACGGGATCGTTCCAAGCATGTTGATAACTCGGTGAAATGGTTCGAGATTGAGGATAATGGTTGGCTCGAGAGGCGCTTGAGCTAGTATGAAAATAGTCGTCGAGGAGGATGACTAGAAGGCTGAGGTTTCATCGTTGTTGAAGGTTCTAGCAGACTCAAAGCAAGAGTACGCTGGGCAGATTCGATAGTCCCTAAAGACTACGATTGGTAGTCGAGTACTCTAGGCAGATTCGATAGTCCTAGGCACAGGCTGCGACGACGTGCGGAGTTATGTCTAGAACCGGGGTTACCATTAGCCCTTGACGGACGGCTGAAAGAATGTGCCGGTTATTCAATTAACGGTGGTATCGAAGCAATGATAACAGTGATAGCCAGAGTCATGGATGTTTGGTTGTATCGTCATTCGGTCTTAAGAGCGGTATTTTCTGGGTGCTTATCTGATCTTGGTTTAGGCCTTGGGGGTTTGTACTTGGAAAACATCGCCCTTGACTCGAGTGATAATTGCTTTACTTTAAATGTTTGCTTTGTTATGTTTACTTCTGCTTAGTGTGTCTGGGGGCTATCACTGTAGAAAGAGGTGGAGTGGGAGGGTTGGATTCCTATTCCTTTTTCCTTTATGCTCTTTTGGTATGTTGTTAGTTAATTTACCGCTCACTAAGACTGTTGTCTGACTCAAGGTTTTATGTTCAACTCTTATTACCTTGGGCTGTTCATCCATTTTGGGATGGGCAAACTAGGTAGCAGGTGACAGGTGCTGTTCTTAGTAACCGACGATGCTGATGACGAAGACGAGCTGGTGGCTTGCATATTGTTTTCTTACTATATGCACTGGATGTTCCGCTGCTTGTATAATTCTCTGAGTGATATGTAGTGAGGCTTGATGTATTGACTATTCAGATGTTTGTATTCAACTATTATGAAGCTTAATTGATGAGATTCTATTTTGTGAAGCTTCACTATATATATTCTCTATTGTATTTTGTCCATGCGCTGTGAGTAATATGATAGATTCTGCTGTTTTAACTTACCCCTGACGATCGTCCATGGCTGCCTGGCACACTTTTCAGTGCACTATTTCTATGTTTTGTGCAGGGGTCATGGGCGGTCGTCACATTTGGTATCAGAGCCTTGGTTAATCGATTTTACCCAACGCTCGTTGACGTAACTACGTATGAGAGACGTAATTGTATTTTGATGGATGATTACTATATATAATATAGTAGCTTAGAAAGATTTGAGTCCTTTATGCAGTTGTTTCTCAAGGTGTGCTGGTCATTTCTTTTATAGATATTAAGAATGAGTCAAAGAGGGAGACCAGCTGCTAGGGAAGGCCGTGCTACTGAGGGGGCTGCTGATTATGCTGCTATGTTCGAAGCTACGATGACTTCGATCATGAGAAGGATGCCAGCTCAGGGGCCATCAGTAGATGTTGGAGTTCAAGTTCAAACTCCAAGACTGGTGGATTTTGCTAAGCTGTGTAAAGACTATACTACTCTTGGAGGAAAGGTTTTCTTGGGAACAGAGTCAACCATTGAAGTCCAGAGATGGATAGATGCTTGTAGAAGGATCTTTGGTGATTTAGGAATCGAGGATGCAACTAAAAGGAAGCTTGCATCAAGACAGCTTCAAGGGAGAGCTTATGACTAGTGGAACTCTATTACCATTGATACTCCGGAGGAAGAAATTACTTGGGAGCAATTCCAAGCCAGATTTGAAGCTAAGTTCATTTCTACAGCTCAAAAATCTGTTCTGTTTAAGAAGTTTGTGGAGCTCAAGCAAGGTGGAAGACCAGTTCTTGAGTATGTTTCTGAGTTTGAAGCTTTGTCCAAGTATGCCCGGTCGTATATTGAGTCTTCATATCAGAAGAACGAGAAGTTTGTGACAGGCTTGGACATTTATCTTGGGAGGCAGTTGGTGGATCATCTGGACGATACATTTGAGAAGCTTGTGGAGAAAGCTCTCAGGCACGAAAATCTGTTTCCTAAAGAAGGATCTGTTGTTGCTGTGACCAAGGAAGAGTGTAAACCACAGCAGGGTGGAAACAAGAAGAGGAAGCAACAGCAGCAAAAGGGTAAGGATGGCCAGAAGAAGCCGAAGGGCGAAGTGACCTGCTACAATTGTCAACAGAAGGGGCATTTCTCTAGAGATTGCAAGAATCCAAAGGAGCCGGTGAAGTGCCACAACTGTGACAAGCCAGGGCATATTAAGAAGAATTGTCCAGAACCGTGGAAGGACAAGCAGATTGTGCAAGCTTATGCTTTGGGGGCTGTTCCATCATCTTCAAAAGCCTCTACCGCTGAAGAGAAAGGAAAGAGTGTGGTGGTTCAAGGTACTCTTTCCATATGTGGTGTTCCAGTTAGGGTGTTATTCGATACTGGAGCGTCACATTCTTTTGTTTGTAATGAACTTGTAGGCCGGTTGGGTTTAGAACCGGATATTGTTGATAGGCCATTGGTTGTGACTAATCCAGTTGGGGGTTCGTCTTGTCTGTGTATGATATGCCGTGGTCTGATTGTATCGAGTCATGATTGCTCTTTTGTTTGTGATTGTTTTGTTCTGAACTTTGCGGGGTTCGGAATTATTTTGGGTATGGACTGGCTTAGGAAGTATGTGGCAAAGGTTGATTGTGAAAGGTTGGAGGTGACAGTCGAGAATGTGGAGGGGCGAAAGGTTGTGATACGATGTAAGCATGAGGAAGGCGTCTTCATGAGCTTCATGTATTCGCTGGTTGTTCCACGAGATGGATTGTCATCGGTGCCAATCGCTAATGGATTTGAGGATGTCTTTGATGAGGTCAAAGGGTTACCGCCGCATAGGGAGATCGAGTTTTGTAGTATCTAGTTGAAGGAGCCAGACCTGTTGTGATGCCTCTTAGGCGGATGGCGCCTAGGGAACAACAGGAGTTGAAGGTGCAGGTTGATGATCTTTTACAGAAAGGATTCATTCGGCGTAGTGTGTCCAAATGGGGTGCACCAGTTGTGTTTGCAACCAAAGCAGATGGATCATTGAGGTTGTGTGTGGATTATCGTGAGTTGAATAAAGTGACTAAGAAGAACAAGTATCCATTGCCGAGAATAGATGACTTGTTTGATCAGCTTCACGAAGCTAAGGTGTTTTCTCAGATGGATTTGGCAACGGGATTTCACCAGTTAAGAGTGGCTAAGGATAGTGTGCCGAAGACTGCTTTCAGGACACCATCCGGTTTCTTTGAGTGGCTGGTAATGCCGCTTGGATTGACCAATGCGCCAACATATTTTGTGGATCTTATGAATAGAGTGTTCAGAGATCAGTTGAACAAGTTCGTACTAGTGTTCGTGGATGATATTTTGATTTATTCCAGAACTGAAGAAGAGCACATGACGCACTTGCGTATTGTTTTGGAAATCTTACGAAAACATCAGCTGAAGGCTAAGTTTTCGAAGTGTCACTTCTGGAAGAGTGAAGTGAGGTTCTTAGGCCATATTATCTCTAGAAATGGAATAGCGGTTGATTCCGCTAAGGTGGCAGCAATCCAGGATTGGGTTAGACCTAAGAATGCATCTGATGTGAGAAGTTTTCTTGGATTAGCAGGATACTATCGTCGATTTATCAAAGACTTTTCCAAGGTGGCTGCACCATTAACAGGATTGACGAAAAAGAACCAAGTATTCAGATGGGATGCTAAGTGTGAGCAAGCTTTCAGAATCTTGAAAGAGCGATTGACAAGTGCTCCTGTTTTGACTATTCCAAGTGGAAATGATGGGATGGTGGTTTACACCGATGCATGTGGTACTGGACTTGGAGCAGTGCTGATGCAGAAGGGTAAAGTTGTTGCGTATGCAAGTCGACAACTGAAGCCACATGAAAGGAATTATCCGACTCATGATTTGGAGTTGGCAGTGATTGTATTTGCTCTGAAGATGTGGAGACATTATCTATTGGGAGTTCGATTCGAGTTGTTTACAGATCATAAGTCGTTGAAGTATCTTTTCTTCCAAAAGGATTTGAATCTTAGGCAGCAACGATGGCTAGAGTTTTTGGCATCATATGATTTTGGTATAGCCTATACTCCGGGAAAGGGTAACGCGGTGGCAGATGCGTTAAGTCAAAGACATGCAGGATTGGGAGCCATGTTTTCTGAATGGAAGAGTCTCGAGTATTTAGCTGGATTTGACTTCAGGCCTATATGTAAATTGGATCTGAGATGTTGGCAAACTTATCGATAAGACCGACTCTTGTGGAAAGAATTGGCGAGAGCCAAAAGAGAGACGGTAAGCTTGTCAAGATTATCCGTGATGTGGAATCCGGATTGGACTCAGAAAAGGATAAAGGATTCGAGGTCGATCGAGAGGGTTGGCTTCGGAAGCAAGGACGACTAGTTGTTCACGATATAGATGAATTGAGAAATGAAGTTCTAAAGGAAAGTCATCACTCGAAACTGACAATTCATCCAGGTGGAAATAAGATGTATCGGGATATGAAGAGAACCTATTACTGGGAAGGTATGAAGAAGGATGTTGGAAATTTTATTTCCAAGTGCATGAACTGCCAGTTGGTAAAAGCCAAGCAGAAGAAGCCCAGTGGATTGCTTCAGCCATTAGAAGTTCCTACATGGAAGTGGGAGCAAATATCGATGGATTTTATTGATGGGCTACCTAGAACAAGAACGGGAAATGAAGGGATTTGGGTCATCGTAGATCGTCTAGCTAAGAGTGCAAGATTCATTCCTGTTCGATCAACCAGGACTGCATCAAAGTTGGCTGAGCTGTATGTTAAGTGGATAGTTCGATTCCATGGTATTCCGAAGAGTATAGTGAGCGATCGAGACCCATTGTTCACTAGTGGATTTTGGAAGAGCTTTCAAGAAGTTCTGGGAACCGAGTTGTGTTTAAGTACAGCTTATCATCCCCAAACAGATGGTCAGACTGAGAGGGTCAACTGAGTTTTGGAAGATCTCCTTAGAGCTTGTGTTTTAGATTTCGGAGGATCATGGGAAGATCACCTTCATTTGGTGGAATTTTCTTATAATAACAGTTACCAGTCAAGCATTGGTATGGCACCGTATGAGGCATTGTATGGAAGACCGTGTAACTCTCCGACATGTTGGTTAGAAACAGGAGAAAAGCTGATACTTGGGCCAGAAATGATTCGACAGACTTCGGATTGCATAGAGATCATTCGGCAACGAATGAAGGCAGCCCAAGACCGACAGAAAAGTTATGCCGATAAGCGTCGTAAGGATTTGGAATTCGACGTAGGTGATATGGTTTTTGTGAAGATTTCTCCACTGAAGAATGTTATTCGATTCGGGAAGAAAGGAAAATTGACTCTGAGATTTGTTGGACCATTCCTGATCATCAAGCGAATTGGAAAGCTCGCCTACAAATTGGAGTTACCAGAAAAGATGGCGGGTGTGCACAATTTTTTTCATGTATCGTATCTACGGAAGTATGTGCACGACTCGAATACAGTGGTTTCTGCTGATAGCTGTGAAGATTTTGAAGTTGACCTAGTTGATAAGAGACCTCGTAAACCGCTTCGTGTCGTGGAAACTGATACGAAACAGCTTAGAAGGAAGGTAGTTAGGTTGCTCAAGATACAATGGAGTGATGATGATAACGACTGTACATGGGAGGTGGAAGAGAGGATGAAGGCAGCTCATCCTGAACTCTTCGAGGTATGGCCATAAGGTGTCGTGTCATCTCACGATATTGTAACTTGTTTTAGTTTTAGAATTCTGCATGCTAGGCTAGAATTGGACGCATGGTTTGTTGATTGCTATGGATGGTAGGCATGCGGAATAGTTTTTGATTGCTCTTGTTTGTTTGGAATTTCAGGGGCGAAATTCCTAAGGGGAGAGAATGTAACGACCCGTATTTTTACGGATCAAAATATTGTAAAACAGTTGTCATTAGGTCGTGGTGTGGTTAAGTCGTCCGGAGTTAAGTCGTTCAGGGTTTAAGTCGTCCGGAGTTAAGTCGTTCAGGGTTTAAGTCGTCCGGAGTTAAGTCGTTCAGAGTTTAGGTCGGTGGAGCGACTTAGGGAGTGGAACGACTTAACAAGATAAGCGGCATAGGAGTTCATAGCTTCGGGAAGATAGCGACTTAGGGACTGGACGAGATAGGCTTAAGTCGTTAACGTTAGGTCGCGTAGGTGTTAAGCTGTACATATTTTAGGCCGCGCATAGGCCTGAGTCGTAAGTTGTTAAGTCGTTTAAACGACTTAGGTAGGAACGCGACTGTGTGTTAGGTCGCGACTGTTGTTAGGTCGTTAGGCCGTGTACAGTTAGGTCGCGACTTATGATAAGTCGTTAGGTCAGCAATGTTGTTAAGTCGCTAAGTCGCGAGGGTGTTGAGTCGTTGAGTCACGTGGGTACTTAAGTCGTTAGGTAGTGTCTGTGTTAAGCCGCGCATGTTTTAGGACGGCGATGTTGTTGGGTCATAGGTCGAAGGGGATGGTTAAGTCGTAGGATCTGCTAAGTCCTAAGTCGTAAGTCGTGGGGTTTTCTTAAGTCGTGGACGACTTAAGGAGCGGACGACCTAAGGAATTTCCAGCCTATAAATACACGTCCTTGCCTCACTTTTTGGGATCCGGATTTTGAAGCGACGAAGTGCTGCCATTTTGAGAGCTCGAGTTCTACACTTCTTCACTTCTTTTCTCCACTTTAATTTTGTGCTTCCTTCCATCCAAATCGAAGATCAAATCGAAGATCCAAGAGCTTAGATTGAAGATCTACATCCATCGAAGAGAGATTTCATCGTTTGAAGCGGAATTTTGGAGAATCGAGTTAGATCCTTCGCTGTCCAGATCTGAAGTGTGTTGCTTTTGAGGTGTTTAGGTGATTCGGTGAGTGGTGATTATCTCTCACACGGATCCAAAGGAGTATATCGGATTGGTGGCTTGATTTGGTGTTAAAATAGTGATTTCCATGCATTTTCTTAAACTCAAGTATAGATCTATTGTTCATGATGATTTGACATCCATTGTACTACATGTTAACCTATGCAAGTTCATTCATCAAGTTGTAGAGATATTGCTCATGATTCATGCTTGTTAGATTTAGACTCTTTATTTACAAGATTTCCATTATTGTTATAATTGTTTATTAGATCATGTTTGAAAGCTTGATTACTTGGATTAATGATTGACTTGATTGATTGTTATAAATTAGTTGATTGATGATTTGATTTGGACAAGTTGGTTGAAGATGATTCAAAATCTAAGGGAAAGGCTCTTGAATAAGAAAAGCTGCTCGTGGCATATGACGTGGATGATAAAGCTCATATGGATAGATTTGATGATGATGTTGAGATGAGGCTTTGCTATGATGATGTAACGACCCGGAATTTTCGAACCCGAAAATTCCAGATAGTTAGGAGAAAAAGAAAAGAGATAGAAGAAAGAAACATAAAGAAGAACAGAAACACGACATCTCACATTCGCAGCGGATAAAATATAATATCAAATAATATTCTTTATACAAAGAAAGCTGTATCAATCAATTACTTTTTAATACATCAGAGTTACAACATTCACAAATGTACTAGACAGTTAAATTTAACATGTCTCAGACAATTATAATATCACAACGGAATATACTCCATACGTTCCTGCCATCCAGCTCGCCTCCTGAGCTCCAGAACGTCCTTACCTGAAATCTGTAATACTCGGTCTGACCCGAGCATTACATCAAAGTAACACCCGGGTCAGGCTGGAAACCAGCGTGAGTAAACTCATCTAACATGAAATTTCAATTCATAGAACTTATATAAACCCGGGGTAACTCGTACTTCACTATAAGTAAACAACTTATATAGTCAACACTTATTTTCACCAAACAATATCTAAGTATCCAACTTAGTTTAAAATGGTCCATATTATTCCAAACCGGCCTATTTAATTTCACATATCAATCTATAAAGAATCATAGAAGATTTCAAATCGAAGTGGTTTTGGGTATTAACTAATACCCAACTCCTGTCTCTTCGAATCCAATGTGATCCCTAATCAAAATTGTTAAGTACAGACAATACAATTCATATTCAGGATATCATACAACAATCCAACTTAGATAGGTAACCTATACTATCACAGTTTAACCTATTCATATCGCAGCATATCTTCATCACTCATCAGCGATAAAATCAATCCAAGTCATCTAATGCCATTCAACCATCCATAACAAATTGATTCATTCTTAATTAATTTAATTAATCTCTAATTAAATTAATTACTAACATTTAATTACTTGGATTACCTTAATCCATCTTACTTAACATTAATTAATTACAAATTAATTAATCATTTCTAAATTATTTATCTTAGTTAATCTTCCTTGATTAATTATTCCTTAATAAGTAATTAATCTTTATAAATATCAATAAGTGATTACCCTTAAATTAATTATACTTAATTAATCATCTTTAATTAATCATCTTGAATTAACTTCATTAATTAACTATTTCTTAATTACTAAAAATCAATTAGTTATTCTGATTTAATTAATTGATCTTAATCAGTTAATTAACCTTAATTAATTACATTGATTTATTTACCAAAATTTATTAATCATTGATTAATCATACTTATTAATTATCCCTTATTTATTAAATATTTATCTTATTTAAATAAATAAATCTTAATCACCCAAACCTCAATTAATTTAAAAGAGAAGTTATTTATCTTAATTAACTTCTTACTTATCATTAAAAATCCTATTAAATAAACTTGGAATTAAATTATCATTAATCTAAAATTTAACTTAATTCTTAAGTTAGCTAATGATTAAACACATTAAATCTTCTTAATTTAATCATGTTATTAATTAAGTTTTAAACAACTTTAAAATCAACTTAATTATACTATTATTTAAATAAACACCTTTATCTAAAATATTGATTTAGGTGAATTAATAAAACTTAATCATGTTATCTTTTAACACTTTAACCTAATCATTTCACGCGAGAAAATCCCAGGAATTACTCAAACTAAACCCGAGTTTCCTCTTCTCCTTCCCTTTTTTTTTTAAACTTGTATAAAATTTTAAAACTGTTATTCCTAAATCAGTTATTCTCGAATCCATCTCTGAGCAATCCCGTATTCTACCCGAGTCAAAACTCGACAAAACAATCGCCTCCCCTTACCAGATTCAACAACGTCATCAACGTGCACGTGTGTACGTGCACGCCGTATCCACGCCCTCCGATCAACTCGCCGCCAATCACCCAAGTCGGCGATGACCCTGAAAAACCCTACGACCACCCAGAACCCCCTACGACCATGCAAATCAAAAACGAGCGAAATCGAAGCCATCAGATAAAAACCGATCGCCTGCTTTCATCTCGCGCTCCTACCTCCGACCACCAGAGACCTCGTACTTGCGCCTGGACCTTCACCACACATTCACCTTCCTTTTTCCCCTCCTCTGGCTCAACTCAACGTCACCACGGCAACGCATTGGCCACGAAATCAATCTCGACCTGAACGATCCCTAAAACCCTACATTGTCGTCGCCGCACCACCGTGATGGTCTAAAAATTATGCTACTATTTTTCCCAGGAAACCCGACCAACCAGCTATCTTCCATTGAAACTCTGATTCCCACACATGACCAGATCGCTGGAAATCAACGAAATACACAATCCCGATCAACTCGCACTTTCTCCCCAAATTCTAACTTAAAAATCTTGAAATTACCATTAAAAATCATAGTTTTCAAAATCAAATCTGATGATATAAGTAGAACCCGAGTTTTAAACAATTTATTTTCTGACTCGATTTGATTTTCACTGTAATTTTCTCCTCTCAGTAAAACAACTTGCTGTCTACACTTAAAAACATTTTTAAAATAGAATTTAGTTAGTTCAATCATATTTTCTTTAAACATCATAACCTATAATGGTTTATATGAAGAGGAATTGAATTTTGAATGTGTTTTTGGTCTGTTGAAACAAAGAAGAGGCATGTACATCTAAACATAGACATGCAGATGCATATATACCAGACATAACACATTTATATATCCACGCAAAACACTTTCACAATCATTACTACTATGATTTATCATATGCATTAGAATATAAAGAAGATTAATTAGCTTTAAAATATGAAGTTTACTCATAATCCTGGAGGAACAGAGAAGATGATCTGGAACACAGATATACACACAATTTCAACATGAATATATGCATTTATTCAACTTTAAACCATCATGCAAGCATTTTCACTTCAAATTTTCAAGGATTTTCTCATGCAATCACATATATAGGCAGATTAAACTTTTAAGATGAAGTTACTCACAGATTTGTTAAACAGAGAACAGGCCTTATTTTTGACAATGGAAGATTGATTTCTGAACTGCAAATTGATGTTGGGTTGAAGCTTGATTGTTGATTTTGAACTGAAATCTGATTTACTTTAAACTTTGCTCGGATTAAATCTTGAATTGTTACTGAACTCTGAAACTTGTTTAACTGGAACTTTGATTTGCTACTGATCTAAGATGATCTTGTTTTCAAGCTGAGATTTGTAAAAGTTGATTGTTGTTTGCCCTTCTTTGCTTTGATCTGCTTGATGATTCAGGTTGTGAAGAGTTGTTGCTTTAATTTTCTGGTCTGTTTATTTTTAAAATTTCGAAAGATGAAGAAATGAAAGGAGAAAGACTGGTTTGGAGAGGATTTAAGAATTATGTATACAGCCTATTTTCTAACATTCTTATTTATTTTAATTTAAAGAAAATAAATGCCACTTGTTATGTTTACTTAGTTTACACTTGTTAATTTATGTTGTATTCTTCTTACACTTGTATCTTTGTATGTATTAATTACTTACACTTGTATTTTTGTATGTATATTAATGTTTCTATATTAATTCATATTTGTATTTATTAATTTATGTGTTATGTTTCTATATGTATATTTATCATATTTTAAATTATTCTTATTCATGTGTAATTTTAAAAGAAAGAGTATTTATTCTTTATTTAAATCTTTTCTTATGTTTTATACAAATTTATGTATCATTTGTTTTAAACTTTTCTATATATATTTACAAACCATTATAGTTTAAGAAATTTTAAAAGAAAGCATAATAAATCCTTTATTAAGTCTTATTTTAACTATCATACTTTTAAATGAATAAATTTTTATCTCTAGAGTTTTAAAATACATAGTTAACTTTAAATAACTTTTGAAAATTTATTATACTGGATTCAAACCCATGCTTTAAATCATAATATATATATACACACACACGTTCATATACCTGTAAACTTATAAATTCCAACTTTATAGAGTTTTGCATATATCTATTTATAATGTTCATCCAGATATCAGTATTAATTTGTTCCACTAAATAAAATCAGTATCTTAATAGTAAAAATCAGTTAATTTACCAATTTACCCGATATCCAAGATCCTGGTTATCACATTCCTTCCCCCTTTAAATCTTTTCGTCCTCGAAAAGGAATGAAGCAAGAATTTTATTTCAATGTTGATTATCAGTTAAATTATTCCTTAGACATCTTAACTCTTAACTTTCTTTATTTAAATTTTTCAAAACATTTTTTTATTATTTAAAATTTACATAATATTATCAAAATAGTTTTTATAAAAATAGTTTTTATAACTCGATGTCTCAACCAGTCCATCCTTGTTCTCACAGAAATTCGGTCATACGTTGATCAGGCGTAAGACTGAAAATCTACAAGTACTTGGTAAACCTGTTTCCAACATCTAGTGAAAATACTTGAAAAAATACTTTTATTGAAAATATTGAAAATATTTTTGAAAATAGAGGATAATCTTTGGTGAGAATGCTCTGGAAATCATCACTCCCATCCATGGTCACAGTTACATCACGGGTTACGTTGCCATCGCAGCAAAAGTCCATGTAACTGATGACAGCATGGAACCCACAACAGATCGCAGTTACATTCCAGGGTTACGTTGCCATCACAGCAAAAGTCCATGTAACTGTTGGCTCTCAACGGCACACACGATTTCGCTGTCAAAATGAAACTCCTCCACATAGGTCGCAGTCTACCGATATAAAATCAAACGCAGACTGTTGGCTCTCAGCGGCTCAAACGACTTTCGCTATGTTACCATAGTGTCACAGTCTACCGATATAAAATCAAACGTAGACAGTTGGCTCTCAGCGGCACACATGACTTCCGCTATGGTCTGCAGTAGATCGCAGTGACATTGAGTCAAATTGTTGTCACAGCATAACTCAAATGCCTCTGTGGGCACCAGCCCCTCGACTTTCGCTACACAAATAATCCTCAGGAACTAGTTTTGTCCGGACTCCTCACAGGATCAACTTTAGAAACCCCCCTTGGGGCTCAAGGCAGTACCACCCAGTGGTACTCCTGAGAAGTTCATTTCAAGGAAGCGCCTTTTTCCCCAGAGCTATACTCAAAACATTTTATACTATATACTTATAGTATCTTCAAATCATACCCTTTATGATTTATCAAAATCTCCTTTACACAAAATCGATTACCAAAAATCGATAATTCTCAAACTAGGCTTTCCAAAATCCAAAATTGATTTCTCAAAAATCAAAAGCCCTTTCCAAAATCCATAGGTTCCCAAAACTTTTTCCAAAATCATTCTCATAAGATCCTTTATATATATATATAGATATAGATATATATATACTTTGAAAATCTTTGGATCATTTCAAACTTTGTATAAAACCTCTTTTATACTTCAAATATTTCAAAACCCTTTTCTTTTAGCAATAGATTCAACAAGGGAAGATTTACCTTATATAACAAGGATATATAACTTTATTTTATTCTAAATCAAATATTCACATTTGATAAATCTTTTATAAAGTTATTAACCATATTTCTTTCAAAAACCATTTTACAGTTCTTATCCCCAATCTTCAATATCAATTTCATTCAAATCCGTACGATGCACACATATCATCCGTACACAATATCAATCTGATCACTCAATCGATCACACAATTTCACTTCCGAACTAGTATCGTCCACCCGACTTCCTAGTGCGGACTCAGATCTGGTTTCTTGATCAGAAACGTCATTCTCCTTGCATAGTCGTAGCCATGATAGAGAATATCCAGAACCAATCAACAATCCATATCCAGGTTCGCCGTCGAAAATCGAGCGAAAAATCCCAACTCGGATCGATAATACTATCTCGAAATTTTGTGTTCGAATCTGGATCAAATCATTATGCGAATAGAATAATATACGTATATCCTACGTATTTATCTTTATTGGTTATTAGCCAAAACAATTCTCTTTTCTATTTACATTTCCTTTAATTCCATTCACTTATTCTCAATTGCTTCCATTTCCAATTGAGTTATTAGTTCAATTACAAACAGTTTGAATTCTGACCTATTTAAATTTAAAAATAGCTTGAAAAAGTTTTAAAAATAGATAAGTAGTTGAAAATAGTTATTAGTTTGTAAAATAGTTGTAAAATAGTTAAGTAGGTATAAAATAGTGAGATACTTGCAAAATAGTTTTTAAAATAGTGATTAGATATAGGTAACTGAAAAATAGTAATTAGTTTATAAGATAGTTTCAAAATAGTTAAATAGTTCCAAAATAATTGTAAAATAAATATAAGATAGTTTGGGGTTTAAGAAGAAAGATTGTATAGTAAATAGTTTGGAAAAATATATTTATATTAAATCAATTTATTATGAAAATAGTCCAGAGTCAAACTTTTCAATTCCCTATCAATTCAATTTAAATTTCCACTTCCATTTAAATTGACTCAATTCCAATTTAAATAACTTCAATTTCCATTGAAATTGATTTAATCCCAATTCAAGTTGAATTAACCTTAATTCCTTTCCAAATTCAAATCAATTTTCATTTGATTTTTAAACTTATTCAACTTTAATCCAATTCCAAATTAATTCAAATCAAATCCAATTTGAACTAATTAAATTTAAATCTCAACTTAAAACCATCTCGAATTATATAAATTCGAGTTAAAATTTTAAATGTTGATTTAATTTCTTAAATCACAATTCCTTTACTTTTAAATTAACTCAACCTTTATTTTTAATTTTAACAAATTAAATCTTTAAACCTTTTAATTCTGAATTCAAATTTCAAAATTCCATTTTAAAATTATCTTTACTTAACTTATTACAAAGTTCAAATAAGAATTCAAAAACAATTTAATCTTCAGATTCTAATTTACCATTTACAATTTCCAGATCTCAAATCCATTTTGAGATCACTCATAACTCCCATTTAAATTAACCATTTAACTACCCAAGTTAAATTTAAATTTCATCTTGAAATTTCCAATTCAAGTTATTTATTCAAACTTATTTAACTTCCTCCAAGTTAAATTTACTTAATCCGGTCAACGTTTCACAATTTGAATTCCCATTCGAATTTTAAACTTCAGATTAATAGTCTTTCCCTTTTTAAGTAAAAAAAAACTTACTTTACTTTGGGTTTCACATCATATCCCAAGGAAAATTTAAAATTCAATACTTAGAGTTTATTTCAAACATCTTTAATATAATGTATATTTTCATCTATACATATTTATTTCCTTTACACTTCAAGTCATACTTAAATTTTTAAACCATTTTTGGTTTTTAATTTTCAAAACAAATTTCTTTAAAACAATCTCAAGTTTCCTGGACTTAGATTTAAAACTTCACAATTTTAAATTATCTACAATTTCCATTTATAAGTCATATCCACCTAAAAGTTTACTTCCCTAAAACATTGTATTTTGCTTACTCATTTACAACATTTCATTATTAAATACAACAATCATTTATGATAATAACCAAGATTATCATATCTGGAAACCAATTCGTTTTTATCTTTATTCTGATAATACCTCTACAAATTCAAGATTTTAATTTTAGTTTGGATCCATTTCAAACTTATCTTTATTCAATTTTAATTTGGTTGTATTCCTATTACCACTTAATTTAATTTCAATATTTTAACAACCAATTTCCTTAATATTTATTAGAAAGAAATATTATTTTATATATCAAAATATATTCTTATATAAAATCATTTAAAATCCTTATATAAGAAAATAACAATTACGCTCTCATATATATATACACTCAACTCGTTCTAGGGTACCATTGACCCTATCCTTTACGAGTAATCCCAACAGAGTCAAGGTTCTCGCTTAACCTTTTGCTCTGATACCAACTGTAACGACCCGGAATTTTCGAACCCGAAAATTCCAGATAGTTAGGAGAAAAAGAAAAGAGATAGAAGAAAGAAACAGAAAGAAGAACAGAAACACGACATCTCACATTCGCAGCGGATAAAATATAATATCAAATAATATTCTTTATACAAAGAAAGCTATATCAATCAATTACTTTTTAATACATCAGAGTTACAACATTCACAAATGTACTAGACAGTTAAATTTAACATGTCTCAGACAACTATAATATCACAACGGAATATACTCCATACGTTCCTGCCATCCAGCTCGCCTCCTGAGCTCCAGAACGTCCTTACCTGAAATCTGTAATACTCGGTCTGACCCGAGCATTACATCAAAGTAACACCCGGGTCAGGCTGGAAACCAGCGTGAGTAAACTCATCTAACATGAAATTTCAATTCATAGAACTTATATAAACCCGGGGTAACTCGTACTTCACTATAAGTAAACAACTTATATAGTCAACACTTATTTTCACCAAACAATATCTAAGTATCCAACTTAGTTTAAAATGGTCCATATTATTCCAAACCGGCCTATTTAATTTCACATATCAATCTATAAAGAATCATAGAAGATTTCAAATCGAAGTGGTTTTGGGTATTAACTAATACCCAACTCCTGTCTCTTCGAATCCAATGTGATCCCTAATCAAAATTGTTAAGTACAGACAATACAATTCATATTCAGGATATCATACAACAATCCAACTTAGATAGGTAACCTATACTATCACAGTTTAACCTATTCATATCGCAGCATATCTTCATCACTCATCAGCGATAAAATCAATCCAAGTCATCTAATGCCATTCAACCATCCATAACAAATTGATTCATTCTTAATTAATTTAATTAATCTCTAATTAAATTAATTACTAACATTTAATTACTTGGATTACCTTAATCCATCTTACTTAACATTAATTAATTACAAATTAATTAATCATTTCTAAATTATTTATCTTAGTTAATCTTCCTTGATTAATTATTCCTTAATAAGTAATTAATCTTTATAAATATCAATAAGTGATTACCCTTAAATTAATTATACTTAATTAATCATCTTTAATTAATCATCTTGAATTAACTTCATTAATTAACTATTTCTTAATTACTAAAAATCAATTAGTTATTCTGATTTAATTAATTGATCTTAATCAGTTAATTAACCTTAATTAATTACATTGATTTATTTACCAAAATTTATTAATCATTGATTAATCATACTTATTAATTATCCCTTATTTATTAAATATTTATCTTATTTAAATAAATAAATCTTAATCACCCAAACCTCAATTAATTTAAAAGAGAAGTTATTTATCTTAATTAACTTCTTACTTATCATTAAAAATCCTATTAAATAAACTTGGAATTAAATTATCATTAATCTAAAATTTAACTTAATTCTTAAGTTAGCTAATGATTAAACACATTAAATCTTCTTAATTTAATCATGTTATTAATTAAGTTTTAAACAACTTTAAAATCAACTTAATTATACTATTATTTAAATAAACACCTTTATCTAAAATATTGATTTAGGTGAATTAATAAAACTTAATCATGTTATCTTTTAACACTTTAACCTAATCATTTCACGCGAGAAAATCCCAGGAATTACTCAAACTAAACCCGAGTTTCCTCTTCTCCTTCCCTTTTTTTTTTAAACTTGTATAAAATTTTAAAACTGTTATTCCTAAATCAGTTATTCTCGAATCCATCTCTGAGCAATCCCGTATTCTACCCGAGTCAAAACTCGACAAAACAATCGCCTCCCCTTACCAGATTCAACAACGTCATCAACGTGCACGTGTGTACGTGCACGCCGTATCCACGCCCTCCGATCAACTCGCCGCCAATCACCCAAGTCGGCGATGACCCTGAAAAACCCTACGACCACCCAGAACCCCCTACGACCATGCAAATCAAAAACGAGCGAAATCGAAGCCATCAGATAAAAACCGATCGCCTGCTTTCATCTCGCGCTCCTACCTCCGACCACCAGAGACCTCGTACTTGCGCCTGGACCTTCACCACACATTCACCTTCCTTTTTCCCCTCCTCTGGCTCAACTCGACGTCACCACGGCAACGCATTGGCCACGAAATCAATCTCGACCTGAACGATCCCTAAAACCCTACATTGTCGTCGCCGCACCACCGTGATGGTCTAAAAATTATGCTACTATTTTTCCCAGGAAACCCGACCAACCAGCTATCTTCCATTGAAACTCTGATTCCCACACATGACCAGATCGCTGGAAATCAACGAAATACACAATCCCGATCAACTCGCACTTTCTCCCCAAATTCTAACTTAAAAATCTTGAAATTACCATTAAAAATCATAGTTTTCAAAATCAAATCTGATGATATAAGTAGAACCCGAGTTTTAAACAATTTATTTTCTGACTCGATTTGATTTTCACTGTAATTTTCTCCTCTCAGTAAAACAACTTGCTGTCTACACTTAAAAACATTTTTAAAATAGAATTTAGTTAGTTCAATCATATTTTCTTTAAACATCATAACCTATAATGGTTTATATGAAGAGGAATTGAATTTTGAATGTGTTTTTGGTCTGTTGAAACAAAGAAGAGGCATGTACATCTAAACATAGACATGCAGATGCATATATACCAGACATAACACATTTATATATCCACGCAAAACACTTTCACAATCATTACTACTATGATTTATCATATGCATTAGAATATAAAGAAGATTAATTAGCTTTAAAATATGAAGTTTACTCATAATCCTGGAGGAACAGAGAAGATGATCTGGAACACAGATATACACACAATTTCAACATGAATATAT
Source organism: Allium fistulosum (assembly GCA_030737815.1). Lineage (NCBI taxonomy): Eukaryota > Viridiplantae > Streptophyta > Magnoliopsida > Asparagales > Amaryllidaceae > Allium > Allium fistulosum. The sequence goes on along the minus strand of CM060908.1, from coordinate 155,893,604 downwards.
GCATTTATTCAACTTTAAACCATCATGCAAGCATTTTCACTTCAAATTTTCAAGGATTTTCTCATGCAATCACATATATAGGCAGATTAAACTTTTAAGATGAAGTTACTCACAGATTTGTTAAACAGAGAACAGGCCTTATTTTTGACAATGGAAGATTGATTTCTGAACTGCAAATTGATGTTGGGTTGAAGCTTGATTGTTGATTTTGAACTGAAATCTGATTTACTTTAAACTTTGCTCGGATTAAATCTTGAATTGTTACTGAACTCTGAAACTTGTTTAACTGGAACTTTGATTTGCTACTGATCTAAGATGATCTTGTTTTCAAGCTGAGATTTGTAAAAGTTGATTGTTGTTTGCCCTTCTTTGCTTTGATCTGCTTGATGATTCAGGTTGTGAAGAGTTGTTGCTTTAATTTTCTGGTCTGTTTATTTTTAAAATTTCGAAAGATGAAGAAATGAAAGGAGAAAGACTGGTTTGGAGAGGATTTAAGAATTATGTATACAGCCTATTTTCTAACATTCTTATTTATTTTAATTTAAAGAAAATAAATGCCACTTGTTATGTTTACTTAGTTTACACTTGTTAATTTATGTTGTATTCTTCTTACACTTGTATCTTTGTATGTATTAATTACTTACACTTGTATTTTTGTATGTATATTAATGTTTATATATTAATTCATATTTGTATTTATTAATTTATGTGTTATGTTTCTATATGTATATTTATCATATTTTAAATTATTCTTATTCATGTGTAATTTTAAAAGAAAGAGTATTTATTCTTTATTTAAATCTTTTCTTATGTTTTATACAAATTTATGTATCATTTGTTTTAAACTTTTCTATATATATTTACAAACCATTATAGTTTAAGAAATTTTAAAAGAAAGCATAATAAATCCTTTATTAAGTCTTATTTTAACTATCATACTTTTAAATGAATAAATTTTTTTCTCTAGAGTTTTAAAATACATAGTTAACTTTAAATAACTTTTGAAAATTTATTATACTGGATTCAAACCCATGCTTTAAATCATAATATATATATACACACACACGTTCATATACCTGTAAACTTATAAATTCCAACTTTATAGAGTTTTGCATATATCTATTTATAATGTTCATCCAGATATCAGTATTAATTTGTTCCACTAAATAAAATCAGTATCTTAATAGTAAAAATCAGTTAATTTACCAATTTACCCGATATCCAAGATCCTGGGTTATCACAGATGAGATGAAGCGAGGCATGATGTGAGATAGCCTTGGTTTAATCCAGACGGGATCATTCCAAGCATGTTGATAACTCTGTGAAATGGTTCGAGATTGAGGATAATGGTTGGCTCGAGAGGCGCTTGAGCTAGTATGAAAATAGTCATCGAGGAGGATGACTAGAAGGCCGAGGTTTCATCGTTGTTGAAGGTTCTAGCAGACTCAAAGCAAGATTACGCTGGGCAGATTCGATAGTCCCTAAAGACTACGATTGGTAGTCGAGTACTCTGGGCAGATTCAATAGTCCTAGGCACGGGCTACGACGACGTGCGGAGTTATGTCTAGAACCGGGGTTACCATTAGCCCTTGACGGACGACTGAAAGAATGTGTCGGTCATTCAATTAGCGGTGGTATCGAAGCAATGATAACAGTGATAGCCAGAGTCATGGATGTTTGGTTGTATCGTCATTCGGTCTCAAGAGCGGTATTTTCTGGGTGCTTATCTGATCTTGGTTTAGGCCTTGGGGGTTTGTACTTAGAAAACATCGCCCTTGACTCGAGTGATAATTGCTTTACTTTAAATGTTTGCTTTGCTATGTTTACTTCTGCTTAGTGTGTCTGGGGGCTATCACTGTAGAAAGAGGTGGAGTAGGATTGTTGGATTCCTATTCCTTTTTCCTTTATGCTCTTTTGGTATGTTGTTAGTTAATTTACCGCTCACTAAGACTGTTGTCTGAATCAAGATTTTATGTTCAACTCTTATTACCTTGGGCTGTTCATCCATTTTGGGATGGGCAGACTAGGTAGCAGTTGATAGGTGCTGTTCTTAGTAACCGACGATGCTGATGACGAAGACGAGCTGGAGGCTTGCATATTGTTTTCTTACTATATGTACTGGATGTTCCGCTGCTTGTATAATTCTCTGAGTGATATGTAGTGAGGCTTGATGTATTGACTATTCAGATGTTTGTATTCAACTATTATGAAGCTTAATTGATGAGATTCTATTTTGTGAAGCTTCACTATATATATTCTCTATTGTATTTTGTCCATGCGCTGTGAGTAATACGATAGATTCTGCTGTTTTAACTTACCCCTGACGATCGTCCATGGCTGCCTGGCATACTTTTCAGCGCACTATTTCTATGTTTAGTGTAGGGGTCATGGGCGGTCGTCACCTATCGGGCAAGTGAGGTCGCACCTCCTATCGGGCACATTTCTTCTATACCATATTATGACTTTGTGATTGATTTGGTGGCCACCCCTCGATTTTGATTGTGGGAGTGTGTTCCGAGGTGGGCGGTAGTAGCTGCTATGCGGTACCACTAGTCCGGATCCACAAAACGGTAGTATCTTACCCTGGGCATTGCCTCGTGTGCCTTGTCACATGCCTTATCACGCCTTCTACGAGTTTGGTTTGTGTCGTACCTATGGAGTGCTCCCTGATATCCCACCGGTTTATGGTGGAGTTTAAAGTACTGTATAGACTACGGTATTATGTAAAATGTGTGAAGGGGGATATGGGTAACGCCTTAACGTTATTTTAATACTTTACTTTACTATAGACACTATTATAATAGCGTATTGTGCTATGTATGTAAATAGTTTAATGGATCCTTAGGAGATGGAAATCCCGAACATCTCTTAAGTTATTGCACGCATGTTAGACACTGGATAAGAGATGTCAAACCTTGTAAAGATCTCTGACGCCGCTACACTCATGTTTATTTACCGTTGATTTAACTTACATAAGATCTTTAAGTTCTGAGTTGAGTGTTTTGTCTTTTTAGTTCGCTCAGGTCAGTTTGAGCTTTTCAGTTTATCGAAGACTGCTTTCTGGAGGACGAAGACGAAGATTTAATACTGTTATTATTCATTATATTTATTCCACTGTATCATGTTGTTCCGCTGCATTATTTATACATTTCTATTGTATGTAACTCTGATCTGTATTGTAAAGGTGTAATCAAATGTATTTGTAAAATAGCTTCATGAACTATTATTTGATTGTTATATTTTGTCATTCCCCTATGAGATTCTATGTTTGTTTTATTTCTGTCTCTTCTTTTTCTTATTTACCCCATAACAATCCTTCATTTTGAATGGTTTGAGTCTGACATGTGTGGTTTATTGTCGATTTAAACCTTTCAAAAAGGTGGGTCTTTACAAAATCCATTTGAAATTAAATTTGGAAATTGATGGTTGGAATTTAATGTGATTAAATATTTCAATTAATTTGAGCAAAGATGTTAACTATAGAGTTTGAGTGAAATAAAAATGAAAACTTAAGTTAATAAATTTCATAAGGGAATGGTTGACTTAACAATAAGGATATAAAACAAAATAAAATAATTTGTTGAAATTTAAAATTGTGATAAACTAGGTTTTATTTCTATTATAATTTCGTGATTGAAATTAAGGTGATATTTAAATATTGAATTTAACATGGAAGATTTATTTTAAAAGATTATAAATTTCTGTGTAATCAGAAATGATAAAATTGTTAACTTTTAAATTTGAATTTAAAAGTGATTAAATCAATTTAATAATAATTTATTTAATTAAAGTGAAATTTAGCCATTTTGACCACTGTCTCGGATTTCGACGAAACAAGTTTCATCGGATCCGTAACAGTTAATTATTATAGGATTTCAAGTTTCGTAGAGATAAGACTTATCGTTTGATCGTGTGGGCTCAAAACGCGTAGAAATCAATTAATGGAATTTAAATTTATATAATCTAATTTTGGATGCTAATTTCTGGATATAATGGAATTAGGGTTCGAGACTTGTTCCATTGAGTTCAAAAATATCGAAAACCTCACTTTCGATATACAGAATGCCATGGTTGCGTCAGGGTTGGAAATGAGCTTTTCGGGCCTGTGCGACCATTTGGGCCCAATTGATCGTATGTTGTGATTTTATATTAATCCTAGCCTATTCTATTATCACAAACCCTAGTCACCTCCTATTTCTATTCTATTTTTCTATATGTACAATTCTATCTCTTCTGTCCTTCCCTAACCCTAATTTCAATTTCAAAATCAACTGAAAAATCAAACTCTCCAAAATATATCAAATTATTTATCTTTTTGAAGATCTCGACGAATCGAGTCAATGCGTGGTGTTTGTTTTTCATAACAGTACTCGGATCAATCAGAAATCGCAGTCAAAGGTGCTAAATCGCAAAACCTTAAGCACCAATTTGGGGCTTTTCGATTCGGGCATTAATCGATGAAATTGGAATATGGGTTTTGTGGAGCTCGTCATTTGGAGCTTATCACTGGTAGTCGCTCGGTCTGAAACGGCGTGTGGTGGTTGGAATTTGAGATTTAGGGTTTGAAACCCTAAACCTATGGAGGTGGCGGCGTTGCCTATAGGGGGCCACGATGGTGCTCGTCGATAGATGAGAGGACGAGGAGCACGTGGATGGTGGTGGCATGGTCAATGGAGGTCTTTGGTGGCATGCGCAGGCGGTCAAAGTCGGAGCCTGATGGGTTCCTTGTTGCATGCTGAACGAAGATGAGTGCATGGTTTTTTATTTAATTATATTATTAATATGTTTATTAAATTTTAATTATTCATTTAAGCTAATTAAATCATATCTTTTTCATACGAGCTCGGATTCACGTATGGTTTTCTCCGTTGCGATCGTATCGAAATTCCGGACGATATGGAACTGGTTTGGTTGGATTCTAAAACCAATGAATTTTGAACTTTCGTTTGGATTTAAATCGACGATAAACCAAAGGTGAGTGATTCAACCCACTCACGAATACTAAACCATCTTATGTTAGTTAAATTAAATTTATGATGAGATTAGAAATTTATTAATTATTGTTTGGTATTTTAAATTGTCATTTAAATTTAATTTGAATTTATATTGAATTAAATTACCATTTAAATTAATATAGAATTTGAATTGTTAGTTAAATACCTGATAATGATAACCAGTTAATTATTGTGATTTATTGACGGATTTGGATGTTGATTGGGATGGATGTTTATTTGCTGACATTTTGGATGATTGGATGTTATGTTATTTTATATGTTGTTATCACATTGAGAGTTCCTTTAGTTTTATTTAGTAAAATCACTATGGGTTGAAATGATACATATCTGAATGGTCTTATAGGTTAGGGAAAAATCGTTATGTGTTGAAATGATAAACTCGAGCGATTTTATGGATTTTGAATTTTACTCGGGATTGTAGGTTGAAATGATATATACCCGTAAATTTAAATTTATTACGGGCTGAAATGATATATATCCGTATCACTTGACCATAGGGTAGAAAATTATATACAGACACCATTGGTTGGTTTTTAAATTATTTTTCTAAAATTATAAAGTATGTTTGATTTATTTTTTTGAGAAAAATGTGTGATCCTCTGTAAATAGAGGAGAGGACACATGCAACTATATATATCACAATAATAAGGCGCGACGAACATGCCTGGCAGGTAACAAAACTAAATACAAGTATCAAAAAAACTCAGGTACCCCTAGGATGAGTTCCGGCAAGGCCACCACCCATCACACCCCGATATCGAGTTCCGGCATGGCCACCACCCGATACTAAGGTGTTAGAAATACCTAATAACAAAAGAATATGATGCTCCATGCATCTGGATCGGAAGCTCCATGCATTACAAACTGAGAAGGAAGCTCCATGCATCTGGCTCAGAATGAATGAAGAAGCATCTACTATGGAGTGGAACTGAATATGATGCTGAATGGAAAATCTGCTCTGGAGACTCTGTATCTGTGTTGGAACTGCAAGTAAACCTGAATGGAAAAATCTACTCTGATGGCTTCTCTACAGTCCGAAATCCTGCAATCTGAAGACATAAGAACCTACAAAATGAGCCTAACACCCTATTACCCATACCTGTGTCTGAAAGATGACTAAGGAAAAAGTTAGAATGATACATACATACATATATATATATATATATGTGTATTTATATAATAAATATACATGATATATTCCATAATCCGAAAAACCATTTTCCGCATTCAATGGCGACCGCTCCAGCAGCTGCCGAAAACCCTAATGGAGAATCTTCCGCAAACCCTAACGCTGACGACACAGGTTGGCAACAAGTCACACATAAAAACAAGGGCAAGCGTCCAATAGGGGAATCTCTGCAGCAACCTAGGAGAGTGATCACGAATCAACGTCCCCCTTTCACGGGCACTAGAATCAAGACTCCTGAATTCAAGGAGGGGAAAAGAACGTGGGCTGATGCAATAGCAGGAAATACATGCATTGAAGGTGGGGTCAATAATTTTGATCCTTTGGAAGATGCTGAGGGTCCCTTTGCAGATCTGGATGAAGAAGTATTCAACTCGGCTAAAAGCATGTGGGGTACATCTATTTATATATATGTTTCTGGGAAAAGACCTTACTACATACATTTGAATGCATATATTAAAAGGGAATGGAAGCCTGAAGGTAAGTGGGATGTTTTCCCAAGAGAGAATGGATTTTATTTGTTAAATTCAGTAGCGATTTAGATGGTAAGAAGGTATTGGAAGGAGGCCCTTGGTTTATTAACAGTAAACTCATCTTCACTAAGAGATGGGAACCTAACCTAAGATTAGAAAGGGATATGCTGGAAACCCATCCTGTATGGGTTAAATTGATGAACTTAGACCTTTCCCTATGGAATGCGCGTGGTATTAGTAAAATAGCAAGCCTCGTAGGCAACCCCTTGGCTATGGATGATTGTACTAGAAATGTTAAAAGACCGAGCTATGCCAGAGTCCTAGTAGAAATTAAGGCTAGTGATCCTATCAAAAAACAAGTGCGTGCCAAAGATAGGAGTGGTAATATACATATACAAGAGATAGAGTATGATCACATACCACCTATATGTAATAACTGCAAGTGTTTTGGTCATTATACAGAGTAGTGTGAGATTGTTATAGGACCTGTTAAGCAGGTGTGGAGGCAAAAACATATGCAAGATTCTAACCAACCAGAGACTGCACAAAATATACAACCAAAAGAGGTTCAAACAGAGCCTATTACTGAAGTAGAACTTATACACATTGAATCTTCAAGTTCTGCAGCTAATATCCAAAAGGATACTGACATGGAAATCCTGGCTGATTTGGAGGATGAAGGAAAGCTGACTGGCTCAGTGTTGGTATGTACTGAGGTAACTGAAAATGTCCATAGCCCTGTTGAGAAGCCGCCAGAGATAATGCCTGTATCTGCACATGAAATTGATGAGCTGAATAAAATTGAACTGGATAAACTGGATTCAGACACAGACAAAGAGGAAAATACCCCCAATAAATACACAAAAACCAATTTAGAATATTCCAAACAATTCCAGAACCATGAGGATAAAGGCAAGGCGAAGGTGAATCGCGAAGGATCTCCTATGAAACTGAGGAGCAGGCCTTCCAACTCTAAATGTCAATAATAAGCTGGAATGTAAGGGGTCTAAATAATGAAGTTAGACGTTTAGACCTCTTAAATTTGAGGAGAAATCATTCTCCTGCTATTTTAAGTATTTTGGAAAACAAATTTAATGATGAAAATCTATCCTTTTTCACTGATACTATGGGAGAGGATTGGTCATATATGCACAACAATGATATAGGAGGCAAAGGTCGCATTCTACTATTATGGAATAAACTAAGCTGGAATATCAATCTTCTACAGAAAGATGACCAACACATAACAGTTGAAGCTATTAATAAGGGTGGTCTAAAAGTAACTTTAAGTTGTGTTTATGCTAGTAATTTAGCATCCCAAAGAACCAAGTTATGGCAAGCCATCAAAGATATAGGTAAACATAATAACAACCCTTGGATTGCACTAGGAGATTTCAATTCAGTACTTAGAGCTGAAGAGAAAAAAGGAGGTCGTACCATGAGAGTATCCCAGCTTGAGGAATTCAACAATTGCATATTAGAAGCCGGGTTGCTTGAGCCAGTCCACAATGGCCTGAAATACACATGGAGAAGTGGTGAAAATAAAAAGATTTCCTGCAGGTTAGATAGAGTGCTGGTTAATGTCAAGTGTATTACTATGATGTCTAATATCAAAGTTACCATTCTTCCTCCATCTACTAGTGATCATAGCCCAATTCTTGTTGACCTAGTTGATAAGGGATTGATTACTAAAGGTAAGCCATTCAGATACTGTAACCATTGGCATGATATTGAAGGATACCAAGAAGCCCTAAAATTAAATGAATATTCAATGGTTGAGGGTACCCAGTGCTACAAACTGATTCAAGTCATTAAAAAGGCTAAAATCCAATTAAAGAACTGGAACAGATATAGACCGAAGGAAGGAGATTTGATATCTAAGCTTCAGGATAAAAGTGAAGCCCTTCTGGATATGATAGAGAATGGTGCAGATGATGATATCACGTGGCATAATTATTACTTAAACCAAAGCAATTTAAAAGATGTACTCAAAGTAAAAGCAACTGAACTCAAGCAAAAAGCTAAGGAAAAATGGCTAACTGAAGGGGATGAATGCACTAAATTCTTCTATGCTAAAATGGCCATTCGTACTATTAAGAATAATAATATACAAATCATCAATCAGGATGGTCAGACAGCTATTACTGACGCAGAGTTTGAAGAACAAGCTATAAAGTATTATACTGATTTATTTAATGGAGAAGTTAGTACTAACTTACCAACAATACATTGCAGGAGGCAAGTCAATTCGCATGGTAAGAGGATGCTGATAAGGTTGATTGATGAAGCTGAGGTCCTGGAAGCTCTGCACTACATCCACATTGATTCCAGTCCAGGACCCGACGGATTCGGCTCCAAGTTCTTCATTCATCATTGGCGTGACCCGAAAGATCAAATAGTCTCAGCTATGCAGGAGATTTTACAAACAGGAAAATTCCCCAAAGAAATCAACCACACATTTATTTGTCTCATTCCCAAAGTTGATAATCCTATAAGAATTGAAGACTACCGGCCTATTGCCTGCTGCAATGTGATATACAAAATTCTAAGCAAGATACTATGTAATAGGATGAAGCTGATTTTACCTGATCTCATTTCCGAGTGTCAAAGTGCTTTCATAAAAGGTAGAAGCATCTCCGAAAATTTGCTTATGGCTCATGAATTGGTAAGGAATTTCAATAAACCAGGCACTGATAAATTCTGTCTAAAGGTAGATCTTCACAAAGCATATGATAGAATTAGTAGACAATTTATTATCCACATGCTTAATGCTATGGGATTCCCTCTAAAATTTGTGAATCTAATATATGAATGCATAACTACACCTACCTTCTCTATATTGATTAAAGGTATACCAAGAGGATTCGTTGGATCCAACAGAGGTATTCGGCAGGGTGACCCTCTTTCCCCTTATTTGTTTGCAATTGCCATGGAATATTTTACCTTATAGATGGAACTGGCCACTCATCACAAGTTAATTCAGGCCATATTTAACTTCCAGCCTATTGTAAGCCATTTACTTTACGCAGATGACTTGCTCATTTGTATCAAAGCCAGTAAGGAAGCAGCTGCTGCTATTAAAGAAATTTTCGGCAAATTAGACAAGTATGCTGGCCTAAAGCTGAATGAACTGAAAACCAAGTGTTACTTTAATAAAACTTGTAGAAGTCGTGTAGAGGTGTTGGACACCTTAAAAGTAAAAGAAGGAACTTTTCCTGTCAAATACTTAGGTATCCCTCTATCTTCTAATAAGATAACTGATAGGGAATGTGCTATACTCATTTCGTCTATCAGGGATAGAATCCAAGGTTGGTGCTCCAGAATGCTTTCTCTTGCAGGACGTATAGAGCTGGTCCACACTGTGATACATTCTAAAATAAACTTCTGGATGCAAACCTTCCAACTTCCTGAAGCCTCCATTCACAAAATTGAAAAGATTTGTGCAGATTTCATTTGGAAGGGTGGAATGCATAAGATTAAATATGATAACCTATGCAGGCCTAAAGAGGAAGGAGGAGTGGGTCTCAGAAGACTTAGGGATATGAGAGCTGTTCACACTCTCAAACAAGCCTGGAAAATTATTAATGGCAAAGGTCTTTGGGGGAACTGGATGAGAAGGAGGTACATTAAAGGGAATTTCTGGCAGATGTCACTGGATAACAATGCTTCAGCGAATTGGAAGGCAATTTTGAGGATTAGAGACACTCTAGCTTTGCTATGTACTCGAGAAATTGCTAATGGGCAGGACACTGATCTATGGAGTGATCCCTGGATACAAGGTGAATCACTAATTGATATTTTGGGTATGCACACATTTTCAGACTTTGGTTGTCCGCATAAAAAAGTGAAAGATTTGATTAAGGCTAATGGGTGGGATTGCTCCTCTTTACCAATAAATCAAGATAAAAAGGAAATCATTCAATACATGCCTATCTACTATGGCAGAGACATGGACGTATGGGTCTGGAAGCCTACTGGAAATGAATTTTCTACTAAGGCCACCTGGGAGGAGATTAGACAAAAAGGCAGCAAAGCTTCCTGGAGCAAAAGTATATGGGATCACGTTAACAATCCAAAAATGGCTTTTACAGCTTATAAAGCTATTCTGAAGAGACTGCCGACAAGGGATAGACTATCGAAATGGGGAGTAGTAAATGAAACTGTCTGTGTCTTATGTAATCAGAGCTCAGAATCACATGAACACTTATTTTTTGAATGTAGTTTTGCTAACTCGGTGTGGACCTCGTGCAACAAATACCTAAATATAAGACCTTACTCTAACAACTTAATAGAACAAGTGGAGTACCTGAGTCGGAGAGGAGGCGACAAAGACGTTGAATCCAAGCTGCACAAAATCGCCATCACTGTGACTGCGTGGAGCATATGGAAAGAAAGGAATCGAAGAATTTTCCAGAACAAGCATAGAAAGCACATGGAAGTTAATGGTTTAGCAATTGTGGACATGCAGATAATTATGAAGAGGATTAAGAGGGGGATTCTTACCAGGCAGGCACGAGACGAAGCTCATGTTGTAGGAGAGGACTGGAGCTTTCCATCGCAAGGAATCCCAAGTACGAGTCGTCAGTTCCAGCCGCCATGAAATGATTTGGGAGAGAAGCTTTTCCTTTTGCTTTTTGGAAAGGGTTAGTTTATGTCGGAATGTTCTGTACTTTGAGTTTGTACTGTTCAGCGTGGGCTGACTTTGTTCTGGGCTTTTAATGCCTTAATAAAATTTTACCAATTTACAAAAAAAAAACAAATATATAATAAATATACATATATATATATGTATAGACGAGGTAGGAAATAAAACCTAAATAAGACTATGACAAATACAATAGAATTAAAATACCTATAAACTAATGCCAACAAAGACAAGAACAATAATTGAAACAAATCTTAAAAGATTTTTATGAATCTTTAATCATAAGTAAGTTATGATTAACAATAAGATCATCATATAAATTTGAAAAAATATCAATACTAATACTGTTAATGTTAAATATATTATTTTTGTATTTAAATAAGTTAATATTATAACTAACCTTATTAAGATACCCTTTAAATAGATTATTTTTAGCTAATTTATATTTGGGATTAGAAATCCAATTAAAACAAAATGAAGAAATTGTAAACATCAATTTGTTAAAATGACTATTATTATTATTAAAAACTCTTCGATTTATTTCAAACCATATATACCAACTAATAATAATGAATAAAGTGTCTAGTAAAAATCTAATATTCTTTTTAAACCTAAATCTAAAGTTGTTCCAATAGAAGTCACAATCCAAAATTTTAGTTATTATATTGAAATTAAAAATTTTAAGAATATTATTTAGGATGTAATAAGAATCCATGCAATCATAGTATATATGTTTTATATTTTCAAGATGCAGATTACAAAAATAACATTTATTATCATTTTGAATGTTTTTTCTCTTTAAGTATTCTAGTGTATTAAGTTTTCCATGCAGTATTAACCACATGTGAATTTTAGATTTAGGAGGAGCATTAGATTTCCAAATAAATTTAAACGAGTTGTTTATTATACCTGAAAAATTAATAAATCTATAAAAAGAATTAGAAGTATATTTCTTACTCTTATCCCATTCCCAACAAATAATATCATTATCAATATTATAAAGATTTAATCTTGCATAAAGCAATGAAAGTTGCCTAAGGGTTGAACCTACTAAAATTCTATTAAAACTAAAATTCCAAGGAGGATCGTTTTAAGGAGAATAAACTTCATTAATTAAAACAAACTTAAAATTATAGATTTCATAAAGCTCTTTAAATTCCAATTTAAGAGGTAAGGCCGAAATCCAACGGTCGTGCCAAAAAGAAGTACAATTACCAAAATGAACTATTGTATTTATTCCTAAGTTAAAAATCTCATGACATTTTAAGATATTTTTCCAAAAATTTGATATATTTTGAGTAACTAGGGAAGCAATTTGATATAAATTGCTATTTCCATTATAGTAATATTTAGAAATGATTTCTTTCCAAATAGCGTTATCATTTATATCCTTAAACTTCCATAACCATTTACCTAGCAAGGACAAATTCATATAATGCAAATTAATAACTCCTAAACCACCTTCCTTTTTGATTTAATAAATTTGATTTTAAAATTTTAACTTAATGATTTATTTAAAACTTATATTTGGAAAATAAATTATTTTATATGTTTTGAAGTTTAAATTATAAGCTAATATATGGTTTTAAATGTAAAATTTAGATATTAACTTATAATTTTATTTAGTTTTAAATATTTATAATTTAAATAACTTAAAATTTTGATTTAATAAAATATTTAATATAGTTTTAAATATATAAATTTAGTTTATTTAATATAATAAATTTAGTCTTAATTCAATATAATAAATACGGTTTTAATTTAATATAATAAATAAATATTTTATACAATAACTTTAATAAATAAAATTTAATGTAACAAAATAAAATGTAATTTAATAAAATATATAACATATCTTTAAAGTTTTATTTAAAAATTTAATTTAATATAATAAATATAGATTTTACAACAACTTTAATAAATAAAAATAAGGAAGGAGGAAATAAGATTAAATTGTAAATTTAATCTAATTTAATGGAATAAAATCAAATAAGATTATTAAATCTATTTGTTTTTCGGAATTTCCAAGGATATGATTTTGAAATTGAGATAATTTAATTTGATGGAAATTGTAGTTAAATGTTTCAAAACTAAAATATAATTGAAGTTAAATATTTTAGTATTGATTAAATTTGTAAATTGGGATTTTATTGAAATGTTTTATAAAATGACCACGGTGTGAAATAAGCGTTTGGTTGTTAAAGACATCGGGATCAGATACTGTCACTCTCTGCCAATACCGAAAATCACTTTAACAACTGTGCACATGGTGGAGAAATCCAGAACGAAGTAGGATGGTTTGGCAAATGCTACTAGAATGAAGTAAGAGAATGATGATGGATAGTCTTGACCTTCGGGTCATAATTAAAATGACTAAAACAGGAGCCACGCCGAGCCAAATGAGGTCGCTTCCCCTATCGAGCATGCTTCTTCGAAACCATATCTATTACTTTGTGATTTGATTTGGTATCCACCCTTTGATTTGATTATGGGACTATGTCTCGAGGTGGATGGTAGTAGCTGCTATGTGTTACCACCAGTCCGGATCCGCAAAACGGTAGTATCCTACCCTGGGCATTGCCTCGTGTGCCTTGTCATATTTATCCTGATCGAGCCCACTGAGACTTTGGTTTGTACCGTACCTATGGTGTGATGCCCCACCCCGAGACCCACATTAACAAAGAGAATTACTGAATAATTCTATCTGCCAATGCGGAGAATAGGGCTGGTTAAGGGCGACCATCATAGTCTTGCATTAGATAAGAGCTAAGTATGTCGATTTGGTACTCATTTTTTGTTGTCTCAAGTGTTCGACATACTCAATTCCTATCTAATACACTACTATGGTGGCTACAGGATCGATTCAGAAATAAAACGTACAACATCAACAGTCTTAAGTCATAGAACAACAAACACAAATAGATATACATATACACATACATCAAATGTAATACAACATGTCATAAGTGGTATTCAACCACAATATATACATACATACATCCCCATCAAAAGAATATACATCACAAGTTCCCAACAAGACAACTACTAAAAAAACTAAGCTATCAATCCCAGGTTGATAGAGAAGTCCAAAATGATAAAGCTAGCATAAGTCCAAACATCCTATCATGCAACTCGGTTTGACCCGAGTAATAAATACACGGGTAAGGCTAACTAGAACATGATAATTAGCAAGAGATAAATAGATATAAGTGCATAAGGGAAACATTCCTTTAAATAGAAAGGAATGATAAAAACGAAGTTTTATTCACAATTTCAAGGGTGGCAATGGTATAATGGCTCAAAGTTAACTCATGAATTGGTTTAACATACTATAAGTGATTCCTACTCAAGGTTATTCAACATAAATGCAATAAGCAACATAATAGCCATAAGAGGAAACATCAAAATCTCCAACTCAATTATGCCTCATTTCATCGGCATATATATATATATAACTCAAAACTCAAACTAGCCAAAATGGCAAAACCTAAAATATATCCTCAAGATCAAGGAATCATGAAAACTCATAACTCAAGGAACTCAATAAGAGTTCAAAACATAATAAATGAAATCACCATATATATAACATCTCATATAGCTCTAGGCTATCGATGTAATAAAGACATCTCAAAATGGTGAAATCATAATAAAACAGAAAACTCAAAAACTCAAAAAACCCAGGTTGGCCAGATTCCCGATTGCATGTTGAAGCAATGCTGCACATGTCAAACTCAGACCAGTTGTAACGACCCTCTATTTTGGACCATTCAAATCAACAATAAATCCACACATGTCGGACTTGAATAATTCAAAATACTGAATTGTTAATTTAAATTTGGCAAACTCATCATATACAATAAATAAATAACCACAGATCACAAACACAGAGTAATATAATGCAGTGGAAACAAAGAAATAGTAGTTCATGAAGTTACTATGTAAATACATCAAAGTTGAGTAAGATACAATAGGAATACCAAGATACAACATGACTAACAGTATGATAATAAGGTACAACTCGGAATACAACTGGAATCAACTGGATAACAAAATGAATAGATATCTGGATCTTCAAAGCAAAACTCCAGCTCCAAAGGTGAGTCTCAAATGCTGTATCACTCAGTCTGACCCGACCGTAAAGCAAAACACAAAACACTCGAGTCAGGACATACATACTTATACAATGTAAACCAACTCAAGTGAACTGTACTAAAGATACAAGTAACTTAAAGAATGCTTGGGATCGCCCATTCTTTAAGGATCCGTTAAACTATCTACTATGTAGTAATATTCGCTATTATAATAATGTCTAATCATAAAATAAACATACTTTAAAATAGCATTAAGGAGTGACCCAATATTCCCCTTAACATGAATAATGCCAATAGTTTATACAGTACCTGCATACCTCGAAAGGCTATGAGAAGATACTCCATAGGGACGACACAAATAGAAACTCGTAGTAAAGTTCGCTATGGTAGGTGACACGGCACAACTAGGCAATGCCAGGGTAGATATACCAATTACGCATCCGGACTGGTGGTGACGCATAGCAGCCACTACCGCCCACCTCGAACAACACTCCCAAAACAAAGGTGCACACCAAATCAATCACAAGTAAAAGAATGGTATCGAAGAAGTGTGTCCGATCAGAGGTGCTACCTCATTGGTCCGTCAATCGCTCTTGTTTTAGCCACCTTATGCCAACTCACGGGAGTTGGGTCCACGTATATACCTTAGGATCGTCGCCACCATCCTACTTCATTCTGGAAACTCCACCGCGTACACAGTTGTTAAAGTGGTTTTCGGTATCGACAAAGAGTATGTCCATATCCGATCCCGGTCTCTTTAACAACCAATCGTTATTATAACCCGTGGTTATAATTTAAAAAACAGTTTATGCTTCAAAATAGAATACCATTTCAAATCCAAATCTTTATCAAAATAAAGATTAAATCAATTCCAAACCATTTCAATATATTTAAAATATCATAACATTTCAAAACTTCATTTCAAATCATTTTAATATATCAAAACATCATATCATTTCAAAACTTTATTTCAAATCATTTATTTGAGTTCAAATCCAAATATTCAGCTTTAAATACCTATTAAATTCAAAGATATCATTCATTTATTATCATTTCAAGTCACCTTTTAAATAGTTTATTTTCAATCAAAATAATTCATCTAAACCATTTAAAAGTGTAATTAATATACTTTCAAAACAAGTATTCAATTTCCAAAGTTTTAAACTATTCTGTGTTCATTTACTAAGTTAAAAACCATAAACATTGAAAATTTCAGCATTTCATAGCATTCAAAAAAAGCTGCTATAGGTTATTCTTGAAAACATTTTTAATTTAGCAAAGACAGCATTTTAAAACTGCTGTTAAATCTAAGTTTAGTTGCAATTTAGTTTAAAATAGCAAAGACAGCATTTCCAGAAATGCTGTAATAGCTCAGGTTTCAAATTAAAGATTTTAATTAAATTCAGCAAAGGCAGCAGACCACTACAGATTTACAGAACTGCTGTAATAGGCCTTTATTAAGTTTTTTGCCTTTTAATTTACTACAGCAACTCCAGCATTTCAGAACTGCTGTAATAGCCTCTTTATAAAGCTTTTAGTTTATTTACAGAAACCATAGCATTTCTGAATGCTATTAAAAGTATTTTCCAGATTTTTAGTGTATTTCCAGCAAATACTAAACTTCAATTTAAACCATTTAAACCTTATAAAAATCATATTTTTTGAACATTCAAAAATGTTCATTAAAAATACTCTTTTAACTTATGATTTTTAAAAAGTAATTTTTACAATAAAATCCAACTTCCCATAAATCACTCATTAAATTCAAGTGTATAATTTTCCAAATTTTACATTTGACAATTTATTAACACTTACATTTAAATTACCATTTCACACAGTAAACTAAATTTCCAATTTATTTAATTTATTTAAACCTTTAATTAAAACCAAATTTCACATTTTCAAGTCAAGTTAAATTTTAAAATTTCACATTTAAGCCTTCCATTCATTTAACGATTTTAGTTCATAGAAAAATCAATAATATTTTATCAAGTCATTTAAATTCAAATTTAAATCAAATTATCATATTTCGCATTTTCCAAATAAAATTAAATTTCCCCTTTATTCATAAGTTAAATTCATTTTTACCAAAATCCAAATTTCCAAACTTAAGTTATATTTCAAAATTTTCAATTTAACCATTTATTTATTTACATTTTTACCTTATAGAAAAATCATTATTTCTTTATTTAAACAATTTAAAAATCTATTTAAATCAAATTTCCATAAAATTTTCACTTTTAGAATACTTAAAATAATTCAAAACACGTTAAAAATTAACCATGGGTCTATATATAGTTTTCTAACCTATGTCAAGTGATACAGATATGTATCATTTCAATCCGCAGTTTACAAAGAAAAATTCGGGTTCTATCATTTCAAACCCACAATCCTAAGTCAAAATAAATTAAATAAAAACCATTCAGGCCTATCATTTCAGCCCATAACGATTTTTCCCTATCCTAAAGTCCGTTCGGGTATGTATCATTTCAGCCCATTGTGATTCTATTCTACAAGGAACTTGCAGTGTGATAAACAGATATAAATGAACAGTTAACAATATATAATAGTAACATATGATATGACGGGTAATTTAACAGTTTTAACATCATATAAATAAATCATCACAGGCAGATATAACATAACATAAAAGTTCTACACATTCAATTGTTGTCAATTCACATTTGCATAAGTATAAATGTTAGGTGAGATTTATTCACCTTTTTGTGCTGGAGTTAGCAAATCAAATGACACAAATGGATTCCAGAAAGCACGATGACACAACAATAGATTCAAGTGGAAAGAGAACCAAGCAATTGATCTTGTACACAACCCATAAACAAGACAATAAAACATGAATCAATACAACATTGAATTGAGACAACTTTGAAAATAAAAGCAAAAATGAATTGAATGCTTTTGCCATGCTTTCCACACTCACATGCTCGGCCTAGGGGTTGATATGGCTCAGCCATAACATGGTTTTGGTTCAGGTTTGGACCTAAAAAGTCATGGCTACAAGGAATAGGAAGTGGAAGAGGTTACATAACATGAATATGAAGAGGCTTATGCAAATAGTGGAGTTTTGGTTCAACTTTTGGCTCGGTCTATGTCCCATCTAGGTTCGGCCATTTCATGTACAGGTCTGGACAGAGGTAGGAGTTGATGGTTAGGGGTGTGTCAAGGTGGTGGTGGAGCAATAGGAGGTGGCCAAGGTCATCTAAGGTGATGTGATGGAGACTAGGTGGCTAGGCATGCTTTTTAAGGAGTTTTTGCATTGTTTGGTGAAGTTTTGTTCAAAGGGAGGTCATGGCACTTTCAGGTCAGAGGAGTGGGATGGTTTGGCCATGGATTATATGGGAAAGAAGTGTTGGTGGTTGGTGGAGGTGATGGAGAGGCTATGGTCGAGCAAACACATGAAGAAATCAAGGCAATTCAAATGGAAAACAAGGCAAATTCAAGGAAGAAAAGTAGAAAAGAATGGAGGAAGCCATTACCATTTTGTTCTAGCCATGAAAAAATGAGATGGAGGATAGTTTCTCACGTGAATTAAAAATGAAAACTCACGGTTACAAAGAAAAATTCACGACCAAACTTGAATTAAGGAAAGGTTATGGAAATGAAAAGTTTTAGGCAATGAAAGGTCTTAGGTTTAAAGCCTTTAGTCTCTTCAATTTCCATTCTTTTTAAATTAAATAAAAACAAATGAACTTTTCAGCAATTGAATTTAAAACTGAAACAAAGTAAAATAAAATGAAAATAAATAATTAACTTTAGAGAAAATAGAAAAAGGATTAAAGAAATTGCTTAAAAATTCAAAACAGGGTTTAAAAATTACAATTAAATCATCACTAGCTTTAGAAAAATATCTACCTCACTTCAAAATATTTTAAAACAAATAAAACCAGTCAATAAAATTAAAAAAACTGAAATAAAGTGAAAAAAGAAAAATAAATAATTATATTTTAGGAAAATATGAAGATAAATAAAGAAATAGCTTAATATATTGAAACTAGCTTAAGAAAATTGCAAACACAATCCACTTAACTTTGGAAAATTATAACAACACTTCTAAACAAATAAAAAGTAAAGTAAATAAGATAAATGCTGAAAAAAATAAAGTGGAAATGAAAATAAAATAAGGTTTTAATAAAAATAGAAAAATAAATAAAGAATTACTTTAATTAATTGAAACTAGAAATCAGAAATTGTAAGCAAAATACAACTGACACTGGAAAATGTCAATTATACTTTTAAAAATGTTTTAAAACCAAAATATATACGTAGCATGTTATTTTACCCATATAAACATAAATTAGAACATTACATGACCAAATAATATATTATTTATATAATTAAAAATAAACAATTTTGTTAAATACAACAAATTACATCCAATGTGTAAAAGGCATAACTTTCACAATATAAATCAGATTTCAACGAAACGAAAAGCAGTATTCTTAAAATTTTATTTACTTTCATAATAAAAGATAAAATTCAAAATTTCAAACTTTTAAAATTTAAATTTTAAAAGTCAAAGTTTGACCATATTGACCAAAATTCACTATTATGGAAAATACTCTATTTATTCATGTTTGGGATTATAATTCACATACAAATCATAATTAATATTAAAATAACAAAATTTCCCATTAAATAATTAAAATAAAGTTTTTAAATCAGGACATTCAAATTGAAAATAATTACAAAATACAGGGTTACACTCTCCCCCACTCAAAACTTTTCGTCCCCGAAAAGGAATGAGGTACGGGAAAACACAGAAAAAGGTAGAATGAAATAGGATTAAGACAAGATGACAAGAAGATTGAAATTATAGCTGATAACTATTGTTATAGGTAAGTTTAACAAGATGGAGATGATCTTCCCAAGATCCTCCAGAATCAAGAACACAAGCACGAAAAAGATCATCGAAAATCTAATTCACCCTTTCCGTTTGACCGTCGGTCTGTGGATGGTAAGCAGTGCTCAGATTCAGAATAGGGAGAAGTAAGAACCACAGAAGAGATAGAAAAGTTAAATCATGAAGGAAAAAGAGAAATAAAGAAAGACTAAAACAAACTTATAAAACACAACACGAAAAACACGATCCATCAAATTAACAAGAAAGCAGGAGCATTAGTCAAACCAAAAGGCATGACTAACTATTCATAGAAAAACCATTCTCGGTACGGAAAGAAGTCTCGGGAATACTTTCCTCAGCAACCCCGAGCTGGTGAAAATCAGAGGCAAGATCAAGCTGAAAGAGAACAGTAGCTCCAAGGCTAACCAATTCGAATTTGATTTCCTACTTAGAAGGTAGGAGAATGGAAACAACCAGGAAGAAAGTAGATTGGAAACCAGAATAAGATAATAAATTTAAAACCATGAAAATTTCAACTTACTTAATAATTAATTTCATCCATTTGATTTCACTTGAGTTAAATAAATCTTAATTATTTTTAAATCTCATTATCTCATCATCAAATCAACAATTTATAAAGTCATGAATTTGAACAATCATTTATTATATTTCATCTTTATTCATTAAATTTCATTCTTCTTTATTCCACTTATTCTTAAATTTATTCCACTTACTATATCAAATCCTATACACATTAAGTTTATTTCACTTATTATAACTATTTCAATTTATTTATAATTTCTTTTAAATATCATTATATTGTAAATTATTCAGTTAACCCCTTTTCTCTATTTACCTCTCTATTGATCCTTTATAAATAAAATTTAAGTGTATAACATTTATTAAAACCACTTATGTTTTATTTATAAAATTCTCCTTATTTTGTATGTTCTCCTATTACATATTCAACTTCTGAATAATTTAGGTAAGTTATAGTGGAATGTAATAGAATATTATACAAATAAATTCTCCAATTTCAATTATTCAAGTTTACATATTTATTCAAACCTTGATTTCCTTTTATCCTTTAAGATAGATTTAAGAATTAAATTTCCGATTATCTTCAAACTATTTAGAAATAAATAAATATATATATACATACATAATATATCAAATCAAATTTAAATCATATATCAATATATATTATAAGTCAAGTCATAATTAGAAATCCAAATAAATTTATTTTCAAAATAAAATTGTAGAAAAACTACAGAATGGTCTCTTCACTTCGAAACTCGAAAATGAATGTCGATGATGCTGTAGTCATCACCGAAATTATTTTCCAGCGACAAAGAAAAGAGCACTGATTTACAAATTAAAAATCCTTTGAAACAATTTCTACTAGAAATACTTTTAAATAATATATCCTTTTAAAACTTTCAAAACAAAGTTCGAAATCATCGGAAATTAAATTCTCACATTCTGGATTTAAATCCATTTAAATTTCCAAATTAATTTATAACCGTGCTTAATTATTTAGATATGAAACTAAAGCCAATGATTATAAAATACATACAAAGTTAAATATTATTTCTTAACACCCAATTCCATTAATTATCAAAATTCAGAAAATTAACCTTATACATATTATAATTATACAAAATTTATCCATCTACTAAATTTAAAAACCATATTGTGTTAGTTTGCTATGTTCAAGTGTTTTGGAGATCCTATCGATAGCGTAGATTAGACGAACTGATCGGAAATCCAAATCAACATCAACAACTCAAACAACACAATATATAAAACATCTTTAAAATAAAAATAAAATTCAAATACAAGATAAATTTTCAAAATAAGGATAGGGATTCATATTTGATGGACTCAAATCAAAGAGAATTCTGATTTGAATATAAGTTAGACACAAAAGATAAGATGATTAAACAACAGAATAGGGAGTATAGATAAGCCTATATAAATCGCGGGCAACCTTAACCAGGTCAACCGTGACTTAACGAATAAGAGCGATGTGGATTTTCTAGGGTAAATCTACATTCAATCCCAAGAGATAGAATTCAGGCATAGCAAGAGATAGTAGCATTGTAAACCAAGGATACAGAAGTCTTCGGTGAATCAATGCTTTTTGTAAAGAAGTTTCACCCCTTTACAAGTCATTAGAATATTGGCGGGAATGCCAATTCATTAGAAAGATTATTCGGAGTGGAGTTATGGGACACTCCAGAATCAAGAAGACACGAATAAGGGAGGACAAGAATGGACTTTGGAACCAAAGGGAACGTTCCAAAATTCCAAGGAAACCGAATCGAAGAAGAAGAAAATCAAGTTCGAACGAAAGTGATTTTGTAATTAAATTTACTCTATATGCTGAGTTTGCCTAAAACCAGAGCTTTGATACCACATGTAACGACCCACTATTTTGGACCGTTCAAATCGACAATAAATCCACACATGTCAGACTTGAATAATTCAAAATACCGAATTGTTAATTTAAATTTGGCAAACTCATCATATACAGTATATAAATAATCATAGATCACAAACACAGAGTAATATAATGCAGCGGAAATAAAGAAATAGTAGTTCATGAAGCTACTATATAAATACATCAAAGTTGAGTAAGATACAATAGGAATACCAAGATACAACAGGAGTAACAGTATGATAATCAGGTACAACTCAGAATACAACTGGAATCAACTGCATAACAAAATGAATAGATATCTGGATCTTCAAAGAAAAACTCCAGCTCCAAAGGTGAGTCTCAAATGCTGTATCACTCAGTCTGGCCCGAGCGTAAAGCAAAACACAAAACACTCGAGTCAGGACATACATACTTATACAATGTAAACCAATCAAGTGAACTGTACTAAAGATACAAGTAACTTAAAGAATGCTTGGGATTGCCCATTCTTTAAGGATCTGTTAAACTATCTACTATGTAGTAATATTCGCTATTATAATAATGTCTAATCATAAAATAAACATACTTTAAAATAACATCAAGGAGTGACCCAATATTCCCCTTAACACGAATAATGCCAATAGTCTATACAGTACCTGCATACCTCGAAAGGCTATGAGAAGATACTCCATAGGTACGACACAAATAGAAACTCGTAGTAAAGTTCGCTATGGTAGGTGACACGGCACAACTAGGCAATGCCAGGGTAGATATACCAATTACGCATCCGGACTGGTGGTGACGCATAGCAGCCACTGCCGCCTACCTCGAACAACACTCCCAAATCAAAGGTGCGCACCAAATCAATCACAAGTAAAAGAATGGTATCGAAGAAGTGTGTCCGATTAGAGGTGCTACCTCATTGGTCCGTCAATCGCTCCTGTTTTAGCCACCTTATGCCAACTCACGGGAGTTGTGTGCACGTATATACCTTAGGATCGTCGCCACCATCCTACTTCATTCTGGAAACTCCACCGCGTACACAGTTGTTAAAGTGGTTTTCGGTATCGACAGAGAGTATGTCCATATCCGATCCCGGTCTCTTTAACAACCAATCGTTATTATAACCCGTGGTTATAATTTAAAAAATAGTTTATACTTCAAAATAGAATACCATTTCAAATCCAAATCTTTATCAAAATAAAGATTAAATCAATTCCAAACCATTTCAATATATTTAAAATATCATAACATTTCAAAACTTCATTTCAAATCATTTTAATATATCAAAACATCATGTCATTTCAAAACTTCATTTCAAATCATTTATTTGAGTTCAAATCCAAATATTCAGCTTTAAATACCTTTTATTCAAAGATATCATTCATTTATTATCATTTCAAGTCACCTTTTAAATAGTTTATTTTCGATCAAAATAATTCATCTAAACCATTTAAAAGTGTAATTATTATACTTTCAAAACAAGTATTCAATTTCCAAAGTTTTAAACTATTCTGAGTTCATTTACTAAGTTAAAAACCATAAACATTGAAAATTTCAGCCTTTCACTGCATTCAGAAAAAAGTCGCTATAAGTTATTCTTGAAAACATTTTTAATTTAGCAAAGACAGCATTTTAAAACTGCTGTTAAATCTCAGTTTAGTTGCAATTTAGTTTAAAACAGCAAAGACAGCATTTCCAGAAATGCTGTAATAGCTCAGGTTTCAAATTAAAGGTTTTAGTTAAATTCAGCAAAGACAGCAGACCACTACAACATTTACAGAACTACTGTAATATGCCTTTATTAAGTTTTTAGCCTTTTAATTTACAACATCAACTACAGCATTTTAGAACTGCTGTAATAGCCTCTTTATAAAGCTTATTGTATATTTACAGAAACCATAGCATTTCTGAATGCTATTAAAAGTATTTTCCAGATTTTTAATGCATTTCCAGCAAATACTAAACTTCAATTTAAACCATTTAAACATTATAAAAATCATATTTTTTTAACATTAAAAAATGTTCATTAAAAATACTCTTTTAACTTATGATTTTTAAAAAGTAATTTTACAATAAAATCCAACTTCCAATAAATCACTCATTAAATTCAAGTGTATAATTTTCCAAATTTTGCATTTGACAATTTATTAACACTTACATTTAAATTACCATTTCACACAGTAAACTAAATTTCCAATTTATTTAATTAATTTAAACCTTTAATTAAAACCAAATTTCACATTTCCAAGTCAAGTTAAATTTTAAAATCACACATTTAAGCATTCATTCATTTAACAATTTTAGTTCATAGAAAAATCAATAGTACTTTATCAAGTCATTTAAATTCAAAATTAAATCAAATTATCATATTTCCCATTTTCCAAATAAAATTAAATTTCCCCTTTATTTAAAACTTAAATTCATTTTTACCAAAATCCAAATTTCTAAACTTAAGTTATATTTCAAAATTTTCAATTTAACCATTTATTTATTTACATTTTTAACTTATAGAAAAATCATAATTTCTTTATTTAAACAATTTAAAAATCTATTTAAATCAAATTTCCATAAAATTTTCACTTTTAGAATACTTAAAATATGTAACGATCCCGGATTTTATATATATTTAAATTGATAATTAATTTAGTTTTTGAATAAAAAATTGTGAAATTAATCGATAAATTGATGCGAGTTTCCCCGAGTTCAAATAAATTCTATGTTAAATCGTTTAAAATTTAAATATTGTATATATATGTATATATGTGAATATATATGTATATGGGCATATATGAGTAAATTTGAATTTATATATATATATATACACACACACACACATTGAAATTGAATTTAAATCTTAAATAAATGGGTTAGAAATAAATATAAAAATATAGACTTTGGACACAAGGAAATAAATAAATGCTTTAAACTTAGAATTGATGGTTAATAATGATTTGAATTTATAAAATAAATATAAGATAAATTATAATAAAAATAGAAAGTAGAACATTTGTTAAAAATTTTAACAACAAATTAAAATCTAGAAATTCATCTATATTACCAAATAAAATATATATAGTTTTATATAATATAAAATAAATATATATATAAATCTTAATATCATAATACAAAACAATACAAATAGAATGAAACAAACAAAAATAATAAAAGAAAATTAAAATAAAATAGAAGCTCACTTATATTACAAAGTGATAAAAAAACAAAAGAAAAGAAGAGAAGAAAATACACATTCAAATATGAAAATATATATATACACTTGTAAAAAAAGAAGACACTAGTATATATTCAAGAATGAAACACAAAAAAATATAAATATCTATGTATATTCCATTATATAAAGGATAAATATGAAAAACAATGGATAAGTATATTGTACAAGCCTAATTAATGCAGCCACCATAAATCACTTCAGCCTCCAAACCAAAGAAAAAAATCTCTGGTATTTGTACAAACGCAATATAATAACCTGTACAAATACATCACCCAGTAATCTCCTTTCTAGATATCAAACTTCTTCATTTCAGTTTCGTAAATCATAAGCTAAGGAAAATCTAAAAATAAGCACCATCTAAAACTCAAACAAAATCTCAACTTGATCAACATACAACTTCATATAACCAGAGATTAAAGATGAGAATTTCAGCTTGCATTTTCAAAAGCCTGTTTCATCAAAGGAAGAACTCTGTTCTTTTTCTCTGGAAATCTGTAAGTAACTTCATTTTCTTTTAAAACTTTAAGTATTTGAATTTTTTGCAAGTTTAAGTTTGGAAATATGTATGTTGAACTTTATTTTTGAGCATGTATGTGAGTATATATGCCTGTACAATGTATGGCATCCCTGTTTTTTTCTTTTTCTTTTTAGACTGGACGTGCAAATAAATTCGTTTCTCTCGATCTAACAATTATTAGCACTTGGAATATAAACAAAAACTATTTGTTATAGCATTTATTAAAGTTTAAAAATTTGTTTGAGTTAAAACAATTTGTAAATATCCCTGTAAACTAAAGAAATCTGAGTAAACTTTAAACTAGTCGAATTTCAAACATTTTAATTCACGAATTCAAGTATATAAATTGTATTCTCATACCTAAACATGATTTTTAAAACAAAAATCATAATTTTTAGAGCTAAGTTTAGAGAGCAGTTCATGGATGAGCGGGAAACGATTTTCGACCAATTGCCGACAATAAGTTGAACTTGAAGGGTCGGGCTTGCTCATGGTGATGGAGGAGCCTAGGGTGGTGATAGGAAAAAGGGTCGGAGGAGACCTCGACCACTATGGCGACAGTGGCGAGCAATTTCTTTTTGTAAACCTAGTTTGGATGTGCGTGGGTATCTCGATTCGTTCGTCCTCCCCAGTTGATCGAGTGCAGCGAAACTTAGGGAGGTGGTAGTGGTTGAGGTGATGAAGTGATGACCAGAGTTTCAAGTTGTCTGGTGGTCGAGGTTGCAGGGACGAGGCGATTCCAGGTTTGGTCGTTGGTTCCAGTTTTGGGTTTGAAGCTCGATTTCGATCTCGAGCTTGGGGTGGCGATCTGATGTTTAGGATAGGGTGTAGAGGTGATTGCCGATGTGTGAAGATCATCAATGATGATCAGAGTGGGACGGCGCCACCGTGTATGTGCACGGTGAACTTCCATTGTTTTGGTGAAGTTTGGTTTGAGCAGGAATGTTGTCTCGAGTAATTCTCGAGTCATTGAGGGTTTTTGCTCGAAGTCTGGTTGGGTTTGACTCGAAGGAATTTAGGGATAGCTCGGGTTAGTGTTTAGTTACAGGTTTTCTTTTAAACCTGTTTGTTTAAATTTTAAAATGATTTTAAAATCTGAAAGTAAAGATTTAAATAGAGTTTTAAATCTAAGTTTAAATCTGGAATCAAGTTTAGTTTGAATCCTAGTTTTGAAATAAAGAAAGTTTTATAAAATTTAATTGTTTATCAACTTTAAAATGTTTAAAGTGTATTTTAAGGTGATTTGAATTTAAATTGAATTTGGTTTTAAAACTCTTGTAAATTCCTTTTATAAAATAAGTGTGTCTGTAACATGTGATTTTAAAGGGTTTCTAAATTGTTTTAAATTTTGCTAGAATTAAATTTGTATTTGTTTTGAATCTTAATTTGAAATGGAATTTAAAGCAAGTTTAAAAGTAAATTGTTTTTAAATACCTTGTTAATGATAATTTAATCATTAATAAGAATAAGTTTTATCTTAAAGTTAATTAGGATTTAATAATTTCTGATTCATTAAATTATTAGGGTAATTAAAATGGATAATTAATTTATTAAATTAATTATTGATTTGGATAATTAATTTAGTAATTATGGGGTTTAAATTGATTAAGGATTAAAGGGTGTAATTAAGTGATTAAATAAGAATAATTACTTTGTGTAATTAAAGTAAAGTTAATACTTTGGGTAATTACCTTTAAGGATTGATTAATGAGAGTGATTAGGGATAATCACTTATTGTAATAAATTAAGATAATTAATTTAATTGATTTATTGATTTATTAATTAAGGTTAATTACTTAATGAAATTGATTACTTAATGTAATTAATAAAAGATAATTACTTAATGAAATTAAGGGATAATTACTTTGTGTAATTATATTAAAGAATGATTAATTAATTAAGATTAATTAATATAAGTAATTAAAGGTAATTAATTACTTGAAGATAATTACTTAATTAAAAGTAATTAAATGATTAAAATTGATTAATTAAATGATTAAAGGATAATTGCTCAATGTAATTAATTTGTGATTAGAGATAATCATTTAAGTAATTAATTAAGGGTTAATTAATGATTAATCAAAGGGAAATTATTAAATGTTTTCTAATTAATTGATTAGTAATTTACCATGACTAGTAAAAATTTTCATAGAAATTAATCTGATTTAAATCAATCAGATAATTAAATTTATCCTACTCATGGATGTTTGGATTATATTAGTTGTTGAATTATTTGATATCCCTGATATGTGATGCTTTGTGATATATCCTGATTTGTGTTGTGATCTGTAATGTAATTTATTTATTTGGGATGAATGTAATTAATTATCTGTAATGAATATATCTGTGAATGAACGATAAGCGTTATAGTTTATACCACTTATCAAATATATTATTGTATTTGAATCTATGATGATTGAATGATGTTGCACTATTGTGTAAAACCCCTGGACCACACTTTTACACACACAAATGTGGATTTCACGAAGAAATCGGTTAAGTCACAAATGATTTAAATTTAATATTTTTGAAATTGAAATTTTAATTTCAATTGATTTTGGAAATGGATTTGGGTTAAATGTTAAAGTTTTTGAAAAGGATTTTTAAGAGAAAAGTTATTTTGAATAACTTGTTAAAGTTTCCAATTTAAATAATTTAATTTGAATTTGAATTCAAAATTTGGAATTGAATTCCATGATTGGAAATTATGGTTAAAGATGTTATAATGTGTTTATATGAATTTAAACCATTTTAAAAGTATGGTTTTGAGAATTTGAATTTAACCCAAGGACTTTAACTCGTGTAAATGAATCAGATTTTCCGAAATGAAAACTATTTGTTTTCAAATAATAGAAGCTTTCATATAAGGAATGAATTTCCAATTTGTGTCAAAAGAATTTCAAATTGAAATGAAACTGGTTTTCCAAGTTATGAATAAATCTTTGTGAAAGATTGTTGAACTTTGTTTTGAAATTGGAAAGGTGTACCTTTTGTATAAAAGGTCGAAATGGAATTGTTTTGAAAGCTATCAATTAAATCTTTGATTTAAAGATTTAATGAGTAAATCCAAATTGAAATGGAAATTGATTTGAAAATCTATGAATAGATCTTTGTGAAACTGGGTGAACTTTGTGAATTGAATCTTTTTGTGTAAAAGATTAAAATGGTAATTTGTTTAAACCATTTGAAGAAAAGTTTTGGGTAATAAGTTTTGACTTAACTGAAATCCCAATATCCATATGTTTTAAAATATTACGCTCATTATTCGGTTTAGCCGGGAGAGGACTTTGTGTCATATTACCCATTCCGAATAGTGATACGACGAAATGGATAGCATTTGAAGACCGGTGGTGAAGACCGGGTGTTTGCGAGAACGATAGGATAACCTATCGATTGTCTCTGCACTGAGTAGCTACGGTATAGAGATTTCCTAAGTGATGGGAAGTCCAATCGGGATTGTGAATACCCGGATTGCAAGGGCTTCTTTGGAAGTGCCTTCGGTTCTGTTTTCACAGCATTTGGTAAATACCGCAGTTTCTGTTTTATAATGCTTTGTATATATATTTTAATGCAAAAACTTTTTATAGCATTCTGTAAATGCTTTTATTTTTGTTTTTTAATCATTGTTATTTTTAATATTTTCTTATGATATTTTTTTAAAAGGATGTTTAAACATGTTTCTAAATATTTTAGTCAATAAAAATTTAATATAAAGGTTTTAATTAGTAAGTTAAGTATTTTATAAACATGGAAGTTTGGATTCTTAAAAATAAAAATAAAATAAAAACAACCAAGTTAAAATAATTATTTAAGTAGGCTATTAATTTTTTATATTTGATCATATATATATATATATATATATAGTTTAGGTCCATATTTCTTAGCAATTCAATTTTGATATTGAGTGTGATTACTACCTTTCATGAATATGTTATAGTTTTAATATCATTTATTACCTTTAAACTCTTTCTTTACAACTCTTTCAGTCCCATTCATTAGTTTCCTTAACTTAAGTCTAGTAATTGGTGTGTTTTTGTGACGACCGCCCATGACCCCTACACCGAACCTAGAGACAGTGCGCTGTAAAGTGTGCCAAGCAGCCATGGACGATTGCCAGGGTAATTAAAACAACAGAATCTATCGTATTACTCACAGTGCATGGACAAAATACAATAGAACATATGTATATAGTGAAGCTTCACAGAATAGAATCTCATCAATAAAACTTCATAATAGTTGAATACAAGCATCTGAATAGTCAAATCATCAAAATACATCAAGCCTCACTACAACACTCAGAGAAAATACAGACAGCGGAACACCCAGTACATATAGTAAGAAGATAATATGCAACCCTTCAGCTCGTCTTCGATATCAGCATCGTGGAAAGCAAGAACAGCACCTGTCACCTGCTACCTAGTCTGCCCGTCCCAAAATGGACGAACAGCCCAAGGCAATAAGAGGTAAAACATAAAGCCTTGAGTCAGACAACAGTCTTAGTGAGCAGTATTTTAACTAACAACATACCAAAAGAGCATAAAGGAAAAGGAATAGGAATACAACCCTCCCACTCCACCTCTTTCTACAGTGATAGCCCCCAGACACACACTAAGTAGAAGCAAACATAGCAGAGAATACAATTTAAGATAAAGCAGTTATCACTCGAGTCAAGGGCGATGTTTTCCAAGCACAAACCCCCAAGGCCTAAACCAAGATCAGATAAGCACTCAAAAAACACTGCTCTTGAGACCGAATGACGATACAACCAAACATCCATGACTCTGGCTATCACTGTTATCATTGCTTCGATATCACCGTTAATTGAATGACCGGCACATTCTTTCAGCCGTCCGTCAAGGGCTAATGGTAACCCCGGTTCTAGACATAACTCCGCACGTCATCTTGACCCGTGCCTAGGACTATCGAATCTGCCCAGAGTACTCGACTATCAACAGTTAGTCGTTGGGACTATCGAATCTGCCCAAACGTACTCTTGCTTTGAGCATGCTAGAACCTTCAACAACGATGAGACCCAAGCCTCCTAGTCATCCTCCTCGACGACTATTCTCATATCCATCCATTATCCTCAACTCGAACCATTTCACCGAGTTATCAACATGCTTGGAATGATCCCGTCTGGATTAAACCAAGTCTTCATCACATGATTGCCTCGCTTCATCACATCCTCGCAAAGCTTCATCTCAACATCACATCATCAAATCTATGCATAAGAGCTTCATCATCCCGCTACATATGCCACGTGCAGCTTTCCCAATTCAAGAGCCTTTCCCTTAGCTTTTGAATCATCTTTGGTCTAAATCAAATCATCAATCATCTAATTCATAACAATCAATCAAATCAAACATTAATCCAAGCAATCAAGCATTCAAATATGATCTAAGTAGACAATTATAACAATAATGGCATTTTCGTAATTAAAGAGTTGAAAGTCCAACAAGCATGAAAACATGAACAATATCTCTACAAACTTGATGAATGAACTTGCATAGGTTAACATGTAGTAAAATGGATGTCAAATCATCATGAACAATGAATCTACAATGGATCTACACATATGATTAGGAAAATGCATGGAAATCACTATTTTAACACCAAATCGAGCCAATAATCCGATATACTCCTTTGGATCCGTGTGAGAGATAATCACCACTCACCAAATCACCTAAACAAACCCAAATCAACACGCTTCAGATCTGGACAGCAAAGGATCAAGCTCGATCTATCACCAATCCGCTTCAAACGATGAAATCTCACTTCAATGGATGTAGATCTTCAATCTAAGCTCTTGAATCTTCAATTTGATCTTCAACTTGGATGGATGGAAGCACTAGATTAGAGTGGAGAAAAGAA
This sequence comes from Allium fistulosum, assembly GCA_030737815.1. Taxonomy (NCBI): domain Eukaryota; kingdom Viridiplantae; phylum Streptophyta; class Magnoliopsida; order Asparagales; family Amaryllidaceae; genus Allium; species Allium fistulosum. The sequence continues at coordinate 155,861,291 of CM060908.1, read as the reverse complement.
GTGAAGAAGTGTAGAAGTCGAGCTCTCAAAATGGCAGCACTTCGTCGCTTCGAAATCCGGATCCCAAAAAGTGAGAAAATGGACGAGTATTTATAGCTGCTTAACTCGTCCGCCTTCCCTAAGTCGTCTCCGACTTATAACCTTCCGACTTAACAGAGCCTTCTACCCAACAGACTACGACTTAGTGATCCTGCGACTTAAGACTTAGCAGCTAACCCCTAAGTTGGTTACGACCTAACTGGGTATACGACTCAACTCCTAAGTCGTCTACGACTTAACGCACAGTAACCCACGACCTAACGGCTTAGCAGTCCTACGACTTATGACTCAACCGGGTCTCTGACTTAACATAGCGCGCGACATAACAGCCTTCGACTTAACGACTTAGCCTATGCGCGACTTATCAATCTCGCGACCTATCTCCTAGCGACTTATCTTCCTTAACTCGTCCACGACTTAACTGCTATAAGTCGCCTACTCCTATAAGTCGCTAACTCGTATACGAATTAGCAAGCACACGACCTAACACACACAGAACTCACGACCTAACTTCTTAGGTCGTCTACGACCCAACTACGCTAACCACTAGGTCGCTAACTACTATAGAACACTAACCCTTAGGTCGCTATCTTTCATAAGTCGTATACTCCGACTTAACTATCATAGGTCGCTAACTCGAACTGTTTAACTCGGTTATGTTCTATAGGTCGGCCCAAATCATCCTACGACCTAAATCAAAATACCTAAGTCGCCAACTTCATTTCCTTAGGTCGCCTCTACCTCTTAAGTCGTTCACGACTTATCACTTAGGTCGTTCACGACCTAGGACTTGAGCAAAATTCTGCCTAAAATCTGAAATGACTTAACAATGCTAAGAATTCCAAATTTTGACGAACTTGTCGATCCGTAAAAATACGGGTCGTTACATTCTCTCCCCCTTAGGAATTTCGCCCCCGAAATTCCAAACAAACAAAGCAATCAAAGACTATTCTACACGCCTACCATCCATAGCAATCAACAAACCATGCATCCAATTCTAGCTTAGCATGCAGAATTCTAAAACTTAGGACAAGTTACAATGTCGTTAGATGACACGACACTTTAGGGCCATACCTTGAAGAGTTCAGGATGAGCTGCTTTCATCCTCTCTTCCACTTCCCACGTATAGTCGTTATCATCATCACTCCATTGTATCTTGAGTAACTTAACTATCTTCCTCCTAAGCTGTTTCGTGTCGGTTTCTACAACACGTAGCGGCTTACGAGGTCTTCTATCGACTGGATCAACTTCAAAATCTTCACAGCTATCAGCAGAAACTACTGCATTCGAGTCATGCAAATACTTCCGTAGATATGATACGTGAAAAACATTGTGCACGCTCGACATCTTCTCCGGTAACTCCAATCTATAAGCGAGCTTTCCAATTCGCTCGATAATCGGGAATGGTCCAACAAATCTCGGAGTCAATTTTCCTTTCTTCCCAAATCGAATAACATTCTTCAGTGGAGAAATCTTCACAAAAACCATATCACCAACGTCGAATTCCAAATCCTTACGATGCTTATCGGCATAGCTCTTCTGACGGTCTTGGGCTGCTTTCATTCGTTTCCGAATGATCTCTATACAATCCAAAGTCTGTCGAATCATTTCTGGCCCAAGTATCAACTTTTCTCCTGTCTCTAACCAACATGTCGGAGAGTTACACGGTCTTCCATACAATGCCTCATACGGTGCCATACCAATGCTTGACTGGTAACTGTTGTTGTATGAAAACTCCACCAAATGAAGATGATCTTCCCATGATCCCCCGAAATCCAAAACACAAGCTCTGAGGAGATCTTCCAAAACTCGATTGACTCTCTCGGTCTGACCATCTGTTTGAGGGTGATAAGCTGTACTCAAACATAACTCGGTTCCCAAAACTTCCTGGAAGCTCTTCCAAAATCCACTAGTGAACAACGGATCTCGATCGCTCACTATACTTTTCGGAATACCATGGAATCAGACTATCCACTTAACATATAACTCAGCCAACTTTGATGCAGTCCTAGTCGATCGAACAGGAATGAATCTTGCGCTCTTAGTCAGACGATCTACGATGACCCAAATCCCTTCATTTCCCGTTCTTGTTCTAGGTAGCCCATCAATAAAATCCATCGATACTTGTTCCCACTTCCATGAAGGAATTTCTAACGGCTGAAGCAATCCACTTGGCTTCTTTTGTTCAGCTTTTACCAACTGGCAGTTCATACACTTGGAAATGAAATTTCCAACATCCTTCTTCATACCTTCCCAGTAGTAGGTTCTCTTCATATCCCGATACATCTTATTTCCACCTGGGTGAATTGTCAGCTTTGAGTGATGACTTTCCTTTAGAACTTCACTCCTCAATTCATCTATATCGGGTACAACTAGTCGTCCTTGCTTTCGAAGCCAACCTTCTCTATCGACCTTGAATCCTTTATCCTTTTCTGGTTCCAATCCATATTCTAAATCACGGATAATCTTGACAAGCTTATCGTCTCGCTTTTGACTCTCGCCAATCCTTTCCACAAGAGTGGGTCTTATCGATAAGTTTGCCAACATCTCAGGTTCCAATTCGCATCTGGGCCTGAAGTCAAATCCAGCTAAATACTCGAGATTCTTCCATTCTGAAAACATGGCTCCCAATCCTGCATGTCTTCGACTTAACGCATCTGCCACTGCGTTGCCTTTTCTCGGAGTATAAGCTATACCAAAATCATATGATGCCAAAAACTCTAGCCATCGTTGCTGCCGAAGATTCAAATCCTTTTGGGAGAAAAGATACTTCAACGACTTATGATCTGTAAACAACTCGAATCGAACTCCCAATAGATAATGTCTCCACATCTTCAGAGCAAATACAATCGCCGCTAACTCCAAGTCATGAGTCGGGTAATTCCTTTCATGCGGCTTCAGTTGTCGACTTGCATACGCAACAACTTTATCCTTCTGCATTAGCACTGCTCCAAGTCCAGTACCGCATGCGTCGGTGTAAACCACCATCTCATCATTTCCACTAGGAATAATCAAAACAGGAGCACTCGTCAATCGCTCTTTCAGGATTCTGAAAGCTTGCTCACACTTATCTTCCCATCTGAACACTTGGTTCTTCTTCGTCAATCCTGTTAACGGTGCAGCTATCTTGGAGAAGTCTTTGATAAACCGTTGATAATATCCTGCTAATCCAAGAAAACTTCTAACATCCGATGCATTCTTAGGTCTAACCCAATCCTGGATCGCTGCCACCTTAGCGGGATCAACCGCTATTCCGTCTCCAGAAATAACATGGCCTAAGAACCTCACTTCACTCTTCCAGAAGTGACACTTCGAAAACTTAGCCTTCAGCTGATGTTTCCGCAAGATTTCCAAAACAATATTCAAGTGCGTCTTGTGCTCTTCTTTAGTTCTGGAATAAATCAGAATATCATCCACGAACACAAGTACGAACTTGTTCAACTGATCTCTGAACACTCTATTCATAAGATCCACAAAATATGCTGGCGCGTTAGTCAATCCAAACGGCATTACCAGCCACTCAAAGAAACCAGATGGTGTCCGAAAAGCAGTCTTCGGCACACTATCCTTAGCTACTCTCAACTGGTGAAATCCCGTTGCCAAATCCATCTGAGAAAACACCTTAGCTTTGTGAAGCTGATCGAACAAGTCATCTATCCTCGGCAATGGATACTTGTTCTTCTTAGTCACCTTATTCAGCTCACGATAATCCACACACAATCTCAACGATCCATCTGCCTTGGTTGCAAACACAACTGGTGCACCCCATTCGGACACACTACGCCGAATGAATCCTTTCTGCAAAAGATCATCAACTTGCACCTTCAACTCCTGCTGTTCCCTAGGCGCCATCCGCCTAAGAGGCATCACAACGGGTCTGGCTCCTTCAACTAGATCTATACGAAACTCGATCTCTCTATGCGGCGGTAACCCTTTGACCTCGTCAAAGACATCCTCAAATCCATTAGCGATTGGCACAGATGACAGTCCATCCCGTGGAACAACCAGCGAATACATGAAGCTCATGAAGACGCCTTCTTCATGCTTACATCGTATCACAATCTTTCGCCCCTCCACATTCTCGACTGTCACTTCCAACCTCTCACAATCAACCTTTGCCGCATACTTCCTAAGCCAGTCCATACCCAAAATAATTCTGAACCCCGCAAAGTTCAGAACAAAACAATCACAAACAAAAGAGCAACCATGACTCGACACAATCAGACCACGACATAACATACACAAACAAGACGAACCCCCAACTGGATTAGTCACAACCAATGGCCTATCAACAATATCCGGTTCTATACCCAACCGGCCTACAAGTTCACTACAAACAAACGAATGTGACGCCCCAGTATCAAACAACACTCTAACTGGAACACCACATAAGAAAAGAGTACCTTGAACTACCACACTTTTCCTTTCTCTTCAGCGGTAGGAGCTGTCGAAGACGATGGAACAGCTCCCAAAGCATAAGCTTGCATAATCTGCTTGTCCCTCCTTGGTTCTGGACAATTCTTCTTAAAGTGTCCTAGCTTATCACAGTTGTGGCACTTCACTGGCACCTTCGGATTCTTACAATCCCTAGAGAAATGGCCCTTCTGCTGACAATTATAGCAAGTCACTTCGCCTTTCGGCTTCTTCTGGCCATCCTTACCCTTCTGCTGCTGCTGCTTCCTCTTCTTATTACCACCTTGCTGTGGTTTAGACTCTCCCCTGGTCACGGCAACAACAGATCCCTCCTTAGGAAACAGACTCTCATGCCTGAGAGCTTTCTCCACAAGCTTCTCAAATGAATCGTCCAAATGATCCACCAACTGTCTCCCAAGATAACTGTCCAAGCCTGTCACAAACTTCCCATTCTTCTGATATGCAGACTCAATATATGACCGGGCATACTTGGATAAAGCTTCAAATTCAGAAACGTACTCAAGAACTGGTCTTCCTCCCTGCTTGAGCTCCACAAACTTCTTGAACAGAATAGACTTCTGAGCTGTAGAAATGAACTTAGCTTCAAATTTGACTTGGAATTGCTCCCAAGTAATCTCTTCCTCCGAGGTATTGATGGTAATAGAATTCCACCAATCAGAAGCTCTCCCTTGAAGCTGTCTTGATGCCAACTTCCTCTTAGTTGCATCCTCAATTCCCAAATCACCAAAGATTCTTCTACAAGCATCTATCCATCTTTGGACCTCAATAGTTGATTCTGTTCCCAAGAAAACCTTCCCTCCAAGAGCAGTATAGTCCTTACACAACTTAGCAAAATCCACTGGCTTTGGAGTCTGAACTTGAATTCCAACATCAACCGCCGTTCCCGGAACTAGTATCCTTCTCATGATCAAAGTCATCATAGCTTCGAACATTGCTGCATAATCAGCAGTTCCCTCAGTAGCACGGCCTTCTCTAGCAGCTGGTCTCCCTCTTCGACTCATCCTTAATATCTATAAAAAGGGGTGATTAGCACATCTGGAGAAATAACTGCATAAAGGACTAACTTACTTCTAAACTACTATATTATATATTGTAATCATCCATCAAAATACAATTACGTCTCTCATACGTAGTTACGTCAGCGAGCGTTGGGTAAAATCGATTAACCAATGCTCTGATACCAAATGTGACGACCGCCCATGACCCCTGCACCGAACCTAGAGATAGTGCGCTGTAAAGTGTGCCAAGCAGCCATGGACGATTGCCAGGGTAATTAAAACAACAGAATCTATCATATTACTCACAGCGCATGGACAAAATACAATAGAACATATGTATATAGTGAAGCTTCACAGAATAGAATCTCATCAATAAAACTTCATAATAGTTGAATACAAGCATCTGAATAGTCAAATCATCAAAATACATCAAGCCTCACTACAACACTCAGAGAAAATACAGACAGCGGAACACCCAGTACATATAGTAAGAAGATAATATGCAACCCTTCAGCTCGTCTTCGATATCAGCATCGTGGAAAGCAAGAACAGCACCTGTCACCTGCTACCTAGTCTGCTCGTCCCAAAATGGACGAACAGCCAAAGGAAATAAGAGGTAAAACATAAAGCCTTGAGTCAGACAACAGTCTTAGTGAGCAGTTGATTAACTAACAACATACCAAAAGAGCGTAAAGGAAAAGGAATAGGAATACAACCCTCCCACTCCACCTCTTTCTACAGTGATAGCCCCCAGCCACACACTAAGTAGAAGCAAACATAGCAGAGCATACAATTTAAGATAAAGCAGTTATCACTTGAGTCAAGGGCGATGTTTTCCAAGCACAAACCCCCAAGGCCTAAACCAAGATCAGATAAGCACTCAGAAAACACTGCTCTTGAGACCGAATGACGATACAACCAAACATCCATGACTCTGGCTATCACTGTTATCATTGCTTCGATATCACCGTTAATTAAATGACCGGCACATTCTTTCAGCCGTCCGTCAAGGGCTAATGGTAACCCCGGTTCTAGATATAACTCCGCACGTCATCGTAACCCGTGCCTAGGACTATCGAATCTGCCTAGAGTACTCGACTATCAACAGTTAGTCGTTGGGACTATCGAATCTACCCAAACATACTCTTGCTTTGAGCATGCTAGAACCTTCAACAACGATGAGACCCAAGCCTCCTAGTCATCCTCCTCGACGACTATTCTCATATCCATCCATTATCCTCAACTCGAACCATTTCACCGAGTTATCAACATGCTTGGAATGATCCCGTCTGGATTAAACCAAGTCTTCATCACATGATTGCCTCACTTCATCACATCCTCGCAAAGCTTCATCTCAACATCACATCATCAAATCTATGCATAAGAGCTTCATCATCCCGCTACATATGCCACGTGCAGCTTTCCCAATTCAAGAGCCTTTCCCTTAGCTTTTGAATCATCTTCGGTCTAAATCAAATCATCAATCATCTAATTCATAACAATCAATCAAATCAAACATTAATCCAAGCAATCAAGCATTCAAATATGATCTAAGTAGACAATTATAACAATAATGGCATTTTCATAATTAAAGAGTTGAAAGTCCAACAAGCATGAAAACATGAACAATATCTCTACAAACTTGATGAATGAACTTGCATAGGTTAACATGTAGTAAAATGGATGTCAAATCATCATGAACAATGAATCTACAATGGACCTACACATATGATTAGGAAAATGCATGGAAATCACTATTTTAACACCAAATCGAGCCAACAATCCGATATACTCCTTTGGATCCGTGTGAGAGATAATCACCACTCACCAAATCACCTAAACAAACCCAAATCAACATGCTTCATATCTGGACAGCGAAGGATCAAGCTCGATCTATCACCAATCCGCTTCAAACGATGAAATCTCACTTCAATGGATGTAGATCTTCAATCTAAGCTCTTGAATCTTCAATTTGATCTTCAACTTGGATGGATGGAAGCACTAGATTAGAGTGGAGAAAAGAAGTGAAGAAGTGTAGAAGTCGAGCTCTCAAAATGGCAGCACTTCGTCGCTTCGAAATCCGGATCCCAAAAAGTGAGAAAATGGACGAGTATTTATAGCTGCTTAACTCGTCTGCCTTCCCTAAGTCATCTCCGACTTATAACCTTCCGACTTAACAGAGCCTTCTACCCAACAGACTACGACTTAGTGATCATGCGACTTAAGACTTAGCAGCTAACCCCTAAGTTGGTTACGACCTAACTGGGTATACGACTCAACTCCTAAGTCGTCTACGACTTAACGCACAGTAACCCACGACCTAACGGCTTAGCAGTCCTACGACTTATGACTCAATCGGGTCTCTGACTTAACATAGCGCGCGACATAACAGCCTTCGACTTAACGACTTAGCCTATGCGCGACTTATCAATCTCGCAACCTATCTCCTAGCGACTTATCTTCCTTAACTCGTCCACGACTTAACTGCTATAAGTCGCCTACTCCTATAAGTCGCTAACTCGTATACGACTTAGCAAGCACACGACCTAACACACACAGAACTCACGACCTAACTTCTTAGGTCGTCTACGACCCAACTACGCTAACCACTAGGTCGCTAACTACTATAGAACACTAACCCTTAGGTCTCTATCTTTCATAAGTCGTATACTCCGACTTAACTATCATAGGTCGCTAACTCGAACTGTTTAACTCGGTTAGGTTCTATAGGTCGGCCCAAACCATCCTACGACCTAAATCAAAATACCTAAGTCGCCAACTTCATTTCCTTAGGTCACCTCTACCTCTTAAGTCGGTCACAACTTATCACTTAGGTCGTTCACGACCTAGGACTTGAGCAAAATTCTGCCTAAAATCTGAAATGACTTAACAACGCTAAGAATTCCAGATTTTGACGAACTTGTCGATCCGTAAAAATACGGGTCGTTACAGTTTTACCTTTGTTTGGTTGAAGTGTTTTATAATAAATAGTTTGATATATGTATACATACATAGACATACACACACACATACACACACACACATATATATATATGCTTGTCAATTAGATATTACTTATTATCTTATAATCTGAATGTCACTTACTGTAGTATATATATCATCATATCATTCTGCATCTTATTATTATTTTTACTTCATTATCATTTTGTTTCATATTACATATCATTATGCATCCTATTTCATATCACATTTCATTGCATATTACATCATAAATTACAATGCATGAAATATCATAATCATTTGCATCACAAGTTGCACTTCATTCTGCATATCATCTCATGCTACATTGCATATGTCTTACATTTCATACTGCATTACAAACTACATATTGCATACATGTATACATAACGAGTGTATTTTATTTAGGAGGAGTTTTTAGTATTGTCTTATAATATAGGATTATTAGTTTTGATGTTTTGATTGACTTGATTGACTTGTTTGACTTGATTGACTTGTTTGACTTGATTGACTTGTTTGACTTGATTGACTTGTTTGACTTGATTGATTTGTTTGACTTGTCTGACATGATTGGTTTTGATGAGTGTGTTGAAATATACTTAATAAATAATTTATGTTCTTATATTTGATTTCTAACTATTATAAGCATTATCATAGATTCTTAGTTAGGATAGTTAGTAATTTAGGATTAAGTTCTAGTTTTTAGAGTTAAGTGTTTATTATGTATGATAACACTATCATTATATCACAAGTAATGTAGTCATAGTTTCAGGGGGAGTTATATAGTTTGGAGTTATCTAGTTTAGAGTAAGTTTTTTGTTGATGACAAAGGGGGAGAAGTATAAAATATTATAGTTAGGCATAGATTAAGGGGGAGTTATTAGAGTTATTAGGATAGAAGGAATATTTTATAAACAAAGGTTGTCATCATCAAAAAGGGGGAGATTGTTAGTCCATGAGATGATGGTTTTGATGACAACAACCTTAAAATAGATTATAAAATATAAATACTAACATTACAAGTTTAGATATATATGTATATGGAGGATCTAACCATGCAGGTATCAAGAATGAAGACTGTACAGTATAGAGATTCAAAGATAGAAGACTCATGAGTATCAAGATTATCAAGAGTTCAAGAGTTCAAGGTTAAGTTTGTTTTATTAGGAATATTTGTTAAAACTCATAGAAAAGCACTGACATTGTTATCCTGCCTTTTGGCAAGGCCAGGAAACCAAGGAGTTGATTGGATTCCAAATATCGCTTGTCATGGATGTCGCTGAATTTTGTCCGAGTCCGGATCAAGCTACAATTGATAGGACATGACTGGGAAAGCGAAGGAAGCCAACGTCCCAAGTTTCAAGTCAATCCGAGTTCATATGCTCAAGATGTGATGGATACAAGTTGGAGGGAAAAGCATGTTTTCGTATCCATCAGGAGTGTCCATTTCGTATCCATCATGGGACGTCGTTTTGTATCGATGGAATTGGCCATGTTTCGTATCCATCGATTTCGTATCGATTGGATTCGTGTCCATCGACAAATGAAAGAAACTCGTAGCCGAGTACCTTATTCGTATCTATCGAGAAGCCTTATTTCGTATCCATCCGACCCATGTCCATCAACCACTTTACATCGGCAAGGCCCCGAAACTTCGTGACAACCAGGTTGGAAATGTTCGAACCCATCAAGCTCGCATCGATCAGATTCGTGTCCATCGATAGCTGACGCGAATCGCAACCATCAGTCATTGTCTACTTCGTATCCATCGGACCGGTGCTCTTCGTATCCATCAGAGGATCTCACTTCGAATCCATGCCCAGTGACTTATTCGTACCCAACAAGTCAACCAACTAGGATGACGTGTGATCCATCGAAACAATCAAGGCGAGATACATGGAGTCGAAGCAGTCAAAGCGGAGCGAAAACCGGATCGAGGCGAAGCGCGCGCACCACGTCATCCCAAGAGCACGCGCGGCCATCGACACGAAGGTACCGAGTCGAAGTCATGGAGACGAACCAGACAGCCTTTGAGAAATCTCAGTTCGTATCGAATATATCTTCCAATCTACTGACCAAAATCCAATGAAATTTTAAGGGAAGTTTGCATGCACGCTAAAGCAGGTCTCCACCAAATTTCGGCTCATTTGGACATCATCTTGATCGATACGAAATGGATTCGTATCGATCGCAGATCGAGGCAAAATTCTCTGGAAATGGTCGAATGGGTCCCCTCACATGTCAGACCAAGTCTCCCGGAGTTTGAGCGAAATCTAAGCCTCCTACGCCTATAAATAGAGCCCCAGGATCAACAGAAAAAGGATCTTTTTTCTCGGAAGCGTCCAGACTCTGCCGGATTGAGATTTGCATCCTACTTTTGCTGTCAATTTCGAATTCTAATCTGTAATCCACTGTTCATTGCTGTAACCGCTTGTAATCATTGAAAGAGAATCAATAAAATCATCAAAACTTCATAGTGGACGTAGGCTATACGCTGAACCACTCTAAATTGCTTGTCTGTGCATTTTACATTTCTGCTTGTTGGAGTTTTTGTTAGATAACCTCTGTTTTACATTTATAACCTTCACTTTATCTCTTCAAACAACTCCCGAAGAGTGTTGTGCCCATTTTTGGTACAAACACTTTGGTGCTTTCACTGAGAAAACCAGTTTTTTCTCCCGCTCATTGGATCTGCCGTCGATACCGGATTGCACAAATCCAAGAGGAAGATCCAGATATCCAGTCCGGAATCCTTCCATTCTATTCAGATTTGCTCAAAATCTAGGAGAGGACTCCACCACCGAGGATGGTCAGCACAAGAACTGGCGCTACCGCTGCAGAGCAAGAAGGCCGAGATAGGCAGAATCCCACACAGCCGCCTTCTTCCAATCAAGACAATACCACTCACTCGGACTCAACTGGGCTAGTCACCCGACAGGAGTTTCAAGTATTGCTCCAGGAGCTGACCCAAAGCCGTCAGCAGTTGGCGGAACAGTTGTGCGCCAATATCGAGCTGACCAACCAGCTAAACCGTCGGGGGCACAGAAGGTCCAGGAGAGATGATGCCTCCAGAGCGTCTACCGAAAGCTCAGCTTCATCTGATTATCACCACTGAACTACTCATCCTCGGCTAGAGGGGAGTCGCGCTCAAGCTGCTGAATATCAGCCCGCCTTAACTGTTGGGCAACTGAGGGTAGGACCATCGGCCAGCTTCCAAATGGGTCCCTCAACACGAGGAGGTACTGCCCCACAGTACACTACTGCCCCACAGTACACCACGGATAACCGCGCCACAACCGCCGCAGCAGAAACAAGGGTTGATACCCGAAATCAATCAGAGCCGATCAATCAACAGCGTGGACATACTCCTGAACCTTATGTCCCAGAAGATGATGAGCCAAGGAGGCGAGATATGGATCGTCGACAGCGCCCGATCCAAACTCGCACCGTGGAACCCGACCACGCCTTAGCTCATCAAGCTCAGAACCTACCCGTGTCGGATATATCAACCATGATACGTCAGATGATCCACGAGAGTCAGGGGCTCACTAATGATGATTGGGAGATTTCCCGTAGTCATACCCCTTTCACAGACGAAGTGTTACATGCTGAACCCCCTAGGCGATTTAGAATGCCGACTCTCCCGATGTATGAAGGAAATAGTGGCCCCAACCAGCATATTCTGAAATATGAATGGTCGATGAGCGCTGCAAGGGCCGACGATGCAGTGAAGTGTCGAAGTTTCCCCATCTCTCTGGGGGGAATCGCGACAATGTGGTTTACACGCCTACCACCTAGATCAATTTCTTCGTTCGATCAATTGGCCAAGAGGTTTGTAGAGCAATTCCGTATGCATGTTGCTAGGCCGAAAGACGTTAACACCCTGTCCAGCGTCACTCAAGCTCATGGAGGAACGCTCAGACGTTACCTGGAGAGGTTCCACGCGGCATGCATTGAGATCACCAATCCTAACGATAATTCAATATTGATGGCTCTGACAAAGGGAATTGATCCTGATTCTGAATTCGGGAACTGGCTAGCTGGAAAACCGCCCGCATCGTTGGACCGTTTTTACTCCAAGGCCGCACAATTCTTGCGGCAAGAGGACGCAAAACAGTCTAGGAAGTAGGACGATGCGAGGCCCAGCATTGAGGGAATACAGAGCAATGTAGCAGTTAAACAGTCCGGTGAGAGTTCCGGGAAAGTTCAACTGAATATACAAAACAAACAAACCCAGCAAAGAGGAAACAATGGCCAGAATAAGAAGAGAGATGAGAACCGAGGTCCACGACGTAGGGCTCAGATGTTCGACAGTTATACACCGCTAAACACGTCATTGGAAAACGTATACTTACAGACTTGTAACACTGTACAGTATAAGAAGCCTGCTCCGAAGCCCTCGTCGGAGAGGCAGGTTCAGAAAGAAAAATTCTGTAGGTTCCATGAGAGCTATGGACATAATACCAATGAGTGTCGGCACTTACAGGACCTCATCGAGAAATTGATTAGAGAGAGGAAGCTAGATCAGTTTGTACGGGCGCCGCAGTCTGGCGGAGCGGGCCCCTCGAATCAAAATCGTTCACAAAATCAGGAAAGAGAGGAGGAACCCGCCCGTGCGGGCGGGAGATTGGTCATTAACACAATAAGTGGTGGTCCCCATCCGGTAGACAGAAGCTGGGGGGAAATGGAGTCGTATGCTAGTTCTATCAGGCATGCGGACTTCGAATGTTGTAGTAATTGCGAGGACGGAACCCCGGCAAAACAACAAAAGATAATATCTGATGATATCGTGTTCAGAAGCCGAGACGCCGATAAGGTCGAAGCCCCTACTATCGATCCACTAGTCATATCTGCCCAGGTAGGTCCTGCTTGGATGAAGAGGATCCTGGTTGACAGTGGAAGCTCTGTGAATATCTTGCTTAAACGGGCTTACGACTTAATGAAGATGGAGACAAAGGATTTGAAACCCTGTTTATCCAGAATCCACGGTTTCAACGGAAGTGCCACGATACCCATCGGAATAACTGAACTCCCAGTTGAGTTAGGCGTTGGAGAACGCCGGAGGGTCCGAATGTTACAATTTGTTGTGCTAGAAATTGATTCGCCATATAATGCGTTTCTGGGTCGACCAGCCCTAGCTGAGTTCAGGGCGGCGATCGCCCCATGGTGTCTGACTTTGAAATTTCCCACTGATCATGGGATTGGAGTTGTTCAAGGAGATCAGGCCACAGGAAGGGCCTGTTATGTTGCTGAGCTGCGCGGGGCACAGCGTAAAGAGAACGGAAAGGGCGTAAAGGAATCTCTCTGCGTCCGCTCTATTGATAATTGACAATTGATGCCTGGGTCTCGACCCGGGCACCACGACCAGTTCCTGAAAGATCTGGACCCTAGGGACAACGAGGATAAAGACGAATCAACGGAGAGTCAAGCTTCTCCAGCCGAACTGACTGTGGACGTCCCAATCAGTGAGGATGATGATTCAAAGATGCTGAAAGTTGGGTCCCAACTGAACGAGCAGACACAGCAGGAGTTGGTCGAATTTCTTCGGGCGAATCTCGATGTCTTCGCCTGGACACACTCTGACATGTGCGGAATCTCGCCGAGCATTGCGAGTCACTCCCTGAATATAGATCCGCGACATGTCCCAGTAAAGCAGAAAAGGCGCGGTATGGGTCCAGAGAGATCTGCCGCCCTTAAGGAGGAAGTTGATAAACTACAATCAAACGGGTTCATTCGAGATGCCTTGTATCCAGAATGGGTATCCAACCCTATACTAGTTCGGAAACCAAACGGGAAGTGGAGAACCTGCGTTGATTACTCTGACCTAAACAAGGCCTGTCCAAAAGATAGCTTCCCACTTCCACGAATCGATCAGCTCGTAGATTCAACGGCCGGACATGAACTACTATCCTTTATGGACGCTTATTCCGGCTACAACCAAATACCCATGCATTTACCTGATCAGGAACATATCAGCTTCGTGACCGATCCAGGACTCTATTGTTACAAAGTCATGCCGTTTGGTCTAAAGAACGCTGGAGCAACATACCAACGCCTAGTCAACCGGATGTTCGCTGATCAGATCGGGAAGACCATGGAGGTTTACGTGGATGACATGCTGGTGAAGTCCCGATTCTCCACAGATCACGTCAGAGATTTGAATTTAATGTTTAGCATCCTCCGGGAGTACGGAATGATGCTCAACCCGCTCAAGTGTCACTTTGGCGTGGCATCCGGAAAATTCCTTGGGTTCATCGTCAACGCTTGAGGAATAGAGGCGAATCCTGAGAAGATCTGGGCTATTAGAAATTTGCAAACCCCTAGAACTATAAAGCAAGTCCAGAGTCTTAACGGAAAGGTCGCAGCATTGAGCAGGTTCATTTCAAAGTCCACCGATAAACGCATTCCTTTCTTCGACCTGATCCGGAAGGGCAAACGGAACTTTGAATGGACCACGGAGTGTGAAGGCGCGTTCCGATCATTAGTTCAACATCTCTCCACACCTCCGATCTTGTCGAAACCGGTCGACCACGAGCAACTATATCTCTACCTGGCAGTATCAGAACATGCGATCAGCGCTGCTCTAGTTCGGGAAAAAGACAAAGTGCAAAACCCGGTCAACTATGTTAGTAAGCGACTAACAGGAGCCGAAAGAAATTATCCGAGACTGGAGAAACTGGCCTATTGCTTGGTCATTGCCTCAAGGAAGCTCCGTCCCTACTTCCAAGCTCATCCGCTTACTGTGTACACCGACCAGCCGTTACGACAGGTCCTCACGCGGCCTGAGACGTCCGGTAGGTTACTCAAGTGGAACATTGAGCTAAGCCAATTTGATATCGCATACGCTCCGCGGAGAGCCATTCAAGGACAAGTCCTGGCAGATTTCATAGCTGAATTCACCGTTCCAGAAGACTTGCCTGAGACCAGTAAATCTCCCGAATACATTTGGAAGCTGTATACTGACGGTGCGCCAAATGACCGATGTTCGGGCGTTGGGGTTGTACTTGAGACTCCCGAGGGCCGATCCATATGTTATGCTTTGAAGTTCGACTTTCGTGCAACTAATAATGAAGCCGAATATGAAGCCCTCCTAACCGGCCTAAAACTTGCCAGAGACTTGAGAATTATCGCTGTGGAAATTTATTGCGATTCACAGTTAGTGGTATGTCAAGTACGAGGAGAATATCAGGCAAGAGACCGAAGACTGGCTGCTTACTTGGCTCGAGTTCAGGAAATACTAAACCAGTTTGATTATTATGCCATCTATTATGTGCCTCGGGAGCACAATCAGAAAGCCGATTCACTGGCAAAGTTAGCTAGCACAGGTGAAGCGCAGCAAATGGGACTTGTCCCTGTTGAAACTTAGGCCTCCCCGAGCATCGATCGGATAGAAATGAACTCTGTGTTTGAAACCGCTCCCAGTAGAGAATCTTGGATGACTCCGTATCGGAATTACATTGAGAATGGGGCGCTGCCTGAACCTAGAAATGAGAAGAGACAAATTCAGCGAAAAGCTTCGCGGTTCGTCATCCAAAACGGAGTAATGTACAGGAGAGGTTATTCCGTTCCTCTCCTCAGGTGTATCGCCCACGAGCAAATCAAACGAGTGTTACATGACGTGCACGAAGGAGAGTGTGGCGATCATACCGGAGGACAAGCTCTCGCTAAGAAGATACTCCGATATGGGTACTACTGGCCGACAGTGAACCGAGATGCGGCAAACTACGCCCGGAAGTGCGATAAATGCCAGATACATGCCCGAATTCCGAGAGCTCCGCCTACTGAAATAACCCAAATGGTCAGTCCCTGGCCATTCGCAATGTGGGGCATCGACATCATCGGCGCTTTACCTTTAGCAAAAGGCGGTGCGAAATACGCCATCGTCGCCGTTGACTACTTCACAAAGTGGGCTGAGGCCGAAGCCCTTGCAACCATTACGATAAAGAAAGTGATAAATTTCGTGGTTCGCAACATCATCTGTCGATTTGGACTCCCGCATACTATCATCACTGATAACGGAGCCCAATTCGAGAGTGCGGAATTCAAGAATTTCTGTCAATGGTTTCATATTCGCAAAAAGTTCTCGGCTGTCGCACACCCCCAAGCGAATGGACAGGTTGAAGCTGTCAATAAAGTTATAAAATCGATCCTGAAGAAACGATTGGAAAAGGCTGGGGGCAAGTGGGTCGACGAACTTCCTATGGCATTATGGGCCTATCGAACGACCCACAAAACCGCGACCGGACACACTCCGTTTTCCCTATCTTATGGCTCAGAGGCTGTTATTCCGGTCGAGACAGAAGTGTTCTCTCATCGCGTGACTTATTATGATCCGAAAACAAACGCTATACTCCTGGCTGAATCTTTGGATCTATTGGATGAAAAACGGGAAGAGGCCGATTTGAGAGCAGCCGCACATCGAAGCCGGGTCGCCCGACTGTATAACACCAAAGTTCGACCTCGAACCTTTGAACTCGGCGACCTCGTGCTCAAGAGAATCTACCCAGTTCCTTCACACATGAAGCCGAACTGGGGAGGACCGTATGTAATTACACGAAAGCTCGGAGATGGTACATTCAAGCTGTCGACTGTTGACGGTCTCGATTTACCAAGGGCTTGGAACAGCGAAAGTCTCCGTCGCTATTACATATGACAGGTTTTATTTATTTCATTCTATTTAGCAATTTGTTTCTGCATTTCGAAATTTGAATTTTGTAATAAGGCAACCGACTTCGCCGCATTTTCTTATTTCAGCAATAAAATGCCACTTCTTCGAGCCAGAGCTGTGATTCATTAAGTACGATATACAACATCACGATGCACGAAGAGCTAAATCCCATCATGCAATGGGACTTATTCAAATGGAGAGTGGCTGTGATACGAACGGCCACTCACTAGGTGAAACCCGAGCTCGGGGACAAGCCATGACACCGATATTGATAGGGTTGACACACGACAATCCTGCAATTAACTCCGTGTTCCCAGAGTGCGAAGCGGAGTATAAACATTCGACTCCGTGTTCCCAGAGCGCGAAACGGAGTATAAACATCCGACTCTGTATTCCCAGAGTGCGAAGCGGAGTATAAACATCCAACTCCGTGTTCCCAGAGCACGAAATGGAGTATAAACATCCGACTCCGTATTCCCAGAGTGCGAAGCGGAGTATAAACATCCAACTCCGTGTTCCCAGAGCGTGAAACGGAGTATAAACATCCGACTCCGTATTCCCAAAGTGCGAAGCGGAGTATAAACATCCAACTCCGTGTTCCCAGAGTGCGAAGCGGAGTATAAACATCCAACTCCGTGCTCCCAGAGTGCGAAGCGGAGTATAAACATCCAACTCCGCATTCCCAGAATGCGAAGCGGAGTATAAACATTCAACTCTGTATTCGCAGAGTGCGAGACGGAGTATAAACATTCAACTCCGTGCTCCCAGAGTGCGAGACGAAGTATAAACGACCAACTCCGTGTTCCCAGAGCGCGAGACGGAGTACGAACATCAGTCAACTCCGTGTTCCCAGAATGTGAACAACC
The DNA here is from genome assembly GCA_030737815.1 of Allium fistulosum. Taxonomy (NCBI): domain Eukaryota; kingdom Viridiplantae; phylum Streptophyta; class Magnoliopsida; order Asparagales; family Amaryllidaceae; genus Allium; species Allium fistulosum. The sequence goes on along the minus strand of CM060908.1, from coordinate 155,843,307 downwards.
GCTTACGAGATGACTTATATCCCCGGAGTGAGGATGAAACAATTCATAAGAGAACAAGTGTAGTTCAACTACTCGGTCCGCGCTTGATGCAATCGCAAGCTGATCATCACAACTTAACCCTGGAACTGGGGGCAGAGGCAAATGTTAGTCATTACCCGAAACTACGCGATGCTCAGCTCCGATGCGATCCCCTATCACAACTCAAGTCCGAGATTTCCATACTTAACAAGTAAAATGAGCTATTCTTGAAACAATAAGATAATGCAAGTACACTGGACCAAAGTCCGAACACTGCAATATTCAAGCATAGAAAGGAACATGAGCTGAAACTACAAAACAAAATTTTATTTCAACTAACTCAAAAACAATGGTTCATACATGAGTTTTTTCCAAAATATTCCTACTAGCAGGGGCCGAACCCGCATCTAATCATGGCCTACAAAAGGGAAAAACAGAGAAAATAACAAAAGTCCCTAACTGCCTATGAAAGGAATGTCTAATCCTTCTGCTTCCTCAACTTCTTCTTCCTCGAGGAGCTACTGGAACCACCAGTACCCTTTTGCTTGGAACCTTTCTCCTTAGGTAGGCTCCCCTCGGGTGAAGGCATAATGTCGACGTCCTCATCCGAACTGGACTCTATGGGAATGCTTCCCGCGGGAGGAGTTGGAGGAATAGAATCCACGGCCGGAGGAGGGGCAGATACACTAGTATCAATAAGCGTGCCCCCAGGAGACACAATCATAAGAGGAGTAGGGCACCGTCCCGCTGCTCCGCCATCTACATCGCCGCCGTGCGCCGCGGCCGCCATCTCGGCATTAATCTCGGCCAACATCGCCGCTTCCCGTTGTGCTCTGGCTTCGCTATGGGTTGTGATAGTCTGAGTAGAAGTGTTAGAAGTAGACGAGAATCCACCCAGGCCAAACGGTAGGTCCGCAAAAGGATCACTCTGACGGCCGAGGAGCTCGTTTATCATCTGTTCACCGAAAGAAAGTGAGCTCCCCTGCGTTACTCCGACTGGTGCCATTGCTGCGACGGAAGTCGCCTCAGAAATGATGGCTTCTGGCGCTTGGCATGATTCTTGGGCGGTAAGAGGCGCAGCTGGTGCAGACTCGGTCACTGGTCACAGAAAAAGAACATGTCGTTAATACACACTTCAACACAGACCCTTCAGCCCAAATATAAAAGAAGTCAGTGCAGAGTACCTTCCTCGGTGTGGTCCAGGGTCGTCTGAACAACTTCGGAAGGATGCTCCTTAACAGGAGATAGATGTGGTCGGTCTGGATCATATGCCGGGATGTGCTGCGAGTCGATCATCGGAGTTGGCTCAGATTGAGATGACACGACTATCTCAGAACTCATAACATGATGCTCTGCACCAGAACTTTCTCCGACTTCCTGAGTCTGGGCACCAAGCCTCTCCTTATCGTGGGAAATCATGGAGTCATGGAGAACCATCTTTTCGTCATCATTAAGGATGCGGTTCTCCAGCTCGAATTCATCAAGGGCTTCATCAGGTTGCCCAGACTTCTCCTCATCAACCAGCAAGTTCCAAGCGTTGTAGAGATGCGTGGGGTAATCATCGAGCCATGTCAAATCTCGGTGCCTTAACACATTGGCGTTATAAGTGACGAGTAGCTCTTCCACCTCGGCCTCAATCCTGGCCTCCGCCTGCCGCACCTTCTCGTCAACCCCAGCCTTAGCTTCGTGAGCTTGTTGCATAGCCGCTTCTTTCTCCTTTCGGAGCGTCACTACCTGATCACAGGCCTCCTGCGCAGAGACATTAGCTGCGTCTTTTTCCTTCGCCATCTCGGAAAACTTTGATTTTTGCTCATTAAGCTCCTTGAGAGCATCATCCCTCTCGGCGGTGATGGTGGTGTTCCTATGACCCATGTCCTCGATGGCGGTATAATGCTCTTGCTTCATCCTGGTCATGGCAGCGTTTACTTCATCAACCTTCTTTAGAGCCTCCATTTCAGATTTACGGGAAGACTCAGCCTCCGAGTTGAGTGCTTTTATGATTCGGTCGTTGTGACCCAACTCCTTCTCGAGCTTCTCAATAGTGATGCCCCGATCGAATGCCACTTTGGACGCCTTCCTCGCGGCCCGTCCCCATTCCCTGTACTGGAAAAAGATGTCCGCAACATAATCATGGATAGTGGTTTCAGCGGTTGGCGGAATTCTCTTTAAGTGCGGAGGGAAGACATAACCATCAAAACAGATGTCGGGAAATTCCTTCCTCATCTGTGCCAATTTAAGCGCTCCTTCACTAGACGCTTCAGTCGGGACCGGTATAGTAGCCGAGGAGGTGGCTATTTCAGTCCTGCGCGGAGGATCGGACCTCGAAGCTTGAGAAGGTGGCCTAGGCCGTGAAGTTTCAGGAGTCGGAATCCCTCTCACCCTCTCTCCTGCGTGACTCATGATAACGGCGCTTGTTGCGCAAACTACCAAGCACAGAACCTTGCCCAAACATCGTACCTGAAAAGAAAACCACGAAGAATCAGTAACCGTTTGCAATATGTTGTTTACGGTTAGGAAAATGTGTTGTGCCGTGAAGAGTGTGTGAATATGTAACCCCCCGGACCAACCAGAAGTGTCAATCGCACTGGCAGGAAGAGACTCGCTGACATCGACGATATGTCACGGTCCACCCGATTCAACGTCGTGTTGCTCAGGCTCGATGTCCGGGATTGGAGGGTCAGCAGGCCCTTCGAATTGATTTTCAGCTTGCAGGGAGGGTGCTTCCATAATTCTAACTCCTGGCAAAGGACGGTGTAAAACCACAGACTTCCGTCTCCCGGACTTAGGCTGTTTTGAGGCCACTGCTTTGCCTTTCCTCTTGGCATCGGAATCCGGGGTTGCATTAGTGGGTCCGACCAACGGTTCCTCGTCGGTATGAGTCCTTTCAGAGTCGGGTTCTTCAATTATCACAACCCTGGTTTTCTTCCGCTTGACCTTTTCTCTGGAGACGGTCTTTAATGCACCATCGAGCCTTATTCTCTGCCTCCGCCCGATCAACCCAAGAACTCTAAGGTTCTGGTCCGTCAGTAGCAACTCGATATTCCTTTCTTCGCTAGGGACTTCTTGAAGGACACGAACTATCTCTTTATAGTAGCCGCCTTCAGGTCGCTGGATTATCGCTGAAAGAAAGAGAATAGAAGATATGAGTTCGGTTTCATTCAAAAAATTGCCCCGTCAATTACTTGGGAAAAAGACAATGCTTACGTCTAAACAGCCATCTTCTGGCAAACCCCGGTGGACATCGGACATAAAACCACTCTGACTTGAAGTAGCTCAGCCTAGTCCACGACCCCGTGACAACTTGGCAGTTTCTCATAGACTCCAAGAATGTAAAAGACGGACTGTCAGTTCGACTTTTGAAGTTGAAGAGGTATCTTATCTCGGTCGGGCGGGGAGGTCGGTAAAGGTATTCCATAAATGCGATGAACAAGCCATTGAGTGAAGCATATCCGTTTGGATGCAGTTGAAACGGAGCGATATCCAAGTAAGCCAACACTTCTCTTATGTAATCATTGAACGGAGGGAGTGTACCGGCCGCACATGCATGTCGATTAAAGGCAGTATACCCCTCCGGAGGATTGTGTGGTCTGTCGTCCGGTCCAGGCAACATCACGTCGTCCAACGATAAGCCATGCCTCAAACATATTCTCCCTAGCATATCTTCAGAGATGTTGGACGGGACAGAGTCAGGTGGACTATTAATGAAGGACGCATCAGGCAACTCATCCGGAGCTGGACTAATAGCTTCGGCCTCGATGTCCGGAATCTCAAGTCTGGGAGGGATAAGGTTCTGAGTTTCTTACTGCTGCGAACTTGACGGTTCCATAACTAGCTAACTCACGAGAAACCATCATTAGATGATAAAAAGCCCGTGCATTCCCCAGTGTAAAGTGCATGAATGTGTTGTGCAATGCAGGTGTTGTGCATAACTTGAACAGATAAATTTCAACGAGATGAGCTTAAGTGTATGAACAACAAAACTCTGAGAGTCAGACTGGGCATGACCGTCATCGCTGACCATCACAACCGTGCCGTCCAGATACTAACGATCGGTTCAAAATTAAGGAGATCGTCATGCTTTTTCTGTTAAATAGAAGTTCCATCAACGAGCTTCGAAAGTCAGTCAAATATGCAGTTCTGTGATCAAGTTCAATTATGCAAGGCAGAAGCTCGTCGGAATCAAGTGTTCAAATATTCAGAAATTCTCTAAGTTCGTCAAGATTTAGTTCGTGAATCGATCGCTGCACTTTGTTTTCGTATCAGTTCAGGGGGATCACGCCGTTCAGCCTGGCCACGTTCGAATCGATGCATTCGTATCGATCGTCTTGGGATAGGAATGTTTCGTATCGATCGGGCTGGAGGGAGAGTGCTTCGTACCGATCAAGTTCAGGCTGATGCGTTCGTATCGATCAGGCTGAGGTGAGGATGCTTCGTAGCGATCGAATTCGAATCGATACATGTCGTATCGATCGAAGGCGAGCCAATTCGCGTCGATTAGGTCTGCCAAATTCGCATCGATCTGAAAACAATGGCTTCGCGTCTATCGCCGCTTTCGTCTCCACATCGATGCGAACGTGTGCAGTCCATATCGATTTGAACACTCCCGATCCAGGCCGATACGAAATGTGGTAACATTGATTTCATTTGTGGCTCCTTCTTCCCCAAAAGGATCTCAACTCCATGGCCATGCTCTATCCCCCAATCTCGTTTTTTCTCGTCCAGATCTCAGATTCATCACAACTGGCCGTGGAAGCAAGAAGAACGATTGAGATCTCGAGTTTCGTCATTATTTATGCGATTCTATCCATTAATTACCTGATTTTTGCGATTACACATAGAGGATCGAAGGTTTGGTTCGATTCGAAAGCTCGTAGTTGTATCTCTCAGTCTATCGATACGAAGGTAGAAAAAAAGAACAGGGAGTGACAGTAAAAAGTAGAAAGGTAAAAAAGTGAGAATGGGCTAAGTCCCAGGTATTTATATGAAGGGTAAAGGAAGATTGGGCCGTTTCGTCTCCCAGTCATTTTGACCGGTCACAACCAGTCCAGCGAATGCCGATTTCGAATCTAAGGGACGATGCGAATACCAGTTTCGAATCCTAGGGACTCTGCCTCCTTCGAAGCCAAATCGACAACAGGATCCATCGATACTCACGCTCGTTTCGAGTCCACCAGACTTCATCGGTTCGTAGCGCATAGGAAAGCCACTTGAATACGATGGATCGGTGCAAACGCTCTCTTCGAATCCATCAAGCTGTACATTCATCGAGGCGAAATGTTCACCAGACACCATCGTTTCGAAACATCCAAATTATGAGCCATCGATTCACGACAAAGCAGGTCTGTCGATACGAACGCGATTTTCGTATCTATCAGAATCCATCGATACGAGTAATTATTCGTATCGATCAGTTCGGCATGCATCGATGCGTAAAAGTACTTTCCGACTTCCTGCATCGATTCATGAGGGAATCGATACAAGAGGATAATCAGGAGAGACCACGAATTGCTATTTCATCTCAAATCTCAGATCGATTCAAGAAGGGACCGGTGCAACATTCAATATCCGGCTAAACGGACAACGATCCACGAACTTGTGGTTTTACAAAGCAAATCATGTTTTCACAAGACATGCTTTGGGGGGCAAATGTTATCCTACCTTTTGGCAAGGCCAGGACACCAAGGAGTTGATTGGATTCCAAATATCGCTTGTCATGGATGTCGCTGAATTTTGTCCGAGTCCGGATCAAGCTACAATTGATAGGACATGACTGGGAAAGCGAAGGAAGCCAACGTCCCAAGTTTCAAGTCAATCCGAGTTCATATGCTCAAGATGTGATGGATACAAGTTGGAGGGAAAAGCATGTTTTCGTATCCATCAGGAGTGTCCATTTCGTATCCATCATGGGACGTCGTTTCGTATCGATGGAATTGGCCACGTTTCGTATCCATCAATTTCGTATCGATTGGATTCGTGTCCATCGACAAATGAAAGCAACTCGTAGCCGAGTATCTTATTTGTATCTATCGAGAAGCCTTATTTCGTATCCATCCGACCCATGTCCATCAACCACTTTACATCGGCAAGGCCCCGAAACTTCGTAACAACCAGGTTGGAAATGTTCGAACCCATCAAGCTCGCATCGATCAGATTCGTGTCCATCGATAGCTGACGCGAATCGCAACCATCAGTCATTGTCTACTTCGTATCCATCGGACCGGTGCTCTTCGTATCCATCAGAGGATCTCACTTCGAATCCATGCCCAGTGACTTATTCGTACCCAACAAGTCAACCAACTAGGATGACGTGTGATCCATCGAAACAATCAAGGCGAGATACATGGAGTCGAAGCAGTCAAAGCGGAGCGAAAACCGGATCGAGGCGAAGCGCGCGCACCACGTCATCCCAAGAGCACGCGCGGCCATCGACACGAAGGTACCGAGTCGAAGTCATGGAGACGAACCAGACAGCCTTCGAGAAATCTCAGTTCGTATCGAATATATCTTCCAATCTACTGACCAAAATCCAATGAAATTTTAAGGGAAGTTTGCATGCACGCTAAAGCAGGTCTCCACCAAATTTCGGCTCATTTGGACATCATCTTGATCGATACGAAATGGATTCGTATCGATCGTAGATCGAGGCAAAATTCTCTGGAAATGGTTGAATGGGTCCCCTCACGTGTCAGACCAAGTCTCCCGGAGTTTGAGCGAAATCTAAGCCTCCTACGCCTATAAATAGAGCCCCAGGATCAACAGAAAAAGGATCCTTTTTCTCGGAAGCGTCCAGACTCTACCGGATTGAGATTTGCATCCTACTTTTGCTGTCAATTTCGAATTCTAATCTGTAATCCACTGTTCATTGCTGTAACCGCTTGTAATCATTGAAAGAGAATCAATAAAATCATCAAAACTTCATAGTGGACGTAGGCTATACGCCGAACCACTCTAAATTGCTTGTCTGTGCATTTTACATTTCTGCTTGTTGGAGTTTTTGTTAGATAACCTCTGTTTTACATTTATAATCTTCACTTTATCTCTTCAAACAACTCCCGAAGAGTGTTGTGCCCATTTTTGGTACAAACAGACATCTTAATATCCAATTTATTCGTGGAATGGAATCCACTTCGAGTCCGTTAAAGGGATGGAACCCTAAGTAGGATGGAACCTACGAAAATCTAGTGGGACATTGTTTTGTATCCACTAATTTTAATTCAAATGATTTTACAAAATTATCTTGTTTTCAAAATGATTTCAAAACTTTCCTTTTAAAAGATTCAAAACTCTCTATCCTGATTTTAAATAATTTTAGCCTCAAAACATCTTTAATTTCAAAGTTAAATTACTCCTGATTTTAAATATCTTTTCAAATAATATATTTAATTTTTAATATTTATATTTAGATTTAAATATAAAATTATAGTTAAATTATGTATATATTGTGCTTTATATTTACTTATGAATTTCAACTATATTCAAGTATATTTATAAAGTTTTAAATAGTTTTTAAATAAGATAAATATTATTTTTATAGAAATTCAAAATATCAACTTTGGCTGAGGGATGTGGACATGCCCCTAGGCACTATGTCGACATAGTGACAGTTGAAGTTCAAAATTCAAATTTGTAACGACCCGTAAATTTTAACTGTTTTAATAACGTAATTAGTTGAAATTTTGTGAAAATTTAAATGATAAAATTTTAAAATAAAAATTTGATATTTGGAATACGTCTATTTAAACATAACAACTGGTAAATTTTCATCCGATAATATTGAAGTTTATTTTCTTGTGAAATTCTATTTCAATTTAAGTCAGTTAATTATTGATGAAAATAAAATGTTTTCGAAACTTGAATATTTTTCTATAGAAAATTTCTAAATCCTCTTCTGAGTAAGTCGTCATCTTTCGTTTTTCCAGATTTGGACTTTTATTGCTCCGTTTATCTTAATTCTGGTAGAATAGCAGCATTTCTAGTACCGATTATCGACTTTTGATCGGATGATCGTACCACTAATATATGTATACCGTTTTGATCGTCTCGTCGCGCTGATCACCATGGTATATTCATTTCTGTGTTTTGAAGTCCGGTACACAGCGGAGTCCACGGAACCGGTAACCATAGCGGTACCGGATCCGTGACCATTTGATTTCCTCTGCGGTTCAAAAATTTAAAAGCACATCAATTTATTGGCTTTAATTTCTCAGCTGAATCGAGGCACTAGCGTTACTATTGCTTTTATTTATATTAGATCTAGCTTTTCATTTGCTATAACTGTTCATTTCTTCCTCTGTACATTCCTCTTCTTTCAAAACCACGCCTCATTCTCCCAAGGCACGCAACCCATACATGCAGGCTCCAAGCACCCATGCCGGTCCTTCCACCTTCGCCAGACCCGCCTTCTCCGGCTCTCACTTCTAACCACAGCGAGCCTCCACTTCCTGGACCTACCCGGCCTTCCCGCTTCCTCAAGCCAAAACTCCACCACAACCAGGCACCCTCCTCCCCTTGCACCCGTGCACCGCTGCCTCGGCCAAACACAGCGTCTTCAACAGTAGCAACCCAGACTCGACCTTCCCCCTCCACTCCTAGCGTGGAGCAGCCTCCCCACCAAACGCCGGTCGACGGCGCCGTTTCAACCTCTCCTCCTTTTCCCCCTCTATCACTGGCCGTGATCTCCCCTAGCCGAACACTTCACCGTGGCCACCTTCCATCAGCCTTGAGTTAAATTGAATCGATTTGTGAGACTTGAGGAAATTGTAAATGTTTTACCTTATAAATTATTTAATCTATATATACTATTTTGGAAATAGATATATTTGAAATGAAAATGATATTTGATTTTGAAGTATAACTAAATTTGAAATGACCACGGTGTTGTAGTGTATATTTCCACCTTGTAGATTATTCCGCAGATCCTTAGAGGATGGTTATCCCAAACATCCTTTAAGTTACTCGTATTTCAATTGATATTTCACTTGAGTTGGATTTATTTATATAAGAATGTTAATCCTGACTCGAGTGTTTTGTGTTTTGCTTTACGCTCGGGTCAGACCGAGTGATACAGCATCTAAGACTTACCTTTGGAGTTTGGAGCTTCCTTTGGAGATCCAACTATCGCCTCAGCTTTCAGCTCTTCTAGTTGATTCGTTCAGAGAAGTCATCTGTTGTATTGGAGACTTCACTACATTTGATATATTCTGTTGTATTTTATTTCTAACTCTGATGTTTATATAGTAGCTTCATGAACTACTATTTTATCTATTCCGCTGCGTATTATTGCATTACTCTGTGTCTGTGATTCTGTGATTGATTTATTTACTGCATATGCTGAGTTTTGCCAAATTTAAAATAAAAATCTGATATTTTGAATTATTCAAGTCAGACATGTGTGGATTATTGTCGATTTGAATGGTCCAAAATAGCGGGATGTTACAGTTGGTATCAGAGCTTTGGCTCTAGGCAAAACATAGCATATATAGTAAATTTATTTATAGAATCACTTTCGTTCGAGTTTGAATCTCTTCCTTTTGACTTAATTTCCTCTGAACTTTATAACGTTCCTTGCGGTTCCAAAATTTCATTCTTGTCTCTACCTAATTGTATTCTTTTGATTCTGGAGTATCCCATATCCCCACTTCGAGTGATCTCTATAAGAATAGGATCCCACCAATCTTTGAATGATTTGTGAAGGGGTGAAACTCCTTTACAATTGGCATTGATTCACCGGAGATTTATATATCCCTCGGTTTTGATGTTGCCATCTCTTGTTATGCCGAATTCTATTTCTGGCGATCGAATGTCGATTGCCTTAGATTTCCGCATCGATTATATTCTTGAAGTCACGGTTGACCCTAGGGTCATCCGCGATTTATATATGTATATTCATCTTCTATTTTGAAATTTAATTATCTCATCTTCGTTCGAGCTTATCTTCGAATCGGAATCCTAATTGATTAGAGTCCCTCTAATTTGAATTTCTATCTTTGTTTTGACATCCATTCTTGAATCGTCCTTTTTGAAAAATCGGGTTTATTCGTATTTTCGAAATTGTTTTATATATCGAAATTTTTATAAGTATGATTATATTCTATATATAAAAGTGGAAATGTTTTCGATAAGGATTATATATACCTTTTAAAAATAAGAATTTGAATTTTTGAAAGGATTTGAAATTTTGAAGTTATATAAGGAATTGTTTTATATAAAAAAATGATTTATAACTAAAGGATTTTAAATTTGAAAGTCGAGAATTGAACTCCGGTACTTTGAAATTGGTTTTAAGATTTTGGAATATATAATAATAGTATGATTTAAAAGTATTTTCCGAATAAGAAATGTTTCCAATGATTTTAATGAGTTTCGAATGATTTCGAAGAAATTCCAAAAGAAGTTTGAGATAATAGAAGTCTAAAACTCACTTATGTCGCTGGAAAATAATTTCGGTGATGAGTGCACGCATCATCGACATTGATTTTCGAGTTTCAGAGTGAGGGAGAGGCCACTCTAGTAGTATTGCTACGCGAGTGATTTTGCGAAACCAATTTTGATTTAAAAATTTTGAAGTATGATTTGATATTCGAAAGATATATGTATATGTATTTGAAATGACTTGAAGTAAGCCGGTGTTCAGTCTTCGAACTTTGGATTTGATATAACCCTATCTATTAAAATTGATTTGCTGATTTGTTGCTGATTTCCAACTCTTGAATTTGGAAATGATTTCTTCGACTATTTTGAAGTTCGAGTACTTCCGAATCAAGGTTAACTTTTCAAAGCTGAGAAATTTTGAAAAAGTATTTTGATAAAGTATATAAGTTTGTTTTGGAAGTTTAAATATGAAGTAATATGATTTAAATAAGTTGAAACTATTTGGTTAAGTAAATGAATAATGAAATTTTAAAATTTTCTAATATGAAATTTAGATTTGAAATGTTTTGAAAAGAATTTGGTCTTCAATATATTTTGAATAAAATTTAGTTAAATGTTTTAATTTCATAACGTCTTTATGAAACTATATATTTAACAAGTTGGATTAAATATAATTTGTACGTATGCTGTTTTATTCGCAAAATTAATTTGATCCAAGTTTGAGTACACAAGTTCGAGGGAAATTACACCATTTCGTGTTAGGATTTTTCATCCGATTCTTGATGGCGAATATTTGATATGGATTTTGGGTTTGATTCTAGAATTCTCTATCGTAGTATATGGCTATGCAAGGAGACTTTTGACTTCTAGTCGAGAAACCATATCGAAGTCCGCATTAGGGAAGTCGAATGGACAATACTAGTTCGAAAGCGAACTTGTGTGATAGAGCGAGCGATCAAATGTGATTCTGCGAAATGATGACGTATGTACATCTTATATTCTAATATCATTGATATGTTAGACGCTGAAATTGAAAGCTGTCATGTTAGAATATCTTTGCTTACTAAAAGAAAATTTCAAATTTAAAAGATATATAACCCATAAAAGCAAAGATATTCAATCCCATATGGCTCTTCATACAGCGAAATTTATTTTTGAAACGTTTGATCCTTATATAAGATAGACCTTACATAAGTATAAGATGATTTTGAAAACATTTGATTTTGGTAATGAATTGGTTGACTTAAATTATTGATTTGGAAATTTGGATTTATTTTCTAAATCTATTATTTTGGAAACTTTGAAACTAAAGATAATTAATAATTTGGTGAAATTGTATATGATTTTGAAATGGAACTGATATTGAAATAAATTGAAATTTGAGAACCTTATGTTACTAAACACTTGATTTGGGAGTTGTCGAACTTATGTAAAATTGATTTGTATGAGTATGAAATTGATTCGAAAACTATAGATTTGAAAAGGTACTCAATTTAAAGGTGAAATCTTATATAATTGAAGTCTATATAAGTATGATTTGATATACTATTGATTTTGGAAAGTATTTGATTTGGAAATTTAATCTTATATATAATGGATTTTATATAAGTACGATATTTGAAAGTGATTTGAAAAGGTACTATATGATATATATTTTCGAAGTAAAGATATGGAAAGTGCCTTCTGCTTGATATCCGATTTGTGGCCACATCTTGGATTCATTCTATCGATATTATTCTCTCTGATTTTGGTTTTCCGGATATGATACTCGAGTGTCCTTCGAATTCCATGGCGTTACCCATGGTCTTACGAACTTGACTGCATAGCGTAATTCGTAAGGCAGTGATTGCTTAAAAGGTACGGATGTTTCCTGGGGGATCCAGGCGTAACCATTGTGTATCTGCGATCTATGGTCGTGTTAGTGGCGTAATCCGCAAGGCAGAGATTGCTTAAGGGGTATGGATGTTTCCTGGGGGATCCAGGCGTAACCATTTTTATGTATCCTGCGGTCCACCGTTTTGTTGCATGGCGAAATTCGCAAGGCAGTGAATGCTTAAAAGGTACGGATGTTTCCTGGGGGACCCAGGCGTAACCATTGTGTATCTGCGATCCATGATTTGATTCGTTTTTGTTTGGATTGTACTTTCCATATCTGTTTTAAAGTTTTTCCAGTATTTTCACTGGGTGTTGAAACAAGTCTACTAAGTACTTGGAGAATTCTAGCTTTGCGCCTGATCAACGCACTGCCAGAGTCTATAGGAACAAGGATAAACTTGTTGAAACATCGAGTTATAAAAGTATTTTCGAAATGAAATTTGTTTCGTTATAAAAAAAAATTTCATTATAAAAGTATTTCCAACAAAGAAATTTTGTATTAATAATTCGAAATTGAAATTCTTATGGTTTGAATTAATTATCCATGCCCGATACTATTCTTTTGAATCTACCTTATCTGCTCAGCTTTATTTATTCACCTATATTCTGCTTTTCCAAATCCTCCTTCTTTTCCCTGTTGACTATATCCTTTAAAATATTGTTTATTTATATACTACATGGTTTAATAAAAAAAAAATTAGTGTTATAAATATTTTAGAAGTTATGAATTTAATAAGACATATTTAAAGTAAATGATTATTGATTTATTAATGATATTTGAAAAGTATTTTTAGATAGAATTAATAAATTTATGAATTATGGATTTAATGTTTTCAAATAACTTCTTTGTAAATATAAGCAATAATGTAAATAATTGTTTTCAAATGGTTTTCATATATTTATAAAGGTGTCATTTAAACATATAAATAGTATTTATAAAGGGAAGCAAGAAATTTTACAAATGGATTTTTTTGAAAGGTTTTAAAGTATATAAGATAATTGAATTGCAAATGAAGTTTTAAATGAATATTTCAAGTAAAATTTATATAGTTTTAAATTAATTGTTTATCCTTGTCTTTTAATCTACTTTTTCTTTCTGGTTGTTTCTATTCTTCTACCCCCTTTCTTTTCGAGGACGAAAAGTTTTGAGTGGGGGAGAGTGTAACGACCCGTAAATTTTAACTGTTTTAATAACGTAATTAGTTGAAATTTTGTGAAAATTTAAATGATAAAATTTTAAAATAAAAATTTGATATTTGGAATACGTCTATTTAAACATAACAACTGGTAAATTTTCATCCGATAATATTGAAGTTTATTTTCTTGTGAAATTCTATTTCAATTTAAGTCAGTTAATTATTGATGAAAATAAAATGTTTTCGAAACTTGAATATTTTTCTATAGAAAATTTCTAAATCCTCTTCTGAGTAAGTCGTCATCTTTCGTTTTTCCAGATTTGGACTTTTATTGCTCCGTTTATCTTAATTCTGGTAGAATAGCAGCATTTCTGGTACCGATTATCGACTTTTGATCGGATGATCGTACCACTAATATATGTATACCGTTTTGATCGTCTCGTCGCGCTGATCACCATGGTATATTCATTTCTGTGTTTTGAAGTCCGGTACACAGCGGAGTCCACGGAACCGGTAACCGTAGCGGTACCGGATCCGTGACCATTTGATTTCCTCTGCGGTTCAAAAATTTAAAAGCACATCAATTTATTGGCTTTAATTTCTCAGCTGAATCGAGGCACTAGCGTTACTATTGCTTTTATTTATATTAGATCTAGCTTTTCATTTGCTATAACTGTTCATTTCTTCCTCTGTACATTCCTCTTCTTTCAAAACCACGCCTCATTCTCCCAAGGCACGCAACCCATACATGCAGGCTCCAAGCACCCATGCCGGTCCTTCCACCTTCGCCAGACCCGCCTTCTCCGGCTCTCACTTCTAACCACAGCGAGCCTCCACTTCCTGAACCTACCCGGCCTTCCCGCTTCCTCAAGCCAAAACTCCACCACAACCAGGCACCCTCCTCCCCTTGCACCCGTGCACCGCTGCCTCGGCCAAACACAGCGTCTTCAACAGTAGCAACCCAGACTCGACCTTCCCCCTCCACTCCTAGCGTGGAGCAGCCTCCCCACCAAACTCCGGTCGACGGCGCCGTTTCAACCTCGCCTCCTTTTCCCCTCTATCACTGGCCGTGATCTCCCCTAGCCGAACACTTCACCGTGGCCACCTTCCATCAGCCTTGATGCCTTGCTCCGGTCACTTTCCTCCCTCCGAACCATTAGCCTCCATTTCCCATCATCGTGAAGCCTCCTCATCCAGCCTTATTGCGCCTTCCTCTGTTTCTTCTTCTTTGCTTTGAAAAAAGGTACATACATATTCATAAGGTGATGTACATCAAGCCTTTTGGATCTGCATCTTTTATATGCTATGTATGTAACTATGTTTGTTTATTTATTAATATAGGTAAGTTATGTACTGTTGTTTACTCTATATAATTGCTGAAAGGAAATTCATTTGCACACTTATGTATCAAATCACAGCCGAGCCAGTCTATATTGATTCATATGTATGTGTTGTTTGTCTTAATAGGTTTATATATAGGTGCTGTGTACATAGGTATATTATTGAATGAGTCTGGTTTGCATTTATATATTATATATTAATACAGTAGTTTATATCTAAGTATATAGTCTTGAGTGTTGATAGTATCAAAGTTTGTACTCTATTGTATATAGGTATGTAAATTGATATAAGTGCTGCACACGTTATAGTATCTATCTAGTAATATTGATTTGCAAGTTTATTAGGTGAATATATATATTATACTTATGTTTCCAAAGTTTGTATAAAGTTAGTCCACTGTATATATATTTTATAATGTTAGTATGCGTGAGTCCATTATATTTTAAGTATATAATATAAGTTGTTCTAGTTAATAAAACAATATGTTAGTAAGTATATATATAGTTTAGCAAATACAGGCTGGTATAGGTTGTTGGTTGTACATGTAGGAAAGGATACATTTATATATTACTTTATTTTGAAAATATGAACATGTTACAACTATTGTTGGTATTTTAACTATTTCATTATATATATATATATATAGTTTTATTTATTCGAGTATACGGTTGTTAATATTTTGAGATATGTTAAATTTCTATATATATAAATCTTGGTCTACATACGGCATTTGCATGGTCTGCATTTTTAATCTTATTATTGATTTTTTTTTACTTTGATTTAGAAAATATGCGGCCTTAAATGATCATATATTTTATTTTATTTTTGTTTTAGTGTTTTAAATTAAATTTTGATTTGAAATTTATAACATATATTTTGTTTCGATTATATCAAGACAATTCTGATTCGTTTCCATCAATCTCTATCTTTCAGCTTTGCCGTCAAATCCACTTTCAGCTTATTTCGCTTTGAGACTTTGTTTGGATTTGTTTGATTGTCTAGATCATGACCCAATCCATAGCTCAATTCTGGTCAAATCTATCTAGCCTCGAAAGGTGAGAAATCACTCACGATTTAACATTCTTCTATTTATTAAATTTGATTTCAATTGAAACGAAAATTTAAATATGCTGCTGTAGTTATTTAAATTGTTATATATGCTACTATTTGTAACTGTTCACTTGTGAGATATGACACCATATCCTGTTGTTTATATTTTATTGTCATTTATGATATATGCCTGTTGTTGTATTTTATATTATCTGTCATCACTCTGCAAGTTCCCTGTTAGTATAGAATTCACTATGGGTTGAAATGATACATACCCGAACGGACTTTAGAATAGGAGAAATTCGTTATGGGTTGAAATGATAAACCCAAGCGATTTCCATTTGAATTGAAATTGGGATTACGGGTTGAAATGATATCTACCCGTATATATTTAAATGTCGGATTGAAATGATAAATATCCGTATCACTTAACCATATGATAGATATACATATACAAACACCGTTGGTCCATATATATAAATATTTTGAAAATGAATTCTATGGTTTTGGAAAGAAATATATGGTTTTAAAATGTTGAGCCTTAAATTATTATATATAAATGGGAATGATTGATTAAATACATATAATATGGTTGAGTATTTAAATTTATGTTTCAAAATAGATTTCAGTAAAAAAAAATTTTGAATAAGTTAAGGTTGGGAAGATAATTTGAATTTAGTAAAGAATTTTATTTAATTAAACCAATTTAAAGCTTATTGGAATTGGGAGTTAAGATATGATTTATAACTTGAGTTTGATTTAAATAATTTAATGAATATTTCTTGTTTAAATAAATTTAAGGAAAAAAAATGAAATTTAAGGCTAGTTAAATGATATTGAATTTATTAAGTGAATATTCCCTGATTAAATAATAATAAAGTTAAATCAAGAGCTTTATGAAACTGTAAAATTTAACTTTGGAAATGTTGAATATTAAAGCTTTGAAATATATTAAAAATTTAAATGGTATATTTAGAATTGAATTGAATTAATGAATTGAGCTTTGAATAAATTTGAATTTGAAATTTGAGTTAAATTGAATCGATTTGTGAGACTTGAGGAAATTGTAAATGTTTTACCTTATAAATTATTTAATCTATATATACTATTTTGGAAATAGATATATTTGAAATGAAAATGATATTTGATTTTGAAGTATAACTAAATTTGAAATGACTACGGTGTTGTAGTGTATATTTCCACCTTGTAGATTATTCCGCAGATCCTTAGAGGATGGTTATCCCAAACATCCTTTAAGTTACTCGTATTTCAATTGATATTTCACTTGAGTTGGATTTATTTATATAAGAATGTTAATCCTGACTCGAGTGTTTTGTGTTTTGCTTTACGCTCGGGTCAGACCGAGTGATACAGCATCTAAGACTTACCTTTGGAGTTTGGAGCTTCCTTTGGAGATCCAACTATCGCCTCAGCTTTCAGCTCTTCTAGTTGATTCGTTCAGAGAAGTCATCTGTTGTATTGGAGACTTCACTACATTTGAGATATTCTGTTGTATTTTATTTCTAACTCTGATGTTTATATAGTAGCTTCATGAACTACTATTTTATCTATTCCGCTGCGTATTATTGCATTACTCTGTGTCTGTGATTCTATGATTGATTTATTTACTGCATATGCTGAGTTTTGCCAAATTTAAATTAACAATCTGATATTTTGAATTATTCAAGTCAGACATGTGTGGATTATTGTCGATTTGAATGGTCCAAAATAGCGGGATGTTACAAAATTTCAAAAGAAGTGTCTATTCGCCATAACTCTTCATGAATGGTCATGGCTGTTGATCTTCTATAAATAGGGGTCAGTTTCAACGAATTTTTAATCACTTTTTTCTCGTTTTCACTCCTCTTCTTCTTCCACATTTCTTAATACAAAATCATACCATTACTCTGCCGAAATCAACATCGAATCATACTCGATTACTTCTATTTTGATTCTACATCACTATCTCTACAAGGTTCTCAGTGCTATTCAGAGTTATAGACTTCTTTGTAATATATTAGCGAGAAAAGGTGTGATTGTAGCCTTGGAAATCAATTAAGCGAGAAAAGGTATGATTGTAGCCCTGGAAATCAATTGGGTGAACTTGTTGCCCCGGAAATCAAGTATCTCTACCAAGAGGATTGTTATTCTGGAGGGTGTACCTCGTAGCCTTGATACCGAGGGTTGTAATTGTTGTATTGATGTTGAAAGGAAATCCGTACTTAGTTGTGCGGGACTGGATGTAGGGTAACTCCGAACCAGTATAAAATCCAGTGTGTTCTTTCCTTTACTGCCTTTACTTTAAATTTGCTTCTGTGTTTGATTCTGTGTTCATATCTGTGTCTGATTAGTGCATACATCGTTAACAAATTAAGATAAACTCAAAAAGAATAACAGATTTCTTAAAACACTATTCACCCCCCTCTAGTGTTAATACTAGCCTTAAGATCCTTAATCCGGATTTCTCACATGTCTGACATTACACTTTGAGATATAAAGCTGATTTCTTTCAAATACATTTCTGTTTGGTGGCGGAGAATTTATTCTCTTAGCTTAACACCCTTCTCTGAGACGTACGAGCTCAAAGGTTATGTCGTTGAAGGTTATCAATGATATACTCCCAATTTGGTAGTGTGGCATACTAAGTGTTACTGTGTGTTGCCGATCATTTGTTGATCAAAGCATGGCTTTCGTGTAAAGCGCAGCTTTATGGACGAGACCACATCGAGCCTCACAAACCGGTAATGGTCGAAACAGGAAAGATGCGGCAAGGTTTCAGGGGTAGCTCCCCTAGGGTATGTCCACTCCTTCTAGAAAAAGGTGGTATCATGGTATGGAGCCCAGATATTTTACCTGTGCGGTTGCTCCAATCTCATTTTCTATGTGATTGTTGCTTTGTGATTGAGGTACCTCGGATAAAGGTCGCAAACGACCGAGAGTGGCATATCTCAGGTTTACTTCCCGGGAAGGGGGTAACCGGCCTTGTGTTGGCAGAGAGTAGTTGTCTCTCGGGGCGTCCCTCTAGAGGCGTTCCTATGTGGCATAGGAAGTTCCTTAGCCTGACCATTTGTTGGAAAATCCAAAGAAACAATACGAGCCTTTTATGATTGCAATTTGTATAACCTGTCACCTCAGGTGGCAGCTATAGCAGGCATAATATAATGGTACCTATGCTGGCTAAGATTAATATTATACTTTCGAAATGTTTTCACACTATGCACTAGTAATAATATCAAAGAGTTTTTGCGTAGTGAGCATGTTTGACTATCAGAAGGAGAAATCTCCCCCATGTGTGCGATTTCATTGTGTGTGTGTCGGGAGCCTTATAGTAGTTTCATTTTCCAAAAAGAATTATGGGTTTCAATGTTTAAAATTCTTTTGTTGTTTTGTTTTAAAGATAAACTATTTTTGTTACTCATACCAGTCCCATGACTGACCCGGAGTTTATTGTTCCCTCTCTAAACTCTGGGTGCCCATAATTTTCCACACGGGCAGTCTAGAGTTGGGTTTTTCAGATAGTCGGGTTCAGTAGAGTATATGGAACTAGTTCAGTGTTTGGAGTTCAACAACCGACTGTCCTTGCTTATCTTTGTGAAACGTGATGGTGGTTCGAGCTTGATGTTGGAGTTGGTGGACTCATTCTCTTTTAAAGATCATTTGGAGTTATCAGTTCTATTGTTTCCGTTGTAACATCATTATTATTTGTCTCTGATATTCTTGTATCATATATATATCATTGTTGTATATCATTCTGGATATTGTATTCATTGGAGTTGTATATGATATCATTCATTTCTTTCTTCCGCTGTGTTGTTATACTTACTGTGTTATAAGCTCCAACGAGACAGATTCGGCGTTTGAATCTGTGGCATTCGAGTACAAGTGAAGTACGGGTGCCGATTTTCAAAGGCTGAGACAGGATTGTCACAAAATAATTCAAAACACTTTAAAAATTAACCACGGGTCTGTATATAGTTTTCTAACCTAGGTCAAGTGATACGGATATGTATCATTTCAATCCGCAGTTTACAAAGAAAAATCCGGGTTCTATCATTTCAAACCCGCAATCTCAAGTCAAAATAAATTAAATAAAAACCGTTCAGGCCTATCATTTCAGCCCATAACGATTTTTCCCTATTCTAAAGTCCATTCGGGTACGTATCATTTCAACCCATAGTGATTCTATTCTACAGGGAACTTACAGTGTGATAAACAGATATAAATGAGCAGTTAACAATATATAATAGTAACAGATGATATGACAGGTAATTTAACTGTTTTAACGTCATATAAATAAATCATCACAGGCAGATATAACATAACATAAAAGTTCTACACATTCAATTGTTGTCAATTCACATTTGCATAAGTATAAATGTCAGTGAGATTTACTCACCATTTTGTGTTGGAGTTAGCAAATCAAATGACACAAATGGATTCCAGAAAGCACGATGACACAACAATAGATTCAAGTGGAAAGAGAACCAAGCAATTGATCTTGTACACAACCCATAAACCAGACAATAAAACATGAATCAATACAACATTGAATTGAGACAACTTTGAAAATAAAAGCAAAAATGAATTGAATGTTTTTGCCATGCTTTCCACACTCACATGCTCAGCCTAGGGGTTGATATAGCTCGGCCATAACATGGTTTTGGTTCAGGTTTGGACCTAAAAAGGCATGGCTACAAGGAATAGGAAGTGGAAGAGGTTACATAACATGAATATGAAGAGGCTTATGCAAATAGTGGAGTTTTGGTTCAACTTTTGGCTCGATCTATGTCCCATCTAGGTTCGGCCATTTCATGTACAGGTCTGGACAGAGGTAGGAGGTGATGGTTAGGGGTGTGTCAAGGTGGTGGTGGAGCAATAGGAGGTGGCCAAGGTCATCTAAGGTGATGGTGACAGAGACAAGGTGGCTAGGCATGCTTTTTAAGGAGTTTTTGCATTGTTTGGTGAAGTTTTGTTCAAGGGGAGGTCATGGCACTTTCAGGTCAGAGGAGTGGGATGGTTTGGCCATGGATTATATGGGAAAGAAGTGGTGGTGGTTGGTGGAGGTGATGGAGAGGCTATGGCCGAGTAAACACATGAAAAAGTCAAGGCAATTCAAGTGGAAAACAAGGCAAATTCAAGGAAGAAAAGTAGAAAAGAATGGAGGAAGCCATTACCATTTTGTTCTAGCCGTGAAAAAATGAGATGGAGGATAGTTTCTCACGTAAATTAAAAATGAAAACTCACGGTTACAAAGAAAAATTCACAACCAAACTTGAATTAAGGAAAGGTTATGGAAATGAAAAGTTTTAGGCAATGAAAGGTCTTAGGTTTAAAGCCTTTAGTCTCTTCAATTTCCATTCTTTTTAAATTAAATAAAAATAAATGAACTTTGCAGTAATTGAATTTAAAACTGAAACAAAGTAAAATAAAATGAAAATAAATAATTAACTTTAGAGAAAATAGAAAAAGGATTAAAGAAATTGCTTAAAAATTCAAAACAGGGTTCAATAATTACAATTAAATCATCACTAGCTTTAGAAAAATATCTACCTCACTTCAAAATATTTTAAAACAAATAAAATCAGTCAATAAAATAAAACAAACTGAAATAAAGTGAAAAAAGAAAAATAAATAATTATATTTTAGGAAAATATGAAGATAAATAAAGAAATAGCTTAATATATTGAAACTAGCTTAAGAAAATTGCAAACACAATCCACTTAACTTTGGAAAATTATAACAACACTTCTAAACAAATAAAAAGTCAAGTAAATAAGCTAAATGCTGAAAAAAATAAAGTGGAAGTGAAAATAAAATAAGGTTTTAAGAAAAATAGAAAAATAAATAATGAATTACTTTAATTAATTGTAACTAGAAATCAAAAATTATAAGCAAAATACAACTGACACTGGAAAATGTCAATTATACTTTTAAAAATGTTTTAAGACCAAAATATATACATAACATGTTATTTTACCCATAAAAACATAAATTAGAACATTACATGACCGAATAAAATATTATTTATATAATTTAAAATAAACAATTTTGTTAAATATAACAAATTACATCCAATATGTAAAAGGCATAACTTTCACAATATAAATCAGATTTCAACGAAACGAAAAGCCGTATTCTTAAAATTTTATCTACTTTCGTAATAAAATATAAAACTCAAAATTTCAAACTTTTAAAATTTAAATTTTAAAAGTCAAAGTTTGACCATATTGACCAAAATTCACTATTCTGGAAAATACTCTATTTATTCATGTTTGGGATTATAATTCACATACAAATCATAATTAATATTAAAACAGCAAAATTTCCCATTAAATAATTAAAATAAAGTTTTCAAATCAGGAAATTCAAATTGAAAATAATTACAAAATACAGGGTTGACTATATATATATTTTAGGTACCTATCCTAGACGACCGAAGTCATAGAACTCAAATGACCGAAGTTGTAAAACTCAGATGACCGAAGTCGTAAATCCCAGACGACCGAAGTCGTAAACTCAGATGACTTGAAGGTCTATAATACTGGTAAACCCAGAATGTGTTACAAACTCCAAGAAAGGAATCCGAAGTGTAACATCCTGAATTTTCAACCATTTGCATCCACACATGTCAGACTTGAATTGCTCAAAATATCAGATTGTTAATTTAAATTTGGCAAATCTCAGCATATACAATAAAAAAATAATCACAGAATCATAGACACAGAGTAATATAACAATAATGCAGCAGAAACAAAAGAATAGTAGTTCATGAAGCTACTATATATATAACATAGTTAAACAAGATACAACAGAAGTCACAAATACATAGATGTCTCAATACAATAGTCAAATACAAGATCTGAACACATCATTGGAATCAACTGAATAACTGCAAGCAGAATAGATATAGCTGGATCTCCAAGCAAAGCTCCAACTCCAAAGGTGAGTCTCAAACACTGAGTCACTCAGTCTGACCCGAGCGTAACGTAAAACACAAAACACTCGAGTCAGGATTAACATTCTTATATCAATAAATCCAACTCAAGTGAAATATCAACTGAAATACAAGTAACTTAATGGATGTTTGGGATAACCATCCTTTAAGGATCCGTTAAACTATCTACTATGTAGTAATATACGCTATTATAATAATGTCTAAAGTAAAGTAAACTATCAAAATAGCGTTAAGGCTTTACATTTTCCACCTTAACACATTTTACATATTCCCATAGTCTATACAGTACCGTAATCTCCCCCGTACCGGGTGTCGTCATAGGGCACTCCATAGGTATGGTACAAAACAAACTCGTAGAAGGCGTGCTAGGGTAGGTGACACGGCACAAGTAGGCAATGCCAGGGTAGATATACCAATTACACTTCTGGGCTGGTGGTAACGCAGAGCCACAGCAATCGCCCACCTCGAGCCATACTCCCGAATCAAAGGTGCGCACCAAATCAATCACAAAGTAATAGAATGCATACGATGGACTGTGTCCGATAAGAGGAGCTACCTCATTGGCCCGTCGATTGCTCCTGTTTTAGCCACCTTATGCCAACTCATGGGAGTTGGGTCCACGTATATACCTCATATAGGATCGTCGCCACCATCATACTTCATTCTGGAATCTCCACCGCGTACACATTTGTTAAAGTGGTTTTCGGTATCGACATAGAGTATGCCCATATCCGATCCCTGTCTCTTTAACAACCAAACGTTATTATAACACCACGGCCATTTCAAAATAGTTTATACCTCAAAACCAAAATATCATTTTCATTTCAAAACCCAAATCAATACGATATCATTTTCACTTCAAATATATCCATTTTCAAAAATCATATCACTTTCCAAAGTTATAACGCTTTCGAAATCATAAGTCTTTTAAAATCAAAACACTTTGGAAATCAAAACCTTGAAATTCATAACACTTTGAAATTATAGTTTTGAAATCATAGCATTTTTGTGACGACCCGGAATTTTTGAGCATTTGAATTGGAATATTTAATTAATTTTAAATATTCAGAGGTTAATTATAAACTTAAATTTCAAATATCGCTGTTTATTGAGTAATTTAATTATTCAATTAAATTATTTGAAGTTGGATAAAATAGTAAATCTGGTATTCTAAGCTAATTAAAAATATTTTGAAAGTTCGTAAAATTCATTCATATTAATAATACTGAAGATGATAGAACTTTTAAAATGGAATTTCAAAGAATTTTGTTAAGTTTTAAAAGTATATCGTTTAAATTGAATTTAAAAATAGCCTTCCGAGGCACAGTCTCGGATTTCAACGAAACCAGTTCCATTGGATCCGTAATATTGTATTATTACCAGATTTCAAATTTCATAGTTTTCGGAGCTATCGTGTGATCGTACGGAATATAAACGCCAAGAGAATAATTAACCGATTTAAATATCTTTATTTGATTTAAAAATCAAATCAGCAGCCACTCTTACTTTTCGTGTGAGCCATGCCTCCTATCTTTCAAATCTCGTACCCCTTCTCTTCTCTAAGAAGCTATCAAACTAAAATATCTATCGTTCGAAAATAATGGCCGAACTCAATTTCTCAAATCAGAGCCGCCTCGTTCGAAGTAAAAATAAATAGGGGTAACGAACGAAAATCAACTCGGAAACCAGATTTCAAATTTCGTTCCTTTTCTTCCGTTCAAACAAATTCGTGGTCGATTTCCCCTCCTTCCCTCAAATCTAATTCGAAATTCACGAAAGGGGAGAGAGGCAAGTGATAGTGGTTTCTCGTTCGTTCGAAAAGGAAGTGTGTTTCGCCCTTTTGAGGCGCGATTTGAAATCGCGATTAGGGGAGCTAGGCGCAGTGGGTTCGAAGGGGATGCTGCACTTGTTCTAGGGCTCGACTGGTAGTCCAGCAACAGTATTCGGCTAAGGTTTATTGTCGTGGTTGTTAGGGGAGTGTCGCGATGGAGCGCGGCTTCACTGTACGAGAGGGGATTTGGGTGGCGATTCGAAGGCTGGTCTCGGTGACCGATTGGGTTCGCCTAGCTCGCGAGTGATGAGCGATGGCGAGGACTCGATTGTGGTGTCGATCTGGGCGGTGGTCAGGCTCGCGACATGTGGCCGTCTCGAAGTCGTAGCTGCTTCCAGTTGTTCAAGCTATTGTCCAGTAAAGCTAGGGTTAGGGTGGTGGTATCGCGAGTTGCAGCGGTTTCCGTCCAGTTTTGAGGAAGTCTGTGAGGTATTTGAGTTTAAATTCTCGGTTAAAATTTGATTTAATAATTATATATATATACAGGTTTAAAATGCATATAGTTGAATTTAGGATTTTTAGAAATTGGTATATAAATACAAGTCTGTTTCAATTTAATGTTATAAATGGGTAAACAAGGAAATTGTATACATATATAGAAACAGTTTTTGGAAAGGTATGTAGGAATTTATTTTAGAGATATTTAAAGTTTACTAAATATGTATATTCAGATTTGGGAAGAAAATACATGTAGCTTCAAAACAGTTTATATAAATATGAGAATCAGAAGTTTTACAGATAAAATATTTATACAGATAGGTTTTGAAGAAAATTATATATAACAGTGTAAAAATAAAACTATTAGATAATTAAACTATCAAAACGAGAATTTATTGTTCGATTTATTTCAAATATTAATAAAATCGTACAAATGTTTATACAGTCTGAAAATCACAAGGAAAACAAGTCGAGATGGAATGGATTCCAAATTGAAAGTCAAAGGTGAGTTAATCTCACTCAGTTAAATTTAAATTTAAATGGTTAAATTTAAATAATTTATTGAATGGTTGATTTGATTGATGTGATATATATAGTAGTATATAGCAATATATACATATGCCATATATTTGAGTTGTTGATATTCCCGCATTGATATAGCGGATGAGACCCTATGCGCCGCATAATAGCGGATGATTTTATATAAATCCCATATACCGCGATATTCCACTTTGAATTGGAATTGGTATTGTGCTAACATCTGTGGATGCAGGGAAACAGGTTGGAGGGATCCAACTGGATTCCTCAAAATATTTAATTTTGTTTAAATATTCTGTGATATGATTTTTGATATCCTGTGATGATTTATATTGGATAATCTGGTTGGGTTGAATTTCCCAGTATAATGAGTTATCAAAAGCAATTGAATTGAATTTTGGAAAGAAATAAAAGAGTAAAATTTAAGTTAAATAATTCTAGTGAATTCGAATAAATTAAATAAGGAATTGTAAAAGAAATAAAGAAATTTCTTAATTCGAACAAATATGGGAAAAGAGGATTTTGAATTTAATAGTGAAGAAATAAATCTTTAACTAAAGTGATATTATTTAAAAATATAAAAGAATTGATTTTATTGAAATTTAAAGATTTAATTTAATTAAAATATTAATTGAAGAAGTTTGGAAATCCGAAATTGGTATTTTAGTTAAAAAGGGTTTTAACTCATAATAAGGAAATAAAAGATGAAAGTTAATGTATTTGAAATAATTGAAGTAAATAGGGAAATTTACTTCAAAGTAAAGTAAAATGGAAATCAATTGGAAATTGATTTAAGTGTTTAAAAACTTGGATTTTTAAAAGAGAAATGAGATTTTGGAGATATAAACTGGGTTTATAAAGTAAAATGAAATATCAGTGGATATTTGAAAATATAAATTCAAGGTGGGAATTTATTAAGGGATATGAATTGGTTTAAAAATAAATGTTGATTTATTTTTAAAAGATGGGAATGAGAAGTGTATTTCTCTGGATAGCCAAGTACATTTTTTTTTCAAAGCAATTTTAAATATAAGTAAAAGTTCTAATTGTGTTTTTAAAAGCATGTTTTAGAAAATTGATTTATTTCTAAATGTTAAGGTCTAAAGTAAGTATTTTCAAAAATCTATTATTGTAGTTATTATATAAAAGTGATTTGGTATTATGTTTTAAAAAGAGAAATTTAGTTTATATTTGTAAAGTGGTTTCATTTTAAATATTCCTTAAGTATATATTTTGTTAAAGTATTAAAGTAGTTTGATTTCAATGTTATAAAATATATTTAAAATAAAGTGTTTTTAAATTATTTTAAAATTAAAAGTATTTTGTACTTGGTGATTCAGTGGAAATAATTATTTGGAAAATGTATTCCGTAAGCGGAAACTGTTTGAAATTGTTTTCAAAAGGAGTTTGAAAATATAAATATATCTTGGAAAGATATTTGGGCAAATAAATAATGTGGAAAATTATTTATTGTGTGATGGTTGCTTGTGGATGTTAATTGATAGTTAAATAACCGACTATCAATATTGGCCAAATGCGTTGATCGTTTCGAAGAGACCGGGATCGAGTTTCCGTATACCGGGATTCTAGGTCTGGAGACTCGAATACCACTTCGATTCGGTTTGTACGTTTCGTGTAACGTGTTCAGAGTCGAAGATGGAGCAGTGAAGTGCAAGGGCTAGTCGCTACTAATCCTGAGGATATTTCCAAAATGGATGTAGTAGGAATAGTGCCTTCGGTTCCGTTCGGACCCGGGACGGACTTATATGGACGAATGCTTTCGTGACATCGTCAGGTGGACGATGGGCATTCTAAGGGATATGTGCTATAAAGGTATCGTTTAGCCTCGAGCCTCATCAACCGGGAATGACTGAAAATCAGGGGTTATGCAGCAAGGCTTCGTGGGTAGCACCCACTTGAGAGTAAGGTCATCCCTGTCTAGATGTCCCTTTTATTTCGGCTTAGTGGTGCGGTTGCTGATCCCAACCGTGGGGTGATTTTATTTGGAATTATCCAGTAAGGGATGATTCCGGCCTTGTGTTGCAGGGGAGCGGGCGTACTCCTCGGTACTGTGATCTAGGCCACGTACTGTGACAGGTGGTACCCCAGTGCCTAGTCATTTGTTGGAAATCCTTTCTCCCTACATGCCTGTACGGTTTTGATTGTGCCCAACTATTGTTGAAATGTGAGATGCAAGCATTTCAGCTAGATTCTATTTTACTTTCTGTAGACACTATTATAATATCAGAGGATTTTGATATAAAGTGTTTTAGCTATCGTAAGGTAAAAACCCGACATGTTTATTTGTGGCGTGGTCTTACGAGATGCTTTTATTTTCAAAAGGATTTTTGAAACTTTAATAATCAATTGAGTGTGATTTTCTCACGCTGGTATTCCAGACTGACTCGGGTATTGTTTTATATGATGCTCGGGTCAGACCGAGATAAACAGGTTCAGGATATGATGTTGTGGAGCTCAGGAGACGAGCTGGATGACGATACGTACTCCCGTACTTGCTATTATTTTCCGTTGTGTATTCAGTTGTATGTTATGGATGTTGATGTACTCTGATGATGTATTCTGATGATGTATTGTATAAAAAGATATAGTTTTTGATTTGTGTAAAGATCTGTTGATATATATTATATTTTATTCCGCTGCGATGGTTAGATTCTGATGTTGTTTTTTTTTCTATTTTTCTTCTTCTACCTCTTCTTCTTAACTAAAATGGTTCGATTTTCCGGGTCTGGAAAGTCGGGTCGTTACAGTGGTATCAGAGCTTAGGCTGGCGACAACCTTGGCTCTGGTGGGAATTTTGAGAGTATTAATAGATATGAGCGCGTATTTGTTAGTGAATATAAAATTGTTTTATATTGTGTTGATTGGTTTATTGAGTAGTTTATGGATTCTGGTCGATGTGTGGGACGCCACAACATTGATAGGGATCTCTAAACACTTGTATAGAACAATTCGACACAGTATTGTTTTAAAGTAGTGTAAATGGAATAATTTTACCCAAATTATTTTTGTATAAAAAGAAAATGTTTTGTAAACTATTCTAGTTAATATATATGGTTGTTTGGATGTTAGAAGTGATAATATGGAATTATTATCATTAATATATGGAAACTTAACTAGGAATTGAAATTTATAACCAAAGCAAAGAATAAAATTTTATAATAAAATAAAATTTGAGATATAGATTACAAATGTAATTTATAAAATTGAAATAAACTCCATATCCAAATGAGATAGTAATTTGAAATAGAATTCCAGAGAAACGATGGATATAAAACTGGATGGGTTTTAAATTTGGAATTTTGTGAAAGTTTAAAATTCCTTTGAGTTGGAAATGGTTTCAAAACGGTTTTGGAGGGATTTTGAAGAGATAAAAGCATTAAATTCTCTTCGGTCGCTGGAAAATAACTTCGGTGATGACTGCAGCATCATCGATGTTCATTTTCGGGTTTCTGAAAGAGAAATTGCTACCTAGATGTATGGGCTGGTGTTTGTTTGCAAAACTGAGTTTGGTTTTGAAATTGAAAAGGGTTTTGGGTATAGTTGATTTCAAAGGTGATTTTGAAATTCTATGAAATTGTTTAAACTCCGGAATCTTATTTAAAATGTTTATGGAATGATGAGAAAAATAAAATATATATTAGTTAAATAAATTGTATAATCCCTAATTAAAAGTAAAAGTATAAATGGGATTGAATTTAAATAGATGGAAGTATGGATATAAATAAATTGTGGCTTATAAAATTTAGAAGTGGAATAAATAAGCCAAAATAAAAGTTGTTTTGAATTGTGAGAAATGGATGTAAATCCAAAACTTGAATTATAAAATAGATTGAACTTCAGTAAAATAGTTAAGTGATTTTCGAAGTAAAAAATCAAATATTGAATTGTAAAAAGAAGTGTGCTAATTTGGAATAAATTAGAAAAGTGGATATGTTAATGGAATTTGGATTTGGTAATAAAAGTGGAAGTATAAATGAATAATGGAATTGGAGTGTAATAGTGATAATTTGAATTGTAAATAAATTCAAGTAAGCAGAAATGATTGAAGTGGCATTGTTATTAATATAATACAATTCAGGAATAAGTATTGAATGTGGATTAGAGATTATATTGGATTCAATGAATATACCACTTATATTAAAATGGAAGAGAATTAAAAATAAATTGAATTGGAATCAATTTAAATTGGTTATGAAACTTAAGCAATTATTTATTCTTATGGATATCGTCAAAACTGCATAAAATAAACCGTCGTTTGACGTAAGTAAAGTAAATTGAAATTCTATCAGTTGATAGAAGTTAAATAAATTGATTTTGAGATCAATTGAATTAAATATAAGTTTGATTTGCTAAAATGAGCCGAATGTGAGGAATTGAGATGTGAACCATTTAAATTGGATGTAGTCGTACATAAATGGGTTGTAACAATTTAAATTAATGTTGGAACCAAAACATTGCTTATAAGTGTTATTTAATCTACTTTCCTCATGGAAATTCTCTTGTTTGTTAGTTAAATATGTAAAATGTTGTTAAGTTGCATGATCTTGGTACTTACATTTTTGAAGTAAGTAAGTACAGGTTCAGGGAAGCCGTATAGCTGATTTTGGGTTGCACTAATTGCTAAATAAATCACTACTTTGCTTAAAAAAAATTGCTATAATAAGGTACGCTTACGCAAAAATTCAAAATAGGAAATATGAACTGCATATATTGATATATATTGTGATTTCCGGCCTGAGGCCGATGTATATATATATTTGTGCATCCTGCGATATCGCAGAAGTCCCTCCGTACAAAGGAGACTTTGCCAAAATTTTCCATAAATTTTGAGAGTTAGAAATTTTTTGAAAATTTCCATTAACGACACATGATTTAAGATTGTTAAGCAAATAAGGTTGAAACCGAGTATTGAAATCTGTTTTAAATATGAATGTAAAGTAAGTGAAATCGAAGGAACTAATGAAAGAAAAGTTCACAAATAAATGTTTAATTGGGGTTTAAATTAATTAGTAAGTGTAACTGATTTAATATTCAAAGTGGAAGATAAATTGAATTCAAGTGGAATTGTAAAGGCAAAAGTGAATAGAAATGGATATAAACTTCAATAGTGAAGTGAAAATAAGTATAAGTAGTATGTAAAATATTTATATTGAACTTAAGAAATGAATAGTGAGTTCTTAAGTAAATTTGGTATGGAGGAAAATTATTCTAGGTGAATAATTGAATGACGATTAAAATTTGAAGATGTGAATGGGATAAGTGTGATAAGTGAATAACAATCAAATGAATGTGAATAAAAAGGAGAGTTGATATAACTGATAATCAATTGGAATTTATACGTAGGATGTACGTATATTATTTTATTCGCATAGCTATTTGATCCAGATATCGAACACAGAATTTCGAGATAGTTTTATTGATCCGAATTTGGATTTTTCACTCGATTTTCGACGGCGAACCTGGATATGGATTGTTGATTGATTCTGGAAATTCTCTATCATAGTTTGTGGCTATGCAAGGAGAATGACGGTTTCTGATCAAGAAACCAGATCTGAGTCCGCACTAGGAAGTCGGGTGGACGATACTAGTTCGGAAGTGAAATTGTGTGATCGATTGAGCGATCGAATGTGATATTGCGTACGGATGATATATGTGCATCGTACAGGCTTAAGTAAAGCAAATATTTAAAATTTGTAAAGAAAGGTATAAAATGACTTTGGAATTGTGATTGAATGTTATTGCTTAGTAGGATATACAGGTGTATAAAAGCAATGGATTAATTGGGATTTTTGATTTTAGAAGATAAAATTTAATGGCCCGACAAAAGGTATGTATTTGAATTTCCGTATGAAATTTGATTGGGTTTTTGATCTAGCCACTTGGCCTTTTGTTTTCTTTTTGAGATTGGGAGGCCGTAGAGCCATTTTGTAGTTGTACCGAGCTAGCCGCGCAAAGGAGACGCTGGCAAAAATTTTCGGAAATTTAGGGAGTTAGAAAAATTTTGGAAAATTTTGATAATTCAAAATTTGAATTCAAATTTAAATTTGAATGGATAAGTAGGTGGTATGGGTTGAACTTATGAATAAGTTTGGGAAGTTAAAAGATGATTAGAGTATCATTAATAAAAGATTGTTGGGTATTGTTAAAACTGTTTGAATTTGGGGAATAGTTAACGGGGATTGGAGCATTCTTCCTAACTAGTAATTTCGGGGACGAAATTCTTTTAAGGGGGGAGGAATGTGACGACCCGGAATTTTTGAGCATTTGAATTGGAATATTTAATTAATTTTAAATATTCAGAGGTTAATTATAAACTTAAATTTCAAATATCGCTGTTTATTGAGTAATTTAATTATTCAATTAAATTATTTGAAGTTGGATAAAATAGTAAATCTGGTATTCTAAGCTAATTAAAATTATTTTGAAAGTTCGTAAAATTCATTCATATTAATAATACTGAAGATGATAGAACTTTTAAAATGGAATTTCAAAGAATTTTGTTAAGTTTTAAAAGTATATCGTTTAAATTGAATTTAAAAATAGCCTTCCGAGGCACAGTCTCGGATTTCAACGAAACCAGTTCCATTGGATCCGTAATATTGTATTATTACCGGATTTCAAATTTCATAGTTTTCGGAGCTATCGTGTGATCGTACGGAATATAAACGCCAAGAGAATAATTAACCGATTTAAATATCTTTATTTGATTTAAAAATCAAATCAGCAGCCACTCTTACTTTTCGTGTGAGCCATGCCTCCTATCTTTCAAATCTCGTACCCCTTCTCTTCTCTAAGAAGCTATCAAACTAAAATATCTATCGTTCGAAAATAATGGCCGAACTCAATTTCTCAAATCAGAGCCGCCTCGTTCGAAGTAAAAATAAATAGGGGTAACGAACGAAAATCAACTCGGAAACCAGATTTCAAATTTCGTTCCTTTTCTTCCGTTCAAACAAATTCGTGGTCGATTTCCCCTCCTTCCCTCAAATCTAATTCGAAATTCACGAAAGGGGAGAGAGGCGAGTGATAGTGGTTTCTCGTTCGTTCGAAAAGGAAGTGTGTTTCGCCCTTTTGAGGCGCGATTTGAAATCGCGATTAGGGGAGCTAGGCGCAGTGGGTTCGAAGGGGATGCTGCACTTGTTCTAGGGCTCGACTGGTAGTCCAGCAACAGTATTCGGCTAAGGTTTATTGTCGTGGTTGTTAGGGGAGTGTCGCGATGGAGCGCGGCTTCACTGTACGCGAGGGGATTTGGGTAGCGATTCGAAGGCTGGTCTTGGTGACCGATTGGGTTCGCCTAGCTCGCGAGTGATGAGCGATGGCGAGGACTCGATTGTGGTGTCGATCTGGGCGGTGGTCAGGCTCGCGACATGTGGCCGTCTCGAAGTCGTAGCTGCTTCCAGTTGTTCAAGCTATTGTCCAGTAAAGCTAGGTTAGGGTGGTGGTATCGCGAGTTGCAGCGGTTGCCGTCCAGTTTTGAGGAAGTCTGTGAGGTATTTGAGTTTAAATTCTCGGTTAAAATTTGATTTAATAATTATATATATATACAGGTTTAAAATGCATATAGTTGAATTTAGGATTTTTAGAAATTGGTATATAAATACAAGTCTGTTTCAATTTAATGTTATAAATGGGTAAACAAGGAAATTGTATACATATATAGAAACAGTTTTTGGAAAGGTATGTAGGAATTTATTTTAGAGATATTTAAAGTTTACTAAATATGTATATTCAGATTTGGGAAGAAAATACATGTAGCTTCAAAACAGTTTATATAAATATGAGAATCAGAAGTTTTACAGATAAAATATTTATACAGATAGGTTTTGAAGAAAATTATATATAACAGTGTAAAAATAAAACTATTAGATAATTAAACTATCAAAATGAGAATTTATTGTTCGATTTATTTCAAATATTAATAAAATCGTACAAATGTTTATACAGTCTGAAAATCACAAGGAAAACAAGTCGAGATGGAATGGATTCCAAATTGAAAGTCAAAGGTGAGTTAATCTCACTCAGTTAAATTTAAATTTAAATGGTTAAATTTAAATAATTTATTGAATGGTTGATTTGATTGATGTGATATATATAGTAGTATATAGTAATATATACATATGCCATATATTTGAGTTGTTGATATTCCCGCATTGATATAGCGGATGAGACCCTATGCGCCGCATAATAGCGGATGATTTTATATAAATCCCATATACCGCGATATTCCACTTTGAATTGGAATTGGTATTGTGCTAACATCTGTGGATGCAGGGAAACAGGTTGGAGGGATCCAACTGGATTCCTCAAAATATTTAATTTTGTTTAAATATTCTGTGATATGATTTTTGATATCCTGTGATGATTTATATTGGATAATCTGGTTGGGTTGAATTTCCCAGTATAATGAGTTATCAAAAGCAATTGAATTGAATTTTGGAAAGAAATAAAAGAGTAAAATTTAAGTTAAATAATTCTAGTGAATTCGAATAAATTAAATAAGGAATTGTAAAAGAAATAAAGAAATTTCTTAATTCAAACAAATATGGGAAAAGAGGATTTTGAATTTAATAGTGAAGAAATAAATCTTTAACTAAAGTGATATTATTTAAAAATATAAAAGAATTGATTTTATTGAAATTTAAAGATTTAATTTAATTAAAATATTAATTGAAGAAGTTTGGAAATCCGAAATTGGTATTTTAGTTAAAGAGGGTTTTAACTCATAATAAGGAAATAAAAGATGAAAGTTAATGTATTTGAAATAATTGAAGTAAATAGGGAAATTTACTTCAAAGTAAAGTAAAATGGAAATCAATTGGAAATTGATTTAAGTGTTTAAAAACTTGGATTTTTAAAAGAGAAATGAGATTTTGGAGATATAAACTGGGTTTATAAAGTAAAATGAAATATCAGTGGATATTTGAAAATATAAATTCAAGGTGGGAATTTATTAAGGGATATGAATTGGTTTAAAAATAAATGTTGATTTATTTTTAAAAGATGGGAATGAGAAGTGTATTTCTCTGGATAGCCAAGTACATTTTTTTTTCAAAGCAATTTTAAATATAAGTAAAAGTTCTAATTGTGTTTTTAAAAGCATGTTTTAGAAAATTGATTTATTTCTAAATGTTAAGGTCTAAAGTAAGTATTTTCAAAAATCTATTATTGTAGTTATTATATAAAAGTGATTTGGTATTATGTTTTAAAAAGAGAAATTTAGTTTATATTTGTAAAGTGGTTTCATTTTAAATATTCCTTAAGTATATATTTTGTTAAAGTATTAAAGTAGTTTGATTTCAATGTTATAAAATATATTTAAAATAAAGTGTTTTTAAATTATTTTAAAATTAAAAGTATTTTGTACTTGGTGATTCAGTGGAAATAATTATTTGGAAAATGTATTCCGTAAGCGGAAACTGTTTGAAATTGTTTTCAAAAGGAGTTTGAAAATATAAATATATCTTGGAAAGATATTTGGGCAAATAAATAATGTGGAAAATTATTTATTGTGTGATGGTTGCTTGTGGATGTTAATTGATAGTTAAATAACCGACTATCAATATTGGCCAAATGCGTTGATCGTTTCGAAGAGACCGGGATCGAGTTTCCGTATACCGGGATTCTAGGTCTGGAGACTCGAATACCACTTCGATTCGGTTTGTACGTTTCGTGTAACGTGTTCAGAGTCGAAGATGGAGCAGTGAAGTGCAAGGGCTAGTCGCTACTAATCCTGAGGATATTTCCAAAATGGATGTAGTAGGAATAGTGCCTTCGGTTCCGTTCGGACCCGGGACGGACTTATATGGACGAATGCTTTCGTGACATCGTCAGGTGGACGATGGGCATTCTAAGGGATATGTGCTATAAAGGTATCGTTTAGCCTCGAGCCTCATCAACCGGGAATGACTGAAAATCAGGGGTTATGCAGCAAGGCTTCGTGGGTAGCACCCACTTGAGAGTAAGGTCATCCCTGTCTAGATGTCCCTTTTATTTCGGCTTAGTGGTGCGGTTGCTGATCCCAACCGTGGGGTGATTTTATTTGGAATTATCCAGTAAGGGATGATTCCGGCCTTGTGTTGCAGGGGAGCGGGCGTACTCCTCGGTACTGTGATCTAGGCCACGTACTGTGACAGGTGGTACCCCAGTGCCTAGTCATTCGTTGGAAATCCTTTCTCCCTACGTGCCTGTACGGTTTTGATTGTGCCCAACTATTGTTGAAATGTGAGATGCAAGCATTTCAGCTAGATTCTATTTTACTTTCTGTAGACACTATTATAATATCAGAGGATTTTGATATAAAGTGTTTTAGCTATCGTAAGGTAAAAACCCGACATGTTTATTTGTGGCGTGGTCTTACGAGATGCTTTTATTTTCAAAAGGATTTTTGAAACTTTAATAATCAATTGAGTGTGATTTTCTCACGCTGGTATTCCAGACTGACTCGGGTATTGTTTTATATGATGCTCGGGTCAGACCGAGATAAACAGGTTCAGGATATGATGTTGTGGAGCTCAGGAGACGAGCTGGATGACGATACGTACTCCCGTACTTGCTATTATTTTCCGCTGTGTATTCAGTTGTATGTTATGGATGTTGATGTACTCTGATGATGTATTCTGATGATGTATTGTATAAAAAGATATAGTTTTTGATTTGTGTAAAGATCTGTTGATATATATTATATTTTATTCCGCTGCGATGGTTAGATTCTCATGTTGTTTTTTTTTCTATTTTTCTTCTTCTACCTCTTCTTCTTAACTAAAATGGTTCGATTTTCCGGGTCTGGAAAGTCGGGTCGTTACAATTTTGGAATCCATAATTCTTTCCTCTTAAACAGTTTAGATATTAAAATTAGTATATAAAATAAAATAGTTTATAAAATAAAAATAGTTTATATAAAATAGTTATAGTTAAAATAGTTTATAATAAAATAATTTATATTGAAAATGATTCATATTAAAATAGTTTATATTAAAATAATTTATAAAGTAAAATATAAATAGTTTTAGATATAGTTTAAAAATACTTTATATAATAAAATAGCCTCCTCAAATTTCACAAATCAATTCAAATCAACTCGAATTCCAAAATTCAATTTTTTATTCAATCTCCATTCATAAATTTCAACTCAATTCAGTTTCTCAATAAACCATTTTAAATTATATCGATTTCAAATACAGATTTGAACCACACAATAAACCATTCAAATTTCAATATATTTCGAAGTTAATATATTCAACATTTTCAAAACTAAATTCGATAATTTCATATATATATATATATATATATCAAATTCACTTTACTATTATTTAGTTTTGAAATATTTACTTAATCATTTCAATAACATCTAAATACAACCCCAATTTACAAATTTAAATAAACAGAATATCCCATTTAAATTTATATAAGTTTAAAATATTCATTTAAGTCACCTTTAATCAAATTCAAGTTATAAAATCATATCTTTAAAATTTCAAATTTAATAAATTTCAAATCAAACTTATTTAAGTAAAATTCTAAAATAAATATAATTTCAAATCAAACTTATTTAAGTAAAATTCTAAAATAAATATAATTTCAAATCAAATTTCAAATTTATCTTTCCAACGTGAATCGTTATAAACTCTATATTTGAAAATATATATTAAATAAATACTTAAACACATTATATATCAACTTTATTAAATCAACTTTAATAAATCTTTAAAATCAATATTTATTAAAACCACATATTTCTTTTCAAAACCATATAAATCATTTCAATAACGGTGTCTGTATATAATTTTCTATCCTATGGTAAGGTGATATGGATATTTATCATTTCAATCCGTAATTTAAATATCTACGGGTATATATATTTTTTTAACCCACAATCCCAAATTCAATTCAAATGAAAATCGCTTGGGTTTATCATTTCAACCCATAACGATTTTCTCCTATTCTACAGATCGTTCGGGTATGTATCATTTCAACCCATAACGATTTTCTCCTATTCTACAGATCGTTTGGGTATGTATCATTTCAACCCATAAGGAATTCTATACTAACAGGGAACTTGCAGAGTGATAACAGATATGATAATAATATAACAGGCATATATCATCCATATAAATAACAGATAATGGTGTCAAAAGTCATAGGTGAACAGGTACAGATAATGGCATATATACAGAAATGTAAATAACTAACAGCAGCATATTTCAATTGTCGTTTCAATTGAAATCAAATTTAATAGATATAAGAACATTAATCATGAGTGATTGCTCACCTTTCGAGGCTAGAGAGAACAGAAGATGACACTAATACGAACACAGATACAGACACTGAAATTGAGTTACGAATCCAAGCATGAATTCAATGATCAAAGCTGATAACAAGGAATAGACGAAACCAAATCAGAATTGGGTCGATGAAGATAAATGGGTATAAGTGAACTCATATATATAACTATATATATATATATTTATATATCTATTTATATATAAAGATCATATTTAAATTCCAAACACATATTAAATTAAATGTATATGTATGGTTTTCAAAATCATAAATTTAAATTAAAACACATATATAACACCACATATATACATTATATATATTTTGAAATAAATACATATATATATACACACTTATCCTTATATTCAATACAAAGATATAACTTAAAAGTCATAACATATATATAAACACTTAAGCTAAAACATTTGAAAGTTACATAGTTACATATATATATATATACACCATACTAAATGCATACATATGATATACTACATATATACTAATATATAAGTTTAGCATGAAAAAAAATGTAGTCAGACCCATATATATAAATCCAACATATTATATGGCTATATAACATATATTAGCTTTATATACTGTAACTTTTATATGTAAATAAACTAACAGATAAACTAATAGATATATTAGTTTTTATAAACA
The DNA here is from genome assembly GCA_030737815.1 of Allium fistulosum. Classification (NCBI taxonomy): domain Eukaryota; kingdom Viridiplantae; phylum Streptophyta; class Magnoliopsida; order Asparagales; family Amaryllidaceae; genus Allium; species Allium fistulosum. Next base: position 155,804,798 of record CM060908.1, on the reverse strand, counting down.
TAAACTAACAGATACAATTATACTTTTAAATATCAATCACTTAAAACATGTATATATAAAGTACTATAATATTGCAACCTAGACCTTATATTTATTTGCATCTTTTAAACGGTAAGATATAAGCAAAAAAAAAAATAAAGCAGCTTGCACCCTTTTATAAATGTACATTAAACTATACTAGAACAACTACTATATAATAATATATAAAATACCGTAAATATAAACAACTATATATAATATGTCTTTAAAATTTATCAACAGCAATCTGTAACAATACTATGACTATATATATATCGTATATTATAAACTGTCCCATAACCAATATATATAACCAATGCAACCGAAGCAACACTCTTAAAACCATAACACTGTGTATATATATATATACCCTAAACTCATATATGCAGACCAAAATATTTATGCGAATCAATATATATATATATGCATATCATCAAAACCTTTAAACAAAAATAAACTATACGGCCGAAACTACCCTTCGAATATATATACACTTTATATATATACAGATTCATATAAAATAAATTAAAATGATAAAATAAATAGCAGGCAGACCAATATGTATAAATATATATACCAATACAATACCCAACAGTTTATACAAAACTCATATAACCATATATATATATACACTCAATACATAGTATACGAATTTACGTAAACCTTTACATATATAAACAAATATATATACGTATATAACTATATACATCTTTTATATATGGTCAGTCGATTATATAAATGTATATCAAACATTTATAAACTTATGCATTAATATATATAACCGATTATAAAACTAATACATACATATAATTTTTTTTTCTTTTATAAAACAAGGAGAAGCCTTTATACATATATACAGACTGTTTTTAGAATTCAAACAGTTGAAATGCAAACTCATATAACATTACATATAAACTTAAATATAATGTATATATATATATAATTTAGAAGGAATGGGACACTAACCGGCACGGCTGCTATAGGAGTGAGGTGGAAGGGCGACTGACTAGGAGTGCTCGAACTGGCATGGCGTGGAGAATGGGGCTAGGCGGAGGACTGAGGCTGTGACAAGAATGTGCCGTGATGAGTCGGCTCAGGTGGTCAGGGCGCATGCTCGGGTTGCTCGGGTCGAGCGACTTCAGTTCGAGGAGGAGCATAGGATTCAAGGAGACGGGGTGTAAGGCAGGCAAGTGATGAAGAAGGTGAGCAGTTTAAACAAGAGAATGTTAACTTTAATATATATAATTTATGTTGTATAAAATTTTAATTTGAAGGGAACAGTGCACGGTGAAAGGGAAGAGAGAAATTGAACCGGGGGAAAATGAATCAATGCATATTATACTAAAACCAGGAATATTGAAAGGCAAAAGCTGAAAATAATTAATAGATTACGGGTATTCATTTACACGTGGAAAATGAATGGACAAAGAATTCAAAAGTGTAAAATGATACCGGTACGGTGAACCGTTCCACATATCCCGTTGTGCACCGGACATCAAAACACAGAATTGAATATACTGCAAAAGTCAGCATGACGAGACGATCAAAACAATATTAAAATATAAGTGGTACGATCATCCTATCAATAGTCGACATCGGTACCGAAAAAATGCTGTAAATCTATCGAAAATAAGATAAACTAAGCAATAGAAGCTCAATTTTGATGAAACGAAATATGACGTCTTACTCAGAAGATGATTTACAAATTTTCTATATAAAAATATTCAGGTTTGGAAAACATTTTATTATCATCAAATATTAACTGATTTAAATTGAAATAGAATTACACAAGAAAATAAACTTCCATATTATTTGATGAAAAATTACCAGTTGCTATATTGAAGTAGATGTATTCCAAATATTAAATTTTTAATTAAAAATTTTATTATTTAAAATTTCACAAAAAATCAATTAAATACGTTAGTAAAATAAATAAAAATTTACGGGTCGTTACACGAAGAGTGGTAACAGTGCGTACCAAACCACACGTTCTCACTTAACGATTTCCTAAGCGCTAGTTAATGCCACATTAGAAAACAAAATCATCGAAAATCTCAAAACTCAAAAAACTCATGACTCGCCTCATCTCATCGACAAGTAAATAATATATATCAGGTTCTCATAGATTACAACTCCAAAATTAGGAGATCTCAAACCACAAATCTCGCTAAATATTAGCCATCTCAGATAATTCCAAAAAATAGGAATTATAAATCTCAAAACATGCCATAAAATGGCAAATCCCATAAATCATTTCAAGTCAATAACCCAGAATTGCTTCGATCGTATAAGTCCAGAATCAACCGAAAAAGTAAACGCACGTGTCTCATACCACATGTTTTACTAAATCGTTTAATTCTCTTCCTCATACGTCCAAAAAGTGTAAAATAGTATATATTATTTATAAAATAATTTACTTGAGAAAACAGGATTTTAAAACAATTTTCCGAATTCAATTTGAAAGCAATTTATCGAAAATTCTCCTTATTATAGGAAATAAATATACTTTAATAATTTAAAAATATTACTTAATAATAATTTCAAAAGCTAATTATTTAAAAATTATCTCAAAATTTACTTGGAGGAAACCATGCTCAAAATCGAGGAAAACCATAGAAAATACTCCAAAACCGATATAAAATTCAATTCAAATTTAAATCAAATTTAAATTTTAAATTCCACAAAATCTTGGCTAGTCCATTGATAGACATCATAGCCCTCAAACACTTCAAAAATCATCTGAAAATTGCAAAAGAATCGGTGTCAAAAGCACAGAACAAGAGGGCCAAAAGCTGCGAAAACAAGGCCCAAGACATCACATACACAGGTCGACAGTGGGGTCGACACCCTTCTTTGGTCCTGTCGACCTCCAAGTTGTCCTAGAGAGAGGCCCGGTTGACAGGGCTGTCGACCAGGAGGGTAGCTAGGTCGACAGTGAGGTCGACCTAGGCTACGTGATTTTTTTCTGGTATAAACCTTGTTCGTATTGATTTTCCAGCATCGTTTTAACATATCAAACAGAGGTATTTTGCAATGAATTTGATATGGACAAAGTTAAAAAACTAAACTACAATCTGGAAAATATTCGGCAGCAATTTGAGATAAAATCAAGAAGTTACAGCTGCTCAAAGTGGAAACCAGAAACAAGAAACACTCAAAAACAAGAACAGAAACATTTCCATATACGGAGAGCAAATTGATAAACGATTTACACAGTAAACATCATATTTAGCTAGCAATTGTGAGTTCTATACTCACTTAGCAAACTAGAAAGATTTTGTGCAATTTCAAGATGAAGATGATGGCTTTTGGTGGAGAAATGATCCTCAATAACCTGTGGAAGCTAGAAAAGAGACATGCAAAAGAAATAGAACAGGTTACCGACAAATTCATATCAAGCTCATGGATTTGGATGAAATTTTTATAGTATTAGTTGTGATTACCTTTCTCTTTTCTTGTTTTGGTGATTTATTCTTTGAATTAGCAGCAATTTTGGGTGGAAATTGAATTTACAAGAGGATGACCATAGTTTCTTATTTTCTATTTACTGTAAATAACTTTTGGGAAGATGATGAAAGGAAAAAACTACGTACTGTAAACTTCTTCTTACCGAAGGATCTAGATAATGGGTTTTGGATTCAAACCTTACCCAAATAGCCCAAAATTAAATATACTTAGAGAAAATTACTATGGAATGTACACTTATAACCCATTTTTATTATCATATACACTAATTCTCTTATTTTAAAGCTAAGAAAAATGTACACAACCAAATGTATGTAATTTAAAATTGTTATTTTAACAAAATAAAATATTTTTCAACAATAAAAATTTATTTTTATGAATAAAACCCTATTTTTATCAATATTACACAATTTACACTATTTTATTACAAAACACTAATTTTAGTACAACAATTTGTACAAAAATTATTTTGTTGTCAAATTAATTACAATAAATCATTCTAACTCTTTTTAATCATCATAATATTATTTTTAAACAATATTTCATCTTTTATATTAATAAAATACATAATTACTTCATATTTCTCTTTTTACATTCAATAAAAGGTTAATACTGGCAAAATTTTCCAATATTACTACATTTACTCAAATAAAATCAATAAATGATCATTTTCTCTCCAAATTCTCAGAATAAAGTTTTTAAAACTTTATTTTCATCAATTTAAATTTATTTCAACAATTTAATGTTGAAATACATCACTTATTTAATTTATTAGCTCCAAATTAATAAAAATCCAATATTTATAATTTATTTAACTAAATCCCCAAACAATCAAATTTTAAACCCAATATTTATTCTCAAACACATTGTTTATTTAAAACAAACAATTTTAAAAAAATTATCTTCTCCAATTTATTTTATTCTCAATATTAAATTATAACTATCATTATAATTATATATTATAGGTAATCACCAATACTGGGGTCGTTACATATGGAGTGCTCATTGAGTAAACCACCGGTTTGGTGGAGCTTACAGTATCAGTACATACTACGTTATTTATATAAAAATGTGTTAAGGGGGATATGGATAACGCCTTAACACTATTTTAATACTTTACTTTACTGCAGACATATTATAATTGCGTATTGTAATATATATGTAGATAATTTAACGGATCCTTAGGAGATGGAATCCCAAACATCTCTTAAGTTATTGCACGAATGTTGGACATTAGATAGGAGATGTAAAATTCCGTAAACATCTCTGAAGCCGTTACACTCATATTTACTTATTTTGATTTAACTTACATAAGATCTTTTAGTTCTGACTCGAGTGTTTTGTCTTTTCATTACGCTCGGGTCAGCCTGAGCTTTTCAGTGTTGAAGACATTATTCTAGAGGAGGAAGATGGAGTTTAGTATTATATTATTATTTTATCCCACTGTATCATGTTGTTCCGCTGAATTATCTTATTATTCCTGATGTATGTATAACTCTGATATATTGTAAAAGTGTAATCAAATGTTATTTGCAAACAACTTCATGAACTGTTTACTTGATTATTATATTTTGTCATTCCACTGTGAGATTCTGTGTTTTGTTTTTCTTTCTTTTCTCTTATTTTTCTTATTTACCCCATTAACAATCCTTCCTTTTGAATGGTTTGAGTTGACATGTATGGTTTATTGTCGATTTAAACCGTCCAAAAATATGGGTCGTTACATACTCCTACATCAGCAGTAGTATCAAACCAAACGCATTTGAATAAAAATGTTTCAAGCTCTAGTATTGTAGAATAAGCGAGTTCAATTATTTCTTGCAACACTCCGTAATAATCTTGTAAGTCAACGCCTTAGTCAATGCCTTTAACACATACCCTATAATTGTAAGTTGTTTTACTGGCTCCAAACTCCTTTGTGTGAAATTTAAAGCTATTTACGTACAAAATTAAGCATTTTCTATGTTTCATCATTGGACAAAATGGGAGAGTTTTATAACAAATATTGCTTGTTTCATTTTCAACAACCTATTTCATTAAAGTAATACACTTTAATAGACATAATACTAAAACTGTTTCATACAAAGTTTATTCAATAATTATATATATATGCATGTATGTATGTATGTATATGTGTGTGTGTGTATGCTTACGTACTTCTAAAACCACGCCTCAAATCCTTGATTGGGTTAAATCCTTAGATTTTTTTGCTCAAATTAACTATTAAACAACTGATATTGTTAAGATAAACATGATTATGCTATATAACACTTTTGATAGTAAATAAACAAATATCCTGTTACCTAATAAGATCTGATAATTCTTCACAGTATAGAAGCACCATTGTTCTAGTTATGAGAAACTCTTTAAGTGTTCGAAAACTTCCATCCTTCCATTTACCCGTAGGACGTCCACGCTTTTGTAAAATGGAAAGAGAAATGTCAGATGACTCATCCATAACATCATCGTTATGAGGATTAGTGTTAAAAATTCAACTTAACATGGTCTTTAAAATAATAACTAAAAAATGTGGATGCTTCCTCAACAATGTATGCTTGGCATATTGAACCTTCAATGTGTGCTTTCCGTTTCACCTATTTTAAGCTACCATAGGTACCTTCATATCAAAAAGTTATCAATTATACATTTACCATGTTGATTTCGAAAAGGAATATATATAACTCCTGATCGTATTTAAATACCTCTCTAAATGATACATTCATCCATATTGCATAGGTTTTCGCATTAAAGCTTCAGTTGGTAGATGTACGGGTGGATGTTTCATGCATTTGAATACTCCAAGAGAAAATATTTTCTCCAATTTACATAATATTTGGGTATATCTGTTTCAGCTTTTCCAAATTACTTTTGTTAGGTCTGGTTGAGCACAACTCTTGATAAAACAAACTATGCTAATAATAGACATCCATACCTTTGGTGGAAAAAGCTCCTTAAATACTACTGGGAAAAGTGCCTCTAAAAATACATGACAATCATGACTCTTTAATCCCGGTAGTTGAAGATCCTTCATATCAACACATCTTCTCATGTTTGAAGCAATTCTACTTGGAAACCTCAAATTTTGAACCCACTCTAATAGTTTTTGTCGATGCTGGTTTTCCAACTCGTAACATGCAAGATGTTTGAAATTTGGTCATTCACTGCCAATTTTAAGCTCAGGATGATTCAATATAATGTAATATCCTTTCTTGATTTCAAATCATCTTTTGTATTTCCTTTCACCTTCGTTATCGTGTTAAAGAAGTTCTCAAACACATTTTTATCGTCATGCATTAGTTTGTGTCAAAGTTTATGATTTTTCCAATATGGTAACTCCAAAAATATACTTTGTTTACACCAATTGTGACGCTCTCTTTTACTAAGATATCTCGTGTATTTTAGGATAATCTTACACAAGCATGTACTCTTCTTCGGTACTCACAATGGATGGTGGCTCCAAAGTAATAGTTATGTCTCTTCTTAAGTTTTTTATCATATCTAAAACGATTCTTTATGTGTAAAAAACGACAATGTTTATCCCACCAACACTGCTTGCCATCATATGTAAGTCTAAATGATTCTGTCCAATCCACGCAAATAGGACAATCCAATTTTCCATAATCAATCCATCTAGAAAGCATCCCATATGTAGGAAAAGTGCTTATCATCTATAACAAAGAAGCAAACGATCAAAAGTTATTTTTATTTGAGATTACATATGTAACAATACCCTCTGTCCATAGCTTTTTCAACTCATCAACCAAAGGTTGAAAGTGCACATTTATCCCTTTTTGGATTTTTAGGTCCAGGAACTAGAAACATGTATGGATTCTTCATACACATAAAAGAAGGGAGATTGTATGGTGTTAGAATATCTAACCATGTTGAATAAGGATTACCAAACAAAGCAAATGTGGCAAAACCATCCTTACACAAACCAAGTCTAACGTTACGTGATTCTTTAGCAAAATCAGGATATGTCCTATCAAAACGCTTCAAAGCTTCATTATTTGAAGGATGGCATAAAACGCCTTCATCCTGCTGTCATTCACTATGACATCGCATGTATTTAGCCTTTGTAACAAATGTATACAACCTTTGCAATTTCAATGTAATAGAAAATTAATGCATTTTGGTGAAAGGTACGCCTTTACAATTGGTTTTTATTGACTTATATCTAGGTTGTTTATAGAATTTACATAACACCAAATCTTTGTCTTCCTTTCAATAAATCATACATCAAAGTGGACACGTGTCAATCTTTTCATAAGGCAATCCAAAGGCAAAGACCTCTCTTTTAAGGGAGTACCAGTTCTCTGCCAATACATTGTTAGATAAAAGCATTTATTTACACAAGCAAAGAAACAAGTTTATTAGGTTTTTTAATGCATTGCATTAGGATTTTATAGCAATTAACTTGGATGTCGTTGCCAAATGTGTCATTTTACAACCTTTATAGAGTAGTCGTTACGATGATTCTAACAAGTTAAAAAGTTTTTTGGCTTCCCGATCAAGATCTTCCTCCAAATCTGGTCTTCGATCCACATACTCAGATCAACATCATCATGAACCATTTTAGTCATTCTATTTTCTAGTTGTACATTTTCTTCTATAGGGGGTTACTCACAATCCACATTCATATTTATGGTCTCCTCTTGTACAACATGAAAATTTTCTCTATGATATACCCACATAAGATAATCAGGCATAAAATCATATTGATGTAAATGTAATATCACAGTATAATACTCTAGATTCAGGCAATGACATTTTGAACATGGACATTGGACTTCTTTCATATTTGTTCTATTACTAGATGCCAGTTTTAAGAATGCATCCACGCTATTTCTAAAGTGCAATGTAATTGTTTCTATATTTTTACCTATCGTGTACATCCAAGATCAATCTTTCAAATACTCCATCTTTTATACTATACACGTAAACAAATTTTACATTATCTTTCACACGATATTATTATTAATTCAAGTAACATTATTGTTTTTATTATTAATTTAAATAACATTATTATTCTTATAAATAATTTAAATAACATTATTAATTTAAACAACATTATTAATTTTATTATTACTTTAAATAACATTTTAATTTTATTGTTACGTACTTTCATTAGTTGTACTAATACATTCAATAACGTTATTAATTTTTTTATTAATCCCAATAACATTATTAATTTAATTATGAAATAATGGAATTTACAAATAATTTCAAATCTATTTAACCTAGGGTTTTCTACACTTATTTCAGTAGCTAGCTATCATATTTTCCATTTCAAAATCAATAACATTTACATTTCACATATCATTTCAAATCGAACGATTAACGAAATTTCGACTGCTCTTCCCCATATTCCTCATATCATACAAAAAGAGCATACATGGGAATAAGAAGGAAGTACCATCGAAATTTTGTTAACCATTTGATTTGAAATATTGATTTATAAAACATAAATTACATTATGTTTATAACTTGTCCATACTGGGACAAATCCGACGAATAACATATCAGATGAATATTGATTTCCATTTTGTTTAAAAATCAAACACCTATATAACGTCATATACGATGCTTGTCAAATAGGGTCAAATTAAATATCTATGGGGTTTCATTAATAACATCTATCAATGACAACGAATTATCGAAAAAATTAAAAATAATAGTAACGATATCTTAAATCATATATGAATTATCATATCATCGAACCTATGTCAACAATCAAATACCAACAAATATAAACCAATAATCAAATACCAACAAATATAAACCAAGGAATTTATATCATATACGAAGCCAATCAAATCATAGCATTGAATAGAAAATGAATCGGAGTAATAAATTATATCGATGAAGGTGGTGCTTGACTTGAGATTTACGATGTTAGTGGGGGTTTGGTGCCCTATGCAGTGACTTGGGGAAAGCGTTGGCTAGGAGGTGGCGGCTTGGTCTTGTAGCGATCGATGAGGTGGCAACTTGGGATTTTCGGGGATGGTGGGAGGGATGCAAGGCAATGAAGGCTGGGGTTGGGACTTGCAGTGGCATTGAGGGAGGGGTGTTAGAATCTCGATTTTCATCGTTTTAATTGTGACAACTATATAAGTCGATATTATTGTGTACTAATCATATATGCAGGAGATTCATTGAAGATTCAGATTCAGAAAGCTATGAAGTTGTTATTCTTTTGTTTTAGAGTCTGTATATTATTAGAAATATGTTAAAATCTCTCTGATATGTTATATACACACTAACACGTACATAAATTGTTCACATGCACAAAACAGGCTACATTCAGCCGGCTGAATGTGACCATTCAGCCGTTTGAATGCTGAAACAAAGCGTAGTTTATTATGCAGTTTCAGCCGGCTGAATGGTTATATTCAGACAGCTAAATAAGGCCAAAAATAGCCTATTTGCTTACCGTATCAAATTTCAAATAAATCAGAAGGCTGAATTGAAAAATTCAAACGGCTGATTATCTATAATGGCTAGTTTTCTGAAGAGATGCTTCTCTTCAACGAAGAGAAACATCTTCTAATCTAATAGTTGCATCTGTTCTTTTCATCGTTCCTTTTCATCAAACAATGCAACTCTTAAAACTCTATAAATAGAGTCTAGAATTCAAAAAACAATTAACTTAACTGGTTTTAGTATTCTTGAATTCTTATCACTTATTCTCTATTTTCAATTTGCACTCAAACTGCATATAATTTCTGATCGTTGATCACTCTATCTTCCACTCTCTTCATGTACTTTACACTATATATCATAAAGGAGAAGATTATAGGAAGATTGTACTTAATTGACTTATCAATGCTATTTAAAGAGCATACTACAGTCAAATACTTTGTTTATTTGTAAAGAAGTCATATTCGGTTGCTCAGGCGGTAGAAGTCCTATTCGGTTGCTTAGGCGGTAGAAGTCCTATTTGGTTACTCAAGGAGTGTAAACCTATTCCTCCGGGTTAAGTGAGGGTTGCTAGTTTAATTCCAGAAGGAGTCTGAGACTGGACGTAGAACGGGAGTTCAAACCAGTATAAAAATCTATGGTGTCATTTACTTTACTGCATTATTTATTTACTTACTTAGTTTTTATTCCGCACAAGTAGTTTATAAATTAATCCATATTATGCGATCCTATAGCTCAGTCTCTTTTATTTGGTATTAGAGCTTGGTCATCTTATAACCGTAACATAGTTATATGATATTTTAATATGGAAAACAACACTAGCACTGTAACTAACACTAGTTTTTTTGAAGGCCAATCTACTGCACGACCACCACTATTTAACAGAATGAACTATAACTATTGGGCTACTAGGATGAGAATTTATATACAAGCTAATAGTATTGAAACCTGGAATATTACTCAAACTGAATATACCATACCTACTATTGAATATTCACAATGGTCTAACACACAAAAACTGGATGCTACTGTAAATGCTAAAGCAATGAATATGTTATATTGTGCATTAGACAAAAATGAGTTTAACAGAGTGAGCATGTGTAAAGCAGCTTATGAAATTTGGCGTACACTTAAAATTACACATGAAGGTACTAACAAAGTAAAGTAGAATAAAATTTCTATGCTCAAAAATCAGTTTCAAAATTTCAAAATGAAGCAAGATGAAATGATAAATGAAATGTACTCTAGATTCCAAGATATATATCATTCATTTTTAGCATTAGGAGAAACATATACAGACTTTGATATTGTTTCAAAAATCCTCAACTCTTTAGCGGATGAGTTGGAACGAAAGGTCTTAGCGATCGAAGAAGCTAACGACATTTCAACCATTAAACCAAAGGAGTTGATAAGAAATCTAATTTCTTATGAAGTTAATCTCTAGGTTAAACGAGTACAGCTCAAGATAAGAAGAATATAGCATTCCAAGTAGAAAAGGATGAATCAGATAAGAAAGATATGGCATTCATTGCTAAAAGTTTCAAAAAGTTTTTGAAATTCAAAAAGAGCAACAAATTTAGAAACAACAAGAACAGCTCTAGCAACAACAACAAACCATCATCTTCTGTTCAAGAATGTTATGTGTGTCATAAGAAAGGCCACATCAAGAAAGACTGTCCTGATCGAAAGAGAGATAAATTTAAGCACAAGAAAGACAGATTCAAAAAGAAAGCTTTCTCTATCACTTGGGACGATTCAGAATCATCTTCATCATCAGATAGTGACTCATACAGCGATACGGAACAAGCCAACATATGTTTTATAGCCACAAATGATGAGGTACCACCTAAAAAGAGAGGAAAATGGATATTGGACTGTGGTTGCTCGAAACACATGACAAGAAACAAAGAGATGCTAACAAACATTACCTACTCAAATGGAGGTTCTGTCACTTTTGGAGACAATTCCAAAGGATATATCATCGGCAAAGGCGATGTGAGCAATGACGGTATATCTAATTTACCTCTTATTACAAATGTTTTATAGTTAAAAATTTAAAACATAATTTACTTAGCATCAGCCAACTGTGTGACAAAGTATTCAATATATCTTTTTCTGAAAATAAGTGTAGTATTTTTGATCAAAATAAAAATCTTATTTTTGAAGGTTTTAGAGATAAAAATATATATGTTTTGAATATGAATATAAATTACAATACCAACATATGTTTAATAGCCAAAGAAAATGATCCTTGGTTATGGCACAAAAGATTTTGTCATGTTGATTTCAAAGCTATAAACAAATTATCTAAAAATGAATTGGTAAAAGGTTTACCAAAAATGAATTTTAAAGTAAACAATATTTGCAATGCTTGTCAATTAGGAAAATTATCAAAATCATCTTTTAAATCAAAAAAAATATTTCTACTGTACAACCACTTGAACTATTACATTTGGATCTTTCTGGACCAACTCAAGTTCAATCTATAAACCATAGCAAATATGTGTTTGTTATAGTAGACGATTTCTCAAGATATACTTGGACTACTTTTCTAAAAAATAAAAGTGACACTTTAGAAAATTTCAAAATCTTTGCTAAAAGAATTCAAAATCTCAAAAATTAAAAAAATTAAAAATATTAGAAGTGATCATGGAGGTGAATTCGAAAATGAAGCTTTTGAACATTTTTGTAATAAAAAGGGAATTTACCATAATTTTTCTTTTCCTAGAACGCCACAACAAAATGGAGTTGTAGAAAGGAAAAATAGAACTTTACAAGAATGTGTAAGAACTTTATTAAACAGAAGCACTTTACCAAAATATTTTTGGGCAGAGGCTATAGCAACTGCCTGTTATGTTCTGAATCGTGTTTCCATCCGACCACCAACTAAACACACTCCATATGAACTATTTCATGAAAGAAAACCAAATATTTCACATTTAGAGTTTTTGGTTCAAAATGTTTTATTTTAAACACAAAAGATCAGCTTGGAAGATTCGATCCAAAATCCGATGAAGGAATTTTCATAGGATATTCGGAACAAAGCAAGCCTTATCAAATTTTTAATAAAAGAACTAAAACAATCGAAGAAACACTACATTTTTCCTTCGATGAAAATTTTAAGTTTAATAAATTTTTTGAGGATGATGAGATAATAACTAAGACAGTCACAAATACGGTTACTCAAAATAATTTTGAAGAAGATGAAAACATTGTTCATAATGAAAATGGATTAAGATCTCCTCCTAGGATTTTACGAGATCACCCAGTAGAAAATGTCATATGAGAAATTGATTCACATGTCAGAACTAGAAATCAACTTAATCAAATGGGTCATGTAGAATTCCTTTCTAATATTGAACCTAAAAATGCTAAGGAAGCCTCTACTGATGACTATTGGATTATAGCTATGCAAGAAGAGCTAAACTAATTCTAACGAAATGAAGTTTGGTAATTAGTTCCTAGACCAAGTGATCAAACAGTCATTGGTACTAAATAGGTTTTCAAAAATAAAGTGGATTAACAAGGAAATATAACTAGTAATAAAGCTAGGTTAGTTGCACAAGGTTATTATCAAGAAGAAGGAATTGACTATGAAGAAACGTTTGCTCCGGTCCCTCGACTAGAAGCAATACGTATCTTACTGGCCTTTGCATGTTTTTATAATTTTAAACTTTATCAAATGGATGTTAAAAGTGCTTTTTTAAATGGATATATAAAAGAAAAAGTTTATGTTGAACAACCTCCTCTATTCTGACATGAAAAATTTCCAGACCATGTCTATAAACTTAAGAAACCTTTATACGATCTAAAACAAGCACCCCGTGCTTGGTATGAACGTCTTAAAAGTTATCTTATAGATTCTGGCTTTGAAATTGGGAAGGTTGTTCAAACTCTTTTTATTAAACGAACTAAAAAGGATATTTTAATTATTAAAATTTATGTTGATGATATTATTTTTGGTTCTACAAATGATAAGTTATGTCAGGAATTTTCTAATATAATGACCAAAGAATTTGAAATGTCATATATGGGAGAATTATCTTACTTTCTTGGATTACAAATTAAATAATTAGACATTGGAATTTTTTATAAATAAAGAAAAATATTATAATAATCTATTAAATGCTTTGGTATGGAAAACACTTTTGCCAAACCAACTCCAATGAGTACAACAATACATCTCGATAGAGATGAAGATGGCAAGAGTGTTGACCAAAAATTATATCGAAGTATAATTGGATCATTACTTTATCTAACTGCTAGTAGACCTGACATAATGATGAGTGTTTGTTTGTGTGCTCGATTTCACGCAAATCCTAAAGAATCACATATGCGAGCAGTGAAACGAATATTACGTTTTCTAAGCAAAACCAAAGATTTTGGACTTTTCTATCCGAAAGAATGTCCTTTCGAGTTAGTATCATATAGTGACGCTAACTTTGGAGGACGTCGAAAGGATCAAAAAAGTACGAGCGGGACTTGTCACTTCATTAGACAATCCTTAGTCTCCTAATTTAGCAAGAAAAGAAATTGTGTTTCACTATCGACATGTGAAGCAGAATACATTTCTACTGCTTTAGCATGTGCTCAAGTCATCTACATGCAACAAACACTTCAAAATTTTGGAGTTATTTTATCTAAATCAACTATTTTTTGTGATAACACAAGTGCTATAAACTTATCTAAAAATCCTATCAATCATTCACGAACTAAACATAATAACATACGTTACCATTTCCTTCGTGATAATATTGAAAAGAATATAGTCAGATTAGAATTTGTATCCTCTAAAAACCAGCTGGCCGATATATTTACAAAACCTTTAAATGCAAATATTTTTATAAAACTAAGAAGAGAATTAGGAATTTTATCATTAAAAGATTTACAATTAATTTTTCTACTTTATTTGATATTTTTTTCAAAAATATTTTTTTTTCAAAAATGGTGTTTCCGTGACTCAAACTCTAGTCTCTCACTTGAAAGTCATATGCACTACCAATCTACTACATGTTACTTCACAACAGAACCATATTTTCAATTCCTAATCTACCTTTTCTATTCTTATCTACCATTTTCTACCTTACATTCTTTCTTTCTTTTTAACCAATCATTATTCTATAGTTAAAATCTATTCCACCTCTAATTCTCTTACTATTTCTGAAATGCTTTGTATTATAAATACCTTACTTTCATTCAAATTTATATATCATTTAAAAGAAAACGAAAATTTTCTATCAACCACTTATAATAATGTCTTGCCACCATAATTCTGAATCCTCCACAATTGACTACACTTCTCCTAGTTTGGGTTCAATCAATTTACCTACTCCTACACCTATCTTGAACTTGTCCCCATTGTTCCACCTCCCACTCATACGGGTTATACTCCACCCGGAAAAAGAGCCAAATGCTCTTTATTCTTTGGCTCTCCCTCTACTAAAGAGAATATAGACAACATTCACCTTTATCAGAGGGAAACGCTAGAATTACATCGCAAACTCTATTATGAACAAAAGGTTAATGCTAAGCGTTTAAGCTTCTTGGAGCAAGTCGCATTAAAATTCTGCGGATCTTCATCTAGGAGCACGGTTCATCAACCCTCTCCTACTCGACACAATCCTTGGGAAAGAACCCCACAACATCCTCCAGTGTCTCCAAACTCTTGGGAACGTGGTAATGGCTGGTCTCCTCTCCGACCATTACACGAGAATACCAAGATTGAGCCAGAAGATTATAAGACTCCTAGCTCTTCTTCTAACTTTATTTATTTTTTGTTCTACACATATTTCTCTACTATATTCCATTGTTTGTTTATATATAAATAATTTTTTCTTGCAAAATGGTGTTTCAAGGCTGAAAGAAGGGA
The DNA here is from genome assembly GCA_030737815.1 of Allium fistulosum. Classification (NCBI taxonomy): domain Eukaryota; kingdom Viridiplantae; phylum Streptophyta; class Magnoliopsida; order Asparagales; family Amaryllidaceae; genus Allium; species Allium fistulosum. Next base: position 155,789,026 of record CM060908.1, on the reverse strand, counting down.
AACTATATGTTTCACTGTGCAAACAGATGGCTGAACCAATAGGAACAGTCGGCTGAATATTGTATGAAACGTATAATTTTACCCAGATTTAGTCGGTTGTCCTCCTTGTAAACAGTCGGCTGAATATATTGATTTTTGTACTTTTTTCTTGCGGGAAAGCATTCAGACGGCTGATTACAGTAACCTAGCCGGTTGAATGTTTCCAAAACATTTTTTTAATATGGGCTTCTAACCCAATAACCCATTCTACCCACTTATTTACCCAATCTATAAATTTACTTTTTCACTTTTTACCTTCTTACCACAGAACCCTACCCTCCATTTCTTCAAAAACTCCATTTTTTCTCCTTTAAATTTAAAACAAACATGCCTCTAAGATCAAAAAGGAGAAGAGCATCCACCTCCGGACCTTCCGAAGATCAAATCCGAGCTTGGTTGTGGAATGACACCACTATAGCTCGCTTCAATAGCATGAAAAATTCCAACATCTTCGAAGGAGCCTTCATGAAATTTCCCGATTTTGCAGCCTATAGAATTCGAGAGATCGCGGAGCAAAATCTGTTCAAAAGTCTCATTGGGTATAATCCTAATAATATCAAAATTAATCATCTTTTGGTTAACCTTTTCCTTGCTAATATGAATCTTGATCATTATAACCCCCAAAACTATGAAAATTGTGTTTGGGCGTTAGTTTGTGGTGTCAAAATTTTCTTGCCTTTATAAAGATTAGGATATGTATTGAATTGCCCATATCAAGGAACCGACATTGAAGTTGATATGGTTCATCGTGATGAAGTTTCACACCTTTTCTTATCCGATCAACTTACAAATTTAAATGGGCTTAAATCTAGTGCTTTGAGACCCCAAGCTCATCTCATTCATCGAGCTTTTATTCGCTCTTTACAAACTCGCATGGGGGCTATGAGAAAGTATACAAACGAGACTTTCAAGCTCTTTATGCTATATACTCTCATCAACAAGTAAACCGGGGTAAAATAATTTCAGATGAATTTCAAGATATCGCAATTCGACGGAAATACAAGACCGTTCATTATGGGGCTTATATTATGCATCTCCTACTCAATTTTGGTGTTCAAATCCCGATTTCAATATTCAACCATTAATGAATTAGGAGCTAAAGCCTTAGGCTTAATGGGTCTTCCACACCGTCCTCCTCCTCAACAAATAATTTCCTTCCAAGAATGGGCTCAAAACAATGAACGAGGTTCCCAACCTCGTGACATAAATGTTGCTTCCTCTTCGCAAACTCACCAAGAAGAAGAACAAGATGACGATTCCATTCAAATTATTGGCCTGGATACCTCATTTAGACAAGCTATTATCACTCTCTCCTGAAACTAATCGAAGCTTCATCGGGATATCAAATCACTTGAAAAGAAGACAGATAAGAAATTCAATTCTATAAAGGATTTCTTAACAGGATATGGGACAAAATTTCTTGCTCCAGTTCAACATCTACTGAAGCTTATAATCTAGCTCCTTTCCAATGGTCTTCTTCAAGCTCTAAAAATGGAGATGATGATAGCGATGATCCTTCTCCTTCTATCTAGATTTCTTTTTATGCTCTATGAACAATTATGATAATTTGGTTTGTAATATTCTTTTAACACTCCTATGGTTCTATGTGATTGTGTATGTAATGATGTGACTATGTGATGTTGTGACTATGTTTCTATGATGTTATCACTACTATCTTTCATTTTGTCTCTACATGATGTTATTTTAAGTATTTCATATATCTTTCCTTTTTGTCGACGACAAAGAGGGAGAAATTTGGTATAAATTTGTTTAAATTATTGTGCATATAGACGGGGGAGTATTCATACAAGTTTCATAGCAATATAAATATATTATACTTATATAGTTGTCATCATCAAAAAGGAGGAGAATGTTAGAATCTTGATTTTCATCGTTTTGATCGTGACAAATATATAAGTCAATATTATTGTGTACTAATCATCTATGCAGGGGATTCATTGAAGATTCAGATTCAGAAAGTTGTGAAGTTGTTATTCTATTATTTTAGAGTCTGTATATTATTAGAAATATGTTAAAATCTCTCCAATATGGTATATACACACTAACACGTACACAAATTGTTCACATGCACAAAACATGCTACATTCAGCCGGTTGAATGTAAACATTCAGCCATTTGAATGCTGAAACAAAGCATAGTTTATTATGCAGTTTCAGCCGGCTGAATGGTTACATTCAGACGGTTGAATAAGGCCAAAAATAGCCTATTTGGTTGCTGTATCGAATTTCAAATAAATAAGAAGGCTGAATTGAAAAATTCAGAGGGATGATTATCTATAACAGCTAGTTTTCTGAAGGGATGCTTCTCTTCAACGAAGAGAAACATCTTCTAATCTAATAGTTACATCTGTTCTTTTCATCGTTCCTTTTCATCAAACAATGCAACTCTTAAAACTCTATAAATAGAGTCTAGAATTCAAAAAACAATTAACTTAACTGATTTTAGTATTCTCTAATTCTTATCACTTATTCTCTATTTTCAATTTGCACTCAAACTGCATACAATATCTTATCGTTGATCACTCTATCTTCCACATTCTTCAAGCACATTACATTATATATAATAAAGGAGAAGATTATAGAAAGACTGCACTAAATAGACTTATCAGTGCTATTTAAAGAGCATACTACAGTCAGATACTTTGTTTATTTGTAAAGAAGTCCGATTTGGTTGCTTAGGCAGTAGAAGTCCTATTCGGTTGCTTAGGCGGTAGAAGTTCTATTCGGTTGCTCAGGCAGTGTAAACCTATTCCTTCGGGTTAAGTGGGGGTTGCTAGTTTAATTCCAAAAGGAGTCTGGGACTGGACGTAGAACGGGAGTTCGAACCAGTATAAAAATCTCCGGTGTCATTTACTTTACTACATTATATATTTAGTTAGTTTTTATTCCGTACAAGTTGTTTATAAATTCATCCATATTACATGATCCTAGAGCTTAGTCTCTTTCAAGGGGGAGGTGGTAGCAGACGATGTTGAGGGTGGAGGAGGGGTCGAGAGGGGATTAGGGTGGGTTTGTGTTTTAATTTTAGAGTGGGAAAAGTGATAGTATAGAGGTCGTCAGTTGGGTTACTATGGTTGGTGCTGACGCAAGACCGACACCCCTCTGATGCTTTGTAAAAGGCATCAAAACGCAGCCGGTAATTTTTTGTAGGTAGTGAGTCATCAATGCCATTCTAATGCCCTAGCAATGCCTTTACTAAAGGTGTCAGAATGGTGTTAGTAAAACCAAATAGGTAAAAGCTGCATTTTCTAGTAGTGGGATAGCTTAACTTATATGGAGGAGGAGGAGGAGGAGACAAATTCTCCACCTTTTACTATTTCTTTTCTTACTAATTCAAACCAAATATCCCTTCCCTCCTTTTATTAAGCCTAGCCAAAACTAAGGCGGTGTCAGTAAACCCATTAAATAACTAATGACATTTAAATCATGTTTAAATGTATATTGACATCGTATATCGATACGTACATATATAGAACTTTTATATATGCACACAATTAATTAGTAATGGCACCCACAAAATACTAATAGCACCCAACACATCAAATAATAAATTAATTAATATTTTATAAATATTAATTAACTTAATTAACTATAACAATTGTAAACCAATTAAATCGTGTTGTATTTCAGAGAACTCAAAAACGCATTTGTGTGACTCATAGGTATAGCGATTAATATTGAATAATTCGAATATCAACGTTCACACATCACCTTAGGTTGTGGTTTGATAATTTGGCCAAATTTATCGCTTATAGATCTTCATCGGTAAAATTTAATTTTAAGATGAGTGGTGCCTTTTAGTAATGATTGTTTACATCAGTTTACTTCGTCATCATTATATCACCTTAGGACTTATGAAATTTGGTTTTTCTATATCATCCATAGTTAACTCCGTTAGTCCGTAAATAAAGTCCTTGGTTTAATAAAAAATTTATTATTAATTATATTACTCTAGTCGGTGACTATGACTTTGAGTTGACTATTATGGACTGTGATATTAACCTCATATAACTAAGGATATGAATTCTTTATTGAATAGTGTTTCACTTCCAATTCTTTAATTTAGATCTAACTATAGCTGCTCAATGGTTGTCATGTCATGATTTAGCTATAATCAAAATGGAGTATCTATATTGAAGCTCAATGATATTTCCAAGTCAAGAGAACTATGTAATATCGTCACTCTAAGATTTCATGATTGACCTAGTTGTTATTAACGAACTAGAAACTGTCTATGAATCATTATATAGTAATACAATAATTATCAGTATCTAACCCCTTGATGCCCCCAGCAGCTATAAGTAATACACTGCCCAACTTTTGAAGAGCGTATATTGGAACTTGGCAAGCCCGCAGCGGAAGAAATGGGTGTATTTTAAAATTTTCTTACCATTTTGGATCTTTAATAGGCCTATTAGTCTAAATATACTTAGAAATTTTCTAAGTTTCTTTAAATAAAGTCAATTGTTTATTTTATTTCATAATTAAAGGAGTTTTAAATTTAGTTCAAATAAATATTTAATATGATGACTATATCAAATACATTCATGTGTATGAATGATAAGGACAACATATGAGCAGCACATAAAAGCAGGGTATTACTATTTACACCCACATAAATACTTCTCTCACCCATTTTATCTTCTCACCCACTCAATTACTTCCCTCAACCACCTTTTCATAACTTTTTTTATTTTTTTAAAACCATAACTCAATTTCTTCTCTCTGTCTTTCTTCTAAAAACATAATCAAAATTTCTCTATCCAATTTCTCTATAGTCGATATTTTTTTATTTAATGCTTCGCTAATACATACAACTTATTTTATTATAATTAAGTTGTAATTGATTTTAATTGTAAGTAGAATTTACATTTTTTATAAACTGTGTAACCTTAATTAAATTAACATAATTAACAATAATTTGCAGCTCAAATTAGGTATATAATATAACATATTAAATAACATCTATTACTACTATAGTCAAAGATATCCAATCATTATTGTTTTTGTTGTTGTTTGAACAAAAAAAGGGGAAAACAATGAAACAATATGATACAGTCAAATATAATTAGCTATGGTAATCATTCTAGAAAATTATCAGGTTTACAAAATTATTGACTTACATTCATTTTCTAAATAGAGTTAGATATCATAGCTAATTAGTTTCTAGTCTGAAATTCATAAAATAAAATTATTTACGTTTTTCATATCATTTTCTTTGGTCATTAATGATTGATAAGATTGAAAATGATTATATTTGAGTGTTAGATTTCATTATTTATATGTTGTACGATAATGCAAAACTGTTAGCATTTATTTCCAAATCATCTTTAAAGCTTAAGGTGAGTTTTTGAAGTAGATTTTGTGATTTAATTTTATCAATGTCTAAGTGGCATTTGTAAGTGTTTAAGTAGGTGTAAATAGTAATGTCCTAAAAGTATGTAAATAAACATGTAAAAGGTTAGAGAAGAAATCTTTTATTTCTTGCTATTAACACAAATAATTAATTAGAGAAAGATGGACCATAAATGTAGAGAGAGAACCTTTTATTTCTCTCTCTTTAATTAGGTTAATTGAAAATTTAACATTTGCTACACAATTAACACTACGTAATTAAACATGTAAAAGGTTAGAGAAAGAAGCTGTGACGCCCCCACCTCTATACTCACACTAGCCAAGAACACTACTGGGTAATGCCGTCGACTAGCACAAAGAATAAGGCTGTTGAGGAGCGACCATCTATGTAATTACTTTGTGCGAGTACCGATATGTCAAATAGTATGTCATGCATTTCATTTCAAGAGGAAATCCGACATATCATATACAAACTCAAAGCTACTACACAGTGGGTATGTGGCCTTCAGAAATAAATATAAAATAAGCAAAACACAAAATCAGTCACAGATATTCATATCACTAAGGCGGAAACAGATATGAATAACACATAGAAGTGAACATCATAGTAGTGGTCATACAAGATCCACTACATAAAACTTTGTTCCTTTCTATTAACATAAATGCATATAAAACTAATTTTTCATTCTCATATTTTGAAATCTAGAATTAACAAATATAAATCTAGTTTCAATTTAGGAAGAATTTTAAAAATATGATTTTACATAAAAGTAAAATTTATAAACGTTGAATTAAAACAACACATTCACATATATATGTAATTAATTTCTAGCTACTTTTAAATTAAAATAACAAACAAATATGTAAAGTTTGTGATTTAGCATGTGTTAGAATTAGAAATTAACAAATTTACACAAAAGTCTGATTATCTTTTTATTTTACTTTTAAACAAAAGAATACATTAACAAAAAGATTCAAACAAAACGTATAAACATTATGTTCAATTTATAGATGATTTCAAAAGGACAATGTATGTAATTTATATTAGTTGAAATAAAATAAAATCATACAAATGAATGGTTTCAAACAGGAACAAAGGGGATAACTTAGGCACATATAAATTCACAATAAAATTTTAGATCTGAAATGTAAGAACATCATGAACAACTAATTAAATGAGATATAATATGTCACAGCTCTAATGTTAAGAATATGGACATGTAATCAAAATGGAATAACATAAAATGGAGCTAGATCAAATTGATATTATAAACATATATTATTAAAGGAGATGTGACAAAAGGGAATTAGATCAGGTTAAATAAAAAAACTTATATTCAGATGTGATATGCAAGAGATCTAATCATATGAATAAGAAGATTATACAAATAAATAAAATGAAAATTTTACCTTAAGATATAGCCAAAAGCACGAACCTTGAGTGATGATATATCCACAGATCTTAAGATCCTCATCCTATCTTTGCAACAGATGGATGAACCACTGTTGTTTTTATTTTATTTGATATTTTTTATTTGGAGTTGAGAGATTTTGATATTTTGATTTTTTCTACCATGAAAAGTTGGGAGGAGAGGAAGAAAAAGAATGAATAAGAAAGAATGAATTGGATGTACAAGTTGAATTAGAGAATATGTTTTATTTGAAAGAATGAAACTGTTCCTACTCTTTAATTAAAACTTCCCTAATTAATTCTCTTAATTGTTTTGCTCTCTCCAGTTCTTTCTTTTCACATGATATGTCATCAAATGACACAAAATTTTCATAAATCATTTCACGCAGTTATCTTTAAATTATATTGGTATCGTATACCAATCCGCTCAAATATAACTTTTACAAATGCATTAAAATAATTACAAACAACTTCCAAACTTTAAATAAATAATAGTTAATATTTCTCAAATATCAATTAATTTAATTAGTTTACAAAATTTTATAAATTAATTAAATAATGTGGTTTTTAAGAGAATTCATCATTACGGTTATGTAACTCAAAAGTGTAAATTCGTCAGTGATTAATATCGAACTATTCAAATATTAATATTTATAGTCACTTAGCAGGTGGTGTGACATTTTGGCTGAATTTATTGCTTACACGTCTTTTGGTAAAAATCCAATTTTACTTATTATAAGCAGTACCCAATAGTGACAATTATTTACACCAATTCCCTTCATCGAAATTATATCATATTAGGACTTATGGAATTTGGTAATTGTCAAAATTCCAAAATCATCCACATTCAACTTTATAGTCCAAACACAAAGTCCTTTCAATAATAATAATTATTATTAACTGAAATGCTCTGATTAGAGACTTTGACTTTGATTTGACTTCATTTGACCGTGATAATAACCTCATATAAATGAGGAGATGAATCCTCTCTTTAATAGTGTTTCACTTCCAATGCTTCCACTCAACCTAACTATAGTTGTTTGATGGATGTCGTGCCACGATTTGACTATAATCAATGCTGAGCTTCCACATTGAAGGTAAACAGTATTCTCAGGTCGAGAGAACTGTGTAAATTAGTCACATCGATATTCTCTGCTTGACCTTAGTTATATTAACCAACATAAAATTATCTTGTGAGTCATTCCATAGTTATCCAATAACTATCACTACGTAACCTCTTGGTGCCTCAGCAAGCATGAGTGATACACTGCCTAACATTTGGAGAGCGTTATGTACTCTAGTCTCAACGGATGTATTGTTATCCAGTCTCGATACATCTTGACTAGGAATATTTAACATAGTATATTTGTTTTCAATGTGATAAATTACCTACAGTTACAACACTTTATAAATACTATCACAAAACATACCATTTATGGATTTTCTATTAAATATGCTTTTAATTAAATTAATTAATATATTATATCAAGCATATAATAGAAAGAAAACACCTTTATTCCAAACAAGATTGCTTAATGAGTTAGATATATATAACAAATTACATAATTGCCCCTAAGACATACCCCTAACTCTATCAATCTCCCACTTGCACCTAGGGTCAATTATGGAATCTTATGTTAACTTCTTCAATTGGTTTTCTCAAAATCAATTGGCTCATCACTCTATGAACGGATATGCTATTATGTTTCAATTATCCACTCTCTCAATCAACTCTCTCTGATGGTAATAAACTGCTTTAATAGTGTGGAACAATTCGGAGTATGTCTCTCAACTTCCAGTGAACTCTAAGTTCTGCTACAAACTATATCGCGACAATTTGGAATCGGCTCTGTTTTAAATTTATACATTTATATTTATATACATTGCTTTTATTGCGGCGTTATTCAAGGCGATGTGCTTAGCCTTTTCATTGAATCAACCATGGTCTTTCATTTGGAACATTTCCAACTTAAAGATTCTTAACTTGAATTCATTTATTAACATATTATACTCAATACCACTTATGAAGTTTGAGTCTGAATACTCCTTCATAAGGAGTTTGTTGTTTCTACAAACAATTCTATAGTATTTCATAAATACACGAGAATACTTCAAACCACCATGTAATGATATCAATATGGATTTGGTATTTGCTTCATGTATCAAATACATAAACAAATCATGATATCATAGACAATATAACATGTATGACAATTCCTATTGTCAAAGCTTAAGGAATCCATCTTATATGTTTTTCTTAAACATTTTAATAAGGCGTCCTTGCATATCATTTGGGACATTCTCAACATCTTTTATACTTACTATAAAAGACATCATTTATTAATCAATTGTTGAGTATTAAAACAACTAAGGTTTATTTTAGCACAAGTATATCATTAAAATCAACAATGTGTTGTTTACTTACAGTTAGAAATATCAATGTACCTATTAACGTTCCTTTTTATGAATACATGCTTCCTTTGCACTTTGATTCAAAATCAGACTATTTGATATTTCTGTCAAAATACTTATTCAATCCTGATGCTTATGATACTTTCGTACCGTTTCTTGGATCATATCCAAAAACTCACTACCTCTATATCGCTCCCATTGACTTCGAGATACTTTGGTTGTTATGTGCAAATAGTATACTCTAAATCATTATTTATAATTTTCTATTTTAGCACATATGTACCAAAACACTAAGTCCTATCAAACGATAATTTTGTGAGTAAATCCAAAATAACTTGAGTATGTTGAATAAAAAACATATTACGTTAATTTCAATAATTAAAATTTACGAGGTTATTCTTGTTAACATTGCTCATTAAATTCCAACTGCATTAGCCTCTTAAAGGCACAATCGTGGCCAATAGATCACATCCCTTCGGATACGACTACCAAAATCATATTTTGTAACGTACTTGGAATCCCTTCTAATTTGCGTATCATACCATATTATAGAGTCAATACTCCTAATGGCTTAATTGACAATTGAGGATTATCTATTCTCGACATTGATAAGAAATTCATATTTTCTCTTCATTGTCTAAGAATACTTATTAGACACTCTAATGCGATGTGTTCGTTTATGGTAGTTAATTTCATTTTATCTCAGCTAATCAGTTTTATCTATGGATCGTATCCAATTTCATTTTACTATCAATAATTCCTTAAAGAAATTCCTTAACAACGAAGTTGTTATTTCTTGAAACAACAATTGTTTCTCAACGGAACAAAATAGGTATTCATAACGTTTTATGAATTCCTTTATTTATAAAACTGATTTGGTTTTAGTTTACAAAAATTATGTTCAAAAAAATAATTATGTCATCCAATGACATTCTTTCCCAAAATATTTTTGGGAAGATTCATACAAGATCCCTCATCAACAATTATTACGTGCAATCTTTCGATATGCACAACCTGCCAACTCCTTGGCCTAGGATATGTTGGAGTTTCTTATAAACGCTTATCTTGTGTGATTTTGTAAACTATTATTTATATGAAATAATATTAACCTTGTGTACTACCCTTAAGTACATGACCTTATAGAAAGAAACTAACTCAACTTCACTCTTAGTTAGTCGTATATTGTCCAACAAAGTTCGATTACTCTTATCTGTAACAACCCAAAATTATGGTTATTTGATTTTAAACGTTTAATTAATTTTAAATATTTTAAACAATTGAATTTGGGAATTTAATAACTTATAATTCAAATATAGAGCATATTTAAATATTGGGATTGTGAATTAAATGTTAATTAAATGGATTAGGTCTAAAAACCTATCTTCTGCATACGATTGAATTAGGTCTCGAAACAAGTTCCATTGCATTCGGAATAGGGATATAACATATAGAACGCTAGGCGGCACGTCTTGTTTGGAGTTCGAGATTTTCGGGTATGTTTTGTTGAATATTTTATTAAATAAAATTAAAATAATATATTTGTATATGCCCATGTCCAAGGCCATACCCCATAGTGTTGTGCCCATACCCAAGCATATCAGCCCATACCCCATCATTACCAGGCCCATATCCCCATCTCCCTTTTGTATGCTTCACTATAAACAACAGAGGCTTCCTTCTTTTAATTCAAAAATTAAAATAAGGTGATATACTTATTTAAAAATCATGAGAAAAATATATATATGGACTTGTATGGCCGTGGGCTTCAATCCTATACCCACGATGTTGCGTGCAATCGCCTTGGGCCAATCAAATTTTTAGGCGGCCGACTAGGGTTAGCTAATTACGGCGATAGGGGAGACAGTTCGCCAAGGTGAGGGTGGATCTGAGTTTGCAGTGGAGAAGGGGTGCTCGTGGGTGGAAGCAGTGGTGCGCGGTGCCTTAAGGCAAAACACAACCGGCAAAACACAACCTAGTTTTGTCGCGTTAAGGTGTAGCAGGTCGAATCGTGGCCGAGGTAATCAAGATAAAGGAAGTTGGGTCCAGCGTGATAGGATCGAGTAGTGGAATTAGGTAGCACTATCGGTTTGAAGAATCATGGCTCGTAGCTCGAGCAAGACCGTGCATGTACATAATGGGAGCATGAATGTCCATACATTGTTTTAGGGAGGGGATGTTTAGATGTTAGGGAAGATGGATTTGGATTGGGTAATTAATTAATGATTGAGATTAGTGTTAATTAATTTATTTTTAATCGGATAACTTATAAAACCCGTAACTATTTCATACGAGGTCCAAATCAAGCGCGGTCAGTTACATTGAACTCATAGTAAAGCCATCTATGCTATGGAGTTGGATTGAATGAGATTGGAGCTCACTAAAATTTATGCTAGAATCGAACGGTCGTTCGGTTTTAGTCCAAAATGGGGACGTTTTGGAGAAAACGAAAATCAATGTGAGTTTAACTCACATTAATTTTGATTATAACATATCTATGATATTATAAATGTTTATTGATTGCTTGGATGTTAACCAAATTGTTTAATTGATTATTTGGTTGAATTTCCATTTGGAAAATGGATGACATAATTATTTGATTGTTATAAACCCATGTGATTATCTATATATTATCCATAACCATTGTTTTGCAAGAAAAATATGTAGAGAGACCCAAAGGGGATTTCTCGCCAATAATTAGTTATTTACATCCTAATATTATTATATTGATGGTTAATTGAAAATAAATCATGATATTCCATTTAAATTATTAAGTGTCGTTATAGCAATTTCGCTATATCATCATTTATTCAATCATCCCCAAAAACCCTGTCATATGAACTTGAGCTTGTGTTTCCACCAAAAATAATATTGAAAATTCATTAATCATTTTGATTAATGATAATTTAAATTAATTAATCATTTTAACTAATGATTTTGATATTGATTCACTAATTTAATTAACGATGTTTAAAATTGATTTATCTTTAGATTTAATTAATCATTTTGTTAATGATGTTTTATATTTAATTAATCATTTTAACTAATGATTATCTGAGTTTAATTAATTATTTTAATTAATGATGATGGAGTTTAATTAATTATTTTAATTAATGATAATTGAAATTAATAATCAATTTAATTAATGATATTTAAAAGAAATTAATCATTTTAAATAATGATATTTGAATTTTATTAATCATTTTAACTAATGATTGTTTTTTAATCTAACTAATGGTTTTAACTAATGATATTTAGAATTTAGTTAATTCATTTTAATTAATGATTGTTTTAAATCTAATTAATTGTTTTAACTAATGATGTTTGGAATTTAGTTAAATCATTTTAATTAACGATGTTTTATAATTAAATAAATCATTTTAACAAATGATGTTTTAATTAATCGTTTTAGCTAATGGAGTTTGAATTTAATTAATTCAATTAATTTATGATTATTTGAAGTTAATTAATTGTTTTATTTATTGGAATTTAAAATTACTTATCATTTTAACAAATGATGTTTGAGAGGACTTATTCATTTAATTAATAATTATTTGAATTTAATTAATCTTCGTAATTAATGATATTTAAAGTTAATTAATTGATTTAATAAAGGTGATTAAAGTAAATTAAGTAATATAATAAAATTGCTTTAATAAACTGATTTAAAGTTAATAAATTGATTTAATAAAGATTTTAAAGTTAATTTACCAAAGTTATAAAAGTGTTTGGAAATCATTATTTATTTTATTAAAGGTAATGGATTTGTTTATTTAAAAGAGATTTTAAACGCGATTAGTTATCTTTCGGGATAATTAATATTATTTTAAAGTTATAAAAAGGAATTGGAACTCGATTATTAGGATGTTAAGTGGGATAATCTTCTGGGAGTTCGGTCTGATGTTGGTTTAGGCCTTCGAGGTCGCACACTTGGAAAGATTATTCTCTTAACATTTCAACAATCAAGAACTAATTCTAAAAGTGTTTTACCAATATGGAAATATAGAAATCAAGCACAAGTTTAGTTTTTAAAAGTAAAGATTCGATTTCGGTTATGGAAAAATAGTTCTGTAATCGATATCGCTTATATGGAAAGGATCTAGTCATGCATTTAACACTAAATGTAGAGGCTTGGAGTCGTTTCTATCTCAAAGGTTAAAAATGTCATCAAGGTGACGCCTAGAGGTAACACTGCCTCAATTTGGCCGGTTTCATTTTCAACCGAGAGATAGGACTCGTCTGGAATCAACGAGTAGTGTTAAATATATGAAATGTAATTTCTGTATATGATCATTTTAATTATCCTCGATAGTTGATTTATTAATTATCGGATTCAGCTTTCCTCATGTTGTATCGTCACCTTAAAAACGATTGCTACTCAATTGAGCTTTATTATCCTTTATCGGAAATGACTAAACCAAAAGCGCGAGTGGGGGCCAAGCTATGTGAGGCTGCTCCCATCAAAAGTGTATCTTCACATCTCATCTAGTTTGGATTCTGTTGTGTACTTAGATGTGGAAATATTTGGATTCTCGGTAAGGTTCGATGGGGTCCGGCTTGGAGGTTTCCGAGAAGTGTCACAGAGTAAATAAGCTTCTCAAGAGTATATTACTAGAGGTATACTTCAAGAGGGGTGCACCTTCCTTGTCATTTGTTGAAAAATTTCCTTTCCTTATTGATTCGAAAATAATGAATCTATTTTAGCTTTAAATTGCCACGAGTAGAGCCAACTCCTCATCACGGATTTAAATATTGATTTAGTTCATTCTACCAAAATTGGTCTGTTACCTTATTCTATCCATTCTATCAAGTTTGGATAGTTACTTTATTTAGTATTCTATCAAGTTGGACTGTTTTCCTTATTCTATCCATTCTGCCCAGTTTGGATTTTACTCGGTTTATTTCCATGGTTTAATATTATTTATGCTCATTCAAATTTGGATTTGTTCTTGATATTTATTTTCGCTCTTGCCTGTATGGATGTTATTCTTGTGAGGTGAAAACCCATTCCGCGTTAGCGGCGTGGTCTCAAAGAACTTTATATGATCCCCATTATTTGAGTTATCTCACGTTGGTATTTCCAAACTGATCCGGGTGTTATTTATTATAATGCTTGTGGCAGACCGAGTATTTTTCAAGGTTGGCTTTGGTATGGAGATCTTGGAAGGGAGCTGGAGATTTACCCATCGTAGTTTTTTAATTTTTCACTGTATTATATAGTATACCTATCGGCATTTGTAAGTTCGGGATTTCATAACTGTCCAACTGATAAGGTTTGTATTTAACTCTGATGTACTATGTATGTTTGGAGTGATAGTGTTTACTGTCCTTGTTATATTATATGTTGTCGATTCCGCTGTGAGATTCTATTTTTCTCCGTTCTTTGTTCTTTTCTTTTTATTTACCATAACAATATGCCCTTTTGTCGTTTGGATGCACGACATTGGAACATAGTGGTAGTGTTCGGTGTCAATTTTCATGGTAAAAAAGGTGGGTCGTTACATTATCGATGCATCATTATGTATCACATGGATAAGTGACTTTTGAGATTGAATCTTTATTCATTTTCAGGTACGTTCGGAATTTTTTTGCAATATACTCACTTATTCGATCTAATCAAATCATTTCTATCGTATGTTATTTTAATTACTTCTGTTTTATATTGAGTTTACCATAGACATATTACATGTGTATAAAATACACACGTCCATGTTGATTATAAATCATCGATGAATATAACCAAGTATGCTGAACCGATTTGGTATCAATGGATTTACGATTCAATATATCTATATGTATAAATCCTAAGAGTTCATCAACTCTTATGATGCTCCCACTAACTGGGTGCATAGCTCTTCAATTGATTTGAGATATTTTTAACCAGTTTCATATGATTCACAATCATATAATAAAAATTATTTCTCAAAACTATGACTTAGTCTATAATTCCAAAATAATTATAAATAATTTTAGATACTTCTGTATGTTCAATGCACCACTTTTGTTGTGAAAACAAATACCAGATTATAGTTTTATCTCATAACGAATATTCATAATATTCACAATGAAATATAACTATATCTATTTTTCAGTCGACACCAAAAATAGTCATTATTTCATAAATAATGTTCGGTGTGTTTTACGAAAACAGTTTTCTAATTTAATGCAATCAATATGTATTATATGAGATGATCCCACTATTTTTGCCATTTCTATAATGGTGCATTAAATTCAAAGGTCCATTATTCACTTAATTAATATAGATTATTTCTTTCATATACTATAGCTAGTTTACAGTGGAGAGTTCTTTGATCAAATATCTTAAACTCAAAAAATGAATCCCATAGAAAACAATTTTCTATATGAAAATACATTTTGAAATAGAAATCGTATTTCTTATTCGAATAATAAGTATCAATCATAATAATTATAATTATTGTTTCTGATGTTTCTTTATAAAGCAGAAGTGATCATTCACTCTCTTCGACTCAATTGTACCTTAAATCATATTTACTCTTATAAATTCATTTTCCTTTCCAAACGGTCAAACCATTCAAAAAAAACCCTTACTGCAATATTATAATGAACCCTTTACAAATGTACATTATATTATCTTTAACATTTAGGACATTAAATGTGTTGTACTTTACGTAAACCTATCAAATTGATATTTCAACGATCAAGTTTATAGATTTATACTATATTTTTAGCCTTATGTTACCATTAACACAACGTGATATTTTATGTAATCAATTAAATTGAATACTCGGTCTTATAGTATTGTTTATTGGCATATTTAAAATGAATTAATTTCATCAAAGTATCGTACATTACAAACTATGACTGTTCCCCATATAACGCTTGTATGCGAAGTATATGGATCAAATATCCATAGTCCTGTATTTCTTTTAGAGTTCGAAATTCATAGGATGCAATAAAGGGTCTTGACCAAATATACATGTAAGTGAGCATAATATGATGTAAAATCCAAAAAAATTATACCCTTTGAGTAGACAATAAACCACACATGTCCAACCTGAATTGAATGAAAAGCTGGATCTTTAAAGGTAAGAAAGAAAAATAGACAGAACAGAATCTCACTCGAATGGAATAACATATATTATTAAAAAATAATCTTTACTATAGAAAATTTTAAAATATATACAGTCTAGCCTAGATTCAGCTTAGACAGCTATAATACCTGTCCTTACACTTGCTGAAAAATAATAACCCACAATGCAATGGAAAATAGAATATATCCATACGTTGATGAAGATCTCCAACTCCCCTATGGAAACTCCAAGCGTCTTCAAATAATCCTCAAACTACTTGGATCTGATCTGAGTATAAAAATACCTGGATCGGTCTAGCAAATGAGCGTGAGAAACATGAAACTTAAATGATAGTGTCATAGATCAGAGATTGTTGACAAAAACCTTTTGAAAAGAAAGAGTATCTTATAAGACCATTCTGCACATAAACACGGACGGGCTTTTACCTTATGATACAGAAAACATTTTTATCAAATCATTTGATATTATTTTTAATGACATTCTTTGAAAACACCTTTCAAGTAAATATATTCAAATAGCTGAAATTGTTACCATTAATAAATTCCATCATACTAGGCTCTACAATCAAAATGGCAGTTACGTAGTGGAGAATGGATTTCCAAAAAGTGACCAGGTGAAAGGACTATCTTTTGGCAGAACATCTTTAGAGGAAGTACCGAGGCTGTAGAATATCCGCACCTTTACCAACATAAGACCGGCCTACCACTTCCTAGATAGTACTGAATATGTCATCACCCTGGTCGTTACCGACATAACCATGCGTGCTCTAGCATACACAACATTAATTTAAACCCGAACGTCATAGCGAGTAGAAATATATCAAGAAGGGGATGATCATACCCTGATGGTTGCAAATCACAAAGCCTTGCCGCATCTACCCTGTTTTAGCCATTTTCGAGCATGAAATCTGAGGTAGCAATCACCTTTCATAGAACATCAACATTTCAATTTGAATGCCACATTGTCATTCCATAATCACACAACTGATTTCTACAAACGTATAACTCCTGAGCTCATATATCTCTAGAAAGGGTGTTAAGCTAAGAGAAGTTGCCTTCTCCGCCGCCAAGTAGATGATACGTTCATAGAGATCAATTAATGTGATTTCAAAATGCAATGTTAGACATTCGTCCATACAAGTTGTCCAGGAACATGACAAATGAAGGTACACTCCTACCACATCCTATTTGGGATCACCCCTAGGATCAGTAGCGAGAAGTAGCAAGTAGCCCTACATCATGAAGATCTTCGTCTTCAATGATCTTATCTTCAACATATTTTACTTTAAAAGCGTAAATTGGTTCGAAGTGGTTTTGGATAGGAATCACCTAAATCCGATCCCGGTCTCTTCGAAATTCGATCATCGATGAAAATGTGAATATGAGTACACAGGATTGTTAAGCCTATTTTCATTTTAATCTTATACCGGTTAATCAAAACCATTTTAATTTTTGAAATCTTCAAGTCAATAACTTAGGAAAATTTAATTCTTAATCTATTAAAATTTTATTTTTCTGAAACATGTCTTAACTTGGTCAAAACAATGTTATTTAAGACATCGTTGACTGTAAACCCAAATCATTTAATATTGAGTAGAAAATAGACATTATTAAAGACATCTTATTTCCAGAACGTTTATTTAAATTTTTAACAAAAATTTCTTATTTTCCATATCACATCATATTTAGATAAGTTGATTCCATGTTATCTAACTTGGTAAATTCAAATTAGTTAGTATTCGAGTTAAATGGATTCACAGAAATTATATCAATTCATACTCAATACTAATTTCCATATTAAACAAATACTATGGGCAAAATAACGGTGAAATCACTTTTTTAAATTTACAAGGATAGTACAATTTTCCTGCTCTTAACTTAATACAGAGTTTGGCCAGAACATTCCTTATATTACTAAAAAATCTAGTTCAATTAACTCTTTTGAAAATTTCTTACTTTTGGAAAAAACTTAAATGAGATCTTTTTTAGAGCATCCGGGTTGTCCCTTCGATCTGTTCCACCCCTCACCTAAAAAGAGAAAATAGAGGTCAAGTAAGTTTAGGGCACTGGTTGCTCCATTCCTAACCTTAGTTAGACACCTTATTTTATCTTTCCAGATCTCACAGGTGGGACAAATGTACTAGTGATTTCCACATACTTATTTTGTTATTACATTCAAGGAAATGATTTCAATTATATTGGTTAAGCGTTATAAACAATTTCGCTTAACCATTCATTTGGACTCTTAATAAAACTTCCAAATCATCTTTAAAATACTAAATTGTTTATTTAAAGACATTTATGAAAGATTCGGGAAAGAATAGTTAAGTTTAAACCTATATTTCTAAAGTTTATTGAAACTACTGTAGAAAAGTGCTGCATATAGTGTTTTAAAAGCTTATTTGATTAAAAAAACTTTCTATCATTTGGAAATCT
Organism: Allium fistulosum; assembly: GCA_030737815.1. Classification (NCBI taxonomy): domain Eukaryota; kingdom Viridiplantae; phylum Streptophyta; class Magnoliopsida; order Asparagales; family Amaryllidaceae; genus Allium; species Allium fistulosum. Next base: position 155,770,284 of record CM060908.1, on the reverse strand, counting down.
ATACTTATAACTGGTTATCCATAAAATATTCTCAAGAATAAAAGTATGAAAGAAGAAGCAAGATAATTGACAAAGATCAGAAGGCATTAGAGTGGTCTATCTCAACATCAGATAAAGATTTCGACAAGAAGATGAAAGTGCCAACAACACCTTTTGAAGAGGTCAAGAGGTCATTTCAACAGAGTAAGCAAAGAGCTTTCGACAAGGTCGAAGGCTACCTTCCGAAGTCAATAAGTAGCATGCTTTCTACACATGCACTAAACCATTCAAAACGATTGGTTTCTTCTTCATCTACATACATCAGAAGAGCATTCAACAAAGGCAATCTTTCAAAAGCACATGTTAACCTTTCGAATTGGTTAAAGCCATTCTCACTTATAAAGGAAGAGATAAGGTTCCGCACTAGATGGATGGAAAGCTTTCGAATAGAGTCCCCGGAAACTAATCTCTCAACAATGTTTCGACTCATTTGAAACCTACAAAGCACATGTTTCGACAGCAATGAAGGCCAACACCCGTACTGACTTACATAACACACAAACAGATAAAGGGAAAGAGCAGTTATACACCTTTCGATACAGTCGAGAGTGGCCAAGCAATTCTTTTCAATGAAGTGAAAAGAAATAAAGTAATAAGCCTTCCAACGAAGTCGAAAAGAATAAAACAAAACAGGAGGAAGCCCAATCTTCAGCGGCAGCGAAAGGACGGCCATGCAACCCTTTCAACCTTTCGACTAGGTCAAAAGCTATGACTCAAGAGATGCGCACAAAAGCAAGAAAGCAAACCTTCCGACCGTTTTGAAAGCACTTGGTCGAAAGGTGCTGACCTGCACTTATAAATAAGACCTCAGAGGTCATGTTTAAAGGAGCCGATTCCTTTCATTTATAAATGCTTGTAACCCTAATTTCTAAGTCAAATTGGGGATTTGGTCAACTTGTATATCTTGGTTCAATAAAAAGATAGATTATGATAATTTTGATTATGCTGCAACTATGAAGTTCTTATTTCATATGACTACCATCATTCGATGTCTCAATCTAGTCGGAAAGTTACCCTTCGACTGAGTCGAAACCACAAGTATATGTTTTTCCCTAGAGTTTCGGCTTAGATTCAAAAGACAATAAGAGCTTACCACTTTTGATGAAGTCGAAACCCCTCACTTTTCTAGTACACTTAAATCCTTAACTCTCAACCACCACTCACCCTCCGAGTGAGTCGAAACCAATAACCCAATTTACTAAGACGTAACCTAAGCCCTCAAAGAGATAAGATTTTGACAAACTCGAAACATTTCTACTCAAACCACATCCCTAGGGATCTTTACCACTTCAAAAGATGGATCCGACAGGGTCCTTAATCAGCTAACTTAGAAGGAGTTTCCCACAAAGAAGTCAGCCTTTCGACCGAGTCGAAAGGGGATACAAAAGTGTTTTCAACAGCCTTTACTTAATTGAAGGATATTATCTATCTTTGATACATCGAAAGGAGCTTTCAAGGAGATCGCTTATTCTTCAAACTCCACTTTGAGGTGTTGACAAGTTTTCTTGTTAACATTTTTGGCGCTAAAAGAAGGGCTTGAACCTCCAGCCCCTTATAAATTTCATCACAGATTAATTGCATAAAGTTCTTCATTCAAAAAGAAGAAAATGGTAAAAGCAAGGAATAATAATGACAATCCAAATGAAAGAGCTGCTACACAATCAACTTTGGAAGATAACATTGTCCCAAACTTTAACTTAAAGAGAATGCAAATTGGGAAACCTTCAACCCTAATGAGATTGGAAAACAATGAGATCAAACTCTAGAACCTACAACAACAAAGGGTAGTAATGCAAGAGTTTCTTAAGAGAGCCCTATCTCAAAGATCATTAAGGATTATGGAAAGAGAAGATGAAGCGCAATATCCAAACAAGGAAAAAGATGAAGAGTTGGGCCAAGAAAGCCAAGTTAAAGGGTCCCCGAGCAATCAAATAGTCCAGTCCAGAGAAATTGCAAAAGTTGTCAGAAAAGCAAAGCCGGGCAAGAAGACATCCTACACTAAATGATAATGGAAACGCTAAAGGAAAAAGGAATTCTTGACCAAGAGAAATATGTTATCCTACAAAAGACTCCTTTTTCAAATGAGATAATGGCAGTTAGTCCTCCTCCTCACATCCGAATTCCTCCACTAAAATATGATGGGACTACTGATCCAGATGACCACCTTGTAGCTTTTGAAAACTGGATGAACTTATGTAATACTCCTGGGCCAATTCGCTGCAGACTTCTCCTGGTTACTTTTCAAGGAGTGGCTATAAAATGATACAAGAGTTACCAAGTGAAAACCATTTGTTCTTGGGAACAATTTTTCATAGCATAATTTTACATATATAAAGATCAAGTAATAGATTCTTACATGTTAGCCAACATTAAACAAAGGCCAGAGGTATTAATTGGCGAATACATTAAAAGATTCTACACGGAAGCATTGAAGGCCTAAAGTGCGTCCGATGAAGAAAAATTATTGGCAATTCGTTCTAGTTTAATCAAACAAGCTCCCTTTTGGCAAGAACTTCATATCCATGGGTGTAAAGATTTATTACACTTATTTCCAAGCCAAGAAATTTGTTCGAATGGAAGAAATGTTTCATGCCATGAAGAAATCTCAGCAAAAACAGAAGGGAGAGAAGTTCGACTTCAACCATCCCAGCAAAAAGTCTAATGGAAGAAAAATGAAAAAGACAGTCAAACAGTGATATCTAAATGCAGACCAACGGAATTAAACAAACCTCTTTCCTATATCTTTGCTATAACAAAAGGTGATGAGAATTTCCCCATTTCTTATAAGATGAGAACTCCAGCTGAACCTAAGAAAGGAAGGAGTTACTGTGCTTATAATAAAGTGAATGGACATGAAACTGACGATTGCAATGCTTTGGCAAAAATAGTTCGGAACCTAATCAAGTCGGGGTTTTTAAGAGAATTTTCCAAGAAGGATTAGAAGGTTTTCTACCTCGAAGGGAGCAATTCAATCCTTTAAAATCTTGGTAGAGAATCAGTCTTACAACTTCACCTTTAGACTCTGATCAAGCTATGAAGCCTTGCAGCATTTATTTATTATAAATTTTCTTCGCTTATAACTTCTTTAATTTGAATTGTAGTTTGAATTGGTTATATTTTAATACAAAATTCGAGTGTCATTATAGGTAAAAACAAAACCAGTCCATGGCATTCAACATACTCTCGATGTACAACAAACTTTTAGCTGCTCAAGAAATACCACTCAAATTCTGTGAGTGGGACAACTCAACCCCATCTCGAAGTTTGAATCAATGCAATGAAAAGAACTACTCCCATGGAACCCTGGATTATATTAAGGCTTCAACTATAGACTCAACAAGGGTAAATATCTAAACTCTCCAAAGAAAGGGGATTCTTAGAAAAAAGCATGTCCCTATTTGTGAAAGTCTATTAGCCTATGTATCATGGATTTTCAAACTCATGAACAAGATATCTTTTTCTTAAGCAAAACTTGAGGAAGTATAATCATATATGCTATACACCTTGATGTTGTTTTCAATTGGTTACTCGAAAGAATTTTTTCAAATATGTTTTCAAGAAAGTTGATTTCAACAAGTCAGAAAAGATTTTCTCAAATTACCCTATAAGTAAGGGGTATTAAGTATCTGTTTATTTTTAAGACAAACTTGCACAGATCTTTAAAAGAATTTTATTTAGCACGTCAAGAACTTCTAATAATCAGTTCCAATTTTTTGGAGTTTTCTAAAAACCATTGGTAAGAAGAAACCTATTCATACTTTTCAAAAAAAGTTTTAAAACTATCAAAAGTTCATTAACAAAAACTCAAATTAGAGAATCATATTCTCAATTAAAAGGCTATTGGTTCATGAATCATGATCTCCCAGTCTCCTATTTGAGATGTGCATCCCTACTATGAGAATGATTTAAAGATCCTTGCAAAAGGAAGATTTATGAAAAGGTTCTTTTATGATCAAACTCCCTTTTTAGAAAAATAATCCCACAATATAGTAGAGGGGTTCATTTACCAGAATCATTTGATATTCAAAAGGACGTTCATAAATATTTTAATTGGCCAAAAATGATTTTCACATATAAGTTTTAGCCTACGGCCAATTCGCAGCACCTCCTAGAAGGAGGGGGGTCATGCACCCGCCGTTTTAGCCTATGGTCAATCCGTAGCACCTCCTAAAAGGAGGGGTTCCAATACCCACCAAAAGCCTATGGCCAATCCATAGCACCTCCTAAGATGAAGGGACAAAAGACTACAACCAATCCGTAGCACCTCTTAGAGGGAGGGTTTAAACCCCTAACGTTCATATCACCTATTAAGGGGAGGGTCAGGATAAGCACCTACAAAATCAAGAAACCCCTAACCTCCAACTCACCTCTTAGGGGGAGGGTCAAGATAAGCACCCATTAGCAACCTTTCAAAGGAAGGTCAACTCAACATATACTACATCCCTTAGAACCAAGGGAAGCCCGGAAGAGGCACCAAATAGACGGAGAAGGAAAAAGATGTCTACAACTCAAAGGAAAAGTCAAAACCCGAGAGAACAAAGGGTTGAAGAAATAAATTTACCCACCATCTAAGACAAAGATAGAACCCAAGAGAAGGGTACAAAAAAAATGCAAAAGGATGAAGATGTCCAACACTATAATCAGGAAGGACAAAACATGAGCAAACAAATTTCAATACTTCCAATGCAAAAAATGTGGCTCCCACAACAAATAATTAAGAAACGTTCATTCTAAAAGACAAGAAAAGGAATAAAGAGATCTGTAACATGAGAGGGAAAACAAAGATCTGTGCAAGGACCAAAGGAATGGAATAGGTAACAAATTATTGCTACAAGTGACTTCATCTGAAGAATAGATTGAGTAAATCACTCTTGAATCCTTGGAAATAAGGCGACCCTTTAGGATAGAAGAGTGTATATATTATTATTATTATTATCATTATATATATATATATATATATTAATAAGTTATTTGGACCATTGCAGTGCTGAATGGCCTAGCAATAGTACGGAACTTGCACTGCTGAACGACCGATTAGTCAAACGGAGCTTCCACTGCTGAACGACCAGTCAACTGAACGGAACTACTTGCTAAACAGTTGAATGACTGCAAAGCTGAACAGCCAAACAAAACTATCTGCTAAACGGTTGGCTAGTCTTACAGAACTACTACTCTGAATGATTGAATGGTAAGACGAAACTACTATTCCAAATGATTGCATGGTTTTATGGAACTACGTGGCTCCAATATAACCGTAATACTGCTAACTTATAGACACTTTAGGAATTACACATCTATTAATAGGGTACTACCCTTTGAATAATAAGAACCCTTATCACTATTCAATGTATAAGTTTAGAATAAGTCTCTGGCATAGTATTCGAATTTAAGCCAGATAGGCGTAGAAATATTTTGCTTGAATCTATTGAGTTTACTGTTACTAGACAAGTTTTTGATTTTATATTGAATGAAATTGTGAGCAGTCTATTCGTTAGATGAGATCCTGACAAGATTTTGGGTGGATTTCTGATTTCATGAACTTTCATTTTCCTCGTTACTTCACATGAAGTTTTCATATTGGGTTTTTGAATTTATGAATTTCCATGCTAACTTCTATGATGACTTGTTAATTTTATATTCCTAATTTCCTTATTGAGATTTCATAATGATTTCTTATTGAGTTTTAAGGTGATTTGTGGATGTTATACACTTGATTACCGCATCAGATTTTCGTAATGGTTTCTTGTTGGTTTCTTATTTTCATGAATTCTTGATCTCTTAACTTCTTTGTTAAATATCCATGATAATCTATAGATTTCTTATTGAAATTCTGACTTTGTATTGGAAAGAGTTTTGTGTAGATTGTTTAGCAGGTGAGGTCCTAACAATTTTCTGATTACATTCCTGGATTTTTGAATTTTCGGCTTCTCTTCATAATGATCTTATATATTTGAGAATTTAGAAGTTTCTTATTGAATTTTTATGATCATTTATGGATTTCATATTCCTGATTTCCTTATTAGGATTTTGATGATCTCTTATTGATCTCCTGATTTTGTGAATTCTAAGTTTCCTTATTGATTCATGATGATTTATAGATTTCATATTCCTGGTTCCCTTATTGGATTTTTGGAGATTTCTTATTAGATTTTAAATTTAGTGAATTCTAGATTTCCTTATTGGTTTTGTAATGATTTGCGGATTTCATATTTCTGATTTCCTTATTGAATTTTGGAAAATCTCTTATTGAACTTCTAGTTTATGAATTTTGATCCCTTTATTGAATTTCTATAATGATTTGTGAATTTTCCATTGAACTTCTGAATTGGAATTCAATACAAGATTTTATCAATATCAGTTGGGCTTTTGTTAAAGGTTAGAGGATGAAAATGGATTATAATGAAGACACAAGGTAAAAACCACCTAAAGCAAGAAACAAATACCTAATGGCTGAAGAAAACTTAATTCAAGAAAGGGAGATTTGGAGTGAATAATAGTTCTCTTGAAAGGTTCATCTACTTAGGCTGATACCTGCTAACCAGATGATATTGTTCCACATCCCTTATATTAGTAAATCGAAAGGGGTTTTGATCATGTATTATTTAGAATTTTTTGTTCAAAAAATATCATCAAATAATATTTTAAACGATAGCTTCATAAGTTTAAGGTTATCCAATAAGGTCTCATAATAAGGTTATGATCCTGATATAAGTTATTATCTGTTTTGCAGGAAACAAAGAAAGAAATTCTTTAGAGTTTTTGTCCTAAAGAACAAAGGTTTCTTTCATACTAGGGGGCTAAATGTTATCCATAAAATATTCTCAAGAATAAAAGTATAAAAGAAGAAGCAAGAGAATTGACGATGATCAGAAGGCATTAGAGTGGTCTATCTCAACATCAGATAAAGCTTTTGACAAGAAGATGAAAGCGCCTGTAGTGCCATTGGAAGAGGTCAAAAGGTTGTTTCAATAGATTAAGAAGAGAGCTTTCGAAAGGTCGAAGGCTACCTTCCGAAGTCAATAAGTAGCACTCTTTCTACACATGCACTAAACCATTTGAAACGATTGGTTTCGTCTTTATCTACATACATCATAAGAGCATTCGGCAAAAACAACCCTTTCAAAAGCACATGTTAGCCTTTCGAATTGGTTAAAGAAATTCTCACTTATGAAGGAAGAGTTAAGGTTTCGCACCAGACGGATGGAAAGCTTTCGAATAGAGTCTCCGGAAGCTAATCTCTCAACAATGTTTCGACTCATTCAAAACCCAGAAAGCACATGATTCGACAGCAATGAAGGCCAACACCCATGCTGACTTACATAACATACAAACAAATAAAGGGAAAGCATAGTTATACATCTTTAGACGGAGTGGAGAGTGGCCAAGCAGTGCCTTTTGATGAAGTCAGAAGCAATAAAGCAATAAGCTAGTCGAAAAGAATAAAACAAAATAGGAGGAAGCCTAGTCTTCAACGACAGTGAAAGGACTGCCATGCAACCCTTTTAACCTTTTGACTAGGTCGAAAGCTATGACTAAAGAGATGCGCACGAAAGCAGGAAAGCAAACCTTTCGACCATTTCGAAAGCACTTGGTCGAAAGGTGCTGACCCGCATCTATAAATAAGACCCCAAGAGGCCATGTTTAAGGGATCTGATTCCTTTCACTTCTTACATGTACTTTTCTATATGCTTGTAACCCTCATTTCTAAATTAAATTGGGAATTTGGTCAACTTGTATATCTTGGTTCAATAAAAAGAGAGATTATGATAATTTGGTCAACCTGTTAGAATGAATAGAACCGTAGAAAGTTTAGCCAGACTGTTCCTGAAACATATTGTACGATTGCACGGAATTCCAAAGAATATAGTATGCGATCGTGATCCAATATTTACCAGTCAATTCTAGCAAAGCTTGCATTCAGTCTTGGGTATACAACTCAACCTAAGCACAGCATACCATCCTTAGACGGATGGACAAACTGAAAGAATAAATCGAGTTGTAGAAGATCTACTCAGGATATGTATCTTAGAGTTTGGAGGTTCATGGGAAGAATATCTTCATTTGGTTGAATTCTCCTACAATAATAGTTTCCAATCCAGTATTGGTATAGCACCATTTGAAGCTTTATATAGAAGACCATGTCGTTCTCCAGCCTGTTGGTTAGAAACTGGAGACAGACTTATACTAGGACCAGATATGGTCCGAGAAACGACTGAAAAAATCGAGCTTATTAGAGATCGTATGAAGATTGCTCAATCTCGACAGAAGAGCTACGCTGACCAACGTAGAAGGGACTTGGAATTTACGATCGGAGACTACGTTTTTATAAAAGTATCCTCAATGAAAGGAGTTATAAGATTTGGAAAAGCAGGAAAATTAGCTCTAAGGTATATTGGGCCTTATCGAGTTATGGAGCGTATCGGAAGCCTTGCATACCGAGTTGAATTACCAGCTTATCTATCCGGAGTTCATAATGTGTTCCACGTATCCCAATTAAGGAAATGTCTATGGAATTCAGATATTATTATAAAACCAAAGTAGCTAGAGGAACTAGAAATTGAACCGAATTTGACTTTCACCATTGAACCAGCTAGAATAGTGGACTCAAAGATGAAGCAGTTAAGAAACAAGTAAGTTCCATTAGTCAAGGTTCAATGGTCAGATAATCCCAAAGACTGCACTTGGGAAACTGCGCAGTAAATTCGAAAATCACATCCCGAGTTAATTGAAACACATTAGGTATGTATTTATATATTCATCGAGTCATGGATGTTAGGACCTTATTAGTTGATGGGACAATTTTTAATATACGAATATCATACAGTACTCTCTAGTAAATTGCGAGGACGCAATTTCTTTAAGGGGGGAAGTCTGTAGCATCCCGCTGCTGTTTTAATATGTAGTACTAAATTTAGTTAAAAAAAAGTAATAAATAAATAAAATAAAAATCGTTATGGATATAAATAAAATTTGGAGTAAAACGCCATGAGTGGAATTGTAGTCGGAGACCAAATTGCGGTAGGACAATATCACAGTTAACGGTATGAAAATTTATTTAAGAGGTATAAAATTAAAATAAATAAATAAATAAATAAAAACTTTAATTTAACTGACCGTTGTTTCCATACTTATCTGTTTCATCATTACCTTTTTAACCTATTTGCTTGCTTAGATATAAAGTTTCAGTGTAACCCTATATAATGATCACTGCCTCTCTTTTTCTCTTACACAAGCAAGCTCACATTTTTCTATTCCTTTTCATTTTCATCTGACTGCGCAAATAAAAAGGTGAATAGCTCAACTCACAAATCTATGTTAATCTTTTCATATGTAATATAGTTTAGCAACCAAGTGTTAGCAATATAGTTTGTTTTACTTCTGTTTACTTGGAAGCTATAGTAAATCATCATTTTACTTGCCGTTACCTTTCTTCAACCATTTCACTAAACTCTAACTTACTGTTATACTCTCAAAGGTTAATTAATGCTTAAAAGTATGTTCACGCATGTTGATTTGCCTACAGCCAACAACTATTATTTCCGCTAACTACTCACTATATATTTTCATGCATCTCTTAATATAACTAAATTTGGTAAAACGTTTGTGCAAGATTTACAAATTAAATAATTAGGCATCTAAGCATCTACGTGCATATAAAAGTGTAGTGTTCATTTGCTGTATTTATTTTATTTTCATTCGTCCTTTTGCGGAGTAAATCTCATATGTAACTTTTTGAATGCTTCTATTATTTTGCATGTTTATATGTATCATCCAGTGAATTTGTTAGTTGACTTTGTACTCTTGTATAGCTACAATTTAAAGTAGCATAGTTAAGGCATTGGATTTGTTACAAATAATGAACACGTTAATAAGTTATCAAAAAAAAGACTATATTACATGATTAAATGAGAGAACATGCACGTTAATAAGTTACGCGATCGTATGATGAACGGAAGCGTTACAACTAAAACGGAAGGTACCAGTAGGACCGTATTGCGTAGCGCATCACGACGATGGTCTCGGTTCACTTGTCGGAGGTGTGTAGATGGGTGAACAAAACCAAAAAAGTTTTAGAATACAACGCTACGCAATATTCCGTTCGCGTATGGACCGCGAACAACTGAAATAAAGATACGATCGCGCACGACAACGCTACGCGATCACAAAGCAACAATAAAATAAACCGGTTAACTTATTTTATAAAACTTCAAATGAACCGGCGTTTGACGCAAAACGCGTCAACCGAATATATTTTATTTTCTAAATTAAAAATTATGGAAATTTTTTATAAATTAAATTAAAATGACGTCATTGAAAATCAAGTCTAAATTTGAAACATATATTTTATAATTTAAATTCAAATCCGATAAATTTCTTCCAAATTGTGTTTACATGTTATGAATGTTCATGATGCTATATACTACAAGTTAATGCTATATTGCATGAACACGACATTTATATGTGATATAAAATAGAAAACGATACCATTTTGGGGATAAATGGTATATTGGGAAGTTAAATACAATAGAATTTGAATGAATTTAACCGATGAAGCAAATGAGACGAGGTGAGACTACTAGACGCTAGAATCCATCCTAGCGGACAGATTCGGGGTCGCTCCCTGAATCGTGACGACCTAGTCCCTCGTCACTTATTTGTCCAAACGATCTGTTGCACGGACACAACCACGGTGGCAGGTGCAGTGCAAATGGGAAACGAGGAAGAATCGAGAGTAATCTCATTGATGGATATGTGGTAAAACAAAAATGAAGATTACAGCACAACAAGTTGAGCGCCAACGGTGAACAGGAGTAGATAGTGCAACTAATAGATCGTGTGAGGGCACCCACAATTTCTGATCGAAAGATATACGGATGTAAAAGGCTGTAATATCGGTTCGATACAGAGTCTAGTAAGAGTGAATAATGAATAGGATTCACTAATAATTCCATCCCTCGTAAATGAATGACTTGATAGTGGTTTGTCTATTGAATAATGAATGCAACTTATAAATGAATAGGATGTGATATCTCGGTTGATTAGAGTTGCAGCTGTGATTCACTTTAAATAGTGCCACAGCACGTGTATTTGAACTAAAATAATTTAATGGGATGTGAGTGGATTTAGATTATGGAGTGTGTGACATATTTCTTTTAATATCACACATATAACCCGACTCCACACATTTATATGAATCATTGTTACACTATTATACTCACAACTAGATTTATAGCCTGACTCGAGGTTTTGTTTTGTGACAACTCCTCGAGTCAGACCGAGGCTTTTCAGGATGATTACCTTTTCACGTTTTGAGGTGTCATACGACATTGAGATGGACGGCAACTGCCATACAGTGTATAAATTTAAGGTAGTTGTAGATTTAGATCTTCACGGACGTACGCTTGCTACATGTCTCAAAGGAACTGTTAGAGTCATCTGAAGGAGAAATGTTAGAGATATACATTTAGAGTCCGTTGAACTATACTAAGTTAATTTTGTATAGTCATGTCGTATGTCCTTTGTATATATTCATCGGTGTATGTATTAGGACGTCATTTTTGGGGTAGTTATGTATAGTTGTAGATATATGGTGTAATCCGACGTCTGTTTGTACCTATGTATATGTGTATATATCTATCGTTTTGGTCCGCTGTTTTGTGAAACCATTATTTATTGTGTTCTGCTATATGATTTAAATACAAATTCTCTGAACTCGTGTATACTACATTGCATTGAGATGAGATATGTACCATTTCAGAAATGTTCAGGTATCTTAAACGTATCCATGTTGATCCAAAGTAGTATAGACGAGAGATCGCTCCTTTAGTGCTCATTGATCCGAGCTATCGGACGGTAAACTCCCTCTGATATTTCGGTCATCGAAGTCGGGGCGTCACAGACCAAGTCGAAAGGTGTTATAGAAGTGTTTTCAACAGCCTTTACTTAATCAAAGGATATCATCTATCTTCAATACATCTAAAGGAGCTTTCGAGGAGATCACTTATTCTTCGAACTCCACTTTAAGGTGTCGACAAGTTTTCTTGTTAACATAACTCAAATCACTTTCAAAACATTTTAACTTATTTATCAAATTTATTTCATATTTTTAAACATTTAAAAATATTCATTTTAAAGAATTTTACACTTTGGCCACTTAACTACAAAAGCGCGATTTTCTTGGAATTTTGATTTTGACCTATTTTAAATTCTACAAGATGAAATCTTGGTTTTTCTTTCTTAATTTCCAAATATGGATATAATAGTTCAGAAATTTTTTATCACGAAGCATTCTGAGCTATATTCCACTTCGCATACTCATTTGAATTTTTCGACGCGAAATCGCGAACTACCGTTGCACGACGCGTCTAATTTTGACTTGTTTTTCAATATTTGTCGTAACACTTCCAAATAAGTTTTTATTTGCTTATAAACCATTTATAAACTTTTAAAATTAATAATTTATCATTTGACTATTTAATATGTATTCAAATATCTCATATTATATTATTATAATATTAAAATTGCCATCTTTTAAACTTTTTAAACCATATACTATTTATTTTTGAAATTTTAAATCTTTAAAATTCATTATCTTTAAAATCCAAATATTAACTTCCAATTCCAAAATAATTTCAACTTTTTATTTTTGACTTTTGGATTTCCAAATCAATTTCTATCTTTTTTCCAAAATGAATTTCTTTCCCATAATTGATTTTGAATAAAGGCTTACATACCACATATAATTTCTAACAAATGGTCTTATTTAACAAAGGGAATGGTTAATCATTTCAAATAAGTAAGCATAACCAATTTCGCTAAGATGTCAATAAATTATCATTAACAAATCATCTATTCAACCAAACTCATCCATATAACAAATTTCATCCAAACATTCATATTAATAACTAAATGGTGTTAATTATCATAACATCATAGGAATATAAACATGATCATCATAGCATAACAATAAATATGATTTCAAAAGAGATTAAAGTTCACTCACCTTCATTTTCCTTCGCAAATCCTTTTCTACAACTAACATGCTTTTTTTCCTTTGTAAAATCAACACGAATTATCATGAACTATTTTTAAAGTAGTGAAGCAGATGGACTAAAATTTGATAAATGGGGGGTATGGCTTGTATAAGGAGGTTACGGCTTTGTAAATGGAGTGTATGGGCGTGCGTAGGGGCGTGTGGGCTCGGCCGTAGGTAGGTGTAGGTGTGGGGCTTGGGTTTGGAGTTTAGGAGGTGGGTATGTGGGTTTGAGCATGTGTATGAGGGGGTAGGGCTCGGGTTTGGGTGTTTGGAGGTGTATGCGTGGGGTAGGGTAGAGGGTACGGGTATGAAGGGGGTAAGGGGACGGAAGTGGTGTGAGAGGTGGTGGGATGTAGAAACTATGGAAGAGGATGAGAAAGTGAAGAAAATGGAGAAGGAAATGTTGTGAAAATGAAGAGGATGGATGTGCTATTTATAAGTGAAGCTAAACTACCAAATTACCAAACTAACCTTTGCTACTTTTTGACTTTTCAACCATTATTTTATTCTACTTTAATGCATGAAGAGATGGTCATTAATGGGATAGGATACTTAGATTTGAAATGGTACTTAAATGTAATGATTATGTTATTTTCCATTAAATTAACAAAATACATAAAATGGAAATGCTCATTTTCCATGTATGGATTTGACATGTGAATTTATGTGAAAAGGATGCTTAAGTACTTTTGTAATGATTTGGTTTAGTAAAGGATTTATCAAATCACATCAAAATCTTTTACTTATTTTGTTTACTTTTCAAAAGTAAACACTTTTGTCTTAATTGCTAAATGTTACATGTTTAAAAATGTGTAAATGTATTAGTTAGTAGTTATCTAGGTTTTAAAAGGAACCATATTTCAATAATCTTCAAACAACTTTCATTCGATAATCGGTCGTAAATCCAAACTTATATTTTCGATCATATTTATAGTTTTTATTTAAACTATCTATTGATGTAATCAAAATTTGAAAATAAGTTTTTTTATCACTTTTAAATAATCAAATCAAGTTTATAGTAGTGATAAATCCATAATAAATAGTTTTATCCTTCTATTATAAAAATACGACTTTGCATTGACAAAATTCTACGAAGTTAGAATATTATTGTAAACTAGATATATATATTTATCAACTTTTTCTATACTTGTTATTGCTATAAATAAGGGAATTGGATATGGTTTATGTTTTTAAAACGATAAGTTTTACATATATGTATACATACATACATACGTACATACATATATATATATTTTGTCAAAACCCTATTTTGTCTATTTCACAGATAAAATTCAAAATCTTTATTTTTGTAAACAAATTCTAAAAATAAATTTACCATTTTATTTTATCATATATATACATATTTATTCGATGTTTTGAAAATCCCATATAAAAATTCACTGAACATACCACTTTCAAAGTGGTATAATCACGGGTCGTTACATTCTCCTCTTCTTAAAAAAATTTCATCCCCGAAATTAAAATTTAGACTTATAAGGAAACATATCCTACAACTGTGCCTGGATAAAAATTCTACTTTAATCTATATTCAAAATATGGTAAAAAAGAGAGATCTGCTAAATACTGATACTACATAATGGTGTCATCGGATACATAAAACCACATAGATCCACATCCCTAACCTTAGCACGTACTAGAGATAATATACATAGTCAAAAGATATACCTCAGCTATATAGACCATACTCACTAAAATGTATCATCCTAACCATACGATAGAACTCCCCAAATTATCATCCATAAAAAACATTCCTACTTGTCGGATTCCTCGTCCATTGGTGTAACGATGCGTGATTTTCGATAATTACAAATATTAAATTAATTAAGATTTCGCAATTAAATATTGTGAGAAATTAAAAATTTATGATTTATTAATCAGAAAATAACTATAATATGATTTAATAATGTTGTTTGAACGTTATTGACAATTATTTTAATGCAATTTAAATCAATTGAAATTATTGTAAAGTTAATTTGGTTATAATTATAAATAAGGAATTAAAATTGGTAATTAATGAAATAGAAATATTATAATTAATATGGTAAAAGATGATAACTATAGAATATGAATGTAATAAAATGTAAACTAATGTTAATTATATTCATAAGGTAATAGTTGATTAAATAATAAGAGTGAAATCAAAATAAAAGAATTTATTGGAATTTAAATTTTAATAAAATAGGTTTTATTCCTATTGTAATTGAACGTTAAAATTTATGTAATATTTAAATATTGAATTTGACATGGGAAATTTGTTTTAAAAGATTTTAAATTTATATGTAATCAGGAATGATGAAAATGGTTAACTTTTAAATTTGAATTTAAAGGTGATTAAATCAATATAATAATATTTATTTAATTTAACGTGAAAATTAGCCATTTTGGCCACTGTCACGAATTTCGATGAAACTTGTTTCATCGGATCCGTAATAGTGAATTATTGTGGGATTTCATGTTTCATAGCGATCGGACTTATCGTTTGATCGTGCGGGCTCAAAACGCGTAAAATCAATTTAATGAATTCAATTTAAATAGGCTGATTTTAAGAGATAATTTCTTTATACAATGGAATTTGGGTTTGAAACTAGTTCCATTGAGTTTAAAAATATCGATCACCTATATTTCGATATATTGGATGACCCATTTTCGTTTAGGAAACGGAACGGGCTTTTCGGATCGTCGTTATCAATTCGACCCAATTTGATCTGTCCATTTGTTCTTATCTACCTTTGCCTATATATAGGCTGTTATAAACCCTAGCTATTTCTCATTTCATTATTTCTACATGTACCTCTACTTCTCATGTTCCTCCTTATCAAACGACAGAACATCAAAGCCTAATTCCCAATCCCAAACCCTAATTTCAATTTCAAAAATCAATTTCAAATTTCAAACTCTCCAAACCGTATCATATTATATATCGTTTCGAAGCTCTCGATAATAGGAATCTACGGCAAGTGTTTTTTTTTTGAAATAGTACATGAATCGATCAGAAACTACGGTCAAAGGTCATAAATCGCGAACCGTAATTGTCGATTTGGGCGTTTTTTATTTTGGCGAAGATTTCTGAAATTGATTGAGGTGTTTTGTAGAGCTCGTTGCGTGGAGTTGAACGCTGGTAGTCGCATCACCTATGGTTGTCGAAGGCGGCCAGAATTCTTATTTTTGGGTTTGCAAAACCCTAACTTTATGGGGCGGCAGATTTGCATAGGCGACGGCGGAGGCCAGGGGCTTCTGGCCAAGGGTAGAGGTGGAGGAGGCGAGTTCGTGGGTGGTCGTGCCATGGTCAATGGCAGCGTATAGGTGGTGGAATCGCTGGTCAATGCGGAGCAGCTGAGGCATGATGGGTTTTGGTTTCGCCATCCCGTGCGTGAAACGTGGAAGAGAGAGGTTAATATTTACGTTTATGCCCTTTATTTAATTAAATTTAATTTTTAAAATTCAATGTTCTAACATCAATAACTTTTGCATACGAGCTAAGATTCACGCGCGGTTTTCTCCGTTGCGATCTTATCGAAATTCCGGACATTATGGAACTGATTTGGCTGCATTCTGAGACTGTTATAATTTTAGGCTTTGAGTGGATTTTTTTATTGATTAAAAATCAAAGGTGAGTGATTTAACCCACTCACGAATACTAAACTATCTTATGTTGGTTAAATTAAATTAATGATGTGATTAGAAATTTATTGATTGTTGTTTGGTATTTTGAATTATCATTTAAATTTAATTTGAATTTATATTGAATTTAATTGTCATTTTAAATTAATATTGAAATTTAAATTGTTTGTTAAATACCTTATTGATAACCAGTTAATAATTGTACTTATTGGATGATTTGAATGATGATTGTGATGGATGCTTAATTGTTGACATTTTGGACGATTCAATGTTAAGTTTATTTTATATGTTATTATCACACTACAAGTTCCTTTAGTTATTGTTAGGAAAAATCACTATGGGTTGAAATGATGCATACTCGAATGGTCTTATAGATTAGGGAAAAATCGTTATGGGTTGAAATGATAAACTCGAGCGATTTTATGGATTTTGAATTTTACTCGGGATTGCGGGTTGAAATGATATATACACGTAAATTTAAATTTATTGCGGGTTGAAATGATATATATCAGTATCACTTGACCATTGGGTAGAAAATTATATACGGACACCAGATTGATTAAATTAAATGATTTTAAATCCTTAATTTTTGAATCCAGTTAAATGATATTATGAAATAAAATTTGATTTGTATGAACTGAATTATTTTTAAAATCCAAGCTTTTAAAGGTAGAAACTGAAATTGGTTTAAATGAATTGTTTAAAGAATTTAAATTGAAATCTTGAAGTTAAATTTTGAAATATAAATGAAATTTATCAAAATTAAGTTATTGTAAACGTTTGAATATTTAAACTTTCAAACCTATTGAATTTGAAGTGGTTTAAATTTGTAGTTCAAACATGGATTTGAAATCGATATAAATTGAAATGGTTTTAATGGAAATTTAAATTGAAACCTTTAGCCTTTTGAATTGAAATCGTTGAACTGAGATTGATTTAAATTGAATTTTGGAACTAAAGTTAATCTGAATTGATTTGTGAAATTGGAAGAAACAATTCTAATTTAAAACTATTTTCGATATGAACTCTTTTAATATATAAACTATTTTTAATATATAAACTTTTTTAATATATAACCTATTTTGATATATAAACTATTTCTAATATATATACTATTTTAATCTATGACCTATTTTTAAATATAAACTATTTTAATATACATTATTTTAATATAAACTATTTTAATATATATTATTTTAAATTTATAAACTATTTTAATATACATTATTTTAAATTTATAAACAACTTTTAATATATATATATATATATATTAATTTAAATTTATAAACAAATTTTATTATATATATTTCAATATCTATGATGTTTTTAATGTATAACTATTCCAATATATAAACTACTTACAATATCCAAACTGTTTAAAGTTGGAACTGTTATGATTTAGATTTAATTGATTTAAATGTGAATATTTTGATATGATGGTTTAACCAATTTTGTAGTTATGATTTTGAAAAAAAATTATGATATAAAGTGAATAATGATTTCGAAAGTGAATATGATTTCGTTCTGAAGTGAATATGATATTTTAATATCAATTATGAATCAGTTTTGGAAATGTAAAAGAACCAACCGGTGTGAAATAAGGTTTGGTTGTTAAAAGGACTAGGATCGGATATTGTCATACTCTCTGCCAATACCGAAAACCACTTTAACAACTGTGCACATGGTGGAGAATCCAGAACGAAGTAGGATGATTTGGCGAATGCTACTGTATGAGGTATGAATGCAGCCGTGACCCCCTCGGGTCAGCTTGATATGACTAAAACATGAGCTATACCTGGCCCAAGTGAGGTCGCTCCTCCGATCGAATATGCTTCTTCGATACCATATCTGTTACTTTGTTATTTATTTGGTGGCCATCTTCGATTTGATTATGGGAGTGTGTTCCGAGGTAGGCGGTAGTAGCTGCTTTGCGTTACCACCAGCCCGGTTCTGCAAAACGGTAGTATCTTACCTTGGGCATTGCCTTACATGCCTTGTCATATGCCTTACCATGCCCACTAGGAGTTTGGTTTGTGTCGTACACTATGGAGTGCCCTCTGATAGCCCTCTAGTTTACGGAGGAATTATGGTACTGAATAGACTACGGCATCTATAAAAATGTGTTAATAGGGATATGGGTAACGCCTTAACGCTATTTCAATACTTTACTGATAGACACTATATATATAGTGTATATTACTACATAGTAAATAGTTTAACGGATCATTAGGAGATGGTAATCCCGAAAATCTCTTAAGTTATTGCACGCACATTAGATACTAGATAGGAGATGTAAAATCTCGTAAACATCTCTGAAGCCGTTACACTCGTATTTATTTTATTTTGATTTAACTTACATAAGATCTTTTAGTTCCGACTCGAGTGTTTTGTCTTTTCATTACGCTTGGATCAGTCTGAGCTTTTCAGTGTATTGAAGACTATTTTATTTGGAGGATGAAGACGGAGATTAGTCCACTATTTATTATTATTATTTCACCGCATCATGTTGTTCCACTGCATTATTTATTTATTCCTACTGTATGTATAACTCTGATCTTTATTGTAAAAGTGTAATCAAATGTTATTTGTAAAATAGCTTCATGAACTGTTTATTTGATTATTATATTTTTCATTCTGTTGTGAGATTTTGTGTTTTGTTTTTCTTTCTTTTCTATTATTTTCTTATTTACTCCATTCACAGTCCTCCCTTTTGAATGGTTTGTGTTGGCATGTGTTATTTATTGTTGATTTAAACCGTCCAAAAAGGTGGGTCATTACAGTTGGTATCAGAGCTTTGGTTTAGCAATAACCTTAGCTTTGTGGGGCCCGACTCATTAGAGATAGGGTAGTAATACCTTAGAATGAGTTTGTCTAAGTGTATATATATATGAGAGAACATATTTGTTAGTGTTATAAAAATATATTTTATATTATGTTAATTTGTTCTGTTTAGTATTTATAAATTCTGGTCAGTACATAGGACGCTATGGCATCGATAGGGATTTCTAAACACTTAATAGGGAAGACCGACATAATATTGTTTTTGAAATATAGGTAAATGAAATAATTTTACCTAGTATTATATTTTGTATATAAAAGAATAATTTATAAATGGATATGGTTGTATTTGGTATGTTTGCTTATTAGGAAGTGAAATTTTATAAATACTAGTTGTAAAATAGGATTTATAAATAAAGTGAATACAAATTAGAAATTTGAGAAATTAAGTTCCGGTGTTTTGAAATTGGTTTTCAAAGATTTTGGAATGTAATATTAGTATTATTTGGAAGTATTTTTGGATATAAATATTTCAAAGTGATTTGAAAGAAATGTTTTAAAGGAATTTTAATAGGAAATAAGTCCTATACTCCCTTCTCTTGTCGCTGGAAAATAATTTCGGTGATGACGGCCGCATCATCGACTTTCATTTTCGAGTTTCAAATTGGAAATACCGCTGTAGTTGTTTTACTACGCATCTATTTTGATAAACAAATCTTAATTTTTAATTTCTAAATATGATTGGATATATAAAAGCTATGAGTGTGTGTATATATATGTACAATTTTAAATGATTTTAAAAGGAACCCGGTATTTAGTTCTTAAGTTTCTATAAATTAGAAATTTCAATTATTGTAATGAAATGATATCTTAACTATTTTAATAGTTGGAAACTTCTAAAATGAAAACCCAGAAATTAGATGCTAAGTGATTAATGATATATATAAGAAATTGGAAGTTTGTAACTTGTAAATCAAAGGTTATGAAAATTTAGAAGATGAAATTACTGAACATTTTGTTAACTAAAATGAATAAGATAAACTTGTGTAACATTCAATTACATTCTTAACACATATATATAACTTACCAGAAATGTTTAAAAAGTTTTGATGTTAAATAGGAATATGTAATAGAATATTATACAAGTAAAACTTAAGTAATGAAAGTGTTCAAATGGAATTATTTCTATAAATAAGAATTTTGATGTACAAGAAATGCTATAAGCATAAGTTAATGTTTTGAAATGCTAATAATTAGGTTGAATTGTAAAAAGTTAATATTATCTAAGAAAATGTTTATAAACTTAAGAAATGACTGAAATGATTCATAAATAAGCTTATTATAAATTGACACTATAAAAGAAGGGGTAAATGTGAATTAAAAGGTAGAAACACTTAAGTATAAAATGTTTTATTCATGAATATTTATATAAAATGGAAATCAAGTTATATAAATAAATGAATGTGAATTAAATTACAAGGAAACTTTATAATATTTCAAGAATTGATTTATTGATGACTTCAGATATTGAATGTGAAATAATTTATGTAAGTAAATAAATGTAAACTAATAAAAATGACGGTGTATGAATAAATGAGAATTTAAAATAAATCTAAGGTTAATAATGTGAAAAGGAACCAATAGAATAAACTTAAATAATATTAAATTCCATGTTGTTGGGCTGATGGAAGTTTGGGAAATGATACTTCAAATTGTTTAGGATGTACGGATAATCTATTAAGTTGTTATCTAAGGCTGTTAAGCATAGGATACACTTGATAATTTATTTATCACCCTTGAAGGATAAGAAGTTCTAAACCTGAACAAACAAATAGTTTTGGTTGCTATGAATGTGTGATGGATTCGTTTGTTGCATATGATGGTTGTACTGTTTTACTTGCATATGTTTTGTGTTGATTTGCTTTTGTTACTAATTTAAACAACTAAATATTTCTCTTGTACATAATTCACTATTTTGGATTATATAAGTGGAAAACAGGTTTATGGAAGCAATATCTACTGCTTTTGGTTTCATAAATAAAGTTGTTTGCCTGATAAAAAGGTACATTTTCGGATTAAGGTTTTATAGCAATATTTTATTGTTTTTCCCATGGTTTGGGATGTTTTATTTTTGAAATATGATATATATTGATATTATTGATATTATTATTTTTCCGAACCTATCCGTACAAAGGAGACTTTGCCGAAATTATCCGTGAATTTAGGACTTAGAAAATTTTGTGAAAGTGGGAATATTTTCAAACTTTTATTAGACTTAAATATGAAGATTTAATTGATTATAAATTGATATATTTTATTTAAAATACTTAATTATGTAAGTTTAAAGTGTCTATAAATTGATTATTTGAAATAAAATATATTAGTTTCTTAATTCCTTTTTGTTCCTTTTCGAGGATGAAAAGTTTTGAGTGGAAGAGATTGTAACGACCCGTAATTTTTGATAATTAAAAATATTAAATTAATTAAGATTTTGCAATTTAATATTGTAAGAGATTAAAGATTTATGATTTATTAATGAGAAAATAACTAGAATATGATTTAATAATGTTGTTTGAACGTTATTGACAATTATTTTAATGCAATTTAAATCAATTGAAATTATTGTAAAGTTAATTTGGTTATAATTATAAATAAGGAATTAAAATTGGTAACTAATGGAATTAAGAAAATAGAAATATTACAATTAATATGGTAAAAGATGATAACTATAGAATATGAACGTATTAAAATGTAAACTAATGTTAATTATATTCATAAGGTAATAGTTGATTAAATAATAAGAGTGAAATCAAAATAAAATAATTTATTGAAATTTAAATTTTAATAAAATAGGTTTTATTCCAATTGTAATTTAACGTTAAAATTTATGTAATATTTAAATATTGAATTTGACATGGGAAATTTGTTTCAAAAGATTTTAAATTTATATGTAATGAGGAATGATGAAAGTGGTTAACTTTTAAATTTGAATTTAAAGGTGATTAAATCAATTTAATAATAATTTATTTAATTTAACATGAAAATTAGCCATTTTGGCCACTGTCTCGGATTTCGACGAAACCAGTTTCATCGGATTCATAATAGTGAATTATTGTAGGATTTCAAGTTTCGTAGCAATCAGACTTATCGTTTGATCGTGCGGGCTCGAAACGCGTAAAAATCAATTTAATGAATTCGATTTAAATAGGCCGATTTTAAAAGCTAATTTCTTTATACAATGGAATTTGGGTTTGAAACTAGTTCCACTAAGTTTAAAAATATCGAAAACCTATATTTTTATATATTGGATGACCCATTTTTGTTTCAGAAACGAAACGAGCTTTTCGGGTCGTCGTCATCGTTTCGACCCAATTCGATCTGTCCATAATCAACGACGGCGTATAGGTGGTGGAATCGTTGGTAAACGAGGAGCAGCTGAGGCATGATGGGTTTTGGTTTCGGCATCACGTGCGTGAAACATGGGAGAGAGGTGAATATTTACGTTTATGCACTATATTTAATTAAATTTAATTTTTAAAATTCAATATTCTAACATCAATAACTTTTGCATAAGAGCTCAGATTGTAACAACCATGTATTTTGTAATTATTTTAAATTGAATTTCCTATTTTAAAAACTTTATTTTATTTATTAAAATGGAAATTTTTGTTATTTTAAATATAAATTTTGATTTGTATGTGAATTATAATTTCAAACATGAATAAATAGAATATTTTTCCAAAAATGTGAATTTTGGTCAATATGGTCAAACTTTGACTTTCAATTTAAAATTTTAAAATTTGAATTTTGAAATCTATCTTTATTTTATGAAAGTAAATAAAATTTCAAGAATACCGCTTTTCGTTTCGTTGAAATCAGAATTATATTGTGAAAGTTATGCCCTTTAACTATTGAGCGTAATTTGCTATATTTAACAAAATTGTTAATTTTAAATTATATAAATAATATTTTATTTGGTCATGTAATGTTCTAATTTATTTTTATATGGGTAAAATAACATGTTATGTATATATTTTGGTTTTAAAAGATTTTCCAAAGTGTAATTGACATTTTCCAATGTCAGTTGTATTCTGTTTATAATTTCTAATTTCCAGTTTCATTTAATTAAAGAAATTCTTTGTTTATTTTCTATTTTCTTAAGACTTTATTTTATTTTCATTTGCAATTCATTTTTTTCAGCATTTATTTTATTTTACTTGACTTTTATTGGTTTAGAAGTAAAGTTATAATTTTTCTAAAACTGGTAATATTCTATTTGTAATTTTTAAGTCCTGTTTTGAAATTTTAAACAATTTTTTTAGTTCTTTTTCTAATTTCTCTAAATTTAATTATTTATTCCATTTTTAAAATATAAATGAATTATTATACTTCACATTTTTGTTTTAAAATATTTTTAAAATGAGTAGATATTTTTCTAAAGCTTGTGATGATTTAATTGTAATTTTTGAACCCTGGTTTCAATATTTAAGCAATTTCTTTAATTCTTTTTCTATTTTCTTTAAATTTATTTATTTATCTTATTTTATTTTACTTTGTTTCAGTTTTTAAATTTATTTAATGAAATTTTATTTGTTTATTTGATTTAATAGAAAAGGAAATATGAAGAGACTAAAGCTTTATAACGTGTGACTTTTCGGCTGCTAGTCTTTTCATCTTCTTTGTCTTTTCATTTACTTTGTTAGCCATACACTACCTGATCTTTAGCCGTGAGTTTTTAATTGTAATTCACGTGAAAAACCTTCCTCCTCACTTCATTTTCACGGCCAAAAGAATGGGTAACGTCTTCTCTTCATTTTTCTACTTTTTCTCCTTCTTTTTCCACTTTTTCTATTTGTTTTGGCTTTGTTCTCTTGCTATCTTGCTCGTCCACCCCTAGCTAGCCATGGCCATCACCTCCACCACCTCCTCCTCTTCACCAGCAACCACCTACCCCTCTGATGTGACCAGGCCGTACCACCCCATGAGGCAAAACTCCACAAAACATGGCAACATCCCCTTGAAAACATGCATAGCCACCACTAGTTGCAACATACCTTCATCCATCACCTTGGCCACCACCTCTAGCCGCCGCCCCCACCTTGCTACCACCACTACACATCATCTCAACCTCTGTCCAGACCTGAACATGACAGGGCCGAGCCCAAACACCCATGGCCGAACCCAAAGTATGAACCAAAACCACCATATTGCATAAGCCTCTTCATATTCATGCGTAGTAACTCCTCCACCACTTAAATGCCTTGTAGCCATGCCTTTTTAGGTCCAAACCTGAACCAAAACATGTCCAAACCTGAGCCAAACCAAGCCCTAGGCCGTGCAAGCTTATGTAGAAAACAAGGCAAAAGTTTGTGCGTACAATTTACTTTTTTTTTTCAAAGTTATCTCTATTCAATGTTGTATTGAATTTTAATTTTATTTGGTTTTGTTTTGGGTTGTAACACAAGATCATTAGCTTGGATCTCGCTCTCCACTCAAATTCATAGCCTTGTCATCGTGCTTGCTGGATTGTTCATTTTCGCGTTTGAATTGATATCTCCAGCATACAGAGGTGAGTAAATCTCACATGACATTTATACTTATGCAAATGTGAAGCGACAATAATTGAATGTGTAGAATCATATATGATGTTATAACTGCCTATGATGATTTATTTATATGATATTAAGCCTGTTTATTACTTGTCATATTATCTGTTACTGATATATGTTGTTAAACTGTTCATTTATATCTGTTCATCATTGCAAGTTCCCTGTTAGTTTAGAAATCACTATAGGTTGAAATGATACATACCCGAACGGACTTTAGAATAGGGAAAAATCGCTATGGGCTGAAATGATAGGCCTGAACGGTTTTTATTTAATTTATTTTGACTTGGGATTACGGGTTTGAAATGATAGAATCCGGATTTTTCGTTGTAAACTGCGGATTGAAATGATATATATCTGTATCACTTGACCTAGGATAGAAAACTATATACAGGACCGTGGTTATTTTATAAAGTAATTTGAATATTTTAAATATGTTTAAAAGTGTAAATTTATGCTAATTTGATTTAATTGGATTTTAAATTTTTTAAATAAAGAAATTATGATTTTTCTATAAGTTAAAATGTTGAATAAATGACTAGTTAAATTGAAATTGGAAATATAACTTAAGTTTGGAAATTTGGATTTTGGTTTAAAAATGAAGTTAAGTTATGAATAAAATGGAAATTTAATTTTATTTGGAAAATGAGAAATATGATAATTTGATTTAAATTTGAATTTAAATGATTTAATAAAGTATTATTGATTTTTTCTATGAACTAAAATGGTTAAATGAATGAATGCTTAAATCTATAATTTTAAAATATAACTTGGCTTAGAAATAGGAAATTTGGTTTTAATTAAAGGTTTTAATTAATTAAATAAATTGGAAATTTAGTTTAATTTGTGAAATGGTAATTTAAAAATGCAAGTGTTAATAAATTGTGAAGGTAAAAATGGAAAAATTGTACATTTTAATTTGTTAAGTAAAATTATTGGAAAATTGGATTTTATTGTAAAGTTTACTTTATAAAAAAAATCATAAGTAAAAAAATATTTAAATGAACATTTTTTTTAATGTTAAAAAAACATGATTTTTATAATGTTAAAAGGGTTTAAAATGAATTTTATTATTTGCTGGAAATTCACAAAAATCTTGAAATTACTTTTAATAACATTCAGAAATGCTATGATTTCTGATTTGAACTAAAATTAAATAAAAGAGCTATTACAGCATTTCTGAAATGCTGTAGTTGCTGTAGCTGAACTAAATTGACTCAAAACTTGACTCAGGTCTATTACAGCAGTTCTATAATTACTGTAGTAGTCTGTTGTTTTTGCTAAATAAATTTAAAACCCTTATTTTGAAACCAGAGCTATTACAGCATTTCTAAAAGTGCTGTCTTTGCTGTTTTAAACCAAATTTCGACTAAAATGAGATATAACAGCAGTTTTAAGTGCTGTCTTTGCTGAATTAAAATGCTTTTCAAATATAACTTATAACAGCTTTTTTTAAATGCTGTGAAATGCTGAAATTTTAATAATTATGGGTTTTCACTTAGTAAATGAGCTCAGAATGGTTTGAAACTTTGAAAATTGAACACTTAACTTGTAAGAATATTAACTTCACTTTTAAATGGTTTAAATGAATTAATTTAATTGGAATATAAACTATTTAAAAGGGATTTGAAAGAATAGTAAATGAATGATATTTTAGAATTTTAAAAGGTATCTAATTTGATAATTTGGTTTGGATTCAAATAATGATTTGAGGTTTCAGAAAGATATAATATTTTGATAAATCGAAATGGTTTGGAAATGATATAATCTTTATTTTGATAAAGATTTGGATTTGAAAGATATTTTATTTTGAAGTATAAAGTATTATTTTTAAAAATTTATAACCACGGGTTATAATAACGATTGGTTGGCAAAGAGACCGGGATCGGATATGGACATACTCTCTGTCGATACCGAAAACCACTTTGACAACTGTGTACGCGGTGGAGATTCCAGAATGAAGTAGGGTGGTGGCGACGTTCTTGTGGTATGTTACGTGGACCCAACTCCCATGAGTTGGCATAAGGTGGCAAAAATAGGAGCAGTCTCGGGCCAGTTGAGGTCGCACCTCGTAGCGGACACATTTCTTCGATACCATTCTATTACTTGTGATTGTTGATGGCCACCCTCCGATTTGGGAATGTGTTCCGAGGTGGGCATATGTGGCTGCTGCGTTACCACCAGCCCAAGTGTCGTAATTGGGTATATCTACCCTGACATTGCCTTGTGTGCCGTGTCACCTACCATATCGAGCCTTTACTACAAGTTTGGTTTTCTCCCGTAGCCCATGCGTATCTTCTCGTAGTCTCCCGATCAGGAGATATGCAGATATTGGATGGACTACTGGGACTATTACGTGTCTAGGGCTATATGGGTAACACCGTGATGCTATTTTAAAGTATGTTTATTTTACTGATAGACACTATTATAATAGCGCAATATTACTATATAGTAAATAGTTTAACGAATCCTTAGAGGATGGGCGGTCCCAAGCATCTTCTAAGTTACTTGTACCTTTACTATAGTTCACTTGAGTTGGTTTACATTGTATAAGTATGTATGTCCTGACTCGAGTGTTTTGTGTTTTGCTTTACGCTCGAGTCAGATTGAGTGATACAGCATTAGAGACTCACCTTTGGAGCTGGAGTTTTGAAAATCCAGATATCTATTCATTTTGTTATCTAGTTGATTCCAGTTGTATTCTGAGTTGTACCTGATTATCATACTGTTACTCCTGTTGTATCTTGGTATTCCTATTATATCTTACTTAACTCTGATGTAATTATGTAAGCTTCATGAACTACTATTTCTTTGTTTCCGCTGCATATATTACTCCATATCCGTGATCTGTGATTATTTATTTACTGTATATGGAGAGTTTTCCAAATATAAATTGTAACGACCCAGAATTTCTGTCATTTGAAATTCGTATATTTAATTGATTTTAAATATTAACAAGTGAAATTTGTAAGTTGAATAACTTAAATTTCGAATATAGTAATTTAATTGGGTAATTAAATCGACAACTTAATATATGAAATTGCGTAAATAATTGGAAATTGGATTAAATGTGTATAAAAATGATTTATAAAGTTATATTAAATCATATTGGAGTTAGAATGATGTTTGTAAACTTTTAAAATTGAACTAAAAGTCAAATTGGAAAAAAATTGAATATTTTAATATTTAATTGACTAGTAAAAATAGTCATTTTTCAAACAGTCTTGGATTTCGACGAAACCAGTTTCATCGGATCCATAATGTTAAATTATTGTAAGGTTTCAAATTTCGTGTCAATCGGGCATACGGTTTGTCCGGGGCAAGCTGAAACGCATAGAAATCGTTTTAATCGATTTAATTTTAAATTGATCGTTTAATTCCGTAAATCACACATATGATCAAATTAGCTCCCGAAACACGTTCCATTGTGTCCGAAACGCGAGTTAAACCTTAGAAACGTCAGCCGGCATGCTTCGTTTGGAGTTCGGAAAATCTCGGATGAATAGTGTTTCGACAAATTTTCTATATAAGGACGTTTTATTTTCCATTTGCAAACAAACTAGGGTTTCATGGGAATAAATCGACCTAAGCAAAGCTTGCATTCAGTCTTGGGTATACAACTCAACCTAAGCACAGCATACCATCCTTAGACGGATGGACAAACTGAAAGAATAAATCGAGTTGTAGAAGATCTACTCAGGATATGTATCTTAGAGTTTGGAGGTTCATGGGAAGAATATCTTCATTTGGTTGAATTCTCCTACAATAATAGTTTCCAATCCAGTATTGGTATAGCACCATTTGAAGCTTTGTATAGAAGACCATGTCGTTCTCCAGCCTGTTGGTTAGAAACTGGAGACAGACTTATACTAGGACCAGATATGGTCCGAGAAACGACTGAAAAAATCGAGCTTATTAGAGATCGTATGAAGATTGCTCAATCTCGACAGAAGAGCTACGCTGACCAACGTAGAAGGGACTTGGAATTTACGATCGGAGACTACGGTTTTATAAAAGTATCCTCAATGAAAGGAGTTATAAGATTTGGAAAAGCAGGAAAATTAGCTCTAAGGTATATTGGGCCTTATCGAGTTATGGAGCGTATCGGAAGCCTTGCATACCGAGTTGAATTACCAGCTTATCTATCCGGAGTTCATAATGTGTTCCACGTATCCCAATTAAGGAAATGTCTATGGAATTCAGATATTATTATAAAACCAAAGTAGCTAGAGGAACTAGAAATTGAACCGAATTTGACTTTCACCATTGAACCAGCTAGAATAGTGGACTCAAAGATGAAGCAGTTAAGAAACAAGTAAGTTCCATTAGTCAAGGTTCAATGGTCAGATAATCCCAAAGACTGCACTTGAGAAACTGCGCAGTAAATTCGAAAATCACATCCCGAGTTAATTGAAACACATTAGGTATGTATTTATATATTCATCGAGTCATGGATGTTAGGACCTTATTAGTTGATGGGACAATTTTTAATATACGAATATCATACAGTACTCTCTAGTAAATTGCGAGGACGCAATTTCTTTAAGGGGGGAAGTCTGTAGCATCCCGCTGCTGTTTTAATATGTAGTACTAAATTTAGTTAAAAAAAAGTAATAAATAAATAAAATAAAAATCGTTATGGATATAAATAAAATTTCACTACAAGGGAAATAGGCTATTCCAACGGCTGCTAGCCGTTGGCGGCCGTTGGTAGCCGTTGGAAATGGCGTGGGAATAGGGAACCACGCCTTCCAACAGCTTCCAACGGAAGCAACGGGGAATTAGCAACGGCTACCAACGGCTACCAACGGCAAAAAACTGACCAATAAGCCGTTGTTAGCCGTTGGTAGCTGTTGCTAATCTGGGTGAATTTTTTTTTTCCAGCAGCACGCGATTCACCTTCCAACCACACACAATCAATATATATCAATTTCCATTCCATTTCCACTCCATTTCACATATATATCACATATTCAACACATTATACCACAAACAATATAAACAACCAAAAATCAACATCAAACATTACATATTCAAGTCCAACTCCATATTCAAACATTACAACCAAACCCTCACCAACTCCAACTCCATATTTAAGTCAATATGTACAATGCAAACACTTAATCCTCACCACCTCAAAGTCAATACATACACAATAACCATCAAACACAATCCTCACCACCTCAAAGTCAATATATACAATAACCAACCACAAAACAATAATCATCATACCTCTCAAGCATCATCATCACCTCCGGAAGCACCAGACGACGAAGGGAAGGAACCATGCCTCTGCGCGTACTCCGCTAAACGTTGATTCAGCTGCTCCATTTGTATAGCGCGAAGACGGTCCTGCTCTTGCAACTGCTCAACCATGGTTCTAAGCTCTTTTATTTCAGCTTTGTCACACGCCTTTTGAGCTGCCCGAACCTGCAAATAGAATATGAGATGTTCACATTTGTATTATAATCATTTTCGTAAGCAATGTATATTTTAAAATATAAAAACGTAAATGACGTGATCTTAAGCAATGCATATACCACAAATAAATGCATATTTTTATTACAATATATAGGTTAACTTATTAAATATATAGGTTAACTCAACTAGAAATCATCATATGTATAGTGTATCTATATGTTAATTTATTAAATATAATATTGCAATGTTTATAAGATTACCGCTTGGTTTCCATAGCCATAGCGCCTACTCCGCTGCGTCGGATCCATAATAACGTCGAAAATATTATCTTCCTCCTCTACCGTCAACTCATCGCGATCCGATTCTGAAAGCAGTTCTGCCCGTGCCTCCTGAAACTTTGCCTAAAATAAAAAACAATTACAGGTTAAAATTAGTAGAATATGATTTAAACATATCGATATTAATAAAATAAGTTTTAAAATATGCATACATATGCAGCCGTCGCCTTATCATCACCATCCCACTGATATGTAATATTGCCAGCATTGTCTGTTTGTCTTGATGCGTGGGTGCGGGTAAATACCTCCATCATAGACACGCGACGTCCAACCGATCTTTCCTGCAGTAAATAATTTATATATTTTATTTTTTCATAGCTAATTACCGAACTAATTAATATACAAAATGTAATAACGGTTTAGATAAATTTACCAAGTCCTCACGGTGATGCTGAAAAGACTTGGATCCGCCACGATGCGTTACAGGATTCCTACTTCTATTGGCAGAGTTCCTCTCCGACTCCATCTGCAATTTTATAAATTGAATATTATATTTATACTAATTGCGAAATAATTAACTATATATTAGGTAGAACATTTACCACAATGTTTTCAACTCTATTGGCAGGATTCCTACATTCTATTGGCAGACTCCATCTCCGACTCCTTCGTACCACAATGTTTTCAACTCTTCGATTAACGGTTGTAAGTAAACATCGATACCCTGTGTCGGATCATCGGGGCCAGGGACGACAATTGTGAGAAACATATATGGAGTTTTCATACACATCCACGGGGTAGATTGTAAGGTGTGATTATTATAGGCCAAGATGAATATTTAGAACCAAACTGAGAAAACGGTGAAAATCCATCAGTACACAAACCTAGTCTAACGTTACGGCTCTCCGCTGCGAAATCGGGATATTTCTTATCAAAATACTTCCATGCTTCTCCATCAGATGGGTGTGTTAACGTACCTTCTTCAGGTGTTCTCACACTGTGCCATCTCATATGATGCGCTGTTACAGATGATGCATATAACCTTTGAAGTCTAGGAGTGATAGGTAAATAATGCATACGCTTGTATGGAACTTCTTTTCCCTTTTTTTTCCTTGGCTTGTATCTTTCTTGATTACATATTTTACAATTCCGAAGACTGACATCATCTTTCCAAAACAACATGCAACCATTTAGACATGTATCAATTTTTTGATACGGTAAACCAAAAGATGACATTAGTTTTTTCACTTCATAATAATTTTCGCACATTAAATTATCTGATGGCATATGGCGTTTAGCAGCTTGTACAACAGCCGTAAATCCGGCTTCTGTGAAGTTGTACTTTGATTTCATCGCAATGTACTCTGCAGTTGCCGATAATTGAGTGCCGCTAGTACATCCATTCCAAAGAGGTTTCTTAGCAGCATCCAATAAATCATATATTTTTTTCGCTCCAACATTTGGTTCCTCTTCGACGTTAACATCTTCGTTATTAAATTCAACAGTAGGGAACATTGATCGTGCTGCATCTTCAACCATATGTTCTATGAGATTCGTCGTACTAACTTCATCACTAATGACCTCTATTGACTGTTCTTCGTTACGTGTTATACTTTCTCCATGACGATCCCACACCAAATAATTGGTTACGAAACCATATTGGCGCAAATGAATCCTAACCATATTCGGTACTAAATGCTTCAACAATTTGCACCTACTACATGGACAACGAATTTCTACGTCGTTTCCAATATTACTTAAAGCAAATTCGACAAACACATTAACCCCGTTTAGAAAATGTGTACTTATCGAGCCTCCCAATTCTCTTCTTTGATACATCCAGCTCCGATCAATAAAATAATTGATCATTTTTCCTACTGTAAAACCTATGATCAATAGTAAAAAAACTATTAATCAAATTCGATAAACACATTTTAGATTTTACTGTTTTTTATAATCCATTTTCGTTTATATACAAAGTTATATTTCTTGCTATTTTGTTTACATTTTTGTACCTTTTGTGATGGTCGGTTATCCTACTTCCCATTACAAACACAATAGTAATTACATTTCTTAAATCATATCTTTATAAACGATTTCCCAAAATTTCGGCAGCACTTCCCCCGTGTTCCTTGTATCGTACACAATTCATGTACACAAGGAACAAAAAGGAAATGCCGTCGAAATTTTGTGAACCGTTTATAACGATATGATTTACGAAACGTAATTACTTTATAGTGTTTGTAACTTGTCCAATACAGGGACAAATCCAACAGATATTGTATAAGATGAATATGAATATCCGTTTTGCAATAAAAACGAATATTCATACAACGATCATATACAATACCTGTCAGACGGGGCCAAAAATTCACTAAGGGATTTAAATTTGGTTTTTATGTTACCGTTTTATTAAATATATAAAATAAGGCATATTATGCATTATATTCTATTATTTTAATAAATACATATATAGTAAATTATATGATTTCTAATATTTCACAAAATATATAATTCATGTTCGTAAAATATTTCACTAATTCATGTTTTTCTAACATTTTACAAAACATACACAAAATAATTTAAATCAATCATAACTAATCTAATGCTAATTCACATGCGCATTTATACTAAATTATAAACATATTTTACATATGTGCATAATATATACATACACAAACAATTTGGACATTTGGATGACAATAATTGTAATTAGCATTTAGTTTGGTGTAATAAACAAGCAATATGTCATTGGATACAAATATAACAGCAAATTAACACAAAATTAGAAAAGATAAAAATTGTAGGGTTTTAGAAATACCTGATTTTGGAGACTTCTAGGAATGGAGAGAGGATGTTGGCGTTGAGTGATGGCGTTGGAGCAGCTGTTGGTTGCGTGGGGAAGGTTGGAGGTGGAAAAGAGGAGGGGAGGAGAAGGGTTTTGGTTGAATTGGGGAAGATGAGAATAATGTTTTGGTCTCTGGCTGGTTGCAGGTATACGCAAATTTCCAACGGTTACCAACGGCCGCAAACGGCGTTATTTTCAACGGTTATCAACGGCTACCAACGGCAAGTTAAAAAAAAACGTGCCGTTGGTAGCCGTTGGAAAATGCCGTTGGCGGCCGTTAGAAAGCCTTCGTGGCTATATACTGTATTTCTAGTAGTGTTTGGAGTAAAACGCCATGAGTGGAATTGTAGTCGGAGACCAAATTGCGGTAGGACAATATCACAGTTAACGGTATGAAAATTTATTTAAGAGGTATAAAATTAAAATAAATAAATAAATAAATAAAAACTTTAATTTAACTGACCGTTGTTTCCATACTTATCTGTTTCATCATTACCTTTTTAACCTATTTGCTTGCTTAGATATAAAGTTTCAGTGTAACCCTATATAATGATCACTGCCTCTCTTTTTCTCTTACACAAGCAAGCTCACATTTTTCTATTCCTTTTCATTTTCATCTGACTGCGCAAATAAAAAGGTGAATAGCTCAACTCACAAATCTATGTTAATCTTTTCATATGTAATATAGTTTAGCAACCAAGTGTTAGCAATATAGTTTGTTTTACTTCTGTTTACTTGGAAGCTATAGTAAATCATCATTTTACTTGCCGTTACCTTTCTTCAACCATTTCACTAAACTCTAACTTACTGTTATACTCTCAAAGGTTAATTAATGCTTAAAAGTATGTTCACGCATGTTGATTTGCCTACAGCCAACAACTATTATTTCCGCTAACTACTCACTATATATTTTCATGCATCTCTTAATATAACTAAATTTGGTAAAACGTTTGTGCAAGATTTACAAATTAAATAATTAGGCATCTAAGCATCTACGTGCATATAAAAGTGTAGTGTTCATTTGCTGTATTTATTTTATTTTCATTCGTCCTTTTGCGGAGTAAATCTCATATGTAACTTTTTGAATGCTTCTATTATTTTGCATGTTTATATGTATCATCCAGTGAATTTGTTAGTTGACTTTGTACTCTTGTATAGCTACAATTTAAAGTAGCATAGTTAAGGCATTGGATTTGTTACAAATAATGAACACGTTAATAAGTTATCAAAAAAAAAGACTATATTACATGATTAAATGAGAGAACATGCATGTTGCGTTATAATGAGTATAAAGTGAATGCACATGCTTGTTTTATAAAATTGTGAACTTAATAATCAACGTGCATGCTTATTTTGGTATCCATGAAAACCTTAGATTATTAAACTAGTTTTGTTCTAAAAATTTAATTATTAATAGCTCAAAATCTGTAATGATTTTGAGCATGCAACCAAAAGGGAATATGTAGAGGGAAGTGAGACGAACAAATCGACTAGCTTTCGCCTAACCGACAGACCCCGTTGTGATCAAAAATGACACCGTTAAGTTCCGCGATCGTATAATGAACGGAAGCGTTACAGCCAAAACGGAAGGTACCAACGGGATCGTATTGCGTAGCGCATCACGACGATGGTCTCATTTCACTCATCGAAGGTGTGTAGATGGGTGAACAAACCCAAAAAAGTTTTAGAGTACAACGCTACGCAATATTCTGTTCACGTATGGACCGCGAACAACTGAAATAAAGATACGATCACGCACGACAACGCTACGCGATCACAAAGCAACAATAAAATAAACCGGTTACCTTATTTTATAAAACTTCAAATGAACCGACGTTTGAAGCAAAACGCGTCAACCGAAAATATTTTATTTTCTAAATTAAAAATTATGAATTTTTTTTATAAATTAAATTAAAATGACGTCATTGAAAATCAAGTCTAAATTTGAAACGTATATTTTATAATTTAAATTCAAATCCGATGAATTTCTTCCAAATTGTGTTTACATGTTATGAATGTTCATGATGCTATATACTACAAGTTAATGCTATATTGCACGAACACGACATTTATATGTGATATAAAATAGAAAACGATACCATTTTGGGGATAAATGGTATATTAGGAAGTTAAATACAAAAGAATTTGAATGAATTTAACCGATGAAGCAACTATGACGAGGTGAGACTACTAGATGCTAGAATCCATCCTAGCGGACAGATTCGGGGTCGCTCCCTGAATCGTGACGACCTGGTCCCTCGTCACTTATTGTCCCAACGATCTGTTGCACGGACACAACCACGGTGACAGGCGCAGTGCAAACGGGAAACGAGTAAGAATCGAGAGTAATCTCATTGATGGATATGTGGTAAAACAAAAATGAAGATTACAGCACAACAAGGTGAGCGCCAACGGTGAACAGGAGTAGATAGTGCAACTAATAGATCGTGTGGGGGCATCCATAATTTTTTATCGAAAGATATACGGATGAAAAAGGCTGTAACATCGGTTCGATATAGAGTCTAGTAAGAGTGAATAATGAATAGGATTCATTAATAATTCCATACCTCGTAAATGAATGACTTGATAGTGGTATGTCTATTGAATAATGAATACAACTTATAAATGAATAGGATGTGATATCCCGGTTGATTAGAGTTGTAGCTGTGATTCACTTTAAATAGTGTCATGACACGTGTATTTGAACTAAAATAATTTAATGGGATGTTGGCGGGTTTAGATTATGGAGTGTGTGACATATTTCTTTTAATATCACATATATAACCCGACTCCACACATTTATATGAATCGTTGTTACACTATTATACTCACAGCTAGATTTATAGCCTGACTCAAGGTTTTGTTTTGTGACAACTCCTCGAGTCAGACCGAGGCTTTTCAGGATGATTACGTTTTCACGTTTTGAGGTGATTTCATACGACATTGAGATGGACGGCAACTGCCATACAGTGTATAAATTTAAGGTAGTTGTAGATTTGGAGCTTCATGGACGTACGCTTGCTACATGTCTCAAAGGAACTTTTAGAGTCATCTGGAGGAGAAATGTTAGAGAGATACATTTAGAGTCCGTTGAACTATGCTAAGTTGATTTTGTATAGTCATGTCGTATGTCCTTTGTATATATTCGTCGATGTATGTATTAGGACGTCATTTTTGGGGTAGTTATGTATAGTTGTAGATATATGGTGTAATCTGACGTTTGTTTATACCTATGTATATGTGTATATATCTATCTTTTTGGTCCGCTGTTTTGTGAAACCATTATTTATTGTGTTCTGCTATGTGATTTAAATACAAATTCTCTGAACTCATGTATACTACATTGCATCGAGATGAGATACGTATCATTTCAGAAATGTTCAGGTATCTTAAACGTATCCATGTTGATCCAAAGTAGTATAGACGAGAGATCACTCCTTTAGTGCCCATTGATCCGAGCTATCGGACGGTAAACTCCCTCTGATATTTCGGTCACCAGAGTCGGGGCATCACAGCGTGGTATTAGAGCGAAGATTCAAAAGAATTTGTATAAATCAGTAATTAGAACACATTTGACCATAAGGGAGTCAGACTTAGTTTGTTACCTAGTAAGTAAAACCCACGGAAATTGGGATTAACTCGTATAAGTGATAGACGGGTTCTAATAAATGTTTTAAAGGGAAAACATTGGGATAATACTTGATACGTATTTGTATTACATACGTAATTGTTAGTGAAATTTTATTATATAATTAAATGACTATGTTCTTTATCAGAAAATGGTAGGACCAGGTAGACCCAGAACAGGCTCGACAATTGAGTCACCAAATGGTCAATCAAGCAATCCAAATGTACTTTTAACTATGGATCAATGGGTCGAAGTCATGAAGCGTGTTTAGGATATGGGCATGCTCAGAGACAATAATCAAAATCCCAGATCAGAGTTTACCAAGCTCTGCAAAGACTACTCAAGTCTAAGTGGTAAACCATTCTTGGGAAATGAGGGCATAATGGGAGTTCATACATGGCTGAGAACATGCAAAAGAATCTTCGGAGATCTGAATCTCTCTGATCAGGACAAGAGAAGGTTAGCATCTCGACAGTTACAAGGAGGTGCCTTAGATTGGTATGAAGCCATAACTGTTGCAACTCCAGAGGAAGACATATCTTGGCAAGAATTCAAAGATGTTTTCAAAGCTTATTTTCTACCTAAAGCAGAGAAAGCAGCACTGCTTCGAAAATTTATTGACCTTAC
Organism: Allium fistulosum; assembly: GCA_030737815.1. NCBI lineage: Eukaryota > Viridiplantae > Streptophyta > Magnoliopsida > Asparagales > Amaryllidaceae > Allium > Allium fistulosum. The sequence continues at coordinate 155,732,381 of CM060908.1, read as the reverse complement.
TAAGAAAAATTTATCTACAACCGAGTATGTCAATGAGTTTAATGCACTATTGAAGTATGGACCAACACTCATTAGCACCCCATTGGAAAAGAATGAGAAGTTTGTGCTTGGTCTAAATAATGAACTGAGAGATAAATTACTTACTCAACTTCGATTTCCATTTGAGGAGATTGTGGATATGGCTTTAAGATTTGAAATGGTACGAGAGCGAGATTCGGTTTCTGAAAGTCAACCTACTCAGAAAAACCAACAACAAAGGAAGAGGCCATTCTTCTCGAAGAAGAATGCAAAATTTCGAAAGAACAAGCGACCATTCCAGCCTAAGCAAGAGGACCAGAAGAAGCAACAATCTAAAGCACGAGTAGAATGTTACTCGTGTGGAAAGAAGGGTCATTATGCCAATGAATGTAGAAACACAGGTCAAGGTCCTATGAAGAAATGCTACAATTGCAATGAAATGGGACATATAGCGAGACACTGCACAAAGCCGAAGAAGCAGTCTCAAAGGAAAATGTTCGCACTAGATGGTCCCAGTTCAATGAAACCAGGTGAGGGAAAACAAGCTTCGGTCCTAGAAGGTACAATTTTATGGTATGGATTATATATTAGAATTCTTTTCGATATAGGTGCATCACATTTATTTATATCGAAAAAAATAGTAGAAAAGTTAAAATTGGATGTTTCTTCTCTTAACAATTCTCTTAGGGTAGCCAATCCTGTTGGAGGATGCATTACCCTGGAAACGAAATGTAATGGAGTCGTAATTTTCTTATTTGGGTATTCTTTCTCATGTGATTTGTTTATTATGGATTCGTTGAGTTATGGAGTTATTTTGGGAATGGACTGGCTTGAGCACTATCAAGCTCATTTACACTGTCCGGAACGAGTAATCACTCTCCAATATCCTGAGTACCCCAAGCGAATCCTTATAGCTCTAGAAAAAGCAAATGCCAGTTCAGGTTATTCTATATCTTCTTTGGAATCTAAAGAAGATGAAATAGGACAGATTCCAATAGTTAGAGATTTTTCTAATATCTTTGAACCAGTTACTGGTCTACCACCACATCGAGCAGTTGAATTCAGGATAGATTTGAAACCTGGAACTCAACCTTTTAGTAGACCACCAAATCGAATGTGCCCTAGTGAGATGAAAGAATTAAGATCTCAAATAGAGGATCTTGAGCAAAAGAATTTCAGTAGAACGAGTAGTTCTCCTTGGGGGACATCGACTTTATTTGTTAAAAAGGCAGATGGATCATTTCGACTCTGTATAGATTACAGAAAATTAAATGACTATACTATTAAGAATAAATATCCACTGCCAAGGATTGATGATATATTCTATCAACTAAGCGGTGCAAAGGTCTTTTCACAACTAGATCTAGCCACAGGTTTTCATCAACTAAGAGTTGCTGAGGACAGTATTCTACTGACAGCATTTTGAACTAGATACGGTTCCTACGAATGGTTAGTTATGCCATTCGGATTAACGAATGCCCCAGCTTATTTTGTTGATTTGATGAATAGAGTTTTCAGATGCTATTTGGACAAGTTTGTTCTAGTTTTTATTGATGATATCCTCGTCTACTCAAGGACAGAAGAAGAGCATGTGATTCATTTAAAACTGGTGTTAGAAACTTTAAGAGAACACCAACTTAAAGCGAAATTTTCAAAATGTCACTTCTGGCAGAAGAAAGTAAATTTTTTGGGACATATAGTCTCGGAGAAAGGAATTTCAGTTGACCCAGCTAAGGTCGAAGCTATTCAAAAGTGGAAGCGACCTGAATCAATAACAGAAATAAGAAGTTTCTTGGGTTTAGCAGGATATTATAGAAGATTTATAAAAGATTATTCCAAGATTTCTGCTCCACTAACTAATTTAACGAAGAAAGAGTTAAATTTATCTGGTCAGATAAATGTGAAGGGGCTTACCAGAAGTTGAAAGAATTACTTTCTAACGCACCAATATTAATAGTTCCAGAAGGAAATCAGGATCTGGTAGTATACACAGATGCCTATGGAACAGGTCTTGGTGCAGTATTAATGCAACGAGACAGAGTTGTAGCCTATGCGTCTAGACAACTCAGGCCTCACGAAGTAAAGTATGCAACTCATGATCTTGAGTTAGCAGCCGTGGTATTTGCCTTAAAACTTTAGCGGCATTATTTATTGGGAGAAATGTTTGTTTTATACACAGACCATAAATCGTTAAAATATTTATTCTCTCAAAAAGACTTGAATATGCGACAACAACGATGGTTAGAATTTCTAGCCGCGTATGATCTAGAAATTCAGTATATGCCAGATAAGGGCAATAAGGTGGCAGATGCTCTCATCCGAAAACACCAGGCCGTAGTATCAATGATGTTGATAGAATGGAAAAAATTAGAAGTGTTATCTTCTTGTAACCTCCAGTTCAGAAGAGTGGAAGAAACATCAGCCATGTTGGCAAGCCTGGATATTCGACCGAGTTTACTAGATCGAATTCAAGCTAATCAAAGAAATGACCCAATCCTAGCCGATCAAATTAATCAATTGATGAACGATAATGCATCAGAAGCTCTCAGCAAGTTTGAATTAGACTTGAAGGGGAACTTGAAATTTAAAGGAAGACTGTGTGTTCCTAACACAACCGATTTGAGAAAAGAAGTTCTAGACGAATGTCATCGATCTTTATTTTCTATACATCCCGGTGGTACAAAGATGTATAATGATATGAAGCGGATGTACTATTGGGAAGGCATGAAGAAAGACATTGGTGAATATGTGAAACGATGTATTACGTGCCAGTTAGTTAAGGGCGAGAATCAAAAGCCCAGTGGACTTTTATTACCTCTCGAAGTTCCTCAATGGAAATGGGAACAAATCTCTATGGATTTCATTGATGGACTTCCCAGATCAAGATCAAGAAATGAAAGTATATGGTGATAGTTGATAGACTCACTAAAAGTGCCCATTTCATTCCTGTTAGAATGAATAGAACCGCAGAAAGTTTAGCCAGACTGTTCCTGAAACATATTGTACGATTGCACGGAATTCCAAAGAATATAGTATGCGACCGTGATCCAATATTTACCAGTCAATTCTAGCAAAGCTTGCATTCAGTCTTGGGTATACAACTCAACCTAAGCACAACATACCATCCTCAGACGGATGGACAAACTGAAAGAATAAATCGAGTTGTAGAAGATCTACTCAGGATATGTATCTTAGAGTTTGGAGGTTCATGGGAAGAATATCTTCATTTGGTTGAATTCTCCTACAATAATAGTTTCCAATCCAGTATTGGTATAGCACCATTTGAAGCTTTTTATGGAAGACCATGTCGTTCTCCAGCCTGTTGGTTAGAAACTGGAGACAGACTTATACTAGGACCAGATATGGTCCGAGAAACGACTGAAAAAATCGAGCTTATTAGAGATCGTATGAAGATTGCTCAATCTCGACAGAAGAGCTACGCTGACCAACGTAGAAGGGACTTGGAATTTACGATCGGAGACTACGTTTTTATAAAAGTATCCTCAATGAAAGGAGTTATAAGATTTGGAAAAGCAGGAAAATTAGCTCTAAGGTATATTGGGCCTTATCGAGTTATGGAGCGTATCGGAAGCCTTGCATACCGAGTTGAATTACCAGCTTATCTATCCGGAGTTCATAATGTGTTCCACGTATCCCAATTAAGGAAATGTCTATGGAATTCAGATATTATTATAAAACCAAAGTAGCTAGAGGAACTAGAAATTGAACCGAATTTGACTTTCACCATTGAACCAGCTAGAATAGTGGACTCAAAGATGAAGCAGTTAAGAAACAAGTAAGTTCCATTAGTCAAGGTTCAATGGTCAGATAATCCCAAAGACTGCACTTGGGAAACTGCGCAGTAAATTCGAAAATCACATCCCGAGTTAATTGAAACACATTAGGTATGTATTTATATATTCATCGAGTCATGGATGTTAGGACCTTATTAGTTGATGGGACAATTTTTAATATACGAATATCATACAGTACTCTCTAGTAAATTGCGAGGACGCAATTTCTTTAAGGGGGGAAGTCTGTAGCATCCCGCTGCTGTTTTAATATGTAGTACTAAATTTAGTTAAAAAAAAGTAATAAATAAATAAAATAAAAATCGTTATGGATATAAATAAAATTTGGAGTAAAACGCCATGAGTGGAATTGTAGTCGGAGACCAAATTGCGGTAGGACAATATCACAGTTAACGGTATGAAAATTTATTTAAGAGGTATAAAATTAAAATAAATAAATAAATAAATAAAAACTTTAATTTAACTGACCGTTGTTTCCATACTTATCTGTTTCATCATTACCTTTTTAACCTATTTGCTTGCTTAGATATAAAGTTTCAGTGTAACCCTATATAATGATCACTGCCTCTCTTTTTCTCTTACACAAGCAAGCTCACATTTTTCTATTCCTTTTCATTTTCATCTGACTGCGCAAATAAAAAGGTGAATAGCTCAACTCACAAATCTATGTTAATCTTTTCATATGTAATATAGTTTAGCAACCAAGTGTTAGCAATATAGTTTGTTTTACTTCTGTTTACTTGGAAGCTATAGTAAATCATCATTTTACTTGCCGTTACCTTTCTTCAACCATTTCACTAAACTCTAACTTACTGTTATACTCTCAAAGGTTAATTAATGCTTAAAAGTATGTTCACGCATGTTGATTTGCCTACAGCCAACAACTATTATTTCCGCTAACTACTCACTATATATTTTCATGCATCTCTTAATATAACTAAATTTGGTAAAACGTTTGTGCAAGATTTACAAATTAAATAATTAGGCATCTAAGCATCTACGTGCATATAAAAGTGTAGTGTTCATTTGCTGTATTTATTTTATTTTCATTCGTCCTTTTGCGGAGTAAATCTCATATGTAACTTTTTGAATGCTTCTATTATTTTGCATGTTTATATGTATCATCCAGTGAATTTGTTAGTTGACTTTGTACTCTTGTATAGCTACAATTTAAAGTAGCATAGTTAAGGCATTGGATTTGTTACAAATAATGAACACGTTAATAAGTTATCAAAAAAAAGACTATATTACATGATTAAATGAGAGAACATGCACGTTAATAAGTTACGCGATCGTATGATGAACGGAAGCGTTACAACTAAAACGGAAGGTACCAGTAGGACCGTATTGCGTAGCGCATCACGACGATGGTCTCGGTTCACTTGTCGGAGGTGTGTAGATGGGTGAACAAAACCATAAAAGTTTTAAAATACAACGCTACGCAATATTCCGTTCGCGTATGGACCGCGAACAACTGAAATAAAGATACGATCGCGCACGACAACGCTACGCGATCACAAAGCAACAATAAAATAAACCGGTTAACTTATTTTATAAAACTTCAAATGAACCGGCGTTTGACGCAAAACGCGTCAACCGAATATATTTTATTTTCTAAATTAAAAATTATGGAAATTTTTTATAAATTAAATTAAAATGACGTCATTAAAAATCAAGTCTAAATTTGAAACGTATATTTTATAATTTAAATTCAAATCCGATAAATTTCTTCCAAATTGTGTTTACATGTTATGAATGTTCATGATGCTATATACTACAAGTTAATGCTATATTGCATGAACACGACATTTATATGTGATATAAAATAGAAAACGATACCATTTTGGGGATAAATGGTATATTGGGAAGTTAAATACAATAGAATTTGAATGAATTTAACCGATGAAGCAAATGAGACGAGGTGAGACTACTAGACGCTAGAATCCATCCTAGCGGACAGATTCGGGGTCGCTCCCTGAATCGTGACGACCTAGTCCCTCGTCACTTATTTGTCCAAACGATCTGTTGCACGGACACAACCACGGTGGCAGGTGCAGTGCAAATGGGAAACGAGGAAGAATCGAGAGTAATCTCATTGATGGATATGTGGTAAAACAAAAATGAAGATTACAGCACAACAAGTTGAGCGCCAACGGTGAACAGGAGTAGATAGTGCAACTAATAGATCGTGTGAGGGCACCCACAATTTCTGATCGAAAGATATACGGATGTAAAAGGCTGTAATATCGGTTCGATACAAAGTCTAGTAAGAGTGAATAATGAATAGGATTCACTAATAATTCCATCCCTCGTAAATGAATGACTTGATAGTGGTTTGTCTATTGAATAATGAATGCAACTTATAAATGAATAGGATGTGATATCTCGGTTGATTAGAGTTGCAGCTGTGATTCACTTTAAATAGTGCCACAGCACGTGTATTTGAACTAAAATAATTTAATGGGATGTGAGTGGATTTAGATTATGGAGTGTGTGACATATTTCTTTTAATATCACACATATAACCCGACTCCACACATTTATATGAATCATTGTTACACTATTATACTCACAGCTAGATTTATAGCCTGACTCGAGGTTTTGTTTTGTGACAACTCCTCGAGTCAGACCGAGGCTTTTCAGGATGATTACCTTTTCACGTTTTGAGGTGTCATACGACATTGAGATGGACGGCAACTGCCATACAGTGTATAAATTTAAGGTAGTTGTAGATTTAGATCTTCACGGACGTACGCTTGCTACATGTCTCAAAGGAACTGTTAGAGTCATCTGAAGGAGAAATGTTAGAGATATACATTTAGAGTCCGTTGAACTATACTAAGTTAATTTTGTATAGTCATGTCGTATGTCCTTTGTATATATTCATCGGTGTATGTATTAGGACGTCATTTTTGGGGTAGTTATGTATAGTTGTAGATATATGGTGTAATCCGACGTCTGTTTGTACCTATGTATATGTGTATATATCTATCGTTTTGGTCCGCTGTTTTGTGAAACCATTATTTATTGTGTTCTGCTATATGATTTAAATACAAATTCTCTGAACTCGTGTATACTACATTGCATTGAGATGAGATATGTACCATTTCAGAAATGTTCAGGTATCTTAAACGTATCCATGTTGATCCAAAGTAGTATAGACGAGAGATCGCTCCTTTAGTGCTCATTGATCCGAGCTATCGGACGGTAAACTCCCTCTGATATTTCGGTCATCGAAGTCGGGGCGTCACAGACCAAGTCGAAAGGTGTTATAGAAGTGTTTTCAACAGCCTTTACTTAATCAAAGGATATCATCTATCTTCAATACATCTAAAGGAGCTTTCGAGGAGATCACTTATTCTTCGAACTCCACTTTAAGGTGTCGACAAGTTTTCTTGTTAACATAACTCAAATCACTTTCAAAACATTTTAACTTATTTATCAAATTTATTTCATATTTTTAAACATTTAAAAATATTCATTTTAAAGAATTTTACACTTTGGCCACTTAACTACAAAAGCGCGATTTTCTTGGAATTTTGATTTTGACCTATTTTAAATTCTACAAGATGAAATCTTGGTTTTTCTTTCTTAATTTCCAAATATGGATATAATAGTTCAGAAATTTTTTATCACGAAGCATTCTGAGCTATATTCCACTTCGCATACTCATTTGAATTTTTCGACGCGAAATCGCGAACTACCGTTGCACGACGCGTCTAATTTTGACTTGTTTTTCAATATTTGTCGTAACACTTCCAAATAAGTTTTTATTTGCTTATAAACCATTTATAAACTTTTAAAATTAATAATTTATCATTTGACTATTTAATATGTATTCAAATATCTCATATTATATTATTATAATATTAAAATTGCCATCTTTTAAACTTTTTAAACCATATACTATTTATTTTTGAAATTTTAAATCTTTAAAATTCATTATCTTTAAAATCCAAATATTAACTTCCAATTCCAAAATAATTTCAACTTTTTATTTTTGACTTTTGGATTTCCAAATCAATTTCTATCTTTTTTCCCAAATGAATTTCTTTCCCATAATTGATTTTGAATAAAGGCTTACATACCACATATAATTTCTAACAAGTGGTCTTATTTAACAAAGGGAATGGTTAATCATTTCAAATAAGTAAGCATAACCAATTTCGCTAAGATGTCAATAAATTATCATTAACAAATCATCTATTCAACCAAACTCATCCATATAACAAATTTCATCCAAACATTCATATTAATAACTAAATGGTGTTAATTATCATAACATCATAGGAATATAAACATGATCATCATAGCATAACAATAAGTATGATTTCAAAAGAGATTAAAGTTCACTCACCTTCATTTTCCTTCGCAAATCCTTTTCTACAACTAACATGCTTTTTTTCCTTTGTAAAATCAACACGAATTATCATGAACTATTTTTAAAGTAGTGAAGCAGATGGACTAAAATTTGATAAATGGGGGGTATGGCTTGTATAAGGAGGTTACGACTTTGTAAATGGAGTGTATGGGCGTGCGTAGGGGCGTGTGGGCTCGGCCGTAGGTAGGTGTAGGTGTGGGGCTTGGGTTTGGAGTTTAGGAGGTGGGTATGTGGGTTTGAGCATGTGTATGAGGGGGTAGGGCTCGGGTTTGGGTGTTTGGAGGTGTATGCGTGGGGTAGGGTAGAGGGTACGGGTATGAAGGGGGTAAGGGGACGGAAGTGGTGTGAGAGGTGGTGGGATGTAGAAACTATGGAAGAGGATGAGAAAGTGAAGAAAATGGAGAAGGAAATGTTGTGAAAATGAAGAGGATGGATGTGCTATTTATAAGTGAAGCTAAACTACCAAATTACCAAACTAACCTTTGCTACTTTTTGACTTTTCAACCATTATTTTATTCTACTTTAATGCATGAAGAGATGGTCATTAATGGGATAGGATACTTAGATTTGAAATAGTACTTAAATGTAATGATTATGTTATTTTCCATTAAATTAACAAAATACACAAAATGGAAATGCTCATTTTCCATGTATGGATTTGACATGTGAATTTATGTGAAAAGGATGCTTAAGTACTTTTGTAATGATTTGGTTTAGTAAAGGATTTATCAAATCACATCAAAATCTTTTACTTATTTTGTTTACTTTTCAAAAGTAAACACTTTTGTCTTAATTGCTAAATGTTACATGTTTAAAAATGTGTAAATGTATTAGTTAGTAGTTATCTAGGTTTTAAAAGGAACCATATTTCAATAATCTTCAAACAACTTTCATTCGATAATCGGTCGTAAATCCAAACTTATATTTTCGATCATATTTATAGTTTTTATTTAAACTATCTATTGATGTAATCAAAATTTGAAAATAAGTTTTTTTATCACTTTTAAATAATCAAATCAAGTTTATAGTAGTGATAAATCCATAATAAATAGTTTTATCCTTCTATTATAAAAATACGACTTTGCATTGACAAAATTCTACGAAGTTAGAATATTATTGTAAACTAGATATATATATTTATCAACTTTTTCTATACTTGTTATTGCTATAAATAAGGGAATTGGATATGGTTTATGTTTTTAAAACGATAAGTTTTACATATATGTATACATACATACATACATACATACATATATATATATTTTGTCAAAACCCTATTTTGTCTATTTCACAGATAAAATTCAAAATCTTTATTTTTGTAAACAAATTCTAAAAATAAATTTACCATTTTATTTTATCATATATATACATATTTATTCGATGTTTTGAAAATCCCATATAAAAATTCACTGAACATACCACTTTCAAAGTGGTATAATCACGGGTCGTTACATTCTCCTCTTCTTAAAAAAATTTCATCCCCGAAATTAAAATTTAGACTTATAAGGAAACATATCCTACAACTGTGCCTGGATAAAAATTCTACTTTAATCTATATTCAAAATATGGTAAAAAAGAGAGATCTGCTAAATACTGATACTACATAATGGTGTCATCGGATACATAAAACCACATAGATCCACATCCCTAACCTTAGCACGTACTAGAGATAATATACATAGTCAAAAGATATACCTCAGCTATATAGACCATACTCACTAAAATGTATCATCCTAACCATACCATAGAACTCCCCAAATTATCATCCATAAAAAACATTCCTACTTGTCGGATTCCTCGTCCATTGGTGTAACGATGCGTGATTTTCAATAATTACAAATATTAAATTAATTAAGATTTCGCAATTAAATATTGTGAGAAATTAAAAATTTATGATTTATTAATCAGAAAATAACTATAATATGATTTAATAATGTTGTTTGAACGTTATTGACAATTATTTTAATGCAATTTAAATCAATTGAAATTATTGTAAAGTTAATTTGGTTATAATTATAAATAAGGAATTAAAATTGGTAATTAATGAAATAGAAATATTATAATTAATATGGTAAAAGATGATAACTATAGAATATGAATGTAATAAAATGTAAACTAATGTTAATTATATTCATAAGGTAATAGTTGATTAAATAATAAGAGTGAAATCAAAATAAAAGAATTTATTGGAATTTAAATTTTAATAAAATAGGTTTTATTCCTATTGTAATTGAACGTTAAAATTTATGTAATATTTAAATATTGAATTTGACATGGGAAATTTGTTTTAAAAGATTTTAAATTTATATGTAATCAGGAATGATGAAAATGGTTAACTTTTAAATTTGAATTTAAAGGTGATTAAATCAATATAATAATATTTATTTAATTTAACGTGAAAATTAGCCATTTTGGCCACTGTCACGAATTTCGATGAAACTTGTTTCATCGGATCCGTAATAGTGAATTATTGTGGGATTTCATGTTTCATAGCGATCGGACTTATCGTTTGATCGTGCGGGCTCAAAACGCGTAAAATCAATTTAATGAATTCAATTTAAATAGGCTGATTTTAAGAGATAATTTCTTTATACAATGGAATTTGGGTTTGAAACTAGTTCCATTGAGTTTAAAAATATCGATCACCTATATTTCGATATATTGGATGACCCATTTTCGTTTAGGAAACGGAACGGGCTTTTCGGATCGTCGTTATCAATTCGACCCAATTTGATCTGTCCATTTGTTCTTATCTACCTTTGCCTATATATAGGCTGTTATAAACCCTAGCTATTTCTCATTTCATTATTTCTACATGTACCTCTACTTCTCATGTTCCTCCTTATCAAACGACAGAACATCAAAGCCTAATTCCCAATCCCAAACCCTAATTTCAATTTCAAAAATCAATTTCAAATTTCAAACTCTCCAAACCGTATCATATTATATATCGTTTCGAAGCTCTCGATAATAGGAATCTACGGCAAGTGTTTTTTTTTGAAATAGTACATGAATCGATCAGAAACTACGGTCAAAGGTCATAAATCGCGAACCGTAATTGTCGATTTGGGCGTTTTTTATTTTGGCGAAGATTTCTGAAATTGATTGAGGTGTTTTGTAGAGCTCGTTGCGTGGAGTTGAACGCTGGTAGTCGCATCACCTATGGTTGTCGAAGGCGGCCAGAATTCTTATTTTTGGGTTTGCAAAACCCTAACTTTATGGGGCGGCAGATTTGCATAGGCGACGGCGGAGGCCAGGGGCTTCTGGCCAAGGGTAGAGGTGGAGGAGGCGAGTTCGTGGGTGGTCGTGCCATGGTCAATGGCAGCGTATAGGTGGTGGAATCGCTGGTCAATGCGGAGCAGCTGAGGCATGATGGGTTTTGGTTTCGCCATCCCGTGCGTGAAACGTGGAAGAGAGAGGTTAATATTTACGTTTATGCCCTTTATTTAATTAAATTTAATTTTTAAAATTCAATGTTCTAACATCAATAACTTTTGCATACGAGCTAAGATTCACGCGCGGTTTTCTCCGTTGCGATCTTATCAAAATTCCGGACATTATGGAACTGATTTGGCTGCATTCTGAGACTGTTATAATTTTAGGCTTTGAGTGGATTTTTTTATTGATTAAAAATCAAAGGTGAGTGATTTACCCCCCTCTCACGAATACTAAACTATCTTATGTTGGTTAAATTAAATTAATGATGTGATTAGAAATTTATTGATTGTTGTTTGGTATTTTGAATTATCATTTAAATTTAATTTGAATTTATATTGAATTTAATTGTCATTTTAAATTAATATTGAAATTTAAATTGTTTGTTAAATACCTTATTGATAACCAGTTAATAATTGTACTTATTGGATGATTTGAATGATGATTGTGATGGATGCTTAATTGTTGACATTTTGGACGATTCGATGTTAAGTTTATTTTATATGTTATTATCACACTACAAGTTCCTTTAGTTATTGTTAGGAAAAATCACTATGGGTTGAAATGATGCATACTCGAATGGTCTTATAGATTAGGGAAAAATCGTTATGGGTTGAAATGATAAACTCGAGCGATTTTATGGATTTTGAATTTTACTCGGGATTGCGGGTTGAAATGATATATACACGTAAATTTAAATTTATTGCGGGTTGAAATGATATATATCAGTATCACTTGACCATTGGGTAGAAAATTATATACGGACACCAGATTGATTAAATTAAATGATTTTAAATCCTTAATTTTTGAATCCAGTTAAATGATATTATGAAATAAAATTTGATTTGTATGAACTGAATTATTTTTAAAATCCAAGCTTTTAAAGGTAGAAACTGAAATTGGTTTAAATGAATTGTTTAAAGAATTTAAATTGAAATCTTGAAGTTAAATTTTGAAATATAAATGAAATTTATCAAAATTAAGTTATTGTAAACGTTTGAATATTTAAACTTTCAAACCTATTGAATTTGAAGTGGTTTAAATTTGTAGTTCAAACATGGATTTGAAATCGATATAAATTGAAATGGTTTTAATGGAAATTTAAATTGAAACCTTTAGCCTTTTGAATTGAAATCGTTGAACTGAGATTGATTTAAATTGAATTTTGGAACTAAAGTTAATTTGAATTGATTTGTGAAATTGGAAGAAATAATTCTAATTTAAAACTATTTTCGATATGAACTCTTTTAATATATAAACTATTTTTAATATATAAACTTTTTTAATATATAACCTATTTTGATATATAAACTGTTTCTAATATATATACTATTTTAATCTATGACCTATTTTTAAATATAAACTATTTTAATATACATTATTTTAATATAAACTATTTTAATATATATTATTTTAAATTTATAAACTATTTTAATATACATTATTTTAAATTTATAAACAACTTTTAATATATATATATATATATATTAATTTAAATTTATAAACAAATTTTATTATATATATTTCAATATCTATGATGTTTTTAATGTATAACTATTCCAATATATAAACTACTTACAATATCCAAACTGTTTAAAGTTGGAACTGTTATGATTTAGATTTAATTGATTTAAATGTGAATATTTTGATATGATGGTTTAACCAATTTTGTAGTTATGATTTTGAAAAAAAATTATGATATAAAGTGAATAATGATTTCGAAAGTGAATATGATTTCGTTCTGAAGTGAATATGATATTTTAATATCAATTATGAATCAGTTTTGGAAATGTAAAAGAACCAACCGGTGTGAAATAAGGTTTGGTTGTTAAAAGGACTAGGATCGGATATTGTCATACTCTCTGCCAATACCGAAAACCACTTTAACAACTGTGCACATGGTGGAGAATCCAGAACGAAGTAGGATGATTTGGCGAATGCTATTGTATGAGGTATGAATGCAGCCGTGACCCCCTCGGGTCAGCTTGATATGACTAAAACATGAGCTATACCTGGCCCAAGTGAGGTCGCTCCTCCGATCGAATATGCTTCTTCGATACCATATCTGTTACTTTGTTATTTATTTGGTGGCCATCTTCGATTTGATTATGGGAGTGTGTTCCGAGGTAGGCGGTAGTAGCTGCTTTGCGTTACCACCAGCCCGGTTCTGCAAAACGGTAGTATCTTACCTTGGGCATTGCCTTACATGCCTTGTCATATGCCTTACCATGCCCACTAGGAGTTTGGTTTGTGTCGTACACTATGGAGTGCCCTCTGATAGCCCTCTAGTTTACGGAGGAATTATGGTACTGAATAGACTACGGCATCTATAAAAATGTGTTAATAGGGATATGGGTAACGCCTTAACGCTATTTCAATACTTTACTGATAGACACTATATATATAGTGTATATTACTACATAGTAAATAGTTTAACGGATCATTAGGAGATGGTAATCCCGAAAATCTCTTAAGTTATTGCACGCACATTAGATACTAGATAGGAGATGTAAAATCTCGTAAACATCTCTGAAGCCGTTACACTCGTATTTATTTTATTTTGATTTAACTTACATAAGATCTTTTAGTTCCGACTCGAGTGTTTTGTCTTTTCATTACACTTGGATCAGTCTGAGCTTTTCAGTGTATTGAAGACTATTTTATTTGGAGGATGAAGACGGAGATTAGTCCACTATTTATTATTATTATTTCACCGCATCATGTTGTTCCACTGCATTATTTATTTATTCCTACTGTATGTATAACTCTGATCTTTATTGTAAAAGTGTAATCAAATGTTATTTGTAAAATAGCTTCATGAACTGTTTATTTGATTATTATATTTTTCATTCTGTTGTGAGATTTTGTGTTTTGTTTTTCTTTCTTTTCTATTATTTTCTTATTTACTCCATTCACAGTCCTCCCTTTTGAATGGTTTGTGTTGGCATGTGTTATTTATTGTTGATTTAAACCGTCCAAAAATGTGGGTCATTACAGTTGGTATCAGAGCTTTGGTTTAGCAATAACCTTAGCTTTGTGGGGCCCGACTCATTAGAGATAGGGTAGTAATACCTTAGAATGAGTTTGTCTAAGTGTATATATATATGAGAGAACATATTTGTTAGTGTTATAAAAATATATTTTATATTATGTTAATTTGTTCTGTTTAGTATTTATAAATTCTGGTCAGTACATAGGACGCTATGGCATCGATAGGGATTTCTAAACACTTAATAGGGAAGACCGACATAATATTGTTTTTGAAATATAGGTAAATGAAATAATTTTACCTAGTATTATATTTTGTATATAAAAGAATAATTTTATAAATGGATATGGTTGTATTTGGTATGTTTGCTTATTAGGAAGTGAAATTTTATAAATACTAGTTGTAAAATAGGATTTATAAATAAAGTGAATACAAATTAGAAATTTGAGAAATTAAGTTCCGGTGTTTTGAAATTGGTTTTCAAAGATTTTGGAATGTAATATTAGTATTATTTGGAAGTATTTTTGGATATAAATATTTCAAAGTGATTTGAAAGAAATGTTTTAAAGGAATTTTAATAGGAAATAAGTCCTATACTCCCTTCTCTTGTCGCTGGAAAATAATTTCGGTGATGACGGCCGCATCATCGACTTTCATTTTCGAGTTTCAAATTGGAAATACCGCTGTAGTTGTTTTACTACGCATCTATTTTGATAAACAAATCTTAATTTTTAATTTCTAAATATGATTGGATATATAAAAGCTATGAGTGTGTGTATATATATGTACAATTTTAAATGATTTTAAAAGGAACCCGGTATTTAGTTCTTAAGTTTCTATAAATTAGAAATTTCAATTATTGTAATGAAATGATATCTTAACTATTTTAATAGTTGGAAACTTCTAAAATGAAAACCCAGAAATTAGATGCTAAGTGATTAATGATATATATAAGAAATTGGAAGTTTGTAACTTGTAAATCAAAGGTTATGAAAATTTAGAAGATGAAATTACTGAACATTTTGTTAACTAAAATGAATAAGATAAACTTGTGTAACATTCAATTACATTCTTAACACATATATATAACTTACCAGAAATGTTTAAAAAGTTTTGATGTTAAATAGGAATATGTAATAGAATATTATACAAGTAAAACTTAAGTAATGAAAGTGTTCAAATGGAATTATTTCTATAAATAAGAATTTTGATGTACAAGAAATGCTATAAGCATAAGTTAATGTTTTGAAATGCTAATAATTAGGTTGAATTGTAAAAAGTTAATATTATCTAAGAAAATGTTTATAAACTTAAGAAATGACTGAAATGATTCATAAATAAGCTTATTATAAATTGACACTATAAAAGAAGGGGTAAATGTGAATTAAAAGGTAGAAACACTTAAGTATAAAATGTTTTATTCATGAATATTTATATAAAATGGAAATCAAGTTATATAAATAAATGAATGTGAATTAAATTACAAGGAAACTTTATAATATTTCAAGAATTGATTTATTGATGACTTCAGATATTGAATGTGAAATAATTTATGTAAGTAAATAAATGTAAACTAATAAAAATGACGGTGTATGAATAAATGAGAATTTAAAATAAATCTAAGGTTAATAATGTGAAAAGGAACCAATAGAATAAACTTAAATAATATTAAATTCCATGTTGTTGGGCTGATGGAAGTTTGGGAAATGATACTTCAAATTGTTTAGGATGTACGGATAATCTATTAAGTTGTTATCTAAGGCTGTTAAGCATAGGATACACTTGATAATTTATTTATCACCCTTGAAGGATAAGAAGTTCTAAACCTGAACAAACAAATAGTTTTGGTTGCTATGAATGTGTGATGGATTCGTTTGTTGCATATGATGGTTGTACTGTTTTACTTGCATATGTTTTGTGTTGATTTGCTTTTGTTACTAATTTAAACAACTAAATATTTCTCTTGTACATAATTCACTATTTTGGATTATATAAGTGGAAAACAGGTTTATGGAAGCAATAGCTACTGCTTTTGGTTTCATAAATAAAGTTGTTTGCCTAATAAAAAGGTACATTTTCGGATTAAGGTTTTATAGCAATATTTTATTGTTTTTCCCATGGTTTGGGATGTTTTATTTTTGAAATATGATATATATTGATATTATTGATATTATTATTTTTCCGAACCTATCCGTACAAAGGAGACTTTGCCGAAATTATCCGTGAATTTAGGACTTAGAAAATTTTGTGAAAGTGGGAATATTTTCAAACTTTTATTAGACTTAAATATGAAGATTTAATTGATTATAAATTGATATATTTTATTTAAAATACTTAATTATGTAAGTTTAAAGTGTCTATAAATTGATTATTTGAAATAAAATATATTAGTTTCTTAATTCCTTTTTGTTCCTTTTCGAGGATGAAAAGTTTTGAGTGGAAGAGATTGTAACGACCCGTAATTTTTGATAATTAAAAATATTAAATTAATTAAGATTTTGCAATTTAATATTGTAAGAGATTAAAGATTTATGATTTATTAATGAGAAAATAACTAGAATATGATTTAATAATGTTGTTTGAACGTTATTGACAATTATTTTAATGCAATTTAAATCAATTGAAATTATTGTAAAGTTAATTTGGTTACAATTATAAATAAGGAATTAAAATTGGTAACTAATGGAATTAAGAAAATAGAAATATTACAATTAATATGGTAAAAGATGATAACTATAGAATATGAACGTATTAAAATGTAAACTAATGTTAATTATATTCATAAGGTAATAGTTGATTAAATAATAAGAGTGAAATCAAAATAAAAGAATTTATTGAAATTTAAATTTTAATAAAATAGAATTTATTCCAATTGTAATTTAACGTTAAAATTTATGTAATATTTAAATATTGAATTTGACATGGGAAATTTGTTTCAAAAGATTTTAAATTTATATGTAATGAGGAATGATGAAAGTGGTTAACTTTTAAATTTGAATTTAAAGGTGATTAAATCAATTTAATAATAATTTATTTAATTTAACATGAAAATTAGCCATTTTGGCCACTGTCTCGGATTTCGACGAAACCAGTTTCATCGGATTCATAATAGTGAATTATTGTAGGATTTCAAGTTTCGTAGCAATCAGACTTATCGTTTGATCGTGCGGGCTCGAAACGCGTAAAAATCAATTTAATGAATTCGATTTAAATAGGCCGATTTTAAAAGCTAATTTCTTTATACAATGGAATTTAGGTTTGAAACTAGTTCCACTAAGTTTAAAAATATCGAAAACCTATATTTTTATATATTGGATGACCCATTTTTGTTTCAGAAACGAAACGAGCTTTTCGGGTCGTCGTCATCGTTTCGACCCAATTCGATCTGTCCATAATCAACGACGGCGTATAGGTGGTGGAATCGTTGGTAAACGAGGAGCAGCTGAGGCATGATGGGTTTTGGTTTCGGCATCACGTGCGTGAAACATGGGAGAGAGGTGAATATTTACGTTTATGCACTATATTTAATTAAATTTAATTTTTAAAATTCAATATTCTAACATCAATAACTTTTGCATAAGAGCTCAGATTGTAACAACCATGTATTTTGTAATTATTTTAAATTGAATTTCCTATTTTAAAAACTTTATTTTATTTATTAAAATGGAAATTTTTGTTATTTTAAATATAAATTTTGATTTGTATGTGAATTATAATTTCAAACATGAATAAATAGAATATTTTTCCAAAAATGTGAATTTTGGTCAATATGGTCAAACTTTGACTTTCAATTTAAAATTTTAAAATTTGAATTTTGAAATCTATCTTTATTTTATGAAAGTAAATAAAATTTCAAGAATACCGCTTTTCGTTTCGTTGAAATCAGAATTATATTGTGAAAGTTATGCCCTTTAACTATTGAGCGTAATTTGCTATATTTAACAAAATTGTTAATTTTAAATTATATAAATAATATTTTATTTGGTCATGTAATGTTCTAATTTATTTTTATATGGGTAAAATAACATGTTATGTATATATTTTGGTTTTAAAAGATTTTCCAAAGTGTAATTGACATTTTCCAATGTCAGTTGTATTCTGTTTATAATTTCTAATTTCCAGTTTCATTTAATTAAAGAAATTCTTTGTTTATTTTCTATTTTCTAAAGACTTTATTTTATTTTCATTTGCAATTCATTTTTTTCAGCATTTATTTTATTTTACTTGACTTTTATTGGTTTAGAAGTAAAGTTATAATTTTTCTAAAACTGGTAATATTCTATTTGTAATTTTTAAGTCCTGTTTTGAAATTTTAAACAATTTTTTTAGTTCTTTTTCTAATTTCTCTAAATTTAATTATTTATTCCATTTTTAAAATATAAATGAATTATTATACTTCACATTTTTGTTTTAAAATATTTTTAAAATGAAGTAGATATTTTTCTAAAGCTTGTGATGATTTAATTGTAATTTTTGAACCCTGGTTTCAATATTTAAGCAATTTCTTTAATTCTTTTTCTATTTTCTTTAAATTTATTTATTTATCTTATTTTATTTTACTTTGTTTCAGTTTTTAAATTTATTTAATGAAATTTTATTTGTTTATTTGATTTAATAGAAAAGGAAATATGAAGAGACTAAAGCTTTATAACGTGTGACTTTTCGGCTGCTAGTCTTTTCATCTTCTTTGTCTTTTCATTTACTTTGTTAGCCATACACTACCTGATCTTTAGCCGTGAGATTTTAATTGTAATTCACGTGAAAAACCTTCCTCCTCACTTCATTTTCATGGCCAAAAGAATGGGTAACGTCTTCTCTTCATTTTTCTACTTTTTCTCCTTCTTTTTCCACTTTTTCTATTTGTTTTGGCTTTGTTCTCTTGCTATCTTGCTCGTCCACCCCTAGCTAGCCATGGCCATCACCTCCACCACCTCCTCCTCTTCACCAGCAACCACCTACCCCTCTGATGTGACCAGGCCGTACCACCCCATGAGGCAAAACTCCACAAAACATGGCAACATCCCTTTGAAAACATGCATAGCCACCACTAGTTGCAACATACCTTCATCCATCACCTTGGCCACCACCTCTAGCCGCCGCCCCCACCTTGCTACCACCACTACACATCATCTCAACCTCTGTCCAGACCTGAACATGACAGGGCCGAGCCCAAACACCCATGGCCGAACCCAAAGTATGAACCAAAACCACCATATTGCATAAGCCTCTTCATATTCATGCGTAGTAACTCCTCCACCACTTAAATGCCTTGTAGCCATGCCTTTTTAGGTCCAAACCTGAACCAAAACATGTCCAAACCTGAACCAAAACATGTCCAAACCTGAGCCAAACCAAGCCCTAGGCCGTGCAAGCTTATGTAGAAAACAAGGCAAAAGTTTGTGTGTACAATTTACTTTTTTTTTTCAAAGTTATCTCTATTCAATGTTGTATTGAATTTTAATTTTATTTGGTTTTGTTTTGGGTTGTAACACAAGATCATTAGCTTGGATCTCGCTCTCCACTCAAATTCATAGCCTTGTCATCGTGCTTGCTGGATTGTTCATTTTCGCGTTTGAATTGATATCTCCAGCATACAGAGGTGAGTAAATCTCACATGACATTTATACTTATGCAAATGTGAAGCGACAATAATTGAATGTGTAGAATCATATATGATGTTATAACTGCCTATGATGATTTATTTATATGATATTAAGCCTGTTTATTACTTGTCATATTATCTGTTACTGATATATGTTGTTAAACTGTTCATTTATATCTGTTCATCATTGCAAGTTCCCTGTTAGTTTAGAAATCACTATAGGTTGAAATGATACATACCCGAACGGACTTTAGAATAGGGAAAAATCGCTATGGGCTGAAATGATAGGCCTGAACGGTTTTTATTTAATTTATTTTGACTTGGGATTACGGGTTTGAAATGATAGAATCCGGATTTTTCGTTGTAAACTGCGGATTGAAATGATATATATCTGTATCACTTGATCTAGGATAGAAAACTATATACAGGACCGTGGTTATTTTATAAAGTAATTTGAATATTTTAAATATGTTTAAAAGTGTAAATTTATGCTAATTTGATTTAATTGGATTTTAAATTTTTTAAATAAAGAAATTATGATTTTTCTATAAGTTAAAATGTTGAATAAATGACTAGTTAAATTGAAATTGGAAATATAACTTAAGTTTGGAAATTTGGATTTTGGTTTAAAAATGAAGTTAAGTTATGAATAAAATGGAAATTTAATTTTATTTGGAAAATGAGAAATATGATAATTTGATTTAAATTTGAATTTAAATGATTTAATAAAGTATTATTGATTTTTTCTATGAACTAAAATGGTTAAATGAATGAATGCTTAAATCTATAATTTTAAAATATAACTTGGCTTAGAAATAGGAAATTTGGTTTTAATTAAAGGTTTTAATTAATTAAATAAATTGGAAATTTAGTTTAATTTGTGAAATGGTAATTTAAAAATGCAAGTGTTAATAAATTGTGAAGGTAAAAATGGAAAATTGTACATTTTAATTTGTTAAGTAAAATTATTGGAAAATTGGATTTTATTGTAAAGTTTACTTTATAAAAAAAATCATAAGTAAAAAAATATTTAAATGAACATTTTTTTTAATGTTAAAAAAACATGATTTTTATAATGTTAAAAGGGTTTAAAATGAATTTTATTATTTGCTGGAAATTCACAAAAATCTTGAAATTACTTTTAATAACATTCAGAAATGCTATGATTTCTGATTTGAACTAAAATTAAATAAAAGAGCTATTACAGCATTTCTGAAATGCTGTAGTTGCTGTAGCTGAACTAAATTGACTCAAAACTTGACTCAGGTCTATTACAGCAGTTCTATAATTACTGTAGTAGTCTGTTGTTTTTGCTAAATAAATTTAAAACCCTTATTTTGAAACCAGAGCTATTACAGCATTTCTAAAAGTGCTGTCTTTGCTGTTTTAAACCAAATTTCGACTAAAATGAGATATAACAGCAGTTTTAAGTGCTGTCTTTGCTGAATTAAAATGCTTTTCAAATATAACTTATAACAGCTTTTTTTAAATGCTGTGAAATGCTGAAATTTTAATAATTATGGGTTTTCACTTAGTAAATGAGCTCAGAATGGTTTGAAACTTTGAAAATTGAACACTTAACTTGTAAGAATATTAACTTCACTTTTAAATGGTTTAAATGAATTAATTTAATTGGAATATAAACTATTTAAAAGGGATTTGAAAGAATAGTAAATGAATGATATTTTAGAATTTTAAAAGGTATCTAATTTGATAATTTGGTTTGGATTCAAATAATGATTTGAGGTTTCAGAAAGATATAATATTTTGATAAATCGAAATGGTTTGGAAATGATATAATCTTTATTTTGATAAAGATTTGGATTTGAAAGATATTTTATTTCGAAGTATAAAGTATTATTTTTAAAAATTTATAACCACGGGTTATAATAACGATTGGTTGGCAAAGAGACCGGGATCGGATATGGACATACTCTCTGTCGATACCGAAAACCACTTTGACAACTGTGTACGCGGTGGAGATTCCAGAATGAAGTAGGGTGGTGGCGACGTTCTTGTGGTATGTTACGTGGACCCAACTCCCATGAGTTGGCATAAGGTGGCAAAAATAGGAGCAGTCTCGGGCCAGTTGAGGTCGCACCTCGTAGCGGACACATTTCTTCGATACCATTCTATTACTTGTGATTGTTGATGGCCACCCTCCGATTTGGGAATGTGTTCCGAGGTGGGCATATGTGGCTGCTGCGTTACCACCAGCCCAAGTGTCGTAATTGGGTATATCTACCCTGACATTGCCTTGTGTGCCGTGTCACCTACCATATCGAGCCTTTACTAGTACAAGTTTGGTTTTCTCCCGTAGCCCATGCGTATCTTCTCGTAGTCTCCCGATCAGGAGATATGTAGATATTGGATGGACTACTGGGACTATTACGTGTCTAGGGCTATATGGGTAACACCGTGATGCTATTTTAAAGTATGTTTATTTTACTGATAGACACTATTATAATAGCGCAATATTACTATATAGTAAATAGTTTAACGGATCCTTAGAGGATGGGCGGTCCCAAGCATCTTCTAAGTTACTTGTACCTTTACTATAGTTCACTTGAGTTGGTTTACATTGTATAAGTATGTATGTCCTGACTCGAGTGTTTTGTGTTTTGCTTTACGCTCGAGTCAGATTGAGTGATACAGCATTAGAGACTCACCTTTGGAGCTGGAGTTTTGAAAATCCAGATATCTATTCATTTTGTTATCTAGTTGATTCCAGTTGTATTCTGAGTTGTACCTGATTATCATACTGTTACTCCTGTTGTATCTTGGTATTCCTATTATATCTTACTTAACTCTGATGTAATTATGTAAGCTTCATGAACTACTATTTCTTTGTTTCCGCTGCATATATTACTCCATATCCGTGATCTGTGATTATTTATTTACTGTATATGGAGAGTTTTCCAAATATAAATTGTAACGACCCAGAATTTCTGTCATTTGAAATTCGTATATTTAATTGATTTTAAATATTAACAAGTGAAATTTGTAAGTTGAATAACTTAAATTTCGAATATAGTAATTTAATTGGGTAATTAAATCGACAACTTAATATATGAAATTGCGTAAATAATTGGAAATTGGATTAAATGTGTATAAAAATGATTTATAAAGTTATATTAAATCATATTGGAGTTAGAATGATGTTTGTAAACTTTTAAAATTGAACTAAAAGTCAAATTGGAAAAAAATTGAATATTTTAATATTTAATTGACTAGTAAAAATAGTCATTTTTCAAACAGTCTTGGATTTCGACGAAACCAGTTTCATCGGATCCATAATGTTAAATTATTGTAAGGTTTCAAATTTCGTGTCAATCGGGCATACGGTTTGTCCGGGGCAAGCTGAAACGCATAGAAATCGTTTTAATCGATTTAATTTTAAATTGATCGTTTAATTCCGTAAATCACACATATGATCAAATTAGCTCCCGAAACACGTTCCATTGTGTCCGAAACGCGAGTTAAACCTTAGAAACGTCAGCCGGCATGCTTCGTTTGGAGTTCGGAAAATCTCGGATGAATAGTGTTTCGACAAATTTTCTATATAAGGACGTTTTATTTTCCATTTGCAAACAAACTAGGGTTTCAAGCTTCAGCCGGCCCTAGCTATTTTCAATGGCCGAAATGCTTTGAACTTCATCCCCTCCGATCTCCTCATCCATCGACTTTCATCCAAATCTTCCAACTAGCAAAACGTAGAGCACGCCGAGTACTACACATCCAACGATGGAGATCGTTTAAAGTGAAGCCGATTGACGGTAATTGGAGCTGGAAGGCAGCGCGTTTTTCCATGCGAGATGGAGGCCGAGCTTGCCGTTCTCGTCGGTGGGGGGGGGGGTAGAGCTCGTGACGCACGTTCTAGTGGAAGTCTCTGATCGTCGTTAAAGTCGACGAGGTGCGTGCGAAAATTCCATGTATGGTGGCGGCTATGGGTTCTCTTTGAACCTGTTGTTGAACGTGAATGAAGAAGAAGCAATACGCATGGCCTAGATCTACTATTTCGAAAATCAACGGCCGTGATGATAGCTAGGTTAAATGATAATAAGAAATTGTAAATTTATATATATATATATATATATATATATAATCGTACAATGTTTAAAATGCTATAACCTTTTCATACAAGGTCCGTTTCGCACGAAACGAATTGTGTTGGAACCGTATTGATGAACACTACGCGATAGAATTAGTTTGGAGTCAATTGGAGCTAGTGATAATTTCTGGTAAAATTAAACGCGTGTTTATTTTTATTCGAAATGAAACACTACAACTGATATCGGAAACTCTAGGTGAGAACTTCTCACTCAATCGAATTTGTTTCGATATAAATTTTAAATAGTTAAATTTAAAATTGGTTGTTTGTGTGATTATGTGCTTGAATGATGATTGTTGTATATATTGACTTGAAATAGACCCTATGCGCCGCATAATAAGCGGAGGTTATTATATTAAACCCATATATCGCGATATTCCACCGTGAAGTGGAATTGGTATTATATATGTACTTGGAGTTGATTTCCCGCATTATATAGTGGATGAGACCCTATATGCCGCATAATAGCAGATAGTATTTTATAAATCCCATATACCGCGATATTCCACCTCGAAGTGGAATTGGTATTGTGCTAACATCTGTGGATGCAGGGAAACAGGTTGGAGGGATCCAACTAGATTCCTCAAACATTTGAATTTATTTCAATGTTGTGTGTTGATTATTTATAATCTCCGTGTGATTATATTTGTGAATTGGAATTGTTGAAGGCTATAATTTAGCCGAATATATGTTTGGTATCGTTGGATACCAGAAATAAATAAAATTGGATTTTTAAAATTCAAGTTAAAAGTTTATTTTAAAACTTATTTTTGAGAATTGGATAAATTAAAAAGGAGTTTTAAAAAGATAAAGTTATTTTTGAACCATATTGAATAAAATTTCAAATTACGGGGAAAAGGCTTAATAAATGGATTTCGATTAATATTATTATAAGTTGAAGATTTTATTAAAAAGTTGGATTTTTAAATAGATTTGAAGAGATAAAGAAATTTATTTAAAAAGGAAATGATTCTGTAAATTCATTGGAAATTTTTAAGGAGAAATTAATTGGTTATAATAATTAATAAAGAATAATTAATTTAGTATTAATTATTAATTAAGAGTTAATTAATGATCTATTAAAGGATAATTTATTAAATATTTTGGTAATTAATTAATTTTTAATTTACCATAACTAGCAAAAATTTATACGTAGAAATTTATCTGACTTTAAATTAATCAGATAATTAAATTAATCCTACTTATGGATGTTTGGATTATATTGGATGTTGAATTGTTTGATATCTCTGATATGTGATGCTTTGTGATATATCCTGATTTGTGGTGTGATCTGTAATTTGTTTATTTGTGATATATATATATATATATCTATGATCTGTGAATGAAAGATAAGCGTTATAATTTATACCGCTTATCAATTATATTGTTATATTTGATCTGTGATGGTTGAATGTTGTTGCACTATTGTGTTAAACCCTTGGACTACACAATACACACACAAATGTGGATTTCACATGGAAATCAGTTAAGTCACATATTTTTAACAATTCTAAAGATTGAATTTTTGAGTCAAAAATAGTTTTGGAATTGGAATTGAAAGTTTTTGAAAATGAGATTCAAAAATAAGAGTTATTTTAAATAACTTAATAAAAATTGGAATTTAAATCATTTGATTTAAATTTGGAATTCAATACTTGAAATTGAATTCAATGATTTGGGAATTATGGTCTAAAAGATTTTACAAGTGTAAAAGGTGTTTATATGAGTTTTTTTACCATTTAAAATATGGTTTTGGAAATTTAAATTTAAATCCAAGTTTTATACTCAGATGGCTTTAACCTGTGTAATTGTAACAAGTTTTTCCCAAAATGAAAACTATATGTTTTCAAATAATAATAGCTTTCATAAAGTGAAAAGATTTCCAATTTGTATCGAAACATTTCAAGTTGAAATGAAATTGTGAATAGTTTGGAAAAACTATGAATTAACCTTTGTGAAGATGATTAAGCTTTATCTTGAAATCAAAGAAGATTTTAAAAGGTGTATCTTTTATATTATAAAAGACTTGAATAGTGGATAGTTTTGAAAGCTATAAGTTAAATCTTGATTTAAAGATTTAATGAGTTAATCCAATTGAAATGGGAAATGATTTGAGAATCCGTGAATGAATCTTTGTGAAATTGGGTGAACTTTGTGAAGTAAATCTTTTTGTTTAAAGATTAAAAATGGTAATTTGTTTAAACTATTTAAAGGAAAGGTTTTGGGTAATAAGTTGTGACTTAATTGAAATCCCAATATTCATATGTTTTAAAATATTGTGCTCACTATTCGGATTAGCCGGGAGAGGACCTTTGTGTCATATAACCCATTCCGAATTAGTGATACGACGATAAGGATCGCATTGAAGACCGGTGGTGAAGACCGAGTATTTGTGAAAACGATAGGTTGACCTATCGATTGTCTCTACACCGTTAGCTACGGTATAGAGATTTCCTTTGTGATGGGATGTTCGATCGGGATTGTGAATACCCGAATTGCAAGGGCTTCTTCGAAAGTGCCTTCGGTTCTGTTCGAATACATTTCTGTTGGTGGTGGAGAATTTATTCTCTTAGCTTAACACCCTTCTCTGAGACGTACGAGCTCAGAGGTTATGTAATTGAAGGTTATCAGTGATATACTCCCAATTTGGTAATGTGACATGCTGAGTGCTGCTGTGTGATGATCATTGGTTGATCATTTGTGATCAAAGCATGGCTTTGTGCCAAAGCGTAGCTTTGTGGACGAGACTTCGTCAGACCTCACACCCCGGAAATGGTCAAAACAAGAATGATGCGACAAGGTTATGAGGGTCGCTCCCTTTAGGGTATGTCATTTCCTTCTGGAAAAGGGTGGTATTAGGTATGGAGCCTTGGTATTTAACCTATGTGGTTACTCCAATCTCATTTACTGTGTGATTGTTGTTTTGTTGAGGCGCCTCAGATAAAGGTCCCAAAGGACCGGGGGTGGCATACTCGAGTAGTAGTTACCTAGTTACAGAGGTAACCCGGCCTTGTGTTGGCAGAGATCCGGGTAGGTTCTCGGGACGTCCCGCCAGAGGCGTTCCCGTGTGGCAGTAAGAAGTTCCTTAGCCTGACCATTTGTTGGAAAATCCAAAGAAACAATACGAACCTTGTACGGTTTTAGTTGTATAACCTGCTATGGAATATGGCGGTAACCTGCTATTGAACATAGTAGCTGTAGTAGGCATACAATAATGGTTGTATGTTGCCTAAGATTAATATTATACTTTCGAAATGTTTTCTCATATGCACTAATAATAATATCAAAATGATTTGTTTTGCGTAGTAAGCATGTTTGACTATCATAAGGAGAAATATCCTCCAATTATGCGTTTGCATTGTGTGTGTGGCGGGAGGCCTTATGGTAGTTTTATTTTCCAAAAAGCATTGCGGATGCCTTTTACTTCCTTTGTTGTTGTTTTAAAGATAAATAACTGCTTTAGTTCTCACACCAGTCCCATGACTGACCTGGAGATTATTGTTTCCTTCCTAAACTCTGGGTGCCCACCAATTTTCACACGAGCAGTCTAGAGTCAGGTTATCAGGTCATTCTGGAATTCAGAAGTTGCTGTGGAGATCTAGAGACGAGCTGGATGGCGAGACGTATCATTTCTATTATATATTGTTTCACAGCGAATGTGAGATTCTGTTATTGTTTATGTTTCTTTTTCTTCTTGTTCTTCTACCTCTTCTTTTTAACCCTAACAGCTCGGGTTTCCAGCATTCGATCACTCGGCAGTTGATACAGTGGATGTATCGATGTCGATTTTCGGAAGTCGAAAATCTCGAAACGTTACATAAATTAACAATTTGGTATTTTGAATTATTCAAGTCAGACATGTGTGGTTTTATTGTCGATTTGAATGGTCCAAAATATTGGGTCGTTACAGTTGGTATCAGAGCTCTAGTTTTAGGCCAACTCAGCATACAGAGTAGATTTAATTATAGAATCACCTTCGTTCGAACTTGAATTCCTTCTTCTTCGATTCGGTTTCCTTGGAATTTTGGAATGTTCCCTTCGGTTCCAAAGTCCATTCTTGTCCTCCTCTATTCGTGTCTTCTTGATTCTGGAGTGTCCCATAACTCCACTCTTAATAATCTTTCTAATGAATTGGCGGTCCCGCCAATATTCTAATGACTTGTAAAGGGGTGAAACTTCTAAAAAAAAGAGGCATTGATTCACCGAAGACTTCTATATCCTTGGTTTACGATGCTACTATCTCTTGCTATGCCTAAATTCTATCTCTTGAGATCAAATGTAGATTTACCCCAGAAAATCCACATCAATCTTATTCATTAAGTCACGGTTGACCTAGTTAAGGTTGCCCGTGATATATATGTAGGCTTACCCATCTTCCTATTCTGTTGTTTAATCATCTTATCTTTTGCCTCCAACTTATATTCAAATCAGAGTTCTCTTTGATTTGAGTCCATCAAATCTGAATCCCTATCCTTATTTTGAAAATTTATCTTGTATTTGAAAATTTTATATTTTAAAGATGTTTTATATATTGTGTTGTTTGAGTTGTTGATGTTGATTTGGGTTTCCGATTGGTTCGTCTGATCAACGCTATCGATAGGATCTCCAAAACACTTGAACAGAGCAAACTGACACAATATGGTTTTTAAATTTAGTGGATAGATAAATTTTGTATAATTATAATATGTATGAGTATATATGCACGTCAAGGTGGACCTGCATTTACAATGTTAACACCTTTAATATCCCTTAGTGTTTATCAAGGGATTTAAACAGTATTAGAAAAGTAACGAAAAACTAAAGGGTAATACTCTGCATCCTTCAAATGTTCAAGAACCAGATAAAATCAATTTTAACACGGGTCTCGTTGAATTCAGTATCTGTGGTTTTAAACATTCATGGAGGTTAGGCCTAGTCGAAAACATAGCTACTAAAATTAAAATAGTTTTCACAACATATGTCGTGGTTACAAAATTTCTTTCCAGCTTAAGCAATATATCTCCTCTTCGAAACTAATTATCACAACCCCATCAATTTATTTATGGCTAATTCAACTAATAAAACATCCCAAACCATTTAAATATAGAAACTATTGGATTTTAACATAGAATACAAAGACACTATTGAGCTTCATCCCACTAAAACCAAAGTGTTACGGCATGCGTTTTTGGCACATGAATTGTTTTCCTTATTAGTTGTATATGTTTAAATTAGTAAAAAAATGATTCTTTATTTTCCATTGATATTAAAATTTGAATATTTGTGAAATCATTCAAAAAAAAATTATTTTCAAGTGATATTAAGATTTCTATAATTGTGAAAAAATATTTGGTAAGCGTGGAGACGAATGAAACTTCACTCTTTTACTCAGAACGACATAATTCTGAGCAAAATAATAAAGAGCGAGAGGACCATTAACGACAGTATCGAAGTCAGAACATGGAATATGCCTGATTTTATTCCTCAAGGAAAAACAAAATAATTTATTCACTATCCAACAACAACTACAGTTGATTTGAACTCGGGTGTAATAAAGGGATTAGGAAGTACAGATAAGGCTTAATAATGAGACATAGTGGAGTTGCTACATTGTGTTGTAGTGGCACCGGTTCGATACCCAGTGGCCACAATAATGAGACATAAGTGTCCGGGCACTATAAACCCCGGTCTAACCAAAGGCTGTGGAATACATAGTATCCATGGCCCCAAAGTTTTTCAAAGTTTTCATAAAACTACATATTCAATTCATTCCTCTCATGTCTGCTAACCACATCCCTCCCCATGTCCCTCCCCACGCCCCTAACATACCTACCTTCTTCCCTGTTTGTACTGCTCCCATCTCAATCAACCACAACAGCTCTGTCCTTCCATCGTCCTCTCCTGAACATCCGTCCCTTTGTCCCATCAATCCAACCCAACCCTCCCTGGATTCCTCGACATGTCCCATTACTGTTGTTCCTTCCTCTTCTCTACCTTCTCCTCCAGTACCTCCGCCACTAGTCCCTCCTGACCCTCACCCTTCAAGGCCTCCTTTACTCCCTTTTCCAGCCCCTTCCTCTATCCCAACCCTTGGTGAACAGAAATGGACTTCCTTATTTAAGCATAAACCTAGAAATGCTGGGAAGTACATCCCTGTTGATCTCTCTCCTGAGTATGAAGACAATTTGTTAGTGCCGCCGAAGGAAGTCCTAGAAGCTGGTGCTAAGATATGGAATGATACCTTGGTTGGTTTCTTCTTAGATAAGCCACTTTCATATACGGCAGTAATTCAGAAGCTAAAGTCTATCTGGAAGCTTAAAGGCTCTGTTAAAGTTAAATCTGATGGTATAGTTTTCTTGTTTAACTTCACTTCTGATGAAGATAGATGTAAAATCCTTCAGAGTGACCCTGTAATTATAAAAAACAAAATGTTCATCATAAAACCTTATGATGCTGCTGTCAGTAATATCACCGGCTCAGTCACCGCTGTTCCTGTTTGGGTTCACCTGT
Organism: Allium fistulosum; assembly: GCA_030737815.1. Classification (NCBI taxonomy): domain Eukaryota; kingdom Viridiplantae; phylum Streptophyta; class Magnoliopsida; order Asparagales; family Amaryllidaceae; genus Allium; species Allium fistulosum. The sequence goes on along the minus strand of CM060908.1, from coordinate 155,701,544 downwards.
ATAACATCCCCTTATATGCGTGGTCTCCCCTAGGCATCAACTGGCCGAGCAGTCATCTAGGCAAGTTACTGTGTATGGATGAAATGACAGAGACGCAAAATAGATTGAGCTATGCTAAATGCTTAATAGAAGTAAAACCAAATAAGGAGCTACCAGATGATTTCTTGGTAAAACTTGTTGAAGGAGGCTTTCAGAGAATCTATGTTCGGTACCAATGGAGACCAGATGTATGTGTGCTGTGCAAAAAGTTTGGACATGCTACTGACTGCTGTGACGTCAAAGATAAAAGTGAAACAGACAAAGTGACAGAGATAAAAAAGAATGGAAGGAAGGTAAACAATGAGGATGTTGAAGTCACTACCCAGGGTAATAAAAAGTTCATACCATTGCAAAAACAGAATGCCAGGAGATGGCAACGAGTGAACAAAAAGAAAGTAGTAAATGTAATAAAGGAGTCAAAGAGGGAATTAATTAGAGGTGAGAAAGATATGGAAGTGAATGAGAAATTAATAAACAAAGCTAATGATGAACATAAGAATGAAAAGGGAGATGAGATAGAGCAGATCGGAGAGCAAAGTGAAATAAGAAAAGAGAAAGGAGAATGTAGCAATAAAAGTGAAGCATACAATAGACAAACTTCAACAGTAGATATGGGCAATGAAATAAGAACCAAGAGAGATGAGAAATCAGTAGTTGAGGAGTTGATTGAAGATGTCCTGATATCTAATAAATTCACTGTGCTGCTTGACTTAGAAGATACTGAACATATGAGAGAAGTACAGGAAGAAAGTGTTATAGAGAATGGAGGAACTGGTGAAGAAATGAGAAATTTTGAGGGAAAAACTGCAAGTGAAACACAAAATAGAATTCCGCAAGGAAGTCAAAGTAGCAAAAGTATGCAACAAGTAAAGATTCAAAACACAATACAAATAAAGCAGCAAGAACACAACACTGGAGACACAGTAGCAAACAACAGTGGAACTAATGATGGTGGAACAGAAAAAGATAAGGAAAACGAAGAAGGGTCAAGCGTAACGAGTAGAAAAAGCGAGAAGAGTAAAGGAAAGAAGAACAGGAATACTAAAGAGGGAGAAAAGAACATGCACAATGTTCAGGAGACATGCACAGATGACACAACCTACCAACCTGTAACTGCATCTCACAATCATTCTCAAACTCATTCTTACTCCAATATCCAGCCACCTAAGGCCTATAAACCTCCTCCAATATCCCATACCCTCTCCTCCCCTCCCATTCTACCTTCCTCTCCAACCTTTCCCTCTCTGTCCTAGCAGTCCTCCTCCCCTATAGCTGGTTCAACAAGCAATGAAGTAACCCCACTTTTAGAAACTATTCCTAATTACTTGACTTTAAAGCATGCAGTAACTAGGAGAATGAAGATAGAAATGCTCAATGCACGTGTTCTATAATGATGTCGATCATTGGAGCATGGAATATACGAGGGGGACACAACATTATCAAGCTTGATCAATGTAAACAACTCATTAGTGCGCAACATTTGACGTTACTGGCGATTCTAGAAACAAAATTAAATCTTCCCTTAACAATCAAGGCAGCTGAATACATAAAACCGGAGTGGAAGCTCATTCACAATCTGAACGAATCTCCGTATGGGAGAATTATGATTCTTTATAATACCCTTCAGCTCCAATTAACTCCCATACTTTCCACTGCCCAATTGATACATTGTCATGCTAAGGACAGCACTGATAATTCATCTTATTATGTAACCATTATATATGCAGCCTTCTCTGCCGTTGCAAGGAGCTCCTTACATGCTGTCATTCCTGCACTTAGGCAATCCACCCATCCGTGGTTAATTTTTGGTGACTTTAATTGCTGTTATAACCTCTCTGATAGAGTTGGAGGGAATCCTCTATCCCAAAGTGAGATACAACCTCTAAATGCAACGCTATTTGATGCTGACCTAGTCACTGTTAAAACTGTGGGAATGCAATACTCACGGAATAATAAAAGAAGAAATGGTAATAGGACCTTTTCTAGAATAGATCATACATTCTCCAATTAAATTGCCCTTCTCAAATGGCCTCTCCTCTACAACTACCTTCCCCCTCCTCTCCTTTCTGATCACTCACCACAAATCATCCATCTCCGTGGAGTGGACAAGAGAGGAAAAACAAATTTTAAATTTTTTAATACTTGGGCTCTTGAGCCTGACTTTAAATCTACTGTTACTACTGCATGGAACAAGACTAAGCCTAGAAATTATTTATTTGTTTTATAGGAAAAAATTAAAGAAGTGAAGGATGTCTTAAAGCTCTGGGCGTATAAGAAGTATGGTAAGGGAGATAGGATGAGTACATCTATTCAGATGAAACTTGCTGATGCTCAAATTGCTATGATGGCTGATGTTAACAATGCTCAACTCTCTGTTGCCGATTCAACTTTGTCTTAGCAATACTATGAAGCATTAGCCAAGGAAAGTGATATGATACAACAAAAGTCAAGAATTAAATGGTGGGAGAAAGGGGATAAAAACAGTGCTTACTTCCATGCAAGCCTAAAAAAAGCAGATTAGGGAGAATATTGCCTCTATAATAGACACACATGGTGTTCATCAAATTGCTACTGATGGTGTGCAGGTAGCTTTTGAACAATATTTCTCAACGTTGTACGGAAACTCTACCTCAGTCCTGATATTGATAACATTCCCTCTGATATATTGCCAAGACTTGACGAAAATGATTTTAACTTTCTCTGTTCTGAAGTTACTAATGATGAAATTGTTAAGGTGATGTTCTCTCTTAAAACTAACTCGTGTGGAGGACCGGATGGTTTGAATGCATTTTTCTATACCTCTTGCTGGTCAATTGTTTCTAATGATGTGTGTAATGTAATAACCCTTTTCTTCAAGAAGTGTAAAATCTACAGGTCGTTTAACTACACCAATATTGCTCTAATCCCCAAGCTCAAGAATGCGCAAGATGTTAAAGACTTTCGTCCTATATCATGCTGTAACACAATATACAAATGCATTGCAAAGGTTACTGTGACCAGATTAAAGTATGTGCTTCCTCGTTTAGTATCCATTAATCAGGCTGCTTTTCTTCCTGGAAGGAATATACTTGATAACATCCTTCTTGCTCATGAACTAATAAAAGGTTATAACAGATCAAATTCACCCCGTAAAGCGATGTTGAAACTCGATATCATGAAAGCCTTTGATATGTTACAATGGGACAGCATTGTAAGAATTATGGGTTATATGAATTTCCCCCCTCATTTTATAGCATGGATTTATGAATGTATATCGACTCCTACTTACTCAACCAATGTTAGTGGTGTAATGAAAGGTTTTTTTATTAGCAAACAAAGAATAAGGCAAGGTGATCCGTTATCTGCTTAAATCTTCATTCTGGTTATGGAGCTTCTTACCAGGTTGATTAACAAAACTATACAACAAGGAAAATTTAAACTACACCCATCGTGTAAAGACCCACAAATCTCTGCTCTTATGTTTGTTGATGATCTTGTCATGTTCTGTGCTCCTGAGCTCAATACTGTTCAAAATATTATGAATACACTGCAACAATTTCATGCGATGACTGGGCTAAAGGTTAATCTCCAAAAATCTGATATTAAACTAGCTGGTGTGAGTTTGGAAAGAGTTCATCAGATTACTCAGATCACTGCAAATCAATGTCTCCCGCTGTTTGAGAAGATAACATCGAAAATGAACTGCTGGACCACTAGAAAGCTTAGCCAAGCTGGTAGATTAACTTTAATCAAGTCTGTTCTTTTTGCCATGCAAGTGTACTGGGCCAGAACCTATGTACTCCCCTTCAAGTTAATTAAGATGATTAGAACAGCAATAATGAGATTCTTTTGGTCGGGAAGAACTATGGGCAGATACCTTGCTCCTATTAGGTTCAGTACTCTAGAGCAACCTATGAACAAGGGAGGGCTTGGACTGTTAAATCTCAAACAGTGGAATAAAGCAGCTTTTGCTAAACATGTTGACACCTTGTTTAATTGCTCAGATAGTCTTTGGGCTAAGTGGTCAGAGAGAAATGTGATTAAAGGAAAGAGTATCTGGAATATGCATAAGCCACAAAACTTAAGTTGGACGTGGCAGTGCCTCTTCAAGCTTAAAGAATTAGTTCTCCCTATGATACAAATGAACACTGATCCTATTTACAGTGTTAACTTTTGGGATGATCCCTGGCTGGAGAAGGGATTCATTCTGAGACGTCATCTTACCCACAACGAAATTAATCAAACCGGAGTGCACCCTGCAACGAAAGTTAGGGATGTTCTCTTCACATTTCTAGGGTTGGGTACTTTCTCTTCTAACCAGAGGGTCCAAAACCTATGGAACAAGATAGGAAAATTCACCCCGATCTCTACTACATCTGCAAGAATTGTTTGGGGAGACAAGAGGGCATCTTATAAAATTGGAGATGCTTATGAATACATGCAACGGAACAGTGCCAGACCAACATGCAAATGGTGGAAGTGTACGTGGACATCTGATAGCAGTATGCGTGAGAACTTAATATTGTGGAAGGTTCTGAAAAGAGCTATACTAACTAAGGCGAGACTTGTGAGTATGGGAATGAATTTGAACATATACTGCTCATTCTGCTGCGACCAACCAGAGACAACTGAGCATTTGTTTTTTGAATGCTCAATAATAAAACAAGTCTGGATAGAAATCATGACAAGGATACATAGTACTGTGCCTGCACATGAAAATTTTAGAGAGTGGGAATGTATCCATGCTAAGGCGAGGGGAAAGGAGAAACAAAAAAGAATATTCACTATGGTGCTTAAAAGCTTCATCAATGCAGTTTGGAGAGAGCGAAATACAAGAATTTTTTATGCCAACAATGCTAAAACCGATGCAATATTAAAGCTCTGGATATTGCACGAGATTAAATGTTCCTTGGATCTGCTCTTCTCTTTTGATCCTGGTATATTCATGAGATACAACCTGTTGTAACTCATGTGTTCCTATTTACTTTGTTGTCTTCTTGTTGTTTTCCTTGTGTTTGTAGCACCTAGTTCCTCTGTTTTCTTTGAGCAGTTGCTCAGGTTGTTGCTTCTGTTTGTACTCTTTGGTGTTGCAATAAAATATGGTCGGGGACCATTCAACCCCGTCGGCCATGCCAAAAAAAAAAATATACCAAGTATATAATAAAGTTAGTCAGCTACAGCTACTACTAATATACTATTTTATTATCATTTTGGGGTATATTTTCTCTTAACATTTCATCAAAGAACTCTGTTGTACATACATCAAAGTGACATAAAATTTGAACGAACAGATGTATTCCTTCATCTCTTTTCCCTAACTCTCCAACAACTCAATCAAGAATATTTCTTTTCAGTTTCGTAAATTCTAAAATGAAGTAGAATCCATGATCTTTTTTATTTAAAGCTTCCAGAGGAGGAGGATTTGAAGAGTAACCGCAATCCATTTTCTTGTGATCAAGATTTCCACATTTAAAACAACGCATAGGCTCTCTACAATTCTTAGCACAGTGAGAATCTCCACCGTATCTGAAACAGAAATTATGGGCTTAATAATAGTATCCATCTGCTACTGTTAAACGATCCGCAAACGTGGACAAAAAGTTGGGTTTGTACTGTTGTCCAGTTCAGTAGTGGAGAAGAGTTGATGATGTGATGTTGAGATAGGTAGTCCCACATCGTCCAATATATGTCATTTGTTAATGTATATAAGTTAAAGGACAAATCCAACATACGAAAGTGGTTTAGAAAATTAGCACTTTAGCTTGGATGGCACTTGTAAATTGGGAAGCGAATCCCAGCCTTTTCAGAATGCTTTTTCCTGATTGCAGAATGCTTGCCTTCCCTGCAGCTCAATTACGTACCATGACTGATGCTTTATATATGCAAAGGGCATTATCGGTATTTCAAAAAGACACCGAGTAAATCAATATAATGAATTCTCTTTATTAATAGTAAAGATAAGGATAATTTTCTAAATTTTGATAATTAATGAAATTGGATGTTAAGAAATAATAATTGACTTTGTATGTATTTTTATAACCATTGTCTTTTGTTTCATATATAAATAATTGAACTATAAAACTTGGTTAAATTTATTTGGAAATTTAAATGGAAATTTTAAAACAAGAATTTAAGAATTTAATTTTCGATAATTTCGAACTTTGTTTTGAAAGTTTTAAAAGGATATATTATCTAAAGTATTTTCGAATAGAAATAGTTTTCAAAGAATTTTAAAGTTAAATCAGTGCTCTTCTCTGTGTCGCTGGAAAATAATTTCGGTGATGACTACAGCATCATCGACATTCATTTTCGAGTTTTGAAGTGAAGAGACTATTATGTAGCTTTGCTACAGTTTTGCTTTGAAAATTAAATTGATTTAAATTTCTAAATACGACTTGACTTATAATATATTGATATATAATTTAAAATTGATTTGATATATATTGTGTGTATATATATATTTATTTATTTCTAAATAGTTTAAAGTTAATCGGAAATTTAATTCTTAAATTTTATCTTAAAGGATGATTTCAATTATAAAATGAAGCCAAAATTTTTGGATAAATATTTAAGCTTGAAATAATTGAACTAGTAAGTTTTATTTGTATAATATTCTATTGCATTCCAATATAACTTACCTAAATTATTCAGAAGTTAACAATGTAATTGGATAATGTACAATATAAAGAGAATTTTTATAAATAAACTTAAGTGGTTATAATAAATGTTATACACTTAAATTTTATTTATAAAGGATCAATAGAGGTAAATAGAATAAAAAGGTTAATTGAATAATTTACAATATAATGATATTTAAAGGAAATTATAAATAAATTGGAATAGTTATAATAAGTGAAATACACTTAATATATATAGGATTTGATATATTAAGTGGAATAAAGAAGAATGAAATTTAATGAATAAAGGTGAAATATAATAAATGATTGTTCAAATTCATGACTTTACAAATTGTTGATTTGATGATGAGATAATGAGATCTAAAAATAATTAAGATTTATTTAACTCAAGTGAAATCAAATGGATGAAATTAATTATTAATGTAAGTTGAAATTTTCATGGTTTTAAATTTATTATCTTACTCTGTTTTTCAATCTATTTTCTTTATGGTTGTCTCCACTCTCCTACCTTCTAAGTAGGAAATCAAATTTCGAATTAGTTAGCCATGGAGCTACTATTTTCTCTCAGCTTGATCTTACCCCTGATTTTCACTAACTCAGTGTTACTAAGGAAAGTATTCCCGAGACTGCTTTCCGTACTGATAATGGTTTTCTGTGAATGGTTAGTCATGTCTTTTGGTTTGACTAATGCTCCTGCTCTCTTTATTGATTTGATTAATCGTGTTTTTCGTGTAGTATTTAATAAGTTTGTTCTTGTCTTTCTTTCTCTCTCTTTTTCCTTTATCATTTAACTTTTCTATCTCTTCTGTGGTTCTTGCTTCTCCCTATTCTGAATCTGAGCATTGCTTACCATCCACAGACCGACGGTCAAACGGAAAGGGTGAATCAGATTCTCGATGGTTTTTTTTCGTGCTTATGTCCTTGAATTCTGGAGGATCTTGGGAAGATCATCTCCACCTTGTTAAACTTACCTATAACAACAGTTATCAGGTATAATTTCAATCTTCTTGTCATCTTGTCTTAACCCTATTTCATTCTATCTTTTTCTGTGTTTTCCCGTACCTCATTCCTTTTCGGAGACGAAAAGTTTTGAGTGGGGGAGAGTGTAACAACCCTGTATTTTGTAATTATTTTAAATTGAATTTCCTGTTTTAAAAACTTTATTTTATTTATTAAAATGGAAATTTTTGTTATTTTAAATATAAATTTTGATTTGTATGTGAATTATAATTCCAAACATGAATAAATAGAATATTTTTCCAGAAATGTGAATTTTGGTCAGTATGGTCAAACTTTGACTTTCAATTTAAAATTTTAAAATTTGAATTTTGAAATCTATCTTTATTTTATGAAAGTAAATAAAATTTCAAGACTATTGCTTTTCGTTTCGTTGAAATCAGAATTATATTGGGAAAGTTATGCCCTTTTAACTATTGAGTGTAATTTGGTGTATTTAACAAAATTGTTTATTTTAAATGATATAAATAATATTTTGTTTGGTCATGTAATGTTCTAATTTATGTTTATATGGGTAAAATAACATGTTATTTATATATTTTGGTTTTAAAACATTTTTCAAAGTGTAATTGACATTTTCCAATGTCAGTTGTATTCTGTTTATAATTTCTAATTTCCAGTTTCATTTAATTAAAGAAATTCTTTGTTTATTTTCTATTTTCTTAAGACTTTATTTTATTTTCATTTGCACTTCATTTTTTCAGCATTTATTTTATTTTACTTGACTTTTATTGGTTTAGAAGTAAAGTTATAATTTTTCTAAAACTGGTAATATTCTATTTGTAATTTTTAAGTCCTGTTTTGAAATTTTAAACAATTTTTTTAGTTCTTTTCCTAATTTCTCTAAATTTAATTATTTATTACATTTTGAAAATATAAATGAATTATTATACTTCACATTTTTGTTTTAAAATATTTTTAAAATGAAGTAGATATTTTTCTAAAGCTTGTGATGATTTAATTGTAATTTTTGAACCCTGGTTTCAATATTTAAGCAATTTCTTTAATTCTTTTTCTATTTTCTTTAAATTCATTTATTTATCTTATTTTATTTTACTTTGTTTCAGATTTTATATTTATTTACTGAAATTTTATTTGTTTATTTGATTTAATAGAAAAGGAAATATGAAGAGACTAAAGCTTTATAACGTGTGACTTTTCGGCTGCTAGTCTTTTCATCTTCTTTGTCTTTTCATTTACTTTGCTTGGCCATACACTACCTGATCTTTAGCCATGAGTTTTTAATTGTAATTCATGTGAAAAACCTCCTCACTTCATTTTCACGGCCAAAAGAATGGGTAATGTCTTCTCTTCATTTTTCTACTTTTTCTCCTTCTTTTTCCAATTTTTCTATTTGTTTTGGCTTTGTTCTCTTGCTATCTTGCTCGACCACCCCTAGCTAGCCATGGCCATCACCTCCACCACCTCCTCCTCTTCACCAGCAACCACCTACCCCTCTAATGTGACCAGGCCGTACCACCCCATGAGGCAAAACTCCATAAAACATGGCAACATCCCCTTGAAAACATGCATAGCCACCACTAGTTGCAACATACCTTCATCCATCACCTTGGCCACCACCTCTAGCCGCCACCACCACCTTGCTACCACCACTACACATCATCTCAACCTCTGTCCAGACCTGAACATGACAGGGCCGAGCCCAAACACCCATGGCCGAACCCAAAGTATGAACCAAAACCACCATATTGCATAAGCCTCTTCATATTCATGCATAGTAACTCCTCCACCACTTCAATTTTAGGTCCAAACCTGAACCAAAACATGTCCAAACCTGAACCAAAACATGTCCAAACCTGAGCCAAACCAAGCCTTAGGCCGTGCAAGCTTATGTAGAAAATAAGGCAAAAGTTTGTGTGTACAATTTGCTTTTTTTTTCAAAGTTATCTCTATTCAATGTTGTATTGAATTTTAATTTTATTTGGTTTTGTTTTGGGTTGTAACACAAGATCATTAGCTTGGATCTCGCTCTCCACTCAAATTCGTAGCCTTCTCATCGTGCTTGCTGGATTGTTCATTTGTGTGTTGGAATTGATATCTCCAGCATAAAGAGGTGAGTAAATCTCAAATGACATTTATACTTATGCAAATGTGAAGCGACAACAAATGAATGTGTAGAATCATATATGATGTTATAACTGCCTGTGATGATTTATTTATATGATATTAAACCTGTTTATTACCTGTCATATTATCTGTTACTGATATATGTTGTTAAACTGTTCATTTATATCTGTTCATCACTGCAAGTTCCCTGTTAGTTTAGAAATCACTATAGGTTGAAATGATACGTACCCGAACGGACTTTAGAATAGGGAAAAATCGTTATGGGTTGAAATGATAGGCCTGAACGGTTTTTATTTAATTTATTTTGACTTGGGATTGCGGGTTTGAAATGATAGAACCCGGATTTTTCTTTGTAAACTGCGGATTGAAATGATATATATCTGTATCACTTGACCTAGGTTAGAAAACTATATACAGGCCCGTGGTTATTTTATAAAGTAATTTGAATATTTTAAATATGTTTAAAAGTGTAAATTTTATGCTAATTTGATTTAAATTGGATTTTAAATTTTTTAAATAAAGAAATTATGATTTTTCTATAAGTTAAAATGTTGAATAAATGACTAGTTAAATTGAAATTGAAAATATAACTTAAGTTTGGAAATTTGGATTTTGGTTTAAAAATGAAGTTAAGTTATGAATAAAATGGAAATTTAATTTTATTTGGAAAATGGGAAATATGATAATTTGATTTAAATTTGAATTTAAATTATTTAATAAAGTATTATTGATATTTTCTATGAACTAAAATGGTTAAATGAATGAATGCTTAAATCTGTAATTTTAAAATATAACTTGACTACGAAATAGGAAATTTTGTTTTAATTAAAGGTTTAAATTAATTAAATAAATTGGAAATTTAGTTTAATTTGTGAAATGGTAATTTAAAAATGTAAGTGTTAATAAATTGTAAAGGTAAAAATGGAAAAATTGTACATTTGAATTTGTTAAGTAAAATTATTGGAAAATTGGATTTTATTATAAAGTTTACTTTATAAAAAAAATCATAAGTAAAAAGATATTTAAATGAACATTTTTTTTGAATGTTAAAAACCTTGATTTTTATAATGTTAAAAGGGTTTAAAATGAATTTTATTATTTGCTGGAAATTCACTAAAATCTGGAAATTACTTTTAATAGCATTCAGAAATGCTATGATTTCTGATTTGAACTAAAATTGAATAAAAGAGCTATTACAGCATTTCTGAAATGCTGTAGGTGCAGTAGTTGAACTAAATAGACTCAAAACTTGACTCAGGTCTATTACAGCAGTTCTGTAATTGCTGTAGTGGTCTGCTGTCTTTGCTGAATAAATTTAAAACCCTTATTTTGAAACCTTAGCTATTACAGCATTTTTGAAAATGCTGTCTTTGCTGTTTTAAACCAAATTTCGACTAAAATGAGATATAACAGCAGTTTTAAGTGCTGTCTTTGCTGAATTAAAATGCTTTTCAAATATAACTTATAACAGCTTTTTTTTAAATGCTGTGAAAGGCTGAAATTTTAATAATTATGGGTTTTGACTTAGTAAATGAGCCCAGAATGGTTTGAAACTTTGAAAATTGAACACTTGACTTGTAAGAATAATAACTTCACTTTTAAATGGTTTAAATGAATTAATTTAATTGGAATATAAACTATTTAAAAGGGATTTGAAGGAATAGTAAATGAATGATATTTTCGAATTTTAAAAGGTATCTAATTTGATAATTTGGTTTGGATTCAAATAATGATTTGAGATGAAGTTTCGGAAAGATATAATATTTTGATAAATCGAAATGGTTTGGAAATGATATAATCTTTATTTTGATAAAGATTTGGATTTGAAAGATATTTAATTTCGAAGTATAAAGTATTATTTTTAAAAATTTATAACCACGGGTTATAATAACGATTGGTTGGCAAAGAGACCGGGATCGGATACGAACATACTCTCTGTCGATACCGAAAACCACTTTGACAACTGTGTACGCGGTGGAGATTCCAAAATGAAGTAGGATGGTGGCGACGTTCTTGTGGTATGTTACGTGGACCCAACTCTCGTGAGTTGGCATAAGGTAGCAAAAACAGGAGCGATCTCGGGACAGTTGAGGTCGCACCTCGTAGCAGATGCATTTCTTCAATACCATTCTATTACTTGTGATTGTTGGTGACCACCCTCCGATTTGGGAATGTGTTCCGAGGTGGGCGTATGTGGCTACTGCGTTACCACCAGCCCGAGTGTCATAATTGGTATATCTACCCTGGCATTGCCTTGTGTGCCGTGTCACCTACCATATCGAGCCTTTACTACGAGTTTGGTTTTCTCTCGTAGCCCATGCATATCTTCTCGAAGTCTCCCGATCAGAAGATATGCAGATATTGGATGGACTACTGGGACTATTACGTGTTTGGGGCTATATGGGTAACCCCATGATGCTATTTTAAAGTATGTTTATTTTACTGATAGACACTATTATAATAGCGCAATATTACTATATAGTAAATAGTTTAACGAATCCTTAGAGGATGGGCGGTCCCAAGCATCTTCTAAGTTACTTGTACCTTTACTACAGTTCACTTGAGTTGGTTTACATTGTATAAGTATATATGTCCTGACTAGAGTGTTTTGTGTTTTTCTTTACGCTCGGGTCAGACTGAGTGATACAACATTAGAGACTCACCTTTGGAGCTGGAGTTTTGAAGATCCAGATATCTATTCATTTTTTTATCCAGTTGATTCCAGTTGTATTCTGAGTTGTACCTGATTATCATACTGTTACTCCTGTTGTATCTTGGTATTCCTATTGTATCTTACTTAACTCTGATGTATTTATATAGTAGCTTTATTAACTACTATTTTTTTGTTTCCGCTGCATTATTATATTACTCTATATCTATGATCTGTGATTATTTATTTACTGTATATGATGAGTTTGCCAAATATAAATTAACAATTTGGTATTTTGAATTATTCAAGTCAGACATGTGTGGTTTTATTGTCGATTTGAATGGTCTAAAATATTGGGTCGTTACACAGATTCACGCGCGGTTTTCTCCATTGTGGTCGTATCAAAATTCCAGATATTATGAAATAGGTTTGGCTGCATTTGGAGACTGTTAGAATTTTGGGCTTTGTTTGGATTTTTTTTATCGACTAAAAATAAAATGTGAGTGATTTAACCCACTCACGAATACTAAACTACCTTATGTTGGATAAATTAAATTTATGATGTGATTAGAAATTTATTGATTGCTGTTTGGTATTTTAAATTGTCATTTAAATTTAATTTGAATTTATATTGAATTTAATTGCCATTTTAAATTAATATTGAAATTTAAATTGTTTGTTAAATACCTGATTAATAACTAGTTAATTGTTGTGAATTATTGGATGATTTGAATGATGATTGTGATGGATGCTTAATTGTTGACATTTTGGATGATTCGATGTTATGTTTATTTTGTATATTGTTATCACACTGCAAGTTCCCTTAGTTATTGTTAGGAAAAATCACTGTAGGTTGAAATGATACATAACCGAATGGTCTTATAGATTAGGGAAAAATCGTTATGGGTTGAAATGATAAACTCGAGCGATTTTATGGATTTCTAATTTTACTCGGGATTGCAGGTTGAAATGATATATACCCGTAAATTTAAATTTATTATGGGTTGAAATGATATATATCTATATCACTTGACCATACGGTAGAAAATTATATATGGACATTGGATTGGTTAAATTAAATGATTTTAAATCCTTAATTTTTGAATCTAGTTAAATGATATTATGAAATAAAATGTAATTTATATGAACTGAATTATTTTCAAAATCCAAGCTTTTGAACGTTGAAATTGATATTGGTTTAAATGAATTGTTTAAAGAATTTAAATTGAAATCTTAAAGTTGAATTTTTAAATATAAATGAAATTTATCAAAATTGAGTTATTGTAAACGTTTGAATATTTAAACTTTGAAACCTATTGAATTTGAAGTAGTTTAAATTTGTAGTTCAAACATGGATTTGAAATCGATATAAATTGAATGATTTTAATGGAAATTTAAATTAAAACCTATAGCCGTTTGAATTGAAATCGTTGAAATGAGATTTATTTAATTTGAATTTTGGAACTAAAGTTGATTCAAATTGATTTGTGAAATTGGAAGAAACAATTCTAATTTGAAACTATTTTCGATATAAACTCTTTCAACATATATACTATTTTTAATATATAAACTATTTTTAATATATAACCTATTTTGATATATAAACTGTTTCTAATATATATACTATTTTAATCTATAACCTATTTTTAAATATAAATTATTTTAATATACATTATTTTAAATATAAACTATTTTAATGTACATTATTTTAGATTTATAAACTATTTTAATATACATTATTTTAAAATTATAAACATTTTTTTAATATATATATAATATTTTAAATTTATAAACAACTTTTATTATATATACTTCAATATCTATGCTATTTTTAATGTATAACTATTCCAATTTATAAACTACTTACAATATCCAAACTGTTTAAAGTTGGAACTGTTATGATTTAGATTTTATTGATTTAAATGCGAATATTTTGATATGATGGTTTGAACTATTTTGTAGTTATGATTTGGAAGAAAAATATGATATAAAGTGAATAATGATTTCGAAAGTGAATATGATTTCGAAAGTGATATGATTCTGAAGTGAATATGATATTTTGATATCAATTATGAATCGGTTTTGGAAATGTAAAAGAACCAACCGGTGTGAAATAAGGTTTGGTTGTTAAAAAGACCGGGATCAGATATTGTCATACTCTCTGCCAATACCGAAACCACTTTAACAACTGTGCATGTGGTGGAGAATCCAGAACGAAGTAGGATGGTTTGGCAAACGCTACTGTATGAGGTATGAATGCAGCCCTGACCACCTCGGGTCAGCTTGATATGACTAAAACATGAGCTATACCTGGGCCAAGTGAGGTCGCTCCTCCGATCGGACATGCTTCCACGATACCATATTTGTTACTTTGTGATTGATTTGGTGGCCACCTTCGATTTGATTATGGGAGTTTGTTCTGAGGTAGGTGGTAGTAGCTTCTTTGCATTACCACCAGCCCGGTTCTGAAAAACGGTAGTATCCTACCTTGGGCATTACCTCACATGCCTTGTCATATGCCTTATCGCACCCACTACAAGTTTGGTTTGTGTCATACGCTATGGAGTGCCCTCTGATAGCCCTCTAGTTTACGGAGGAATTACGGTACTGTATAGACTACGGCATCTATAAAAATGTGTTAAGAGGGATATGGGTAACGCCTTAACGCTATGTTAATACTTTACTTTTCTAATAGACACTATATATATAGCATATATTACTACATATTAAATAGTTTAACGGATCCTTAGAAGATGGTAATCCCGAACATCTCTTAAGTTATTGCACGCACGATAGACACTAGATAGGAGATGTAAAATCCCGTAAACATCTCTGAAGTCGTTACACTCATATTTATTTTATTTTGATTTAACTTACATAAGATCTTTTAGTTTTGACCCAAGTGTTTTGTCTTTTCATTACGCTCGGGTCAGTCTGAGCTTTTCAGTGTATTGAAGACCATTTTATTTGGAGGATGAAGACAGAGATTAGTCCACTATTTATTATTATTATTTCACTGCATCATGTTGTTCCGCTGCATTATTTATTTATTCCTGCTGTATGTATAACTATGATCTGTATTGTAAAAGTGTAATCAAATGTTATTTGTAAAATAGCTTCATGAACTATTTATTTGATTATTATATTTTTCATTTTGCTGTGGAATTCTGTGTTTTTTTTCCTTCTTTTCAATTATTTTCTTATTTACCCTATTAACAATCCTCCCTTTTGAATGGTTCGTGTTGACATGTGTGGTTTATTGTCGATTTAAACCATCCAAAAAGGCGGGTCGTTACAGTTGGTCCTCCCAAATCCACAACATTTGGCATAACCTCCTCTCTTTCTTCCTCTTCAGGCTCCTCATCCTGCTGTACCATGTCCTAACCTAGTGGCTGCCAAGGCTGTCCTACTAGAACCCATGGGATACGACCCATCTTTGTTGGAATATACTCATTTATATCCTCCAAACCAAGATCCTCAATCGTCTCTGGGATTGGTGACCCCATCTCCAAAATAAGAGTGCCCATCTCCCATATAATATCCTCATCACTATCAAGTGGGCTATCGTACAACCAAGTGTCATACGTTCCTGAATCCTCTCCTGAATGCTCCTCCTCAATGAGCTCATCTCCTACTGGATCCTCCATAACGGGCTCATCCTTTGTAGGCTCATCCTCCTGATCCTCCTCACTTAATGGGTCTATAATCCAAAGACCTAAATCGTCTGCCTTTGCTCCAACATCTGCCTTGGCCTCAGCCTCCTCTACTATAGGAACCATAATCATTTCCTCATCGTCAGAAATAACTATTGGGTCATCAGCTGATCTTATCACAACTCCAAATGGCTCCCCTATTTGGACGTCCTCCTCCTCGTCACTAGTAATATGAGTATTTAATACCTCTAAATCCCCATACTTCGCTAATGCTCTCCAAAGTCTTTCCTTTAACTCCAAACGCTCTACTTTAGTTAATTTCTGAATGATTGGAAACTTAGAATTAGTTACTGGGTCTTTTCAAATTCTTACACTTAACAAATTTATAAAGTCTTATCTTACTTAACGCCCCCTTTTCTTTTTCTTATTTCCTAAGGTCTTAATTACTTATGTAATTTAAGCTTCTTCTATTTGTCTTGTTCATATATTGATAAGAAAATTCTTACTAAATGTACTCTTTACCTAATATTTCAAATCCATGTTACCTACCATTACTTTTTGTTTATAAAACCCCCGTTTATAAGTCCATTTCTAAAAATCATCATAACTTCCTTTTAATCGTATTAAACTTTCAAAATTCTTTTCCAAAATACCAAGATTTAAACTCTCAAAATTTATACAAAATACCTTCCTCATTTACCTTTTACAAAATCGTTTTATTTGTAAAACATTCTCATATGTTTATCTTAAATTTCTCAACCTTAAACCAATATTATTATTAAACACCTTATAGTCAAATCATGAAAATTGATTAACAAGGTATTTGCACTTAAATTTTTTAATTTAAATAATTAATTAGTTAATGATAATAGTTTTATCATACCTTAACAACTAAACACTTAATAAATAACTATGTCATTTTGAAAATATCTTTTATATCCAAAATATAATCTTAGGAAAATTTATTTCATTTACCAATTTTTCTCAAGATAAAAATCATTTTATATAACATTGACAAATATGCGCTCATATATATAATACTCTCAACTCATTCTAGGGTGTCACTTACCTTATCTCTAATGAGTTACTCATCCTAGGGTATTATTAACCGTATCTTTAATGAGTCTTTACCCCTATCAGGCTCAGGTGTTCGCTCAACCTAAGCTCTGTGTCACGACCCGACTTTCTATGCCCAGAAAGACGTATCGTGAATTAAGAAAGAAAGGGATAGAAGAAGAAAAGAAAGAAAGAAGAAAGAACAACAACATCAGAAACTCACAGCGGAACGAATGAAATATAATATATCATATAAAATATTACATAGTATCATATACATCAGAGTTACACAACTTATACAACACATATTAGACAGTTATAAACATCTGTCTAATTCATACAACTCAAGTATCACAGATACAGACACAACATACACAGCGGAAACTCTATATATCTACACGCTGAAGCCTCCTGCTCCTCAGCTCCTCCAGAATTCGTCAAGACTATCCTGAATCCCTTGACTACTCAATACAATATTGAGTACCCAAGAGTTTAATAAAACAGAAAATAAACACTTGGGTCAGACATGGGTCTGGTGTGAGTAAACGGTTAGATTGCTTAACTTTGAAAACTTTTGAAAACAAAAGTATCACATAAGACTCCCCACAAATAAATATGGGTAAGTTTTTACCTTACGCTAACTAAAACGTTTGATAGGAAATCTGATTGTATTATAATAGGGTCTAGGGTTTTCAAGTAAAATACAGAAATAGCTGAAATGCTTACATCTCACATTCCAACATAGTTGGGCACAACTAATACGTACGGCGCTTATTGGAGTTTGGATTCCATACAATGGCAGGGCTACTGGGGTACCGCCCGTCACAGTACGTGGCCTAGATCACCGTACCGAGGAGTACGCCCGCTCCCCTGCAACACAAAGCCGGAACCATCCCTTACTGGATAATTCCGAACAAGATAATCCCGTAGTTGGCGCGACCAACCACACACTAAGCCGAATAAAAGAAAAGGGACCTCTAGACAGGGATCTATCTTGTTCTCAGTGGGTGCTACCCACGAAGCCTTGCTGCACCTCCCCTGTTTTAGCCATTCCCGGTTGATGAGGCTTGAGGTTACGATTACCTTTAATCAGAACATATCACTTAGAATGCTCATCGTCCGCCTAACGATGTGCTGAAAGCATTCAATCCATACAAGTTCGTTCCGGGTTCGAACGAAACCGAAGGCATTATCTCGTTACACTCGTTTTGGAATCACCCTCAGAGTTAACGACAATAACCCTTGCACTCTGAATCTTCATCTTCACTTGAGATTCACGACCTATCGTTAATTTGGATCGATGTGGTATTCGGGTCTCCAGACCTGGAATTCCGGTATACGGAAACCCGATCCCGGTCTCATCGAAATCCAAAACGTATCTTTTAAGGCCAAGTTGTTTAAAGGTTTAGACATTTAAACTTATATTCTGAATGATATAAACAGATAGATAAATAACATTATCACAAAAGATAATTCATATCAACATTCATCTCACAAAGCAGCATATATCATATATATATCAGAGACATACAAATCATCCAATATCAACCAATCACCCAATATCAAACATCCAGTATTAATCAATTATCCAAACAGAATTTTTTTACTCTAATCAATTTAATTAACCTTTAATTAAATTAATTACTATCCTTTAATTACTTGGATTATCTTAATCCTGCTCACTATCATTAATTAATTACAAATTAATTAATTAAACATCTAAATGATCTTCCTTAATTAATCTCCTTTGATTAATTATACTTTAATTACATTCAAGTAATTATCCTTAACCATATACAGTAATTAACCTTTAATTACTATCATTTAATTACAATAATTAATGATCCTTTATTAATTAATTAACTATAATTAATTATATTAATCTTCAATTAATTACAATTAATTAATCATACTTAAATTAATTACTTTTATTAATCAAACTTGATTAATTAATAATCCTCTAATTACTTCATTAATTAATTACCTTCTAGTTAATTAAATAATTAATCTTTAATTAACTACATTCCTTAATTAACCTTAATTAATTATAAACAGTAATTAACCATCTTTTAATTACTTACCTTAATTAATTAATTCCTTAATTAATTATATTAATTATTAATTAATTAATTACTCATTTAATTAATTACCTTAGCAAATAATTAATCACATTATTAATTAACCTTAATTCTCTAATTAATTAATTACTCTCTAATTAATTAACTTCAAATCAATTATATTAATTAATTCTTTAATTAATAACATCAAGTGATTAACCCTTAATTACTTCCATTAATTAACCTCAAATCACTTTCATTAAATAATTACCCTCAAATTACCTTCATTAATTACCCACTAATTAATCACATTCATTAATTGATTTATATCATTAATTGATCATATTTATTAATTAACCTTAAGTAATTACATTAATTAATTAACTCTAAATTAATCACATTCATTAATTAATTAATCTTTGATTAATTATCTAAGTAATTAATCCTTAATTACTTTACTTAAATATATTTTTAAAACTTGGTTAACATTTTACTTTTGAAACAAATTATTTTAATAACTTTAAAACTTTTTTAACACTTTGTTTTGGAACTTTATAAAATATCTTAACTTGGAAAACTTGTTTTTATTTTACTTTTAAACTTAAAAACTTTTGGAAAAAAAAAACTTGAGTTCTCCCTTTTTAAACCTGGAACATTTTCCCTTAAAATTTTGAAACCAGATTACTTAACAAAAACAACCCGAGCAAGCCTATATTATTTTCCCGAGCAAACTTCGAGTCGACCCACATAAAAACTCGAGCCTGCCCCCCGTCTTCCCCTATACTCGTCTGCTTCGAGTCAACCATCAATTCGCACGAGCCCAACCCGAGACGTCTTCGTCTTCTCCAACGCTAAGTACACCAGAACGAAACCAACGTGCACGTGCACGTGCACAGGCAACTCCGTCCAACGTCGATCGTCGCGATGCTCCTCAACGACTCCACGAACCCACGCAATCAGGAATCCAAACCCAGATCGATGCAAACGACAGACAAACGAAAACGAGCTTCCTCGTTCAAAAATCTGGAACCAATCTAATCGGAAAATCACCAACCACTGATGGTCACGACCTCGAGAACCCTCGCCGACTTCGCCGAAGCTTCGCCACGACTCCAGCAACCTTTTCCCCCTATCGCGATCGTGTTCGGCATCTTCACGGCGGCGCAATTGCCTGGAGAAACTATCGACCAAAACTGGGAAGAAAACCCTACTTTTATCGAATTCGAACAATTCGGCCATAGGAAAAATTCAACTACATTTTTCCCTTCATCAACAATTCATTAGCTAGCTTCAATCAAGATTTCAACCCAAATCATCGAGTTGAACATCGGCAATTCGTCAAATTGCCGAAAATGATCATCTCTAAATTCCCAGTTGAATAACAAATTAAAAATTCTGAAATGCATATCAAAATTCATGATTTTCTACATCGAATTTAATTATGTAATCAAAACACAAAATTGAATTAATAAATTTTTGACCCAATTTAATGTTTACTGTAAATTTCAAAATCCCGAGCCAATTATTCATTTTAAAGACCTGTAATTATTTTTAGGTGAGATGTTACATGATTACAAACAATTTTCGTTTACAAATCACATGCTAATTATGATGTACAGATGAGATATTGAATTTATTAAGTAATCAAAGCCTGTTATTATCACACAGAGGCTATATTTTACTTCACAGGCATTCAAACACTCATAATACAACATGCATTCAATTCAATTCAAGAATCCAAGAAAACATCTTGATTTTCATACATATATTAAAGAGAAGAACAAGATTTAAACTGTTTTTAAAATCTGTTTACTCATTTGTTCAAATTCAGAGAACAAAGCAGAGCAGTTTAATCCATATTCCAGATAAAACATTTATGCAACCATATTAAATCATTCGTATACAAGTTTATCACATGTATCAACATAAGAACAGGTTTAAAACTGTTTTTAAAAGAAAATTTACTCACCTTATTTTGTATGCAGAGCAGAGAAGTTTAAATTCATCCCAGGTACTTGAAATCTGGGTTATTTTAAGTTGCCTTTGATTTGCTTTTGATTGAAAATCCTTTGCATGCTTACAATATGATGTTTTAAAGGTTGAAGCTGCTGTTGATCTTCATTTCAATTGCAGGTTGATTTGAAATTGCAAGTTGATCTCATTTTTGAAAATGCAGGTTGAAGCTGAAATCTAGTTGGTGAGTTAGTTGCTTGATCTTTTATTTGTTTGCAGATTTGATTTTTGTTTCTGTTTTGATTTTGTTTTTAGTTTCAGAAAAGAGGAGAAACAGAATTGAGAAAGTATGTTTTGAACGATTTTGAACTGAAGAAGAAAATGAAGATCATCTCTTATTCTATATTTACTTATAATTAAATTTTAAAAGAAATTAAGTATGCCACTTGTATTATTGCATGCATATACAAATGTTAAGGCATATTTAGTTTTCTTACAAATGTTATTACCATGTGTTAAGATATTAACACATGTCCTAAGTAAATAAAAAAAATTATTTAATTTAAATGTTAATATCTTACCTTTCATACTTACTTTAATTAATTAATAACATTATCTTAGTATATATGTATATATATAATTACTTTTAGAGAAAAATATTATAAAACAAATCCTAGTTCAAATAAATTCTTATACATATATCTTTAACTCCAAAATAATTATTTTTATTGTTTAAGAGATAATTTTTAAAAGAAAGTTTATTTTAAATCTTAATATATAAATTTATAAACCATTTTAGTCTTATACTTATTAAAAGAAACAAATTAAAACCTTTATTAAATTTTAAACACTTTAAAGAATACAAAATAAAACTTTATTTAAACTATCATATTTAAAATAAACAATTATCTTATATTTTGAAAACAATTGAATAAATCTTAAAGTAACTTTTGGAAAAATATTAATTTTAAAACAAAGCTTTAGATCACAATATATACATACATTTATATTATAATTTGAAAAATTCATCTTTTAATTAAAACAAAAGATCTCTCTATCCACAATATATATAAAATATATATATATAAATAGAATAATATTTTATTAGCTTTATCAAACAAATCTTATCAATTTTAAATTATTAGAAAATATCAAGTATTACCAAATTAAATATAGCCAGATTAAATATTTATTGATCTTTAAAAGATTAAATTACCAAATTAAATTAAAATTATAAAGAAAATTATCAATCCAGTTAAATTATTAATACAGATTATTAAATTTAAATTGCCCAAAAACCCGGGATATCACATTCCTTCCCCCTTAAAATAATTTCGTCCCCGAAATTAAAAGCAAAGTTAATTTAATAACCCAGCAAAGATTTTTAATTTCAATTAGCAAATCATACCTAACATCTAATAACTAACAACCATAGCAACCAATCAAACAATCAAACCTAACTAACTATTCTGATACAAATCAGGATAGACTTATTAATACTATCTAGAGTTTCCCAAGTATAAATCACCGGGAGACTCGCTCTACAGAAGCTAAACAAACTACACCACTATGATCCAGAGCTCCTCACTTCTCTAGATCCACTAATCTGAACAAGATATCAGATCATACCCAAGTCCAACTCAACTTCCAAATCCATCTGAACTGCAGATTCTACAATCAGTAATAGATCATACACGTACTCCCTCAGAGATACGTGAAATACAACGAATTTCCAGATATCCAAACTGGCCATTCAATCCTGTAGACAAAGAACTACTTCTCTCGAGAACACAGGAAAATCCAAAATACTTTTGGAGCTAACTTTCCAGACTTACCAAATCTTATAGTTCTTTAATCGGAGAAAAACTTAAAACAATTTCCAATCTCCAACTCCGAATTCCAAACTTTGTCTCATATCTGCATAACTCACCAGCTGATCCTGGGCTACCTCATCTCTTCCTGATCAACTTAACCTTTGCTGATGCTTCTTGAAACAACTGGACCAAGAACAAAATGATTTCCAGATCCTATCAACAAGATGATATTCTAAAATCTACTAAAATCCACAAACTCTACTCCACAAGAAATAGAAGACTGAACTTCCTTCTTCCAGATTCCAGAAAATTCTATACACACATAGAAATTCACATAAACTTCTTGTAGAAATCTGAGGTTACTTCCTTTCTTGCACAGCTACTACCTTTGCTTCCGCTGCACAACTCTGATTTTGAAATAGATGAGAATGTCGATGAACTCGAGCACAAACTAGATCCACAAACAAGCGGAAACATTGGTTATCTTAAAGACATAACCAACTTCTCAAAGAATAGACGAGTCCTTGGTCAAGGGTACTGTCTTCAGCTATCCTTGGCTAGAGGAAACTCGAAACTAGAAGTAGAAGAGAAAACACAGATACTCCATAAAATTCTAAGATACTTCACCAAATCCTTCTTTAGGAACCAAATCGATATAAACTAAATCTTTGACCTCTTCGATAACTTTTACTTCCTCTTGAGATGTCTCAATTTCATACAAAAGATTACTCAAGATGAACTCTCAAAATAATCGCAATTCACTTTTGCGATCCTACCTAGTTCGGATTCCAAAGAAACTGTTCCCTCTTTACTAATTAAAACAGCCTTAAACTTTTCCAAACAAGGTTAACCCTTCAAGAAAACATTCACCATCTTCCCGGACTGCTGATAGAAGAATTACAAAGATTCCGGTATCATCGAAGAAACGAACCACACTGCTGCTTCCAAACTCTATCTCGACAGCACACCGAACACTCCGAGCTGTACTGCTATCACAGCTAACCAAGAACTTCTAATCCAAAGGCTTCTCAAAACTAAAACCATCAACAAACCTCTCAACGAATCTCCGAGATGGCAGACATCCAAAAGAAACTCGGGCTCCAAACCAATCGCCAATAACTTACTCTTCTTAAGGGAACAATGAGACCATGTCCGAAGAACAACTAATCGACCTTAGTCCCATACTTCAAAATAGACAAAACTCTCTTACTTGATATCAGAGAATTCCTATACAGTCGAGTCTTTCCTGCGGTAGACATCAACTGTTCCTCCAATACCTTCTTAATCTTGTTCCAAAAAGAAAATCTCCTTCGGGAACATCCATAGATACTGCGTCTTATCACACAACTGCTCCTCCCTGAAGTCGCCAAGCTACCATCACTTACTTCTGCACAACTGATAGATTCAACTCTAGAAAATCTGCTCACCCGAGCTCAACCAATCTTACATTCCAATAATGGACTCCGAATCTTGAAAAGGATTTTCTTCAGAGATCCGAGACATCCTTACTCCATACTGCCAACTTACTTGAGACGATATTGGGTTTACAGTCTCGATATATACTTCCAACCTCAAACATTCAAACTCCAACTATTGGCATACTACCACCTTATCTACCTTTATAACTTATATTGGATAACCCAAACAGGTAACCCAATAAATAGGTAGAAATACATAAATATATATATTTAAAATAATATTTTTTTTTATATAGAAATTATTTCTGGGTAAAATTATTTCATCTACCTCTTTAAAACAATATTGTGTCTGTTGGCCTGGTTCAAGTGTTTAGAGATCCCTATCAATAACGTTAGCTACTCGTATTGACCAGAATCCATATACCACTCAACCGATCAATTAACACAATATAAAACCATTTTTATATAACTAACAATTACGCGCTCTCAAGATAGACACCACTTCAGAGCCTAGGTATTCACTCAACCTCGCTCTGATACCAACTGTCACGACCCGACTTTCTATGCCCAGAAAGACGTATCGTGAATTAAGAAAGAAAGGGATAGAAGAAGAAAAGAAAGAAAGAAGAAAGAACAACAACATCAGAAACTCACAGCGGAACGAATGAAATATAATATATCATATAAAATATTACATAGTATCATATACATCAGAGTTACACAACTTATACAACACATATTAGACAGTTATAAACATCTGTCTAATTCATACAACTCAAGTATCACAGATACAGACACAACATACACAGCGGAAACTCTATATATCTACACGCTGAAGCCTCCTGCTCCTCAGCTCCTCCAGAATTCGTCAAGACTATCCTGAATCCCTTGACTACTCAATACAATATTGAGTACCCAAGAGTTTAATAAAACAGAAAATAAACACTTGGGTCAGACATGGGTCTGGTGTGAGTAAACGGTTAGATTGCTTAACTTTGAAAACTTTTGAAAACAAAAGTATCACATAAGACTCCCCACAAATAAATATGGGTAAGTTTTTACCTTACGCTAACTAAAACGTTTGATAGGAAATCTGATTGTATTATAATAGGGTCTAGGGTTTTCAAGTAAAATACAGAAATAGCTGAAATGCTTACATCTCACATTCCAACATAGTTGGGCACAACTAATACGTACGGCGCTTATTGGAGTTTGGATTCCATACAATGGCAGGGCTACTGGGGTACCGCCCGTCACAGTACGTGGCCTAGATCACCGTACCGAGGAGTACGCCCGCTCCCCTGCAACACAAAGCCGGAACCATCCCTTACTGGATAATTCCGAACAAGATAATCCCGTAGTTGGCGCGACCAACCACACACTAAGCCGAATAAAAGAAAAGGGACCTCTAGACAGGGATCTATCTTGCTCTCAGTGGGTGCTACCCACGAAGCCTTGCTGCACCTCCCCTGTTTTAGCCATTCCCGGTTGATGAGGCTTGAGGTTACGATTACCTTTAATCAGAACATATCACTTAGAATGCTCATCGTCCGCCTGACGATGTGCTGAAAGCATTCAATCCATACAAGTTCGTTCCGGGTTCGAACGAAACCAAAGGCATTATCTCGTTACACTCGTTTTGGAATCACCCTCAGAGTTAACGACAATAATCCTTGCAATCTGAATCTTCATCTTCACTTGAGATTCACGACCTATCGTTAATTTGGATCGATGTGGTATTCGGGTCTCCAGACCTGGAATTCCGGTATACGGAAACCCGATCCCGGTCTCATCGAAATCCAAAACGTATCTTTTAAGGCCAAGTTGTTTAAAGGTTTAGACATTTAAACTTATATTCTGAATGATATAAACAGATAGATAAATAACATTATCACAATAGATAATTCATATCAACATTCATCTCACAAAGCAGCATATATCATATATATATCAGAGACATACAAATCATCCAATATCAACCAATCACCCAATATCAAACATCCAGTATTAATCAATTATCCAAACATAATTTTTTTACTCTAATCAATTTAATTAACCTTTAATTAAATTAATTACTATCCTTTAATTACTTGGATTATCTTAATCCTGCTCACTATCATTAATTAATTACAAATTAATTAATTAAACATCTAAATGATCTTCCTTAATTAATCTCCTTTGATTAATTATACTTTAATTACATTCAAGTAATTATCCTTAACCATATACAGTAATTAACCTTTAATTACTATCATTTAATTACAATAATTAATGATCCTTTATTAATTAATTAACTATAATTAATTATATTAATCTTCAATTAATTACAATTAATTAATCATACTTAAATTAATTACTTTTATTAATCAAACTTGATTAATTAATAATCCTCTAATTACTTCATTAATTAATTACCTTCTAGTTAATTAAATAATTAATCTTTAATTAACTACATTCCTTAATTAACCTTAATTAATTATAAACAGTAATTAACCATCTTTTAATTACTTACCTTAATTAATTAATTCCTTAATTAATTATATTAATTATTAATTAATTAATTACTCATTTAATTAATTACCTTAGCAAATAATTAATCACATTATTAATTAACCTTAATTCTCTAATTAATTAATTACTCTCTAATTAATTAACTTCAAATCAATTATATTAATTAATTCTTTAATTAATAACATCAAGTGATTAACCCTTAATTACTTCCATTAATTAACCTCAAATCACTTTCATTAAATAATTACCCTCAAATTACCTTCATTAATTACCCACTAATTAATCACATTCATTAATTGATTTATATCATTAATTGATCATATTTATTAATTAACCTTAAGTAATTACATTAATTAATTAACTCTAAATTAATCACATTCATTAATTAATTAATCTTTGATTAATTATCTAAGTAATTAATCCTTAATTACTTTACTTAAATATATTTTTAAAACTTGGTTAACATTTTACTTTTGAAACAAATTATTTTAATAACTTTAAAACTTTTTTAACACTTTGTTTTGGAACTTTATAAAATATCTTAACTTGGAAAACTTGTTTTTATTTTACTTTTAAACTTAAAAACTTTTGGAAAAAAAAAACTTGAGTTCTCCCTTTTTAAACCTGGAACATTTTCCCTTAAAATTTTGAAACCAGATTACTTAACAAAAACAACCCGAGCAAGCCTATATTATTTTCCCGAGCAAACTTCGAGTCGACCCACATAAAAACTCGAGCCTGCCCCGCGTCTTCCCCTATACTCGTCTGCTTCGAGTCAACCATCAATTCGCACGAGCCCAACCCGAGACGTCTTCGTCTTCTCCAACGCTAAGTACACCAGAACGAAACCAACGTGCACGTGCACGTGCACAGGCAACTCCGTCCAACGTCGATCGTCGCGATGCTCCTCAACGACTCCATGAACCCACGCAATCAGGAATCCAAACCCAGATCGATGCAAACGACAGACAAACGAAAACGAGCTTCCTCGTTCAAAAATCTGGAACCAATCTAATCGGAAAATCACCAACCACTGATGGTCACGACCTCGAGAACCCTCGCCGACTTCGCCGAAGCTTCGCCACGACTCCAGCAACCTTTTCCCCCTATCGCGATCGTGTTCGGCATCTTCACGGCGGCGCAATTGCCTGGAGAAACTATCGACCAAAACTGGGAAGAAAACCCTACTTTTATCGAATTCGAACAATTCGGCCATAGGAAAAATTCAACTACATTTTTCCCTTCATCAACAATTCATTAGCTAGCTTCAATCAAGATTTCAACCCAAATCATCGAGTTGAACATCGGCAATTCGTCAAATTGCCGAAAATGATCATCTCTAAATTCCCAGTTGAATAACAAATTAAAAATTCTGAAATGCATATCAAAATTCATGATTTTCTACATCGAATTTAATTATGTAATCAAAACACAAAATTGAATTAATAAATTTTTGACCCAATTTAATGTTTACTGTAAATTTCAAAATCCCGAGCCAATTATTCATTTTAAAGACCTGTAATTATTTTTAGGTGAGATGTTACATGATTACAAACAATTTTCGTTTACAAATCACAGGCTAATTATGATGTACAGATGAGATATTGAATTTATTAAGTAATCAAAGCCTGTTATTATCACACAGAGGCTATATTTTACTTCACAGGCATTCAAACACTCATAATACAACATGCATTCAATTCAATTCAAGAATCCAGGAAAACATCTTGATTTTCATACATATATTAAAGAGAAGAACAAGATTTAAACTGTTTTTAAAATCTGTTTACTCATTTGTTCAAATTCAGAGAACAAAGCAGAGCAGTTTAATCCATATTCCAGATAAAACATTTATGCAACCATATTAAATCATTCGTATACAAGTTTATCACATGTATCAACATAAGAACAGGTTTAAAACTGTTTTTAAAAGAAAATTTACTCACCTTATTTTGTATGCAGAGCAGAGAAGTTTAAATTCATCCCAGGTACTTGAAATCTGGGTTATTTTAAGTTGCCTTTGATTTGCTTTTGATTGAAAATCCTTTGCATGCTTACAATATGATGTTTTAAAGGTTGAAGCTGCTGTTGATCTTCATTTCAATTGCAGGTTGATTTGAAATTGCAAGTTGATCTCATTTTTGAAAATGCAGGTTGAAGCTGAAATCTAGTTGGTGAGTTAGTTGCTTGATCTTTTATTTGTTTGCAGATTTGATTTTTGTTTCTGTTTTGATTTTGTTTTTAGTTTCAGAAAAGAGGAGAAACAGAATTGAGAAAGTATGTTTTGAACGATTTTGAACTAAAGAAGAAAATGAAGATCATCTCTTATTCTATATTTACTTATAATTAAATTTTAAAAGAAATTAAGTATGCCACTTGTATTATTGCATGCATATACAAATGTTAAGGCATATTTAGTTTTCTTACAAATGTTAATACCATGTGTTAAGATATTAACACATGTCCTAAGTAAATAAAAAAAATTATTTAATTTAAATGTTAATATCTTACCTTTCATACTTACTTTAATTAATTAATAACATTATCTTAGTATATATGTATATATATAATTACTTTTAGAGAAAAATATTATAAAACAAATCCTAGTTCAAATAAATTCTTATACATATATCTTTAACTCCAAAATAATTATTTTTATTGTTTAAGAGATAATTTTTAAAAGAAAGTTTATTTTAAATCTTAATATATAAATTTATAAACCATTTTAGTCTTATACTTATTAAAAGAAACAAATTAAAACCTTTATTAAATTTTAAACACTTTAAAGAATACAAAATAAAACTTTATTTAAACTATCATATTTAAAATAAACAATTATCTTATATTTTGAAAACAATTGAATAAATCTTAAAGTAACTTTTGGAAAAATATTAATTTTAAAACAAAGCTTTAGATCACAATATATACATACATTTATATTATAATTTGAAAAATTCATCTTTTAATTAAAACAAAAGATCTCTCTATCCACAATATATATAAAATATATATATATAAATAGAATAATATTTTATTAGCTTTATCAAACAAATCTTATCAATTTTAAATTATTAGAAAATATCAAGTATTACCAAATTAAATATAGCCAGATTAAATATTTATTGATCTTTAAAAGATTAAATTACCAAATTAAATTAAAATTATAAAGAAAATTATCAATCCAGTTAAATTATTAATACAGATTATTAAATTTAAATTGCCCAAAAACCCGGGATATCACACTCTGATACCAAATGTAAAGTCCTAAATTTTCATACCCTTTGGGTCGACAATAAACCACACATGTCCAACCTGAATTAAACGAAAAGATGGATCTTTAAAGGTAAGAAAGAAAAATAGACAGAACAGAATCTCACTCGAATGGAATAACATATATTATTGAACAATAATCTATACAACAGAAAATTTTAAAATATATAAATCAGAGTCTAACCTAGATTCAGCTTGGATAGCTATAATACCTATCCCTACACTTGATGAAAAATAGCAACACACAATGCAGCGGAAAAAAGAATACGTCCATACGTTGATGAAGATCTCCAACTCTCCTCTGGAAATTCCAAGCATCTTCAGCTTATCGTGAAACTACTCGGATCTAAACCGAGTATAAAAATACCCGGATCAGTTTGGCAAACTAGCGTGAGAAACATGAATCTTAAATGACAATGTCATAGATCAGAGATTGGTGACAAAACCTTTTGAAAAGAAAGAGTATCTCATAAGACCACGCTGCACATAAACATGGACGGGTTTTTACCTTATGATAACTAAAACATTTTTATCAAATCATTTGATATTATTTTTATTGACATTCTTTGAAAACATTTTTAAAGTAAATATATTCAAATAGCCGAAATTGTTACCATTATTAAATTCCATCATACAAGGCTTTACAATCAAAATGGAAAGTACATAGTGGAAAATGGATTTCTAACAAATGACCAGGTCAAGAGACTACTTCTGACAGTACATCTCTAAAGGAATGTATCGAGGCTACAGAACATCTACACCTCTACCAATACTAGACCGGCCTACCACTTCCTAGATAGTACCGAATATATCATCACCATGGTCGTTACTGACCTATCCGAGTGCGCTCTAGCATACCCCATATTAATTTAAACCCAAACGTCATAGCGGGTAGAAATATATCTAAAAGGTAATGATCATACCCTAATAGTTGCGAACCACATAACCTTGCCTCATCTACCATGTTTTAGCCATTTTCGGGTATGAAGCCTAAGGTAGCGATTACCTTTCATAGAACATCAACTTTCACTTTGAATGCCACATTGCCATTCCATAATCACACGACTGATTTCTACAAACGTATTACTCCGGAGCTCATATGTCTCAGGAAAGGGAGTTAAGCTAAGAGAAGTTGCCTTCTCCGCCACCAAGCAGATGATACGTTCATAGAGATCAATCAATCTGATTTTAAAATGCACTGTCAGACATTCGTCCATACAAGTTGTCCAAGAATAGGACAAATCGAAGGTACTCTCCTACCACATCCTATTTGGGAATCACTCCTAGGATCAATAGCGAGAAGTCCTTGCAAATCGAAGATTTTCATAACAGAGCACTACTGCCACCATAATGTACGATATGGTAATTTTAACCAAGGGTCTAGTGGAAAGTGGCCCTACATCATGAAGATATTCATCTTCAATGATCCTATCTTCAACATATTTTACTTCGAAAGCGTAAATTCGTTCGTAGTGGTTTTGGATAGGAATCACCCAAATCCGATCCCGATCTCTTCGAAATCCGATCATCGATAAAAATGTGAATATGAGTACATAGGATTGTTAAGTCTCTTTTCATTTTAACCTTATACCGGTTAATCAAAACCCTTTTAATTTTGGAAATCTTCAAATCATTAACTTAGGAAAATTTAATTCTTAATCTATTAAAATTTCATCTTTCTGAAACATGTCTTAACTGGGTCAAAAACAATGTTAGTTAAGACATCGTTGACTGTAAACCCAAATCATTTAATATTGAGTAGAAAAAGGACATTATTTAAGACATCTTATTTCCAAATCGTTTATTTAAATTTTTAACAAAGATTTCTTATTTTCCAAATCACATCATTTTTAAATATGTTGATACCATGTTATCTAACTTGGTAAATTCAAATTAGTTAGTATTCGAGTTAAATGGATTCGCAGAAATTATATCAATTCATACTTAATGCTAATTTCCATATTCAATAAATATTATGGGCAGTATAACGGTGAAATCACTTTTTTTAAATTTACGCGGATAGTGCTATTTTCCTCCTTATAACTTAATACGGAGTTTGGCCAGAACATTCCTTATATTACTTAAAAATCTATTTCAATTAACTATTTTGAAATTTTCTTACTTTTGGAAAAAATTTAAATGAGATCTTTTTTAGAGCATCAGGGCTTTCCCTTCGATCTGTTCCACCCCACGCCTAGAAAGAGAAAACAGAGGCCAGGTAAGTTCAGGACACCAGTTGCTTCATTCCTAACCTTAGTTACACACCTTGTTTTATCTTTCCAGATCTCATAAGTGGGACAAATGTACTAGTCATTTTCGCATACTCGTTTTGTTTTTACATTCAAGGAAATAATTTCAATTATATTGTTTAAGTGTTATAAACAATTTCGCTTAACCATTCATTTAGACTCTTATTAAAACTTCCAAATCATCTTTAAAATACTAAATTGTTTATCTAAAGATGTTTATAAAAGATTTGGGAAAGAATAATTAAGTTTAAATCTATATTTCTGAAGTTTACTGAAACTGTTGTAGAAAAGTGCTGCAGATAGTGTTTTAAAAGCTTATTCGACTAAAACAACTTTTCTATCATTTGGAAATCCATATTATAACTCAAATATCTTTTATAACATTTTAACATATTTATCAAATTTATTTCATATTTTTAAACATTTAAAAATATTCATTTAAAGAATTTTACACATTGGTCATTTAACTTCAAAAGCGTGATTTTCTTGAAAACTTGATTTGTACATATTTTAAAATCTACAAGATGAAATCTCGGTTTTCCTTTCTTCATTTACAATCCATGGATATAATAGTCCAAAAAATTCTTATGTCAAAAAATTCTATGCTAAATGCTACTTCGCATACTCATTTGAATTTTTCGGCATGAAATAGCAAACTACCGTTGCGTGACACACCTAGTTTTGACTTGTTTTTCAATATTTTTCGTAACACTTCCAACTAAGTTTTTATTTTCTTATAAATCATTTATAAACTATTTAAAATCAATAAATTATCATTTGATTATTTAATATCTATTTTTCATTGATTTTAAAATATCTCATACTATATTATTATTGTTAACAATAAACCTTGTTAACACCCCAAAGTAGAAAAGTGAGACAAACTCCTTCGAAAGATCCATTCGATCCAGTAAAGGTAGTCCAAAACTCTTTCAAAAGGACCTTTTGAAATGATTAATATGGTTAGATTCCTTCAAAATCTCCTTTCGAACTAGTTGCGATGACTTAGAATCCCTTCGAACCCACCTTTCGAGGTGGATGAAGTGACTTAAGGTTGGGACCTATTGGTTCTAAGGATTTTAATTTATCCACTAGGTTTCTTTTCCTTTGAAAGGTATTCTTTCGGTTGACATTGATGCAAGTAAACTATGACAAGAAACATAATGAAGCCACAGAACATTCAGTATATTCAAAAATGTTGTACACTTCTTTTAATAATAATTTCCTTGAATTCTAGACTTAAATTTAAAACCTGGAAACAGAGCTTGCAATTCAAAGTAGCAGTTTCAAATGCCACTTCAACCTGCAACCCAATATCAATCATCTATAATAATCTTCCTTAATTAATCTCCTTTGATTAGTTATCTTTAATTACATCAAGTAATTATCCTTAACCATATACAGTAATTAACTTTAAATTACTATCATTAATTACAATAATTAATGATCCTTCATTTGCTTTCTTTAATTAATTATAATTAATTACATTAAACCTTAATTAATTACAATTAATTAATCTAATCTTAAGTTAATTACTTTATTAATCAATCTTGATTAATTCCATTAATAATCCTCTAATTACTGATTATGATTAATTAAAGTTAATTAATGTAGTTAATTAAAGATTAATTATTTAATTAACTAGAAGGTAATTAATTAATAAAGTAATTAGAGGATTATTAATGGAATTAATCAAGATTGATTAATAAAGTAATTAACTTAAGATTAGATTAATTAATTGTAATTAATTAAGGTTTAATGTAATTAATTATAATTAATTAAAGAAAGCAAATGAAGGATCATTAATTATTGTAATTAATGATAGTAATTTAAAGTTAATTACTGTATATGGTTAAGGATAATTACTTTATGTAATTAAAGATAACTAATCAAAGGAGATTAATTAAGGAAGATTATTATAGATGATTGATATTGGGTTTTCTTCGGAAACATGTTTTAGGAAGTATGTCTGTTTCAGTGTTGAGGTTGGAAGTGTATTTGTCGAGACTGTAGACCCAAAAAAAAAATAGTATAAGGATTTATTGACGATTGTGATGATGTATTGTATGGATGTAGTAGTGTTGTATAATAGACAGAATTTATAACTGTCTATTTTGTGATGTAAGTTGTGTACTCTGATGTATATGATACTATGTAATATCATATGTGATATATTATATTTCATTCGTTCCGCTGTGAGATTCTGATGTGTTGTTGTTCTCTCTTCTCTTCTTTTCTTCTTCTATCCCTTTCTTTCTTAATAATGATACGTTTTCCTGGGCATAGGAAGGCGGGTCGTTACATAGAAACCTAAGTATTACAAAGAAATAAAACCCCCAACTTGATTTTAGAATTAGGGTTTACAAATTTAAGAAAGAATAAGTATTGAGTCCATCCAATCGGATCCCCAAAACAACACCCCTAAAGTCTTATTTATAGGTGCGGGTTAGACCCTTTCGAATCAATCCTTTCGACTTAGTCGAAAAGGGTGCCTTGATATGCTTTCGCTGTTGTTAAATTCAGGGCGCCCTTCCAACTTCAATTCTAAATGGAGCTTGAGTGTTTTCGACATCGTCGAAAGGTATAGATACGCCCTTCTCTTTGTTATTGATTCGCTGTTGCAAGTAGGAAAAGATGCAGGCTTTCGACACTGTCGAAAGGTGTATCTTTTGTGCTTTGAATGAGTTAGAGTTTAGTAGAAGGCTTTAATGCAGAAGGTGGCTTTTGAATGCATCCTTATTGATTGATGTGGAACCCCTATCCTTGTTATTGAACTCATGTAAGCTTTCCTTTATAATTGTGGATGATTCCAATCGATTCGAAAGGCTAACCTATGCTTTCGAAGGGGTAGCTTTGTCCAAATGTTCTTTCGTGGAAGGTAAATGATGGCGAAACCCATTGTTTTAAAAGGTCTGGCGCTCAAGCAGAAGCTTATAATTTATTACCTTCGAAAGATGCCTTTGATACATTCAAAACACCTCTATGTATGCGGAAGCAGCCATTTAGAAAGGTATTTAATTGAAGCGAAAGAGTGCACTAATCCCCTTTCGACCTCTTTGAAAGTGCATTGCTTATCCAACATTTGCAGAAGCATCCCTTTGACTCTTTCAAAAGGTCTTCTATTACTATAATTCTTCATGGATCCTCCTTTTGTATTCTTTAAGGCTTCAATCAAGTTAGAGTGGTTTTTGTTGGTAATACTTTCCCCCCCTAGCGAAGGGATGCTCTTGACTTTTCAAGTCATCTGTTTTGACACCTTTTTATTTCAGCATAAAATTTCCCGCCTTTTCATATACTCACATAGATCTTGGCCATTCATTTGAATTTGATCGAACGGCTTTCTTTGTGTTTGCTTCTCTTATAAATCGCGCTTCCTGCTCTTCCTTTTTTTCATTTACCTGCAATTAAGAAACTCAAAGCAAAAATCAAAAATTCAAATTTCTTATCAAATTCCTAATTTCAGTAGTTATGACTTCAAATTTGAGGTATGCATCTATTGTTCATATTCAATTTCAATTTTAAATTTTTAGGTCGAATTTGTGTTTTTATTTCAATTTTTTGAGATTGAATTTAGTTCACCGTTCATATAAATAACCTTTAGATTCACTTTTATGTTGATTTTGATTAGTCTATAATATCAATTTTAGGTTTGAACTTGAATCCATTAAATTTGGGGTTATTTGCGATTGTTTGTACGTGAATTTAGGTTCAAGTCCTATTACGCTCAATTCTAATTAGTTCGAGAGAATTTTTTTCTTTTTTTTACGATTTGATTAATCTATGGAGCCAATTATGGTCTGAGCTTAAATTTGCTAAGTTATGGTTTTCGTGGTTATTGGATGCAAATTCAGGCTCGAATCAATATTGTTGTCAATGCTTGAGAATTGTCGGGTTAACAATGTCAGGAAGGAATTCCCTCCTGGTAACTTCGAAGAGAAGGCCGAGTAACGTATATCAATAAGATAATATTATAACTTAATTTTCCAACCCTTTTGAAAGAGGTCAATGCTACTAACTCCCCTTCATTTTCTAACCCCTTTCGAAGGAGCTGAAAGGAAGTCAAGTGTCAACTTTAAATGGATCCTTTCAACGAGGTTGTTGTTGTTGTCATGAGATAGACTTCTTCGAAAGCTACAATATGTTTCGATGTATTTTAATAACTTTCGAAGAAGTCATCTTCTGGGGTTTAATCTAATAGCTACACAGTGTATCTCTTCGAAAGCTCAATTCTCTTCGAAAGGGTTCAGAACTCAACCCATATGAATAATGCCTTATTTTAATTTATCTCGGAGGATGCTTTAGATTAAGAATTAATGTTCCTCATTTTAAATTGAATTTAAAAAAAAAATTGTTATTGTCAATACCCTTAACTAACCTTTCGAATTAGTCGAAACTTTACAGTTTAGATAACCATATTTTTTTTGGTTATCTTAACTTAGTGTTAACTTGTTTCTATTATCTCAACTTAGTGTTAACACTTTTACAATTCTGTTATATTCTTTTAGCTTATTCGAAACTCACAATAGTTAATTGGAGTGCAACTATCATCACTTCTCTATATAAATATTGTCGAAACATCTTAGATGCTTTTTCATTATTGTGAATGTCCCTTTGTTTCAAATCCTTTCAACTTAATTGTAATATGGTGTTTCGACAAAGTATATACCAAAATTGGTACGTGTAGATAGCTGCACTTATTGATGATAAAAACTCTTTCTCGGGCTTTCAACATTGTCAAAGGGTGTATTTGAGTGCCTGGATTCCATCCTTCCTTTCGACACTTTCAAAAGCTCAATGAATTTCATAATTCTTATTAACTTCAATACCCTCACGAAGGCATGAAACCATATGTTATAGTGGATATTTAAACCGTTGTAGTAAGCTTTCGATGCCATCTAAAGGCTTTAGTAATGGAATAAACCATAACTTTAATGAAATTATTTCACCTGGCAGGAACATGGGTTTGAAAAAGACATCTAAGAAACCTGAAAAGGAAGTAGCTTCAGAATTAAAGTCTTCCCCAAAGAAGGCTGAACCAATTTCGAGGCACTCTCTTATAGCCACTCAAGACAAAGTTCTCGCGATCCTCAATGACTTCGGCATCATAGGACTTGACGCCATTCCTCCTGGTGAAAATGACACCATCTAGAGTCCTCCTGAAGGATGTTTTGCTTATAGTGCCATCCACATCTGGCATGGTGGTTTTATCCCATTACCCGATTTCTTGTCAAGATTTTTGAGTCATCTTGGCATAGCTTCAATTCAATTGTCTCCAAATGTATCTTGTCTCTTTAGAGCTCATGGCCTTAGAGTCAAGTCTCCGTTCTTTTAGTGCTAAAGTTCTAAATTATTTGGTGCGTCTGGTCAAGCTCAGCAACTTGAAAGTCTAAATTTTCAGAGCTAACTGACACAAAAAATAAATTTCTAAGCGGTAAAAAGTTTAGGGATTGGGAGACTCAATTCTTTTACATCAAATGTTTTCCTAATATCGGTGGAGTTTTCTCTTCTCCTCATAAGTTGATCATTATTTTCATTTTCATTAAATTATCTTCTTTTCTACTAAATTACGTTTTCTTATTAGGTCCCACTCCTAAAGATATCGATGATGAAGGAAAGAGAATCATGAAATTGGTAACTGCTGCTTCGGGTAGCATTGGGAATAGGCTTACTCTATTGACGCCAAGCAATCTTCAAAAACATTCCCTCCTTCCTGCAGGTTAGAGAGTTCTTGGACAACCCCCCTTGTCCAACACACTTCTAAGAGCAAGCGTTTCCTTTCCCTAGGTTATCCTTAAAATTTCTCTCCTTTGTCTCCAATTTGTCCGAATCAACCTGGTAAGCTTAAGTGTAGCATTTGTAATTTATCGTCATGTTACTTGTTAGATTGCTTTACTAACTTATACTTTTTGAACTTTAGCAACTACTCCTCTAGTTAAATTGATCATAAGAGATCCACTCCTTCTAACTTTCGAATCCAGCGCATCAGCTCTGACCTAGGCCATCGCTAGGTTGAGGTTGATTGCCAAAAAAACTGAGTGAGATGACTGCTGTAGTTCCTTCTCTTAAGAAAACTAAAACCGTTGATGTTTGATCTTCTCCTCCTCCAAAAGTGGGTGAAACTGTTGATGTGGGAAAAACTATAGAGGGTCCTACTCCTGAAGCTTCTATTGACCAATCCAAAATGACTCTTTCAAAGGACGACTTCATGTCCCTCACTTTTGTGTCTGATTCACCTAGCGTCATCGAATAGATGCAAAAGGATTTGGGCATTTCAACTCCTCATCAGGAGTTGAACCCCTCTAGACCCCCCATCACCGGTTTCTCCAAATGATTTTGAGATGATGGTACAATCAGTTTTGAATTCCCCCTCATTTACTTCCATTCATCCGCCTTCCTCTGTTCCCGGCCCAATAGAACATTGTCGATCTCTAATTGAGCAACAATTTCTGGTACGTTTCATACTACTCGACCTTCTGATTATTTATTTCTTACTGAATTTTGACTCATGTCGTACCTTTCCTTTCAAATTTCTAAAAGCTAGTACTCTCTCTAGGAAAGCGTTTCAAAGTCTTCCGCGTAGATTTCTAAGCTTCAAGAAGTAGTCTCAACTTTAAATAGCTAGAATACATCCCTTTCTTCTACTAAAGATAATGCAGTGAGGGAACAAGAAAGGTTGGGTGCTTCTCATGCTCAAGCAAAACCCACCATTTTCGAGGAGAGAAAGGCAAAACAAGTCTTAGCTAATGAGAATTTAGCTTTAAAAATGGCTTTAAAAGAGTCGGAGGATGAGCAGGCCAGAATGATTGCTAAACAATCTTCTATCAAAAAGAAATGCACCCTTTTCAAAAGGAAGTTAGAGAAGAAGGCAAATTCTATTAACTATGGCCCACAAAGCCATTTTTGAGCCCAAATAAAAGGTGTTGCAATTTTTGAATACTTTTCTAAATGACATCGTCGTGAATTCTTACATGGATGCTCTTATGCTTGCTTATTCTAACAATATCGAAAAGTGTCCAGACTTAAGCTTCCCCACACTCGATCCTGCTCTAGTCAAAAGATACATGGATAAAATCGAAGAAATGGAGCAAGGGATCGAAGTTCCCAAGGGGAAAAAAATTAATGCCGAGCTTTTATCTTTTGAAGTCCCATATATAGAAGGAGACTCTGATTCTAATGAAGAAGATGATGATAAAGTTGTTGTTAAGGAAGGCGGAAATGACGATGATAACCCTGACAATGAGGATAGAGATCAGAGTTCAAGCGGCAGTGGAGGTGATCATGCTGGTTCTCATGAAAGGGATGGCGATGATATTCCCAAGGCTTCAGAAAATGTTAACCCCGATCCTAGTGGCTGTGAGCAAAGCCAAAATTAACTTTTTGAGCCCTTTGATCTCAACGAAGAAGCCGCCAATATTGATGTTAGAGAACAAGGGGAAAAAAGCAGATTTTACAAACTTCAATTCCTTTTTTTTATGTATGGATTCTTTGTCTAAATGGCTTTCTCTTCCAAGATAACAATAGTTGATATCTTTCTATTTTAGATAAAGAATAAATCCATTCAACTTTATAAAACAAAGTTTGAAAGAAAACAAGTAGAAATAAATAGCTTGTATAAGGAGTTAGATAAACAATTAAAAGAACATAATGCACTCTCTGACAAGTATTATATGCTTAATAAGAGCGTCGCAGTGTTAGCATCCTTTAAAGACCAGGAAGCTGCCCCCGATTGAAGAGGGAACGCCTTCGATATGACAAGCTCTTTAGAAGAGAACCGGGAATCAATAACACACTTTTGGATGTTGATTTAAGAAAGGAAAATCCTAGTAGACTTCCTATACAAAGCTTATTGCAGACACCCAACCGTAGATTTTTCATACTTGGGTGATTTTAGCAGGAGTCTACTTAGACGTCTACATAGGAGATATTTAGATGAATTTGGATCTGATCCACATCTTGGGACTTGTTGGAATTTACCGTGAGTCAAATCGATCCCTTGTGAATTGCCTCTGGAAAAATTCAAATATTATAAGGATAAATTCATTTCCAAGTTATTCAAAAAATCAGTTTTGTATGAACAAGACGAACATTTGTAATTATGCAATAATATTGATTTGGGAATTTTTTGTACCAGTTTCCTTTTATACTTAGTCATATGTTATTACGTTATTACAAAATAAATGTCCCTCAAGAAGGCTTGTTTCTAAAGATTATTTAAGCAAATATGTCAAATTAAGAAGAGATTTTTTAGAAAATGCATCACTATTGAAATCCTCAAAATTGGCTAGGTATTGCTTTCTTAGAGATCTGCAGAGGCTTTATATGCAACATCCCCGCCTTCATTTCGATTTTCTTGGAAAGGAAAAGGAAAAGCTTCTTAAGGAAATTCAAACATATCATACTAAATTAATATGCGGTCGCGATAATCCTTCTGCCGAAGAATGGGATTATAGCGAATATCCTCCAGTCATTACCCCGGAAGGATTTAATTCCCTATTTGGTTTGACAATTACTCTTTCAGCTAATTCTTTAAACAAAGTCAAGAATGTTGTTTACCAACTTTAAGTGTGATAAAACAAGTGTTTGATTACAATAATGAAATTGTACGTTTTGTTTTATTTTCTCTTGAGTTGTAACCTCTACTATTGCAATAAAAGAAATTAGTAATTTGAGTATTAATTTTGTTTCTGTTTGTTTAAATAAGAGTTACAGTTATTTACCACACTGCTCTCATTAGATTCATCATCTCATCTTACCAGCATCAGAGATAGGTTGGTAGCGGATATTGAAAAGAGGAGCCTCCTTAAAGATCCTATGTCTGCTCAACTTCAAGCCAACACTGAAGCGTTAGAATGGCACAAGAAATTTTTGCTTCAGAAGACGATCGTTATGAACCTTAACGATCAGATCACTAGTCTCGAAGCTGACATCAAGAGTAAAGATGAAAAAATTTCTCAATTAAAACGTCAAATTAAATCAAACCCTTCGATTGACTTTGATCAAGAAATGTCTAAGCTTCTACAAAAGATAAGCAATTTGGAGATAAAATTAAAAGATAGTCAAGCCCAGTGCAAATCCCTGGAATTTATCATGGGGGATGACATCCAAAATATCAATTTACCAACTTCTCCAATCACCTCGTCTACTGTGAAATAGATAAGGTCTTCATCTCTTGCTATTCAAAAATTTCACACTACGACTAACCCTCCCCTAGGTTTAGATGAGAAGGAAGTGGGTAAATGGTGCAGGAATGTCAAATTTGAAATAATGAGATATTTTGATGACCAACAGAAAGTGAGACATTCATAGCGCATTAATAAGTATGCAGCTAGAATTCAAAAACTTGAGCATGAAAATTTTCTTCTTCGAAATTACATTGCCGATTTAGAAAGGCAAACAAAACCTTTAAAGGTTCCAACAAAGCTTTCAACTGTGCTTTAAAAGCTTATATTGAATCCATTGATGATGCTGATGACATTAAGAAAAAGAAAAGGAAGCTTAAAGAAATTCTTTGAATAGCGATTCACTATATTGTCGATCCTTTAATTACAAAGAATCTAAATAAGGTTGTCCAGGATCTATGAAACATACACTTATACTATATATTTGTATATGATTTTATAAGTTATGTAAATTATGTAAATATCACCTGGTTTGTAGCCTTTGCCTGTTCTTACAATGTTATTTCTAAATTTGCTTCCTGATAACTTTGATTATGGTTTTGGTATTTATCGTCACCTTTAGTCGTCATTATTAATCATGTTTTCCTAAAAAATACATAGAAGACAACATTTCTTATCATTAATTTGAAATCTATGCAAGAATATATTTGGTAGTTCTTTATATTATCGGCAATAGTATGAGGAATCCTACTAATTCCCAAAAATATAAGCAATAAAGTTGATAGATCATCGTGTGGAAATAATAAGTGAAGAGAAATTCCACAGTAGAAACAAATAGGAGTCTTGAGATCCAACTTTGGTCATGATAATAGAAGACCGGAAATCTGACTCTAGTTGTATTAATAGAAGACCAGAATCTAATTATGGAATTAATAATGGAAGGCCAAAAATCCAAATCTAGTATTGATAATGGAAGTTTAGAAATCCTCTTTTGAAAATAAATGATAGAAGACCAAGAATAATCGTTTAATAAAAGTCCAGAGATCATTATATGGAAATAAGTCATAGAGGACTAGGAATTTTCTTTTAGGAGCAAACG
This sequence comes from Allium fistulosum, assembly GCA_030737815.1. Taxonomy (NCBI): domain Eukaryota; kingdom Viridiplantae; phylum Streptophyta; class Magnoliopsida; order Asparagales; family Amaryllidaceae; genus Allium; species Allium fistulosum. The sequence continues at coordinate 155,658,934 of CM060908.1, read as the reverse complement.
ATTTGAGTCCAGAAATCCTTCTCTGGAAATAATAGTAAATTCGAACCCAGATTCGAGTACTAATAAGATAGATCTTGGAATTAATAGAAGACTATAAATTCATAATAAAGGTCTTGAAGCCTAGATTCATGCATTAATGAGTGAAGTTCAGAAATTAATGGTAAGAGACCCAAACCCAGACTTGGGTATTAATGAAGACTAGAAATCCTATTTTGGAAATCAGTCAAAGGTTGTAGATTCTTATTTGAGCCTTTTGTTTTGCTCCATTCCTTGGGTTTTTCCTTGACATGTGCCATCTTTTAGGCTCTGTGTGTTGTCATTGTTTAGTGTGCCGCTTCTTGGGCTTGGAGGTCTTAGTCCGTTGTTGTTTGACGTGCTTGGTTACCTTATCCACAAGCAGGACCCAAGGACTTACCCAACCTCCCTCCAGGAGGCGGTCCAGCCAGGCCTTATAGGTGGGACCGAAGGCTTGTTTGGTGCCTTGGCCAGGCCATAGCATGGCGGGACCAAGGGCTTACTCCATCCTCCCTCGAGGAGGTGCTCCAGCCAGACCATAGCGTGGGGGGACTGAAGGCTTGTTCGATGCCTTGGCCAGGCCATAGCATGGCGGGACTAAGGGCTTACTCCGTCACCCCTCCCTTGATCTGGCCATAGCGTGGCGCGATCAAGGGTTTGTTGATGCTTTAACCAAGCCATAGCGTGGCATTGATAAAGGCTTACTCTAATCTCCCTCCAGGAGGCACTTTGACCTGGCCAACTCGACGCGGACAAAGGCTTTGACCGTTTAAGGTAATTTCCAAGTTTAAGGAGAATTCTACTCCTGACCATGTAGATTTTTCTTAGAAAGGAGTTGTTTTATTGAATTCAATTAAGATCGCTTTACAAATCTATTAATTTTGCCTTGTCTAAAAAAGTTGATCACCATTCCTTCAAGTGCTCTACATTAATTTTTCTCATGCCCATTCATCATATGATAATGGCAGTAGTGTTACGCCCCATCTCTATACCCATACTAACCAAGAACACTACGATGTAGTGCTGTCAATTAGCACGGAGAATAAGGCTGTGGAGGAGCGACCATCCATGTAACTTCTTTGTGTGAGCACCGATACGGCAGATAGAATAGAATGCATATCATTTAAGGAGGAAATCCGACATACCGATACAAACTCAAAGCTATCACACGGTGGCTATGTATAATCTTCGGAAACAAACATAGAAGTAATCATAACATAAATCAGTCACAGACATCCATATCACAAATGCGAAAGAAGATATGAATAAATATATATAACACATGAAAGTGTACATCAGAGTAGTGGTCAGAAAGATCCACGATAATACAAAAGAATAGCATCACGTGCTATACAAAAGAATAAGTACACTACTTAGGGTCTGTAACACAAATGTGTACATGCAAAAACTATTAATCTGTGTAGTTAGCCAAAAGTCAGAATAATCCTGAAGAGAAGTCAAGCAGAAGCACCTGTAACATCTCGGTCTGACCCGAGTATTATTTATAAGAAAATAATAAACGGATCAGTCTAACTATAAATATCAGATAACATGATATAGAATAAGGGGTATGGCATAACATATAATAACCATAATGGCATACTACTATAAGTATGTAAATGATAATCAACAAGAGATTAATCAATATCACAAGAATCTTCTCTGAGATCCAAACCCATAAAAAGGTAATGACACACGAATTCACCAATACACAAAAATTGATAGAGCATATCAATGAAAACCACGAAATTTGGTGAAGCACTAAATCCAAAAATCAACACACGAAATCCAGAACAAATCCCAGAAATCAACACACGAAATCTAGAAGTCACAAAAAGGGGAAAGTCCGAGCACACGGACGAGAAGCTATCTCATGGAAGCTATCCATTTAATTTTTCGAACACACGAATGACCCGAAGGCCTTCGACACAGGAATGGCCTGAGGACCATGGGGTGCTACCCCATATATGTGATGGTGAAACATCACAAAAGCGGGGTCTAGTCTCCCTCGCAGACAAAGAGACATCGCTCAATCGCTAGTCTAAATCACAAAAATGATCGCCATGATCATAAGGAAGTGTCAATCACACCAAGCTAGTAAATATATGAGTTTAGCTTCATGTCCCATAACCACTTGCTTAACTTAAATATTTACGAACAAGTTGGAAATCTTCACTAGGAAAATGTCACAAAAAGGGTTCAATCGAACAAGTCCAAGAGCTAATCGACGAAGTGAACGCAAGCATTTCATACCACTCGTTTTACTAAGTCGTTTAATTCGATTTCTCATCCGAGTGAAGTAAAGGCTTGTATATACTAGTAGATTAGAAAACGGTTTGAGAAAACGATTTTTATATTTAAAACAGTGTTGATAGAATAGATGATGATATTTACTACTGGTATTGAAGCCTTCACATTTTTGGAGTGACAAGTCACAAAACGATTGTTGAAACAAATCGCATCACAAAATTTCACATTCGAAGTCGTGAATAAAGTCCAAAGGAATCAATCTCAAAACCATCAAGGTAGAAATAGGAAGAGCAGCCAGGAATGCCGAGCGACCTAACAAGTTACAGGTCAAACGACCTAGTGGTATCAAGGGTTCAGCGTTTTGGAGAAGTAAAGGCCCTGCGACCTAACAACATTAAGTTGCGAGCGACCTAGCGACTTAACAAAGCCACGCAATCTAGTATGAAACAAGTCCAACGACCTAACAAGGTTGAATGGTCCAACGACCTAACAGGGGTGGGTCAAACGACCTAACCTCGGAGGCCTAGCGACCTATAGACGAGCGACATAAGTGGTCCAACGACCTATGAGATACACGGCCTAACTGGAAGGCAGGTTGAGCGACCTAAGAGGCATGAGGGCCAGCGACCTAAAACTGGCGACCTAAGGATACGCGACCTAAAGGCTCGCGACCTAGAGGTACGCGACCTAACAAAATCATGCGACCTAACGACCTAGACAAGGTCATATGACCTAACGTGTTAAAGGTCTAGCGATACAGTGCCAAGTGACCAAGGGATAACTCGCGAGCGACCTAACATAAACAAGGTCATGCGACACAGTGCCAAGTGACCAAGGGATAACTCGCGAGCGACCTAACATAAACAAGGTCATGCGACCTAACGGAGTATAGGTGCGAGCGGCATAAGATCAGCCGATTTAACAAAATCACGACCTAACGTAAATGGCCCAACGACCTAACTCGAACGACCTAGTGGGTCGAACGACTTAAATGGAGGTTAGGTCGGAGACGACCTACGAGACATACTGGGCGACCTAACTTGAATGACCTAGTGGGTCGAACGACTTACTAGTTAACTGGGGATTAGGTCGAAGACGACCTACGAGACATACTGGGCGACCTAACTCAAACGACCTTGTGGGTCGAACGACTTACTAGTTAACTGGGGTTAGGTCGGAAATGACCTACGACTTAAGACAGGCCGAACAAAATGCAGGCAGAGACTTTTCCACGTGCGTGAGCGATCTGGGCAGAATGACCTATGGGGCCAGAGCGACCTAACAACAGTTTTTCACAAAAAACACTAGAAATTTGGATTTCTCGCCAATCCAATCCAAACCAAAAGCAGATATTCATACAAATGCAATAGAGGATCATTCCCAACAGCCCAATGACATCTATAAGCAAGATGTGAGATCAAAAATCTCACCTTTTCACTTAAATGGATGAAGATAAAGCTTGAAAGCAAGGAGGAGCAATCCAAAGCTTGAATTCACTATCTTTTACTTGAATTTGGAGTTGAATGATGGATTAGCAATAGAATTTGAGTTTGGAGTTTTAATTTCTCTTTCCCACCACCATTTTTGACAAAGCTTGAAGTGTTTGATAAAGTGAGGAAGAGGGTTGGGCTGAATTAAGAAGGTGCAGTCCAAACCAAAGTCAAAGGCGGGAAAAAGTGACGAGAATTTCACTAACTCCAAACATATCAAAGTTTACACTCAAAAAGATCGCAAACGACATTTTGAACTCAGTGGGAGTGGTCCCGAGTCCTAATTTGACCGTATGCAAAAATTAGCTTTTCGGACCAACATCCGACTAGCAATAAAATATTTAAATAAAGTACTTAAATATAAATTCGATAAATATGCGGGTTGTTACAGGCTCCCCTCCTTAAAGAAATTGCGTCCTCGCAATATATAAGATGGAAATAAAAAGTAACAACCATAAAAGCATATTAACACACAAGAAATTAGAAATAAGAAGTTTACCTCAAAGAGCATGAGAAAGTAATTCCGGATGTGTACGCTCGATGTATTCTCGAGTTTCCCAAGAGCAATCCTTAGGATTTGAGGACCATTGAACTTTAACAAGCGGAACATCTTTATTTCGAAGTTGTTTAATCTCCGAAGCAATAATTCGAATAGGATGCTGCTCATAAGTTAAATTAGGTGAAACTTCTATCTCTTCCACAACACCGGGCTCAAGCATCGAATCGGAATTCCGAAGGCACTTCCGTAATTAAGAAACGTGAAACACGTCATGCATGGTGGAAAACTGAGCCGGTAATGAAAGGCGATAAGCCATGGAACCAATACATTCATGATAGGAAATGGCCCAATATATCGAGGTGCTAACTTTCCCGATCGACTGAAACGTACAACACCCTTCATAGGTGAAACACGAATAAATACGAGATCACCAACAGAAAATTCTAATTTCCTTCTTCGGTTATCGACATAGGATTTTTGTCTACTCTGGGCTTCTTTCATCCTATGTCGAATAAGTTCAATCTTTTCAGTGGAATCTCGAATAAAATCTGGTCCTAAAACCAGCTTCTCACCGGCCTCAAGCCAACATGAAGGAGATCGGCATGGCCTTCCATACAGTGCCTCAAAAGGAGCCATACCAATACTAGATTGGAAGCGATTATTATAGGAAAACTCAACAAGTGAAATATGATCTTCCCAACTTCCACCGAAATCAAGTACACAAGCACGAAGAAGATCTTCAAGGGTTTGATTCACACGCTCAGTTTGTCCATCGGACTGGGGGTGATAAGCGGTGCTAAAATTGAGCTTCGTTCCTAAAGCTTTTTGAAGACTCTTCCAAAATCCACTAGTAAACAATGGATCACGATCACAAACAATGGAAGAGGGAACTCCATGAAGTTTAACAATTTCTTTGATAAAAAGTTTGGCCAGAAGAGGAACGGTTCGGTTCGACCGAACGGGAATAAAATGGGCAGATTTAGTAAGTCTGTCAACGATTACCCATAAACTATTATGACCCGATCGAGAATGGGGAAGGCCATCAATAAAATCCATGGAAATTTGGTCCCACTTCCAAACTGGGATTTCCAATGGTTGCAATAACCCACCAGGCTTTTGATGTTCAGCCTTAACAAGTTGGCAAGTCATGCAACACTTAACAAAGTTAGCAACATCTGATTTCATTCCCTCCCAGTAATAAAGTCACTTCATATCTGCGTACATTTTACTACTACCAGGATGAATGGAATATTTGGAACAATGAGAATCTTCTAGAATATCTTTACGAAGATCTCCAGTATTTGGTACGATAAGTCTACCAAATTTTTGAATGCCGCCACGTGAATCAATATCGAAGTCTTTCAAACCTTCAATATCGGTTTTATCCTTAATATTTTGGCCAAGCAAAGCCAATTCAGGATCTAGCATTTGAGCTTCAAGGATGCGGTCCAAAAGAGAAGGGCGAGCCTCAAGGCTACACAAAACAAAAGATGAACATAAATCGGAGACATGATCTCGAATTTCACAAGTGGATAAAACCTCGAGATCCCTCCATTCGGAAATCATCATTGAAACAACCGCTTGCTGCTTGCGACTAAGAGCATCGACGACTCGATTTCCCTTTCTGGGAGTATAAAGGATACCTAGATCATATGAGGCAAGGAACTCGAGCCAACACTGTTGACGCAAATTAAGTTCCTTTTGAGAGAATAAGTATTTCAAAGACTTATGATCAGTATAAAGCGTAAATTTCTCTCCCAAAAGATAGTGTCGCCAAATTCGAAGGGCGAAAACGATAGCCGCGAGTTCTAAATCATGTGTGGCATATCTAGTCTCAGCCGACTTCAATTGCCTAGAAGCATTAGCAATAACACGTTCTTTCTGCATAAGAATGGAACCCAAACCAACGCGACTAACATCGGTATAAACGACAAAATCTTGATTCCCTTCGGGAATAATAAGAATAGGAGCATCAGAAAGAAGTTCTTTTAATTTCTGAAAAGAAGATTCACATTTGTCCGACCAAATGTATTTAACACCTTTCTTTGTTAAGCCAGTAAGAGGCACGACAATCTTAGAAAAGTCTTTTATAAAACGGCGGTAATAACCAGCCAATCCGAGAAAGCTAGGGATTTCAGTCACGCTCTCCGGTCTCTTCCAATTTTGAATCGCTTCAATCTTTGAAGGATCCACTGATATTCCGGATTCGGAAATAATATGACCGAGAAACTTCACACTAGATTGCCAAAAGTGGCATTTAGAAAAATTTTCTTTTAATTGATTGCTCCTAAGAGTTTCCAATACAATCCGAAGATGCTTTTCATGTTCCTTCTCGGTTTTAGAATACACAAGAATATCATCAATAAAGATGAGACCAAACCGATCGAGGAAATCTTTGAAAACTCGATTCATGAGGTCAACAAAATAAGCCGGAGCATTCGTTAAACCGAATGGCATAACTAGCCATTCATAAGATCCATAACGTGTATGGAACGAAGTCAAAGGAACACTATCCTCTGCAATATGAAGCTGATGGAAACCGGTAGCCAAGTCCAATTGTGAAAAGACTCTAGCACCACTAAGTCGGTCAAACAGATCATCAATCTGAGGCAATGGATATTTATTCTTAATAGTAAGATCATTAAGCTTGCGGTAATCGACGCAAAGCCTAAGTGTACCATCGGACTTGCTTACAAAAATAGCTGAAGCTCCCCAAGGCGAGGAACTAGAGCGAATAAGTTGCTTCGTCTCTAACTCGGATAATTGTTTGCGCATCTCCTCATTCTCCTTATTAGACATGCGATAAGGAGGACGAGTAATAGGTTGAGCTCCAGGTACAAGATTAATTTTGAACTCGATTGCTCTCTTAGGTGGTAATCCTAAGACGGGCTCAAAGATGTCGGAAAATTCGCGAACGATGCGAATAAGAGAAATGACATCCTCCTCGTCATCATTATCATCATCACGAGGATTTAAAGAATATAAAGATGCACCCAAAGTGGAATCCGAATCTTTAAGAACAATTGAAATCTGATTAACAGATTGCGGATAACGGAGATAAATAGTCCGCTCAGGACATAGGATATGAGCTCCATAACGAGTAAGCCAATCCATACTCAAAATCATTCCAAAGTCTAGGTAACGCATGACATGCAAATCGGCTAGGAAAGAAAAATCACACAAAATAATCTCGACATCTTTACAAAGCAAACTAAGAGTTGCGGATCCACCAACCGGATTCGCAATTCTTAAAGAAGTCATTAAGGCAACAACACTTAAAGAAAAATTATCGACAAGTTCCTTTGATATAAAAGAATGGGATGCGCCCGCATCAAAGAGAACTCTAATAGGTTGATCATGAAATATTATAATGCCATCAAGGACAGAATGAGACATACCTTGACCGCGAGATGTGTTACCAGGGGCTTGAGCCACATTAAGCTTTCCCTCCTTACTGCCTTGTCGTCTGGGGCATAAATGTATATAATGATCCGGGCTCTTACAATAGCGACAAGAGCGGGGATTTAAACACTTGTTCGCAAAATGTCCCCTAGCACCACAGTTATAGCATTTCCCATCACTAGAGGAAAAAGTCTTTGCAGCAGGAGTTGCTTCCTTGCCCTTTTTGTTGGGATAAGGACCTTTGAATTTGTTTGGCCTCTTCTTGTTGTTGAAGTTTGGTTTGGAAGCCACCACTTCAACCTCACTGTCCTTATCAGCCTCTTCAAGACAAAGAGCAATATCAATGAGTTAGTCGAAAGAAACTTCTAACTTGAGAAGTAATGGCTTCTTGAGATTCTTTTTTAAGCCATAGACGAACCTCTGGTTCTTTTTCAATGGGGTGTTGATGTATTCAACCCTATATTTGGACAGTGACTCGAAGGATGCGACATAATCTGTCACAGAGGATGCACCTTGAACAAGGTCTATGAAACGACGAGCCAATGTTACTTTCTCTGCTTCTGGTACGAATTTTAATTCGAAGCGTTCCCGGAATTTTTCCCAAGTGAGGTCTGCTTCATTAAATTCAGAAATAAGGAGTTCGTACCAATCCAGTGCTCTTTCTTGGAGCATGCTGGAGGCCACCTGAACACGGTGAAGATTGACAAGGTTCATGCGAGAAAAGATTCTATCGCATGTTCTCAACCAATCCTGGACCTCAATAATAGTCTCGGAACCTTTGAATGGTTTCCCACCCAAGTTGGTATAATCATTGCACAAACGTGCAAAGCCAGACTTAGGATGGGTAGGTTCCTGATTAGGACCAGCTGCTTGAGCATTCTTTACTAAATCAAGAAGCTGTTGAGCGGTCATAAAAACTCCGTCTTGGGGAGTAACAGTAGATGGTCCAGCTCTGGGACGACCTGGTCTAGACATTCTCTTCTTTAAGAAAGAGAGAAGAAGAAAAGGTTATTCACCAAATGAATATCAAGCAATCTTGATAGATGAAACAAGGAATCATAAAGAAAACAGGATGAATTGGTTCGAAGACTCGAACTAAATCCTGAAACACAACTCTTAAGGTGGTCTTAGGACGATGATCCTTGTTAAGTTATTCTACATTGTTCCGAAGTTTGGCTCTGATACCAAGCTGTGACGCCCCACCTCTATACCCATACTAACCAAGAACACTACGATGTAGTGCTGTCAATTAGCACGGAGAATAAGGCTGTGGAGGAGCGACCATCCATGTAACTTCTTTGTGCGAGCACCGATACGTCAGATAGAATAGAATGCATATCATTTAAGGAGGAAATCCGACATACCGATACAAACTCAAAGCTATCACACGGTGGCTATGTATAATCTTCGGAAACAAACATAGAAGTAATCATAACATAAATCAGTCACAGACATCCATATCACAAAGGCGGAAGAAGATATGAATAAATATATATAACACATGAAAGTGTACATCAGAGTAGTGGTCAGAAAGATCCACGATAATACAAAAGAATAGCATTACGTGCTAAACAAAAGAATAAGTACACTACTTAGGGTCTGTAACACAAATGTGTACATACAAAAACTACTAATCTATGTAGTTAGCCAAAAGTCAGAATAATCCTGAAGAGAAGTCAAGCAGAAGCACCTGTAACATCTCGGTCTGACCCGAGTATTATTTATAAGAAAATAATAAACGGATCAGTCTAACTATAAATATCAGATAACATGATATAGAATAAGGGGTATGGCATAACATATAATAACCATAATGGCATACTACTATAAGTATGTAAATGATAATCAACAAGAGATTAATCAATATCACAAGAATCTTCTCTGAGATCCAAACCCATAAAAAGGTAATGACACACGAATTCACCAATACACAAAAATTGATAAAGCATATCAATGAAAACCATGAAAATTGGTGAAGCACTAAATCCAGAAATCAACACACGAAATCAGAACAAATCCCAGAAATCAACACATGAAATCCAGAAATCACAAAAAGGGGAAAGTCCGAGCACACGGACGAGAAGCTATCTCATGGAAGCTATCCATTTAATTTTTCGAACACATGAATGACCCGAAGGCCTTTGACACACGAATGGCCCGAGGACCATGGGGTGCTACCCCATATATGTGATGGTGAAACATCACAAAAGCAGGGTCTAGTCTCCCTCGCAGACAAAGAGACATCGCTCAATCGCTAGTCTAAATCACAAAAATGATCGTCATGATCATAAGGAAGTGTCAATCACACCAAGCTAGTAAATATATGAGTTTAGCTTCATGTCCCATAACCACTTGCTTAACTTAAATATTTACGAACAAGTTGGAAATCTTCACTAGGAAAATGTCACAAAAAGGGTTCAATCGAACAAGTCCAAGAGCTAATCGACGAAGTGAACGCAAGCATTTCATACCACTCGTTTTACTAAGTCGTTTAATTCGATTTCTCATCCAAGTGAAGTAAAGGCTTGTATATACTAGTAGATTAGAAAACGGTTTGAGAAAACGATTTTTATATTTAAAACAGTGTTGATAGAATAGATGATGATATTTACTACTGGTATTGAAGCCTTCACATTTTTGGAGTGACAAGTCACAAAACGATTGTTGAAACAAATCGCATCACAAAATTTCACATTCGAAGTCGTGAATAAAGTCCAAAGGAATCAATCTCAAAACCATCAAGGTAGAAATAGGAAGAGCAGCCAGGAATGCCGAGCGACCTAACAAGTTACAGGTCAAACGACCTAGTGGTATCAAGGGTTCAGCGTTTTGGAGAAGTAAAGGCCCTGCGACCTAACAACATTAAGTTGCGAGCGACCTAGCGACTTAACAAAGCCACGCAATCTAGTATGAAACAAGTCCAACGACCTAACAAGGTTGAATGGTCCAACGACCTAACAGGGGTGGGTCAAACGACCTAACCTCGGAGGCCTAGCGACCTATAGACGAGCGACATAAGTGGTCCAACGACCTATGAGATACACGGCCTAACTGGAAGGCAGGTTGAGCGACCTAAGAGGCATGAGGGCCAGCGACCTAAAACTGGCGACCTAAGGATACGCGACCTAAAGGCTTGCGACCTAAAGACTCGCGACCTAGAGGTACGCGACCTAACGAAATCATCCGACCTAACGACCTAGACAAGGTCATACGACCTAACGTGTTAAAGGTCTAGCGACACAGTGCCAAGTGACCAAGGGATAACTCGCGAGCGACCTAACATAAACAAGGTCATGCGACACAGTGCCAAGTGACCAAGGGATAACTCGCGAGCGACCTAACATAAACAAGGTCATGCGACCTAACGGAGTACAGGGGCGAGCGGCATAAGATTAGCCGACTTAACAAAATCGCGACCTAACGTAAATGGCCCAACGACCTAACTCGAACAACCTAGTGGGTCGAACGACTTAAATGGAGGTTAGGTCGGAGACGACCTACGAGACATACTGGGCGACCTAACTCAAACGACCTAGTGGGTCGAACGACTTACTAGTTAACTGGGGGTTAGGTCGGAGACGACCTACGAGACATACTGGGCGACCTAACTCGAACGACCTAGTGGGTCGAACGACTTACTAGTTAACTGGGGGTTAGGTCGGAGACGACCTACGAGACATACTGGGCGACCTAACTCGAACGACCTAGTGGGTCGAACGACTTACTAGTTAACTAGGGGTTAGGTCGGAGATGACCTACGAGATAAGCCAGTGCGAGCGACCTAATGTTTGCCTAGGGATTATAGGTCGGAAACGACCTACGACTTAAGCCAGGCCGAACAAAATGCAGGCAGATACTTTTCCACGTGCGTGAGCGATCTGGGCAGAACGACCTATGGGGCCAAAGCGACCTAACAACAGTTTTTCACCAAAAACACTAGAAATTTGGATTTCTCGCCAATCCAAACCAAAAGCAGATATTCATACAAATGCAATAGGGGATCATTCCCAACAGTCCAATGACATCTATAGGCAAGATGTGAGATCAAAAATCTCACCTTTTCACTTAAATGGATGAAGATAAAGCTTGAAAGCAAGGAGGAGCAATCCAAAGCTTGAATCCACTATCTTTTATTTGAATTTGGAGTTGAATGATGGATTAGCAATAGAATTTGAGTTTGGAGTTTTAATTTCTCTTTCCCACCACCATTTTTGACAAAGCTTGAAGTGTTTGATAAAGTGAGGAAGAGGGTTGGGCTGAATTAAGAAGGTGCAGTCCAAACCAAAGTCAAAGGCGGGAAAAAGTGACGAGAATTTCACTAACTCCAAACATATCGAAGTTTACACTCAAAAAGATCGCAAACGACATTTTGAACTCAATAGGAGTGGTCCCGAGTCCTAATTTGACCGTATGCAAAAAGTAGCTTTTCGGACCAACATCCGACTAGCAATAAAATATTTAAATAAAGTATTTAAATATAAATTCGATAAATATGCGGGTTGTTACAAGTAGGATCCTCTCTGATTCCTTTCATATTTAGGCTTTTTCTTCTAGGATGGCTAATAGTTGAGTTCCCCCTTAGTTAGTAAATAAACGTTCTCAATCGATGTAGTCAAATTGCATTCCTTAGGTAGTCTCGACTTGAAGCTTGTCTTTTGGGGATGATTTCTAGATTTTTTATTGCTCGATTCTGAGGCTTCACCCTCAATGACCAATTTCCTTTCCAAAACTTTTTGAAGCTTACATGTAGGTAATGTCCCACATGTGGCTTGATGCCATTTTTGTGCAAAGGTGTAGTAATCAGTCACCATTCCCTCTTCAAAGATATTGCCTTTGGTATAGAGTTGAATTGTCTTCTACATTTGATCAAACAAGTTATCACTCTTATCTTTTGTTCCCCTTAAGGCAAAGATAGGTGTAGGACCAATGTGAAAGGGGTTTAAGCTCCACTTGTTTGGGTCATAAGATTCAGCTCTATTTTTCTTTATGATCCTCAAAGCTTCCAATCTCAATATTTGCTCTTCATATAGTTTAGAATCCTCAATAGTTCCTGGGAGAATCCAATTGAGTGTGGCTTCGAGGATCCTTGCTCAGACTTTCCAATTTTACTAAGCATGGTGGTGTAAAGTCTAAAGTAGGTAAGCTTGGAATAGAATAGGGTTAGAGGAAAATAAAGTTGGGAGTTCAACAAAGATGGAGGTTTAAGCCCTCATTCTAGCGCCAAAAATGTTAACAAGAAAACTTGTCAACACCCCAAAGTAGAAAAGTGAGACTAACTTCTTCGAAAGCTCCTTTCGATCCAATAAAGGTAGTCCAAAACTCTTTCAAAAGGACCTTTCGAAATGATTAATATGGTTAAAATTCCTTCGAAACCCCCTTCCGAATTAGTTGTGATGACTTAGAATCCCTTCGAAACCCCCTTTCGAGGTGGATGAAGTGACTTCGGGTTGGGACCTACTAGTTCTAAGGATTTTAATTGATCCACTAGGTTTCTTTTCCTTTCGAAAGGTAATCTTTCGGTTGACATTGATGCAAGTAAATTATGACAAGAAACATAATGAAGCTACAGAACATTCAATATATTTAGAAATGCATTACACTTCTTTTAATAATAATTTCCTTGAATTCCAAAAACCTAAGTACTACAAAGAAATAAAATCCCCAACTTGATTTTAGAATTAGGGTTTACAAATTTAAGAAAGAATAAGTATTGAGTTCATCCAACCGGATCCCCAGAACAACACCCCTAAGGTCTTATTTAAAGGTGTGGGTTAGACCATTTCGAATCAGTCCTTTCAACTTAGTCGAAAGGGCGCCTTGATGTGCTTTCGTTGTTGTTAAATTCAGGGAACCCTTCTAACTTCACTTCTGAATGGAGCTTAAGTGCTTTTGACTTTGTCGAAAGGTATAAATGTGCCCTTCACTTTGTTTTTGATGTGCTGTTGCAAGTAGGAAAAGATGCGAGCTTTCGACACTATCGAAAGGTGTATCTTTTGTGCTTCGAATGAGTTAGAGTATAGTAGAAGGCTTTAATGTGGAAGGTGGCTTTCAAATGCATCATTGTTGATTAATGCGGAACCCCTATCCTTGTTATTGAACTCATGTAAGCTTTTCTTTATAATTGTGGATGATTCTAACTGATTCGAGAGGCTAATCTATGCTTTCGAAGGGGTAGCTTTGTCTAAATGTTTTTCCGCGGAAGGTAAATGATGGTGAAACCCAATGTTTTGAAAGGTCGGGTGCACAAGTGGAAGATTATAATTCATTGCCTTTGAAAGGTGCCTTTGATACATTCGAAACACCTCTATGCATGCGGAAGCAGCCATTTCGAAAGATAATTAATTGAAGCAAAAGAGTGTCCCAGTCCTCTTTCGACCTCTTCGAAAATGCATTGTTATTCACACTTTTGCAGAAGCATCCCTTCGACTCTTTTGAAAGGTCTTGGTATTACTATAATTCTTCATGGATCCTCCTTTTTTATTCTTTAAGGCTTCGATCAAGTTATAGTGGTTTTTGATGGTAACAATTATAATATTAAAATTGCCATCATTTAAACTATTTAAACTATATACTATTTTTTATTGAAACTTTAAATCTTTAAAATTCATTTTCTTTAAAATCTCACATATTAACTTCCATTTCCAAAATAATTTCAACCTTTTATTTTTAACTTTTGGATTTCCAAACCAATTTCTATCTTTTTCCAAAATGAATTTCTTTCCCATAATTGATTTTGAAAAGAAGATTACTATTACCAGTATACCATATATAATTTCTAACAAATGGTCTTATTTAACAAAGGGAATGGTTAATTATTTCAAATAAGTAAACGTAACCAATTTAGCTAAGATGTCAATAAATTATCATTCACAAATCATTCATTCAACCAAACTCATCCATATAACAAGTTTCATCCAAACATTCATATAAACAACTAAATGGTGTTAATTATTTTTTTGAGAAAAATGTGTGATCCTCTACGAATAGAGGAGAGCACACTTGTGAATGTATATATCATGTAAATAAGGTGCTGCCAACATACCTGATAGGTAACAAAAACAAAATACATGTATCAAATCTCAAGTACTCCTAAGATGAGTTCCGGCAAGGCCACCACCCATCACATCCCAATATCGAGCTCCGGCTAGGCCACCGCCCGATATTGAGATGTTAGAAGTACCTAAAAAACTAAAGAAAAACAAAGACTACTGGATGACGACACAAACTAATAAGGAATCTCCGAAACATCTGAATTAGAAGGGGTGAATAAGCATCTGCTCTGAAGTGGATCTACTGAAGAGAGAGACCGCTCTGAAGGCTTTGAACAAGACGAAGAAGTGCCAAAGTGAACAATAGATCCTTCTGATAAAAGTACTCCATAATGAAGATAGCAGTATCCTATATCTAAAGAGATAACTGCTAGTAATCCTGGATGAAGAAACTCTGCTCTGATGACCTCTCTACAATCTGATATCCAGCAATCTGAAAACAAGAGTACCTGCAAAATGAACCTGATATCCTATCTCCTATACCTGTATCTGAAACATGACTAAGGAAAAAATTAGGAATGATACATATATATGTATATTTGTATAATAAATATACATATATATGTATGTATAAGGAAGGAAACAAAAACCTAAATAAGACTATCTGGACAATAACAAAAGAAATGAATTACCTGTAAACTAAAACCAAACAGAGACTAGTATAAATATTAAGACAGATCTATTTTATGTACCTTTAATCATAAGTAAGTTATGATTAAAAGTGAAATCATCATATAAATTTGAGAAAAGATTAACAATACTATTATTATGTTAAAAAAATTATTGTTGTGTTTAAAAAAGTTAATATTATGATTAACTTTATTAAGATACCTTTTGAAATGGATAATTTTAGCTAATTTATATTTGGGGATAGAAATCCAATTAAAACAAAATGAAGAAATTGAAAAAATCAATTTGTTTAAATGACTGTTATTATTATTAAAAATTCTTTGATTTCTTTCAAACCAAATAAACCAACTAATAATAATGAATAAAGTGTCTAGTAAAAATCTAATATTCTTTTTGAATTTGAATCTAAAATTATTCCAGTAGGATTCACAATCCGAAATTTTAGATATTATATTAAAGTTAAAAAATTTAAGAGTATTAATTAGGATATAATTTGTATCTAAACAATCATAATATAAATGATTAATGTCCTCAAGATGCAGATTACAAAAATAACATTTATTATCATCTTGAATGTTTTTTCTTTTTAAAAATTATATTGTATTAAGTTTACCATGAATTATTAACCATATGTGAATTTTGGACTTAGGAGGAGCATTAGATTTCCACAAATATTTAAAAAAGCTGTTTATAGTACCCAAAAAATTAATAAATCTGTAGAAAGAATTAGAAGTATACTTCTTACTCTTATCCCATTCCCAACTAATAAAATCATTATCATTATCAATATTATAAAGATTTAATCTAGCATAAAGCAAAGAAAGTTGCCTAAGGGTTGAATCAACTAAAATTCTGTTAAAACTGAAATTCCAAGGAGGATCATTTTTAAGAGAATAAACTTCATTGATTAAAGCATACTTAAAGTTACAAATTTCATATAGCTCCTTAAAATCTAACTTTAGAGGCAAAATCAAAATCCAACGGTCATGCCAAAAAGAAGTACAATTACCTGAATGTACTATCGTATTAATACCTAAGTTAAAAATTTCATAACATTTTAAAATGTTTTTCCAAAAATTAGATAAATTATGGGTATATGGATAAGCAATTTGATATAAATTGCTATTACCGTTATAGTAATATTTGGAAATGATCTCTTTCCAAATAGTGTTATCATTTATATCTTTAAATTTCCAAAGCCATTTACCTAAAAGAGACAAATTCATATTACACAAATTAATAACTCCTAAACCACCTTCCTTTTTGGCCTTACAGACGGTTTTCTAATTTACTATACATTTTATATTATTATTAGAATTTTTCCCACTCCATAACAAAATATCTTCTAATTTTATCAATTTTATCAATAACCCAATCCAGAAACAGATGCATGGACATCCAATAAATCGGAAGGGCTGATAAAACCGAATTTATTAAAACTAGTCTACCTGCTCTAGATAAAAATCTCCCATTCCAGTTAGAAATCTTATTTTTATTTTTATCTATAATAATAATCCAATCATCATGTTTGAGTTTGGTGGGTCTAATCACAAAACCAAGGTAGTCAAAAGGAAAGTTCATAATTTTGCAATTTAGAGTATTAGCAACTAAGTTTTCAACTTTTTCAAAATCATTTAAAACTAACACAGAACTTTTTGTCAAAATTTATTTTTAAGCCAGATAAAAGTTCAAAACTATAAAGGATAAAATGAGGGTTATAATGTGTCTAGGAAGGTGGGAAGAAAAAAGAATGGTATCATCAGCAAATTGAAGCACCGATATAGCATTCACGATATGTCATTTCCTACACTTCCTAGAGATTCATTATCCACTGCTCTTTTAATAATTTTAGCAAAAACATCAGCGGCTAAGTTAAATAATAAAGGCGATAATGGATCCCCTTGCCTTAAGCCTCTCTTAGATTGAATTCTATTACCTAATATACCGTTAACCATAACACTAGAGTTTCCAGTTCTAAGCAAAGCCATAATCCAACTGATCCATCTATGACCAAAACCTCTAGCATGAAAAATATCTACAAGAAAATCCCAATCCACCGAATCAAAAGCTTTAGCAAAATCAAGTTTTAAAATCGCACAGGTTATGTTATTCTTACAACAGTAATTAATATATTCTTGAACAACAGCCACACCATCAGTGATATTTCTCCCTTTAATAAAAGCCGATTGTGAACAATCTATTAAATCATTCATTCTTACACTAAGTCTATTAGCTAGAACTTTAGAAAAGATTTTAACTGAACAGTTAATCAAAGAAATAGGTCTAAAATCTTTTAAGTTTTTAGCTCCTATTTTTTTATGTAACAAAATAACATTTGCGAAATTAAATCTCCCTAATTGCAAATTACCATTATAAAAATCATTAAACATATTAACTAAGTCAAATTTTAAAATATCCCAAAAAGTTTTATAAAATAAAATTGGAAACCCATCAGGTGCCGGGGATTTATCACTTGGCATGTCATTAATTGCTTTACTAATTTCCTCCTCAGTAAAAGGATTATCTAACTTTGATAAATCAACAATAGTATCAGATGGATACAGATCTAACCATCTAACATTGATTCCATGTTTGATTTTAGAACCAAAAATATCCTTATAATAATCAGTAAAAACCTTGTTAAGATCTCATTGATCAACTAACTCTACATTATTAACGAAAATAGAATTAATAGTATTACTACATTTTCTACCATTAGCTATATTATGAAAAAAAAATTGTGTTATTATCTCCCTCATTGATCCATTGAATTCTGGATCTCTGCTTGCACATAACCTCCTCTTTTTTCTAAAATTGAGTTTAATTCATCTTTTAAATTAGCAAGAACGTTGAGCTCACCTATATTTAGTTGTCTACATTCTTCAATCTTATTAATTTTAAGCATCTCGTTAAGAATGTTATCTTTTTTAATTTTAATATTGCCAAAAACATTCTTATTCAAGTTTTTAAGAAAAATTCTAAGCTCCCTAAGTTTTGATACAAAAGATTTTGCTGAATTTTCCTTATTTCTAATATTATGATACTTCAAAAAAAATCCACTTACCCTTAATTAAATTCTCAAAGTTAGATTCCAAAAGCCACATCTTTTCAAATTTAAAATTATTAATAATAACTCTGTGATATTCACAGGTGAGAATAATAGGACAATGGTCAAAGTACGTGTATGGTAAACTAGAAACTCTACAGATTGGAAATTTATCTTCAATCTCATTGCTAACAAAAAATCTATCAAGGAGAGCCATAGAAGGAGACTCCCTAGCATTACTCCACGTAAACTCTCTATTCGAAAGGGGGATCTCAGTCAAATTAGAATTAACAATAAATTGATCGAATTCCTCTATAGCAGAGTAATCCCCTTCCCTGGGAGACCGCTCTCCTATGAAGCGCGTAACATTGAAATCACCCCCCAAAATCCAAGAACCCGGAGTTAAGGCTCTAAATTTTGAACATTCATCCCATAAAATTCTACTATTAATTTTTGAATTAGGCCCATATACATTAGAAATATTTATAAAAGAGTTATCGGTAAGATTAATAAGTATGATGTGAAAAGAATGTTGCTTGGTAATGTATTGAAGCAACTTAAAAAATTATCGCGCCACCCTATCATTAAACCCCCTAAAGTACCCATAGAAGGTAGAAAAACCCATTTTCTAAAATGATACCCGCCTAATCTTCTAAAGAAACGATTATCGGAACAGTTAATTTTAGTTTCCTGAAGTAAAGCGATGTCAATAGAATAGTCTTTAAAGAATGCTCTAACCTTATCAAACTTATTCAGGTCATTCAAACCTCTAATGTTCCAGCTAATGATCCTCATAACCCGACTGTATTAGCCCTTTCTAATTCCTTACTTCTAATAAACTCCCTATCTATCTCAATGTGACGACCCTGAATTTTTGACATTGGAAATCAGAATATTTAATTTATTTTAAATATCTGGAAGTTAGTTTAATTTGAAATTCATATATCAGAATGAATTTGGCCATTTAATTATTGAATTTAATTTATTTGAAAGTTGGGTAAATTATTGAAACTTCAGTTTTAAGCCTGTTAAAAATAATTTGAAGGCTTAGAAAATTTATATTGATAATACTAAAGTAATGGAACTTTCAGAATTGAATTTGAAACTGTTTTGTTCAGTTTTGAAATTTTATCGTTTAAATTGAATTTAAAAATAGCCTTCCGGGGCACAGTCTCGGAATTTGACGAAACTAATTCCATTGGATCCGTAATAATGTATTATTATCGAATTTCAATTTTCGTAGCATTCGGAGTTGTTGTGTGACCGTACGATATATAAATGCGCTGAAATTTATATCGAATTCAATATTATAACTGGGTTCAAAAAGCTATCTTCTCCATACGATCGAATTTGGACTTGGAACCTTTACCATTGCGTTCGAAATAGGCGTATAACATTATAAACGCCTAGCGGCACGCCTCAATAGGAGGTCGAGATTTTGAGCTATGTTTTCGAGAAAATTTAAATAATAATAAAATATATTGACTAGTCAATTAATTTCTCATCAGAGCTTTTCCAGACCTTTCCAAAAGAATACTGTAGCAAACCTTGCAAAACACGCCAATATCCCGTCTTTTCCCTTTTCAAAGTCGGTTCAAAATAACAAAGAAACGAAAACCCTCCTTTTCGTTCAAAATCAACTCAGTAGCTTCAAACTAAATCCATGGCCGCGGTTTCTTTTATTCAAAATCAAATCCCACATCCAGTTCCATTCGAAACCCATCGTGCCTACCTCTTATGTTCGAACGAAATCGCTCGAAACTAAAAAAAAGGAAAGTCTGTTCGAAATTGAGATTCGTCTCGTCGATAGCTATGAGGCGACAGTGGCAGACGAAGTCGAGCATCGCGACTCCACGTGCGCGCGTGGGTTTAGGTCAGTGGCGACAAGATGGTGTGGAGTCATGGGCGTCGCGCGAATGGATGTAGATAGCGATGAGGAGTGTCGATTTAGGGTCTCGCTCGAGTTCGGCAATCAGAGTGGCGGCGAGCAAGCGATGGGATCTCGGTGGTCTTCGTGGGTAGGGTTTCGAGCAGGGCTGATGGTGGAGTCGCAATTGAGGATGGTGGTAGTTGCTCGGCTGTGGGCATTCTCGCATGCGTACGCGGTAGGTGGTGGCGGTGATCTCGAGTCGAGCAATGGCCTGGGTTCGTTTGTTTCTACGAGGTACAGCAGTTTTTAAAATTTTGATAATTTAATTTAAATCTGGAAATGTATATATAAAGAAATATTATACAGTGAGATTTATTTACAGTAAGGTGCAGAATAATTTTTGTTTTTTATGTAATTTAAATTTTATATATATGGATCTAGATTAAAACACTTTATAGTAAAGTAAATTCTTATTTTGTTATTCATTGGAAAATATATATAGTTACACATATATGCAGATTTTCAATTTATATATATACGTAAGAGTTTGAAAATTTAAAAGGAATTGATTTAAAAAACTAAAAGTATTAGTTTAAAATAAAGAAATAAATATACAACTACATATTTAAAATTACTAATTTATTTTTAAATTAATGATTTGGTGATTAATTTATTTTATTAAACTATTTAATTATTTTAACTATTGAAAATAATTTATTAAAAAGAATTTAGTTAAATAAATTTATTAAAGGAAATCAGTTAAATATAATCATCAGTTTAGAATTAAATCACTAGTAATAAATTATTAATTAATTAAAAAGGAAATTGGTTATTCGATTTGTTTCGAATATTAATCAACTGTATAAAATTATTTATACAAGGTCAAGAACTGTGAAGAAAACAATCTGGAATGGAAGTGGATTGCAAAATAAAAGCAAAGGTGAGATCTTCTCACTCAATCGAATTTTTCGATTAAATTTAAATAGTTGAATTTAAATTCTGGATGTGTTTGGATGAACTGGATAATTTATTTATTGATGATATTAGATATAGTAGGATATCTATATATATATATATTTGGAGTTGATTTCCCGCATTATATAGCGGATGAGACCCTATGCGCCGCATAATAGCGGATGATATTTTATAAATCCCATATACCGCGATATTCCACCTCGAAGTGGAATTGGTATTGTGCTAACATTTGTGGATGCAAGGAATCGGGTTGGAGGGATCCAACTGGATTCCTCAAATTGTTTGAATATTATTTCATATGTGTATGATGTGATTTATTGATAATCTGTGAATGATTATATTGATACTTGAAATTGTTGAAGGTTAAAATTTAGCCGAATGTATTTTTGGTATCGTTGGATACCAGAAATAAAAAAAATTGGATTTTGGAAATTAAAGTAGAAAATTTTAAGTAAATTAATTCTTAAGAATTGAATAAACTTGAAAGGAGGAATTTAACAGTAAAAAGTTGATTTTGGTAATCTTATCGAATTATTTTCCGAAATATGGGAAAAGATATTAATAAATGGGTATTGAATAATATTGTTTAAAAGTTGAAGAATTTATTGGAAATGGAATTTTAAATAATCTGGAAAGACTAAAGGGATTTAATTAAAAGGTGATGAATTTCTAGAAATCAATTTGATAATTGATTTGGTATTTGAAAATAAATCTTTGGGAAATCGATATGAAAATTTATTTGGTGTTGAATGAAAATGGATTTTGTGTTGAAATAAATTTGGAAATCGATTGGTAAAATGATTCGGTATTTGGAAATAAATTCAGAAATAAATTTGCAAATGGTTTTTTATTTAGAAATAAACTTAGAAATCAATTTGCAAACGTTCTGTTCTATTTAAAATAGACTTGGGAACCAATTTGTAAAATTTATTTGGTATCTGAAATAAATGGAAGAATCAATTTGAAATTTGATTTGGTGTTGAAATAAATTTAGAAATCAATTTGAAATTTGATTTGGGGGTTGAAAGTGAATATTTGAAAATTGTATATAACTGAATATTTGAAAATCGAATATAAGTGGATATTTGAAAAGTTAAATTCACGGTGGAAATAAATAATATCGGGAATTTTATTCCGCGAGTAAAAAGTAATTTGAAATTGGTTTTCAAAGTAATGAAGTGTGGAAAATATATATCTTGCAAAGATATTTTGAAATTAAATAAATTGGGAAAATTATTTAAATCTGATGATTGTTGTGAATGTTGTTTGATAGTTAAATAACCGACTATCAATATTTGCCTTTGAAATGGCATTTGAATTTGTTTTTAAAACAAGCGCTCATTATTCGGTTTAGCCGGGAGAGGACTTTGTGTCATATAACCCATTCCAAATAATGATACGACGTTATGGATTGCAAGAGCTTCTTTGGAAATGTCTTCGATTCTGTTCGAACCCGGAACAAATTTTTATGGTCGTATGTCTAACACTACACTTTGAGATATAAAGCAGATTTCTTTCAAATACATTTCTGTTTGGTGGCGGAGAATTTATTCTCTTAGCTTAACACCCTTCTATGAGACGTACGAGCTCAGAGGTTATGTAGTTGAAGGTTACTAGTGATATACTCCCAATTTGGTAGTGTGGCATGCTAAGTGTTGCTGTGTGTTGATGATCATTCGTTGATCATTTGTGATCTGTAACAACCCGATATTTTCAACCATTCGCATCCATTATAAGTGTATAGGTAGACACTCATGCCGGAGTTGAATTGCTCAAAATACCGCGTTGTAATTAAAATTTGGCAAATCTCAGAATATACAGTAAATAAATATAAGCACAGATCACAGACACAGAGTAAAATAATGCAGCGGAAGTAAAAGAGATAGTAGTTCATGAAGCTACTATATATATAAGATATATCAGAGTTAAATAAAATACAACAGAAGAAGTAAAGTACAACAGAAGTCTCAAGACATAGAAGTCTACTAATACAAGAGCTGAAATAGAACAACAGACTGAACAGATAAAACCAGATAGCAGCTGGATAAGAATGATCTCCAGTAGTCCTAGCTCCGTGAAGATGAAGTCCAACTGATACTCAGGCTGACCCGAGCGTAAAATAAAACATAAACACTCGAGTCAGGATATACATACTTATACAATGTAAACCAACTCAAGTGAACTGTAGTAAAGTACAAGTAACTTAGAAGATGCTTGGGACCGCCCATCCTCTAAGGATCCGTTAAACTATCTACTATGTAGTAATATTCGCTATTATAATAGTGTCTAAATAAGTAAAGTATAATCATATCGGAAAATAGCGTTAAGGGGATGGAGAACCTTAACGCAGTCGGATCTTAAAATCATAATCGTAGTAAAGCTCGGTATGGTAGGTGACACGGCACAACTAGGCAATGCCAGGGTAGATATACCAATTACGCACACGGACTGATGGATACGCATAGCAGCCACTACCGTTCCACCTCGGACAACATTCCCAAATCGGAGGATGGCCATCTAGTCAAATCACAAGTAAGAGTATAATATCGAAGAAATGCGTCCGAGAAGAGGTGCTACCTCACTGGTCCGAGATCGCTCCTGTTTTAGCCACCTTATGCCAACTCACGGGAGTTGGGTCCACGTAACATACCTTAAGAACGTCGCCACCATCCTACTTCATTCTGGAATCTCCACCGCGTACACGGTTGTCAAAGTGGTTTTCGGTAAGACAGAGAGTATGTCCATATCCGATCCCGGTCTCTTTAACAACCCAACGTTATTATAACCCGTGGTTATAAGTTTTAAAAACAGTTTATACTTCAAAATAGAATATCATTTCAAATCCAAATCTTTATCAAAATAAAGATTAAATCAATTCTAAACCATTTCCATATTTTTAAAATATCATATCATTTCAAAACTTCATTTCAATATATCAAAATATCATATCTTTCCAAAACTTCATTTCAAATCATTTTAATATATCAAATATCATTTGAGTTCAAATCTAAATATTCAACTTTAAATACCCTTTAAATTCAAAAATATCGTTCATTTACTATCATTTCACATCACTTTTAAACAGTTTATATTCCAATCAAAATAATTCATTTAAACCTTTAAAAGTGTAATTATTATATTTTCAAATCAAGTATTCAATTTCCAAAGTTTCAAACCATTCTGAATTCGTTTACTAAGTCAAAAACTCTATTTATTAAAATTTCAGCATTTCACAGCATTTAATAACAACTGCTATAAGTCATATTTGAAAACATTTTTAATTCAGCAAAACAACATTTATAAACTGCTATAATAGTTCAGTTTTAAACAAAATTATATTTCCGCCTACTGTAGTCCTTAACAAGTGCTACAGTAGCCCTTTTATTAGTTCAGATTCAATTTTAGTTTCTGCTACAACAGCACTTACCAAGTACTATCACAGCCTTAGTTCATTTTAGTCTTTTGGTTCACTTATATAACCACAGCACTTAACAAGTGCTACAGATTCTACCTAGTTTAGAACTTATAAAATCATACATTTAAAATGTTCATTTAAATCCTTTAACAAATTTATTTTTAAGAGAAATTTTTACACATTAAAAACCAAAACTTACAAATTCGCTTATTACATTCATTTCAACATTTAAACTTAAACTCCATTTTCCCACCATTTTTAAAACTAAATTTTTATTTCAATTTAATTAACTTAAGTTTCCATCTTTTCTTTTAGTCAAAATTTCCAATTTAAGTTTCGTTTTAAAAATAAATATTCCTCCATTTATTTATATTTATCACATAGAAAAATCATTTCTATTTTAAATAAATCACTTAAAAATTCGATTTAAATCAATTTAATATTATTATAATATTTAAATTATTTAAAAGTATCCAGAAAAATACAGAAAAATAACCACGGGTCTGTATAGTATTTTCTAGCCTAAGTCAAGTGATACAGATACTATATCATTTCAATCCGTAATTTACAAAGAAAAATCCGGGTTTTATCATTTCAAACCCGCAATCCCAAGTAAATAAAATTTTATTGAAAATCATTCAGGCCTATCATTTCAGCCCATAACGATCTTCCCTTATTCTAAAGTCCATTCGGGTATGTATCATTTCAACCCATAGTGATTCTATTCTACAGGGAACTTGCAGTGTGATTTAACAGAATAGAATAACAGTAAAATAAGAACAGAACATAACAGATGATACGATATGCAGTTTTAACAATTAACATCAACTATAAATAAATCACAGGTAGTTGTAACATCATTTATTTGTTTATTTATTTCTACACATTCACTTGCGGTCGTTTCACAATCATATAAGTATGAATATTCGTGTGAGATTTACTCACCTCTACGGAGCTAGAGATTCAGAAAGAAAGAAGTACGCTATCAGTCGAACACACGCGGAAAGCACGATTTGTTATTAGCAGATTCGCCGACTAGATTCAAATCTAAAGTCAAGAGAATAAAGCGAATAAATAGACAAATCAAAACATGCACGAATAACAATTTTTTTCAAACTGAAGCAAACGACCGAAAAATAAATCAAGTTGAAAAATAGAAGGAATTGGCTCGACCACTTTTAAAATTAGATTATAACTTTAAATTTTGCAAAGTAACAAAACACATTTTCTCAACAGAAGCTCAGATGAATACCTATATTCAATACCAAAATACAAAAAGTGACAAAACAAGTTTGTTCACTTCTATTTTTTTCCAACTAAACAAAAGCCAGGTTGCAAATATAAACTAAGTTACCAAAATTTAAAGGAGCAAAACAGTTTTTTTTTCGATTCAAATACAAGGCAGAGACAGAAAGACTGGAATACCAAAATACAACGGTGACAAAACAGATTTTGTTCATTCCCTTTTTTTCAAAACATAGGTTAGTGAAAACAAACTAAAAGTAAGATATCAGAAACGCAAGGCAAAAGCAACTTTTTATCATTTCCTCTTTCAAACAGAAGCTCAGTGGAAAGATTAACAACATCAAAATACCAGACTCGACTACTTTTAGTCATATGGTTTGGTCAGGCATGGCTCGGTTAGGCGTGACGTGGTGGTTGACATGGTGTTGGAGGCGTGGCTGGTCTGCCTGGGTTCGGCATGATGCTGGAAACGTGGTGGCTGGTCTCGGCAGAAGGCTGGGTTTGGAGGCGAACTCGTTCTAGGTTCGGTGGAAGTCTGGCATGGGGACGGAAATGGTGGGGCCTCGGTCTGGCACGGGTAGGGCGAGGAGGCAGGCTGCTGCGGTGGGGTTGGGTTTCGGTAGTGCCTGGTCATGGCGAATGGGGTTGGAGGCGGTGGTGGGGTTCGTGGCTGGCGACTGGCTTCGGTCTGTCACGGGACGTAGGTGGTGGCTGGCACGGTCGCTGGGTGGTGGGCTAGTGGCGGTCTGGTAGAGGAGCGTGGGTGGGTTCTCGTGGTGGTGGGCAGACATGGGTAGGAGCATGGTGTGGCAGGGTGGCGAGCGTGGTAGGTCTGGGGTAGATGGTGACCAACACGGAACAGCAAAGACTAAAAGCAGGGGAACAAAATTCTGAAATATAAAAAAATAAAAAAATAAAAAAAAAGAAGATGCCGATCTCTACCTTCCAGAGGATGCTCACGTACTTTGTAATGGAAGCTACAGAGAAAGTTCTTGTGGAAATGGAGATTTGTGAATGAGAGAAAACGAAACAGCTGTTTATAATTTTGTAGGGAGAAGGCAAAACGTGGCTTTGAACGGTTAGAGAAATTAAGGCAAATTTTATTATTCACAGCTGGAACGAACGTACGGGAGGTAAAGGGGTAAGGAATGATTCTCACGTGCACGATTTCAATGCAAGATTTAATTGAAATTTTCAAACTGAAATTATGCAGCTGAAATAGCACTATTAACACAAGAAAAGATCAAATGGACAAAGAACAACGAACGTAAAGTGTAACGCCCAAAGTAACGTACAACCGTTACTTGTTTCTTTTATTTAATAAATTTAAAAATGTTAACGGTTTCTTAAAAATATAACGTATCTCTTTAAACCAAAAATTTAATAGCTATTACCATAATAAATAAATTTGATTGTTTAAAATAAATTAAAGAATGGATATAAATACACGTAACGAAATGTAACGCTTTAAATTTCCCGTTTCAACAAATTACTACACTTTATATTTAAATCAATATTTCGAAATGTTTTATTTTTAATTAACATTTCGTTTAAAATATCGGGCTGTTACATGATCAAAGCATGGCTTTCGTGGAAAGCGTAGCTTTGTGGACGAGACCTCATCGGACCTCACACCCCGAAAATGGTCGAAACAGGAAAGATGCGGCAAGGTTATGAGGGTCGCACCCTTTAGGGTACGTCGTTTCCTTCTGGAAAAAGGTGGTATCATGGTATGGAGCCCAGATGCTTTATCTGTGTGGTTGCATCAATCTCATTTACTGTGTGGTTGTTGCTTTGTGATCGAGGGCCCTCAGATAAAGGTCGCAAACGACCAGGGGGTGGCATACTCATGTAGTAGTTACCTAGTAAGAGGTAACCCGGCCTTGTGTTGGCAGAGAGCTGGTTAAGTTCTCGGGACGTCCCCCCAACGGCGTACCCATGTGGCATAGGAAGTTCCTTAGCCTGACCATTTGTTGGAAAATCCAAAGAAACAATACGAGCTTGTACGGTTTTAGTTGTATAACCTGCTATGGAATGTGGCGGTAACTTGCTATTGAACATAGTAGCTATAGTAGGCATACAATAATGGTTGTATGCTAGCTAAGATTAGTATTATACTTTCGAAATGTTTTCCACACTATGCTAATATTATTAAAAAGATTTTGTGTATCAAGCATAGTTGACTATCATAAGAAGAAATCTCCTCCAATTCTGCGTTTGCATTGTGTGTATGGCGGGAGGCCTTATGGTAGTTTCATTTTCCAAAAGCATTGCGAATTTATTTTATTTTCTTTGTGAAAATAACTGTTTTTAAGATCTCACAGCAGTCCCATGACTGACCTGGAGTTTATTGTTTCCTTCCTAAACTCTGGGTGCCCATAATTTTCCACACGGGCAGCCTAGAATCAGGTTATCAATTGGATCTGGATGGATTGCTGTGGAGATCTGGAGGCGAGCTGGATGATGAGACATATCACTTATACTAGTATTATTCCATTGTGTATTATGTTATGTGGACAAGTTTATATAACTGTCCAGTGATGTGTGTTGTTGTAAACTCTGATGATGTATTGTATAAACTGATATAGTTCCTTGTTTAAAGATTATTCATTCATCTATTATATATTGTTCTGC
Organism: Allium fistulosum; assembly: GCA_030737815.1. Classification (NCBI taxonomy): domain Eukaryota; kingdom Viridiplantae; phylum Streptophyta; class Magnoliopsida; order Asparagales; family Amaryllidaceae; genus Allium; species Allium fistulosum. The sequence continues at coordinate 155,630,414 of CM060908.1, read as the reverse complement.
TGCGAATGTGAGATTCTGATATTGTTTCTATTTCTTTTTCTTCTATCTTCTTCTACCTCTTCTTTTTAAGCCTAACAATTCGGTTTTTCTGGCATTCGATAGTTCGGCAGTTGATACAGTGGTTGTATTGATGTCGACTTTCGGGAGCCGAAAGATCGAAATGTTACATGTGGTAACAGAGCAATTGGTTAAGTGATAACCTTGGCTCTGTTGGGTGTTACTCATTAGAGATAGAGTCAATAGTACTCTAGAATAAGTGTGAGTGTTATAATAGATATGAGTGCGTATTTGTTAGTGAATATAAAATTGTTTTGTATTGTGTTGACTTATCGGTTGATTGTTTATAGATTCCGGTCGGTGCAGTCTGGCCAACTGTAATCGATAGGGGTTTCTAAACTCTTAAACAAGATAAACCGACACAATATTGTTTTAAAATAGGGTAAATGAAATAACTTTACCCAAAACTATTTTTGTATAGAAAAAAAATCATTTTCCATAAATTATTATAGTATATGGATGCTTGGTTGTTAGGAAGAGATAATATTGAATTATTATCATTATTATAGGGAAACGGAATAAGAAATAATGGTATAACCAAAGATTTGGAGATAAATTCATTTAACAAATGAAATTTATAAATATGAATTGAAAGGATAAGGAAATGAATTCATATACAAATGAGATTTGTAAATGTAAATTGTAAATGTGATTTATAATTTGAAATAGAATTCCAGAAAAATATTTGAAAATAAATTCATTAATGGAATGATTGGTAATGTGAATTTATAAATGAGATTTATAAATTGGGATGAGATGCCAGAGTAATTTTTGCAATACGGATTAAAGGATTTGGATTGAAAATTCAAAAAATTGAATTCCTTTAATTTGAAAATGGTTTTGGAAATTCAAAAGATAATTTGAATTGATTTCAAAGAAAAAAAGGGTTTTGAAAAGATGGAAAACTCTGGAATCTTATTTTAAATATTTATAGAATATAATTGAGTTTGGAAACTTACTTTGATTGGTGATAAACAAAGTAAAGTGGAAAAAATTGTCAAGTTGGACCAGATGAAGTGAAATATTGAAATAAAATTGGATTCAATATTTATGAAATGAAAGGTAAATTAAATTCATATGGAATTTGAAATCCAGTTTAAATATAAGTGGTTATTAACCAAAATGGTGAATTGGAAGTAAATATGAAAACTATGTGTTTACTATTAAGAATAAGTGAAATGGTAATTGCGAATAAAAGAATGAACGAATGAATAAAAATGGTACGTGAATTAGATGAAAACGATTAAATTTGTATCGAAACCATATAAATTGCTAATGGAAATAATTTTGAGTGTATTGCTTATGAAATCTATGTATTTGTTATTGAAAATAAGTGAAATGTTAATAAATTTCCTATATATGTCACTTACGTGTTTAAATTGAGTAAGTACAGGTACAGGAGGGTCGTTTGGCTGCATTTTGGTCGCACAAATAGCTAAAAAAATAACCGCTTTTCTTAAAATGCTAAATAAAGGTACGCCTACGCAATAAAAATAGGAAATATGAACTGTTTTTGTTTTTCCGACCGTGTGGGTCGATGTATATATATTTATATCTTTTGTCAAATTGCAAAAGATCCTCCGTACAGGGGAGACTCTGCTAAAAAATTTTGAAAATTTTGGGAGTTCGAAAATTTTTTGAAAATTTGAAAAATTTTGTTAACGGAAAATTGATTTTCAAATTGTAATGGAAACATAGGAATTGAACTAGGAAAGGGAAAACTATTGTTTTGGCCGAAGTTAAAAGTTTGGAAAAAAGGTGAATATCGAGTTTTCACTAAATGAATTTTTGGTTTTTGAAGATAAAATGAATTCAAGTAGAATTGAAATTGTAAATTGAATTCAAATGGAATTGAAAATGCAAAGTTGAATGGAAATGAAGATATAACTTTGTTAGTGAAGTGAAAATAAATATAAGAAGTTGTAAAATGGTGATTGTGAATAAGTGGATGGAAATCAAAATATAAACGTGCAAAAAGATTTTTGAATGTTGTAATTGGACATTATTATTAAGTAAAATATACAGGGGTTATAAAGGAAAAGGGAATTGGATTTTTGATTTTGAAGATAATTTAAATTGCTCGACAATAAGGTATGTATTTGTATTTCAGTATGAAAATTTGACCCTTTCTTGTCTAGCCGCTTGGCATTTCTTTTTCTTTTTGAAATCTGGGGGTCCGTAGGGATATTTTGTAGTCGTACCGAGCTAGTCATGCAAAGGAGACGCTGGCGAAATTTTTTAGAAATTTAGAGAGTTAGAAAATTTTTGAGAAATTTTGGATAATTTAAAATTTGAATTTGAATTGTGAAGTAAAATAAAGTTGTTTAAAACTATGAAAATTGTTGGAAAATTAATAAGGATGATGGTGTGGTTATGATAAGAAGATTGGTTTGAGAATTTTGATAAAACTATTTGATTTGGGAAAATGATAAACGGGTTGAGGATCATTCTTCTTAACTTGTAATTTCTGGATGAAATTCTTTTAAGGGGTGAAGAATGTGACGACCCTAAATTTTTGACATTGGAAATCAGAATATTTAATTGATTTTAAATATTTGGAAGTTAGTTTAATTTGAAATTCAAATATCAGAATGAATTTGGCCATTTAATTATTGAATTTAATTTATTGAAAGTTGGGTAAATTATTGAAACTTCAGTTTTAAGCCTGTTAAAAATAATTTGAAGGCTTAGAAAATTTATATTGATAATACTGAAGGAAATGGAACTTTCAGAATTGAATTTGAAACTGTTTTGTTCAGTTTTGAAATTTTATCGTTTAAATTGAATTTACAAATAGCCTTCCGGGGCACAATCTCGGAATTCGACGAAACTAGTTCCATTGGATCCGTAATAATGTATTATTATCGGATTTCAATTTTTGTAGCGTTCGGAGTTGTTGTGTGACCGTACGATATATAAACGCGCTGAAATTTATATCGAATTCAATATTATAACTGGGTTCAAAAAGATATCTTCTCCATATGATCAAATTTGGACTCGGAACCTTTTCCATTGCGTTCGAAATAGGCGTATAACATTATAAACGCCTAGCGGCATGCCTCGGTAGGAGGTCGAGATTTTGAGCTACGTTTTCGAGATAATTTAAATAATATTAAAAATATATTGACCAGTCAATTAATTTCTCATCAGAGCTTTTTCAGACCTTTCCAAAAGAATACTGTAGCAAACCTTGCAAAACACGCCACTATCCTGTCTTTCCCCTTTTCAAAATCGGTTCAAAATAACAAAAAAACGAAAACCCTCCTTTTCGTTCAAAATCAACTCAGTAGCTTCAAACTAAATCCATGGCCGCGGTTTCTTTTATTCAAAATCAAATCCCACCTCCAGTTCCTTTCGAAACCCATCGTGCCTTCCTCTTATGTTTGAACGAAATCGTTCGAAACTAAAAAAACAGGGGAAATCTATTCGAAATTGAGATTCGTCTCGTCGATAGCTATGAGGCGACAGTGGCAGACGAAGTCAAGCATCGCGACTCCACGTGCGCACGTGGGTTTGGGTCAGTGGCGACGAGATGGTGCAGAGTCGTGGGCGTCGCGCGAATGGATGTAGATAGCGATGAGGAGTGTCGATTTAGGGTCGCGCTCGAGTTCGGCAATCAGAGTGGCGGCGAGCAGGCGATGGGATCTCGGTGGTCTTCGTGGGTAGGATTTCGAGCAGGGCTGATGGTGGAGTCGCAATTAAGGATGGTGGCAGTTGCTCGGCTGTGGGCATTCTCGCATGCGTACGCGGTAGGTGGTGGCGGTGATCTTGAGTCGAGCAATGGCCTGGGTTCGTTTGTTTCTACGAGGTACGGCAGTTTTTAAATTTTTGATAATTTAATTTAAATCTGGAAATATATATATAAAGAAATATTATACAGTGAGATTTATTTACAGTAAGGAGCAGAATAATTTTTGTTTTTTTATGTAATTTAAATTATATATATATATATATCTAGATTAAAACACTTTATAGTAAAGTAAATTCTTATTTTGTTATTCATTGGAAAATATATATGTAGTAACACATATATGCAGATTTTCAATTTATATATATAGGTAAGAGTTTGAAATTTTAAAAGGAATTGATTTAAAAAACTAAAAGTATTAGTTTAAAATAAAGAAATAAATATACAATTACATATTTTAAAATTACTAATTTATTTTTAAATTAATGATTTGGTGATTAATTTATTTTATTAAACTATTTAATTATTTTAACTATTGAAAATAATTTATTAAAAAGAATTTAGTTAAATAAATTTATTAAAGGAAATCAGTTAAAATATAATCATCAGTTTAGAATTAAATCACTAGTAATAAATTATTAATTAATTAAAAAGGAAATTGGTTATTCGATTTGTGTCGAATATTAATCAACTGTATAAAATTATTTATACAAGGTCAAGAACTGTGAAGAAAACAATCTGGAATGGAAATGGATTGCAAAATAAAAGCAATGGTGAGATCTTCTCACTCAATCGAGTTTTTCGATTAAATTTAAACAGTTGAATTTAAATTCTGTATGTGTTTGGATGAATTGGATAATTTATTTATTGATGATATTAGATATAGTAGGATATATATATATATATATATTTGGAGTTGATTTCCCGCATTATATAGCGGATGAGACCATATGCGCCACATAATAGCGGATGATATTTTATAAATCCCATATACCGCGATATTCCTCCTCGAAGTGGAATTGGTATTGTGCTAACATTTGTGGATGCAGGGAAACAGGTTGGAGGGATCCAACTGGATTCCTCAAATTATTTGAATATTATTTCATATGTGTATGATGTGATTTATTGATAATCTGTGAATGATTATATTGATAATTGAAATTGTTGAAGGTTAAAATTTAGCCGAATCTATTTTTGGTATCGTTGGATACCAGAAATAAAAAAAATTGGATTTTGGAAATTAAAGTAGAAAATTTTAAGTAAATTAATTCTTAAGAATTGAATAAACTTGAAAGGAGGAATTTAACAGTAAAAAGTTGATTTTTGTAATGTTATCGAATTATTTTCCAAAATATGGGAAAATATATTAATAAATGGGTTTTGAATAATATTGTTTAAAAGTTGAAGAATTTATTGGAAATGGAATTTTAAATAATCTGGAAAGACTAAAGGGATTTAATTAAAAGGTGATGAATTTCTAAAAATCAATTTGATAATTGATTTGGTATTTGAAAATAAATCTTTGGGAAATCGATATGAAAATTTATTTGGTGTTGAATGAAAATGGATTTTGTATTGAAATAAATTTGGAAATCGATTGGTAAAATGATTTGGTATTTGGAAATAAGTTCAGAAATAAATTTGCAAATGGTTTGTTATTTGGAAATAAACTTAGAAATCAATTTGCAAACGTTCTGTTCTATATAAAATAGACTTGGGAACCAAGTAAAATTTATTTGGTATCTGAAATTAATGGAAGAATCAATTTGAAATTTGATTTGGTGTTGAAATAAATTAGAAATCAATTTGAAATTTGATTTGGGGGTTGAAAGTGAATATTTGAAAATTGTATATAAGTGAATATTTGAAAATCGAATATAAGTGGATATTTGAAAATCTAAATTCACAGTGGAAATAAATAATATTGGGAATTTTATTCCACGAGTGAAAAGTGATTTGAAATTTGTTTTCAAAGTGATGAAGTGTGGAAAATATATATCTTGCAAAGATATTTTGAAATTTAATAAATTGGGAAAATTATTTAAATTTGATGATTGTTGTGAATGTTGTTTGATAGTTAAATAACCGACTATCAATATTTGCCTTTGAAATGGTATTTGAATTTGTTTTTAAAACAAGCGCTCATTATTCGGTTTAGCCGGGAGAGGACTTTGTGTCATATAACCCATTCTGAATAATGATACGACGTTATGGATTGCAAGGGCTTCTTTGGAAATGTCTTCGATTCTGTTCGAACCCGGAACAGATTTTTATGGTTGTATGTCTGACACCACACATTGAGATATAAGGCAGATTTCTTTCAAATACATTTCTGTTTGGTAGCGGAGAATTTATTCTCTTAGCTTAACACCCTTCTCTGAGACGTACGAGCTCAGAGGTTATGTAGTTGAAGGTTATTAGTGATATATTCCCAATTTGGTAGTGTGGCATGCTAAGTGTTCCTGTGTGTTGATGATCATTCGTTGATCATTTGTGTGGTCGAAACACCCCGGAAATGGTCGAAACAGGAAAGATGCGGAAAAATTATGAGGGTCGCACCCTTTAGGGTAGGTCATTTCCTTCTGGAAAAAGGTGGTATCATGGTATGGAGCCCAGATGCTTTACCTGTGTGGTTGCATCAATCTCATTTACTGTGTGGTTGTTGCTTCGTGATCGAGGGCCCTCAAATAAAGGACGCAAACGACCGGGGGGTGGCATACTCGTGTAGTAGTTACCTAGTAAGAGATAACCCGACCTTGTGTTGGCAGAGAGCTGGTTAAGTTCTCGGGACGTCCCCCCAGAGGCGTACCTATGTGGCATAGGAAGTTCCTTAGCCTGACCATTTGTTGGAAAATCCAAAGAAACAATACGAGCTTGTATGGTTTTAGTTGTATAACCTGCTATGGAATGTGGCGGTAACCTACTATTGAACATAGTAGCTATAGTAGGCATACAATAATGGTTGTATGCTGGCTAAGATTAATATTATACTTTCGAAATATTTTCCACACTATGCACTAATAATAATATTATTAAAAAGATTTTGCGTATCAAGCATAGTTGACTATCATAAGGAGAAATCTCCTCCAATTTTGCGTTTGCATTGTGTGTGTGGCGGGAGGCCTTATGGTAGTTTCATTTTCCAAAAGCATTGCGAATTTCTTTTATTTTCTTTATGAAAATAACTATTTTTAATATCTCACACCAGTCCCACGACTTACCTAGAGTTTATTGTTCCCTTCATAAACTCTGAGTGCCCATAATTTTCCATACGGGCAGCCTAGAATCAGATTATCAATTGGATCTGGATGGATTGCTGTGGAGATCTGGAGGCGAGCTGGATGACGAGACGTATCACTTGTACTAGTGTTATTCCGCTGTGTATTATGTTATGTGGATAAGTTTATATAACTGTCCAGTGATGTGACGCCCCACCTCTATACCCACGCTAGCCAAGAACACTACGGTGTAGTGCTGTCAACTAGCACGGAGAATAAGGCTGTTGAGGAGCGACCATCTATATAATTGCTTTGTGCGAGCACCGATTTGTCAGATAATAAAACATTGCATTTCATCTTTAGAGGAAATCCGACATACCGATACAAACTCAAAGCTACTACACAGTGGCTATAATAGTTTAGGACAATAGATATAAAAATAACACAGATAACATAAATGCGGAATACAGATGGAACGAAAAGTCTCATATATATAATAACTGATATCAGTTACAACACATTTGACATAATACAAATGATACAACTACAACGGTCGACTCAAGAAGTTATATATACAAGTACATTATCGACTAATATACATGAATACATTATCATCTTAAAACAGACACACTGACTACTACAACAAGACGAAGACCACTTCAAGTGATATAAAAAGTCTTCATAGCTCTAACAGCAACCCAAAGCTAAAAATCTACAACCTATAAATACTCGGTCTAACCCGAGTATTAAATTCAAAAGAAAATAATACCCGGGTCAGTCTAATTCAAACTCAGTTATTAATGCACGGAAGCAATAATAATCAAATATCAAATGGACGACAGTCACAGAAATCTCGTATACCCAACTTCTCGATAAGAGAACCGGATAACGGCAGATATAACACTAAACAGTGTTAATCCACAAAACAGAAATCCAAAGCAGTTTAAACAATTGAAATGTCAATTTAAAAACATCAATGCTAATTGGCTGCAGTACACGCTAACGAGTACTGCCTCGCCAATACAGCCTACGAATTACGCAACAAGTCGATGAATCAAGAACAAAAGAAATATCGATTAAAATCTGTCAATTCAGTGTGGCTGCAGTGCACGCACGCGTGCACCGCCTCGCCACAACAGAATATAAAGTCACCACAAGGGACAAGGGTAAAACTGCTACGAAAATGCAGCCACCACTTGTATTTAAGGGCAAGACTGCACAGTGAAACGAAACAGTGCAACCTATAAAAGAGGCAACAAGTGATGCACAAATGAATACATCACCAAAACAAGATAGGCTATAAGTAAAGAGTCATCATATAAGACAACAAACACATGAATGTGCAAAAGTGAACATACATCTGTATACATACATGAAGGTATGTATACAAATGGTCAAGTGAATCAGAAGGCAATTGAACAACTACAAATTCAAGTAGCAGCAATAATGCAATCTAGAATGTCACAGCAACAAGGCAAATGCATGTACAAGTTCAACAAGGCAAGTACAAACTGGACAACAACAAAAGCTACCAAGCAGGCAATCTCAAGTGATCAAGTCTGTCACATGATACTACAACAACGATAGTTCTAGTAAAACTGGAATCATACAGGCAACATGAACAAATGAAGTCAAGGCCAAAGTTTGTCAGAACTTATATACAGCAGCTACAACAGTGAATCAGGCATGAACCAGAGAGGTGCCACGACAACAAATGCAACAGGTCAGGGAAGTAACAGTGATAAAACAATGGCCAGAAATGTATACAGTGTAGATAAACAAGTCATCATCATGCAAAGTACAAGAGCTACAAGGTGTATCAATTTCGAAGTTCAATGATACACACAGTGAATAGCATGATATTGTTGAATACAAGAAAAGAGTGTGTGTGTCGAATGACTTCAAGCAATACATATAACCACATCAAACTGCAACAATGACTAAGTGAACCAGATGAAGACAGAAACGACATGCACAATTTCAAATACATGAAGACCATATTCAAGTGCATAGAATCATCGAGGAAGTAAACCAAACTACAATGAAGGCAACATTACCAAATGCTCAAAGATAATTGACTCCACATAGTTACAGGGAAATAAAATGGACAAATGCAGCATCAAAGTTTCAAGTGCACAAGACAAGGTGAATGCACCAGAAACATGCAAGCTACAATGCAACCAAACAGACCAGTCTACATTAACAAGTAATTGGTCCAGTTTCAATATGAAGTGCATCAGGATGCAAAGAGCTTAAGCACAAGGCAGGTAACTGACTCAAGATCAAAGAGAAACAAGGAATGAACCAAATGTCTAGTGAATGACTGAAATGTACAGCAGTTATAAAAAGGTATCAGTGACATGCCAAAGTCGATTCAATCAATATCAAGAACTCATCATAAACAAATGCAGACAACAGTGAAAAGTACAAGTGACCAAGATACGGCAAGGATGTCGCAAAAATGAGATGACCAGAAACAGTAGAAAGTCGAAGCCAAAAAGGAATTATCGGACATGCCGTGGTCACCATAAAAATCCATTCAATGTCAAAGCTAAGGTGATGGCCGAAACCTACAAAATTCACAGAACCCAAGCTCTCAGAGAATCAAAACCGGTATCTTAAAACTTTCACAGCAAAAATTATCAATTGCGATGTCAGATAGAATTCAAACCAAAACAGACAAAACCCATCGACACCAAAACGGAGTCAAACGACATAGCACAGTAGTGAGAATAAGCTAGATGTGAGTGATAGTTCACTCACCTTGTCGCTGAATGTAGAAGAAGCCGAGCCCACCAGAAATCGAGCGAGGCCAGAGCAACCGAGAATCGACGAAGCCAAAGCTCCAATTTCATCAGTTTGGAACGAGGAGAACGAAGCTCTAATCTGCTAAAAGCCAAAGCCCTAGCGAATCTCCAAGAACCCAAAAGAAAGAATCGAACTCGTCGAAGTAGCCAGAGAGAGCAACGAGAAATCGATTGAGAAGGCAATTCTCGAACAACCAATGATACGATCGAAGTAGGAACGGTACTTCGAAAAGCCCAAATTTCAGAGCACAAAGAGGAACGAAAGCCCCAAATTTTCACAAAGCCCTAATTCAGTTGAACGAGATAGATGAGGCCGCCATTAATGTTCGTCTCGTTTTCTTAGCCTAGGGTTTTCGAATGAATAAAAGGAATGGGGAACGGGTTTGAATCCACCAAAAGAAAGAACGGCAGTGGGTATCAAGTATAAACTCTTCATCAATACAATTGGGACAATTAAAATAGAAGAGTGTATTTATTAAAGGCCCGAATAACTTTTAACCATGTTTATAAAAGAATTTCAAATTGATTTTTAATTTCAATAAAAATTTACGAACGATTTAATCACCTAATGGCGATAATTAATTGCTACGAATTTGCGGGTTGTTACAGACTCCCCTCCTTAAAGAAATTGCGTCCTCGCAATCATAAGGAATAAATGGGAAAGAGGTAACAACCATAAGAACATAACAATGTCGAATGCATAAGCAAAGCAAAGGTCAACAGGGAAGTATAGGAATTATGGAAGTATCAGATATAGAATCAAAAGGTTCGACTGATTCAAATCAAAAGAATCAAAATCGTGGGGATCAAGGAATCAAAATCAGACGACTATCAAAAGCAAGAATCAATCGAGTTCCAGCATTTAAAAGAAAAAGAAAATAGAGCAGAATTCACGTACTGCACGAATTGAATGTGAGTAAATCAAATTACTCACCTGAATCTCCAGAGAAAAAGACGAAGCTCGAATCCCAAAATCGTAAATATTCAATCATCAAAAACGATAATCGAATTTTCAAATCGCAAATATTTACTTATCTCAAACGATAATCAAATCAATAAATATTTAATTATCACAAATGAAAATCAAATTTCACAAATATCTTATTATCAAAAACGATAATCAGAAATCATAAATATTCGATTAATCAAATCGAAAAATATTTAATTATCTCAAACGATAATCAAATTTCACAAATATCTGATTATCAAAAACGATAATCAGAAGACAAATCAAATTTCTAATTATCTCGAACAATAATCAGAAAACAAATCAAATATCTAATTATCTTAAACGATAATCAGAAAACAAATCAAATGTCTAATTATCTCAAACGATAATCAGAAGACAAATCAAATATCTAATTATCTCAGACGATAATCAAAAAACAAATCAAATATCTAATTATCTCAAACGATAATCAGAAAACAAATCAAATATCTAATTATCTCAAACGATAATCAGAAACACAAACATTCGATTAATCAAATCGAAAAATATTTAATTATCTCAAGCGATAATCAAATTTCACAAATATCTGATTATCAAAAACGATAATCAGAAATCACAAATATTCGATTAATCAAATCGAAAAATATTTAATTATCTCAAACGATAATCAAATTTTACAAATATCTGATTATCAAAAACGATAATCAGAAATACAAACATCTGATTATCAAAAACGATAATCAGAAGTCATAAATATTCAATTAACGAGTCCGGAATTAACCGAAGTAGTAAAAGTATGGTTCCATACTCCGTACTTTTGCTAAATCGTTTAAATCTCTTTATCGTTTCCTTGAAAGTGCAGGATTGTGTGTTTTAAAAATAACATTTCACATTCTCAAACGGACAAGTCCGGAATTAAGCGAATCGGTAAAAGAAAGGGGTCATAGTCCTCGATTTTTCTGAAACGTTTAAATCGCTTCCTCGTTCTTTTGAAAATGTAAACTGTAAAAAATTTTGAAAACAATTTTAATTTATATTTTTGAAACAACTTTTAAAAATAAAGAATTTTGAAAACACGTGATTAAATTAGCAATATCAGTAGCATCTTAGATAAGGAAGTTGCACTTCTCAAAGTACAGTAAAACGGACAACAAATTCAGCATTGCGGAAGAACCGCTTGTAAATCCATTTTAAAATTGACGGTTACTGAAGTTAACACGTCAAAATTTCATCAAAATAACTGGCATCAAAGTATAATACCAATGAATTTTCATTCATAAGAAAATGTCACAAGAATCTTCCCAAAGACAGAAAGGGATATCATACCCTAAACTTGTATTCATAACAAGTCAATAACACATGAATTCACCAATGCACAAAAATTGATAAACATATCAATAGAAATCACGAAAATTGGTGAAGCACAAAATTCCAGAAATCATCACAAGAAATCCAGAAATCACAAGAAGGGGGGAGGCCTATCACAAGATGGGAGTATGGAAACTCCAAAACACCGGTATCACAAGACGAGACGCTATCTCATGGTGGCTAACCATTAAAGTTTCACACAGGAATGGTCCGAAGACCGTGGGTCGCTATCCCACATGTGTGAGTCGGAATCACACAGATTGAGGTCTAGGTTAACCTCGTAGAGAAAGAGACATCGCACATTTGCTAGTCTAAATCATAAAAAGGAAAAAGGGGAAGGCCTATCACAAAATGGGAGCATGAAAACTCACCGACCGGTATCACAAGACGAGAAGCTATCTCATGGAAGTCATCCATTAAATTTTCACACAGGAATGGTCCGAAGACCGTGGGTCGCTATCCCACATGTGTGAGTCGGAATCACACAGATTGAGGTCTAGGCTAACCAAAAAGCAAAAAGGTATGTGTGAGTGGAATCACACAAGTGGTGTCTAGCCTAACCTCGCAGAGAAAAAGATATGTGTGAGTGGAATCACACAAATTAAGGTCCAGACTAACCAAAAAGCAAAAAGGTATGTGTGAATGGAATCACACAAGTGGTGTCTAGTCTAACCTCGCAAACAAAAAGATATATGTGAGTGGAATCACACAAATTAAGGTCTAGACTAACCAAAAAGCAAAAAGGTATGTGTGAATGGAATCACACAAGTGGTGTCTAGTCTAACTTTGCAAACAAAAAGATATGTGTAATACCCCAAGATTTTGAGGAAAATTCTTTTAAATAAATGATTAAAATTCTGGGGGAAAAATCAGAATTATTATATAGGTGGGATTTTCAGTGGTGCAAGGTTGTGTGCATGTGTGCACATGCACACTAGTTATGGCACTAAGAGAAATCCAGAATTCCTGAATAATAAAACAAGGAAGGGAAACATTTAGATAAAATGTTTTAAATAAAGGAAATATAGACCTAGACATGAATATTAAAAATTCCTGAGGGTGTGTGTATATATATATATATCTATATATATATGCCTATGTATGACTTGTCTGGAAATTAAGACAGAAGAGAACATTGATTTATAATGAATAAGTAAAATTTTATTTGAATAATAGGTGTAGAAATGCACATAAGTATGCACATGTTTTCTACAAATGAAAGGTTAAAGTTAAATTAACACCCATAGTTGTATAAATGTATATATATATCCAGATTTTATTTGAGCAGAAAATAAATAAAGGAAGCACAAAAACAGTAAGAACCAAAGTGCAAGAAAGCAAATGTACATAGGCAGAAAATAGAAAGTCACACCATTATCATGTTTGAGGTAAATATAATAAAAATACTTAAAGTAATCACTTTCTGAAAAGAAAAGAAAATGAGCACAATATAGCCTTGTTTTAAAATATTGGCCGGGACATTAAGGGATTAGGAAGGAGGGAATATGCAATGCCAAATGCATGATTCTGGTCTGGGCTAAAATAGGGATTTTGCATCACCCAAAACCCTAGACAGAACCCTTATTTAAACGAAGAGCCCAATCAGAAAACTGCTCTCTCACTAATTAATTAACCTAAGGAAGAAGAGGAAGATAAGGCTAAAGATTTGAAGGGTTTTCTGGTTTAAGTTTGTAAGCATTTAGGTGAGTATCCTCACTCATATACATGGCATTAAGACCTGGGATTAGGCAGCCAAGCTTTTATATGTTATATTTTACATGTTTTGATTTACAAACTATGTTGGCTGCTGATGGTTTCATGAATGTTTGATGAGATATGATCTGCTATGCTGGATGTTTAACTTTGTTGTTCTATTTTCATCTCTGTATATTATACCAAAACCTTAAGGAACATATATCAGAGTATTTGTAACTAGTTTGAATAATGGCTTAAGACAAAGAATGAAAAGATAAAGAAAACTATGAGCTGCATATACATTGGTATGGTGCTGAGGCTTGAAATAATTGGTTAAGGGTGCAATGGAGTTTTTCTCTATAAGTGCTGAGCCCTAAACTAAACAGAAATTTACAAGCCTAAAAACTATATTTAAACAAGATTGAAAATCTGGCTAAATATAGTTGCTTGCAAAATCAAAATAAACCCAATAGAGCCATGCATTTATTCTCAGTTGCAAACATTCTGGTATATGCTTGAATAAGGTGTTTATATGCTAAATAATGTGAGATGGAATGACTGGGGTGTTATACCTCTAGAAAGTAACCTTTAACTTGCTTGCAATATTATGTCTGCAAGGTAACTAGTATGCTTCATGAGTACAGATGGTATGTACACTTAGCTATCATTGATAGAATAAACATAAATACACTTAGTGATATAACTAAGGATTTTGTGCCAAGAAGGCTGCTGGAATGCTTGCCCTATTTGAAGTAGACAAGTTGGCACATGGCTTGTTTAAGTCCTGAGATCTTTGTGCCATAATGTTAATTAGTTCATGGCAATGTGTCCCTTTGATTCCTTATAGCAGATGAGGCCAGGAATTTATAAGAAAAAGAAAAGGCAACCTAGTAGTTCCAGACAAAAGTTGTTTTATTGCACATGATTGCTCTTATGTATTGTACATGATAATACCTGTCAAGTATGCAAAGTATATTTATGCTGTATCCTTAGCTTAATATCATGGATATGTTAGAAATGCTCACACCAGATCATAGATCTGACCCTTATTGCTCATGGCACATGGGGGTGTCTCATTTATAATGGGGCAGCCACTAATGCTTTTGCAGGTTGTGATGGAGCTAAGTAAGCAAGATTAAAAAGATATGGAATAGAGGATGCTAAGATAATTAGAAATAAAAGCTAAAATGTGTTTATTCATGCATGTATTCCCTGATTAATATGGCTATCTAAATGTATTAAGTAGGAAGAACTTGTAAGAGACATGTGCTATGTTGTCTTTGGTTATTTCTGATTTGGTATGTACTAAGGATCTTGATGTTAAACTGATTTGAAAACTTATTTGCTAAAGTTGTTTTGATTTAGAGGAAAAACCTGGATTTTATAAGCATAATCATTTTATGATGATTTCAGTTAATTCTGAGTTCTTTCAAAAAGAATATAGATATACAGAAAACAATATTGGGAAAACCCAGAAAAGAATTAAACTACTATATCTTCAATTTATAATATTGACATAAGTCCAGATGCAAGAAAAAGTGTTTATACCCTGAAGATGTATTTTCAAAAGAGAGGTATGATTAGGAAGAATGATATATATCTGATCATAAAATGTCTGATTCATACAAATATATATATACATGCTTTTGGAAAGGAAAGATATCAATGTTTTGTGTATAATCTGGGTTGTAAAAGTGCAAACAAAAGAATGGCCAGGGTAACCATATGGTTAGGCCATAGGTCAGGCCTAATGTTTCACTTCAGATCAATGAAGCAAGGGAACATTTGAGCTCAGTTTTCTGGGAAAAAAGAACAAAAACACTGACATGTACATGTATATCTGTGTACATGTTGATATTGGGCAAAAATATAGATGTAAATTCTTAAAACAGTTGAAAGAATGGGTTTTAAAAATAGTTATGCAAGAAGAATTGATTTGTATGTTAGGTTATAGGCAAAAATTAAATAAATATGTACAATTATAGGTAGGTATCAGATTTCAGCCATACATGAGAAAATAAAAAGAAAAACAAAAATTGTGTTTGAACCGACCAGCATAGTACTCGAACTAGTGACCTTGCATGAATAAGTTAGGCGCGTTTCCATTACGCCTAGATGTTGCTTGTGTTCACTTAGGATCCACTTTCTTTTAACCTGAGTTTGATAATATTCAGACTTTAAGAAAATCATCTATATTATAAGCTTGCTTTCCACTGATTATTGCTTGATCATTTCTTAAGTTTAATAACAGCCTAAAGTACATATTTTCAGTAGACACTATAGTCAAAAATCAGGATACATTAAGTTTTAATTTAAAAAGGGAATTTATCACATTTATGCAAATTTAAGAAGGATTTCTACTTATTATCATGCTCTGATTCAAGTAGAATATAACATAGATATCTTCATATATGTATGTTAAAAATGATTTAGAATTAAAACAATATTTCTATATTGTGAAAGATCCTGGATATATTTTTGTTTATTAGAGAAAAGAAAATGGCCCTGGAAAATATATTGGTAAGAAAAAAAAAATCACTAATGAAATTAGTGTGTAAATAGGAGGGTCATTTCATTTGGTATCAGAGCTATGTTTTAATTAGCATAGCAAATGTTTGTATGCTTATGTTTATACTAGGTTTGTTTGCATATTTGACTGTTTATAAGTATTCCCTGAATATATGTATGTGTGTGCATGTGACATACACAATGATTAAATAGGAAAGATACAATCAATTCAAAATTAAAGCTAAGTGGTATAAACTAATAAGATGAAATACATATACTTTTAGAAATATGGTAGGAAGAGGGTCTCATCATCAAGGAGGATCTAGCACACCACAAATGCTTGACATGCAGGAATTTGTGAGAGTTTTGAGAGATGGAATTGGGCACAGACCTGAGAACCCACATGAGGAGCTCTCCAAGTTAGTGAAGACTTATACCAACTTGGGAGGCAAGAGCTTTGAAGGAACTGAAAGTGTAATGGAGATTCAAGCATGGCTGAGGACATTAGAGAGGATCTTCACTGATATGCAACTAGATGACCAAAGGAAGAGGCAAGTGGCCTCAAGGCAATTAAAAGGTGCAGCTTTGAGTTGGTGGGAGGTGATCATAGCTGGCCGGAATGAAAATGATATTAATTGGAATCAATTTAAGGAGATGTTAGAGGCAAGGTTTGTTCCAGCCTCAGCAAAAACCACTTTACTTGAGGAGTTCATCAAACTTAGACAGGGGACTATGAATGTCACAGAATACACCCAGAAGTTTGAGTGATTGTCAACCTATGGGGCAATGTTAGTGGCTGATGAAGCATCCAAAAATGATAGATACATCAAGGGATTGAACCCATGGCTTAGCAGGGCTATACTACCTTATGCTGACAGAACTTTTGATCAAGTGATAGATTTGGCTCTGAAGATTGAGCAGCATGACAAGGAAAGAGATAAGTTCAGGAGCTTCAAAAACAATAGCAACAAGAAGAACAAAGGGAAGTACCATCCTTATGATAAGAAGAAAGGAGAGGCAGATGGTAAGAAGGCAGTAGATGCAAAGCCCAATGAAGCCAAAAGAAAAATAGTTTGCAACCATTGTGGGAAAGAAGGCCATATTAAGCCAAGATGCCCAGAGCTTAAAGGGGGAGCTTTCAAATGCTATCTATGTGGGAAGGAAGGGCATATGAAAAGAAATTGCCCAGAATACAAGCAACAAGGGAAAGTGGCAAACCTGGAAGGTAGGGGCAAGGCCATAATTGAGGCTAATGCTGAAAACCATGGTCAAGTGGAAGGTACACTATTTATTTGTACCATACCTTTAGCTGTAATATATGATACCGGGGCAACCCACTCACTCATTTCCCATGAAATAGTTAAAAGGTTGAAAATGAACTGCGAATTGGCTGAAATACCTCTGTTAATACAAAGCCCTTTAGGAAGTTCTAGTGTATTAGATATGATTTGTGTGGATGTGAATTTGAACATAGGGGGAAACACATTTGTTTCCAATTTATATGTTCTAAATTTCCCAAATATAGGAGTTATATTAGGGGCAGATTGGCTAAGACAATTCAAAGCCATAATTGACCTAGATGCATCCACCATTTCACTACAAAATTCTAAAGGCCAAAGGGTTACAATTCTATGTGAACCTATCAAAGAAAACAGTCTAAATCATTTAATTGAATTAGAAAATAATCCCAAGGAAATAGCTATTAATGAAATCCCCATAGTTAAAGAATACTTGGATGTATTTGGGGAAGTAAAAGGTGTCTCACACCATAGACCTGTTGAATTCCAGATTAACCTTATGCCTGGGGCTAGCCCAGTTATCAAAAAGCCTACAAGGATGGGGCCAAGTGAATTAAAGGAGCTAAAGAACCAGCTGGAAGAATTAGAAGCCAAGGGGTTTATAAGGCCAAGTAATTCATGCTGGGGTGCTCCTGTAGTATTTGTTAAAAAGCATGATGGTACTTTAAGAATGTGTATAGATTACAGAGAATTAAACAAAGTAACCATCAAAAACAAATACCCATTACCCAGGATAGATGATCTCTTTGATCAACTCAGTGGAGCTAAAGTGTTTTCTAGGCTAGACTTGGCATCTGGGTTTCATCAGATGAAGGTTGAGGAATCAAGTATTAAATATACAGCATTCAACACAAGATATGGTTTGTATGAGTTTCTGGTTATGCCATTTGGGCTAACAAATGCCCCTTCTTACTTTGTAGACCTAATGAATAGGATATTCAGAGATTACTTAGACAAGTTTGTTCTGATTTTTATAGATGATATTCTAATCTACTCTAAAACAATAGAGGAACATGAGAACCACTTACATTTGGTCTTATCTAGATTAAGAGAAAAAGATTTGAAAGCAAAGTTCTCTAAGTGTGTGTTCTGGCAAGAGGAAGTACACTTTCTTGGACATGTTGTCTCTGCTAGAGGAATTTCTGTAAACCCCAATAAGATAGTAGCAATCCAAGCATGGAAGAAGCCTAACAATGTTAGTGAAGTTAGGTCATTCATGGGGATGGCAGGATACTATAGAAGGTTTATACAAGGATTTTCTAAAATAGCAATGCCACTCACTAACCTGACTAGGAAGAACCAAAAGTTTATATGGACTGATAAGTGTGAACAAGCTTTCACCCAGATCAAGGAGGCTTTGGTAAAATCACCAGTGTTGAGAGTACCAGAAGGCAATGAGGGATTGGTTGTATATACAGATGCATGTGGGTCAGGGCTAGGGGCTGTGTTGATGCAGCAAGATCAGGTCATAGCCTATGCATCTAGACAACTAAAACCCCATGAAACTAGATATGCAACTCATGATCTTGAGTTGGCAGCAGTAGTTTATGCCTTAAAGCTCTGGAGGCATTATTTATTGGGTGCAAAGTTCATTTTATACACTGATCACAAGGCCTTAAAGTATCTCTTTTCACAAAAAGATTTAAATATGAGACAACACAGATGGGTTGAATTTCTTGCTGCTTATGACTTAGATATACTTTATACACCAGGCAAGGCTAATAAAGTGGCAGATGCATTGAGTAGGCAGCATGCAAAAGTGGCCATGTTGATGATGGAGGAGTTTAGAGACTTGACCATGCTCACTGATTTGGAAATAGATGAGAGCAGTGGGATGAGTATGGAAATAATTGAGGAGGAAAGGAGTAAAGGAAGGTTAAGTTTAATTACTTTACAATCAAACTTGGCCTTGAAGGTGGCAAAAATGCAAGAAGAAGATCAAGACTTAGCAGAAAAGAGGTCTCTCCTATTAAAGAAGGAGGAAGTGAAGGATTATCACATTGATGTAAAAGGATACTTAAGGTACAAGGGAAGGATATGTGTCCCAAACATCATAGAATTGAAAGAAGAAATCCTTAATGAGTACCATAGAAGCAGATATTCCATACATCCAGGCAGCACCAAGATGTACCAAAACTTAAAAAGGGACTATTGGTGGAAGGGAATGAAATCTAATGTAGCTAGATATGTTGCTAAGTGTATGGTTTGTCAACAAATAAAAGCTGAGACCCAAAGACCTTCAGGGTTGTTGCAGCCACTTAGCATACCACAGTGGAAGTGGGAAGACATATCTATGGATTTCATAGATGGTCTTCCTAGATCCAAGAGGGGAAATACAAGTATTTGGGTGATTGTAGATAGGCTGACTAAAGTAGCCCACTTCATACCAGTGAAAGCAGACAGAAATGCACCTAGGTTAGCCCAAACTTTTATGAGAGAAGTGGTAAAACTGCATGGTGTTCCTAAAACTATAGTGAGTGATAGGGATACAATCTTCACTTCAAGGTTCTGGAAGAGCTTCCAAGAAGCTATGGGGAGTGAATTGTGCCTAAGCACTGCTTATCACCCCCAATCAGATGGGCAAACAGAAGTGGTAAACAAGATTTTAGAGGATTTGCTTAGAGCATGTGTGTTAGACTTTGGAGGAAATTGGGAGGACCACCTCCATTTGGCTGAGTTCACATACAATAATAGCCACCAAAGCACAATTGGAATGGCACCCTTTGAAGCCCTATATGGAAAGCCATGTCTATCACCTATGTGTTGGGCTGAGGCAGGAGAGAAAGCTATCCTAGGGCCAGAATATGTCAAGGGCATCACAGAGAAAATAGGACTGGTGAGAAAGAGGATGGCAGTAGCTCAAGATAGGCAAAAGAAGTATGCTGATGCAAAGAGGAAGTCAGTGGAATTCAAAGTAGGTGATTATGTCTTCATTAAGGTTTCACCAATGAAGAGAGTCTTGAGATTTGGCAAGCAGGGGAAACTCAGACCCAGATATGTTGGACCATACAAGATTTTGGAAAGGATAGGCTCACTAGCCTATAAGCTGGAGCTTCCAGAGAAGATGGGTGCAATGCACAATGTGTTTCATGTGTCACAACTAAGGAGATGGGTACATGACAAGGAGGAAATCTTAGAAAAGCCTACTGAAGTTCAGATTAATCCAGATCTAATCTATGAAAAAGAGCCAGTGGGAATTGTGGCAAGGGAAGAAAAGAAATTAAGAAACAAGACATTGAAGCTTGTAAAGATTCAATGGAGTATAGATCCTAGTGATTGTACTTGGGAGCTAGAGGATAAAATCAGGATGGATTACCCTAGGCTCTTTGCAAATTTAAAAGGTAAATTCTTAGATTACTAAGAAAGTTTGATATGTATGATAGACAGTGACTATTTAAATTGCTCATGCATATTTGAATAATTTTCCTAAGAAAGTAGGAGTACCCAAAGAATACGTTGCAAATTGTGAGGGCACAATTCCTAAAAGGAGGGGTGATTGTAATACCCCAAGATTTTGAGGAAAATTCTTTTAAATAAATGATTAAAATTCTGGGGGAAAAATCAGAATTATTATATAGGTGGGATTTTCAGTGGTGCAAGGTTGTGTGCATGTGTGCACGTGCACACTAGTTATGGCACTAAGAGAAATCCAGAATTCCTGAATAATAAAACAAGGAAGGGAAACATTTAGATAAAATGTTTTAAATAAAGGAAATATAGACCTAGACATGAATATTAAAAATTCCTGAGGGTGTGTGTATATATATATATATCTATATATATATGCCTATGTATGACTTGTCTGGAAATTAAGACAGAAGAGAACATTGATTTATAATGAATAAGTAAAATTTTATTTGAATAATAGGTGTAGAAATGCACATAAGTATGCACATGTTTTCTGCAAATGAAAGGTTAAAGTTAAATTAACACCCATAGTTGTATAAATGTATATATATATCCAGATTTTATTTGAGCAGAAAATAAATAAAGGAAGCACAAAAACAGTAAGAACCAAAGTGCAAGAAAGCAAATGTACATAGGCAGAAAATAGAAAGTCACACCATTATCATGTTTGAGGTAAATATAATAAAAATACTTAAAGTAATCACTTTCTGAAAAGAAAAGAAAATGAGCACAATATAGCCTTGTTTTAAAATATTGGCCGGGACATTAAGGGATTAGGAAGGAGGGAATATGCAATGCCAAATGCATGATTCTGGTCTGGGCTAAAATAGGGATTTTGCATCACCCAAAACCCTAGACAGAACCCTTATTTAAACGAAGAGCCCAATCAGAAAACTGCTCTCTCACTAATTAATTAACCTAAGGAAGAAGAGGAAGATAAGGCTAAAGATTTGAAGGGTTTTCTGGTTTAAGTTTGTAAGCATTTAGGTGAGTATCCTCACTCATATACATGGCATTAAGACCTGGGATTAGGCAGCCAAGCTTTTATATGTTATATTTTACATGTTTTGATTTACAAACTATGTTGGCTGCTGATGGTTTCATGAATGTTTGATGAGATATGATCTGCTATGCTGGATGTTTAACTTTGTTGTTCTATTTTCATCTCTGTATATTATACCAAAACCTTAAGGAACATATATCAGAGTATTTGTAACTAGTTTGAATAATGGCTTAAGACAAAGAATGAAAAGATAAAGAAAACTATGAGCTGCATATACATTGGTATGGTGCTGAGGCTTGAAATAATTGGTTAAGGGTGCAATGGAGTTTTTCTCTATAAGTGCTGAGCCCTAAACTAAATAGAAATTTACAAGCCTAAAAACTATGTTTAAACAAGATTGAAAATCTGGCTAAATATAGTTGCTTGCAAAATCAAAATAAACCCAATAGAGCCATGCATTTATTCTCAGTTGCAAACATTCTGGTATATGCTTGAATAGGGTGTTTATATGCTAAATAATGTGAGATGGAATGACTGGGGTGTTATACCTCTAGAAAGTAACCTTTAACTTGCTTGCAATATTATGTCTGCAAGGTAACTAGTATGCTTCATGAGTACAGATGGTATGTACACTTAGCTATCATTGATAGAATAAACATAAATACACTTAGTGATATAACTAAGGATTTTGTGCCAAGAAGGCTGCTGGAATGCTTTCCCTATTTGAAGTAGACAAGTTGGCACATGGCTTGTTTAAGTCCTGAGATCTTTGTGCCATAATGTTAATTAGTTCATGGCAATGTGTCCCTTTGATTCCTTATAGCAGATGAGGCCAGGAATTTATAAGAAAAAGAAAAGGCAACCTAGTAGTTCCAGACAAAAGTTGTTTTATTGCACATGATTGCTCTTATGTATTGTACATGATAATACCTGTCAAGTATGCAAAGTATATTTATGCTGTATCCTTAGCTTAATATCATGGATATGTTAGAAATGCTCACACCAGATCATAGATCTGACCCTTATTGCTCATGGCACATGGGGGTGTCTCATTTATAATGGGGCAGCCACTAATGCTTTTGCAGGTTGTGATGGAGCTAAGTAAGCAAGATTAAAAAGATATGGAATAGAGGATGCTAAGATAATTAGAAATAAAAGCTAAAATGTGTTTATTCATGCATGTATTCCCTGATTAATATGGCTATCTAAATGTATTAAGTAGGAAGAACTTGTAAGAGACATGTGCTATGTTGTCTTTGGTTATTTCTGATTTGGTATGTACTAAGGATCTTGATGTTAAACTGATTTGAAAACTTATTTGCTAAAGTTGTTTTGATTTAGAGGAAAAACCTGGATTTTATAAGCATAATCATTTTATGATGATTTCAGTTAATTCTGAGTTCTTTCAAAAAGAATATAGATATACAGAAAACAATATTGGGAAAACCCAGAAAAGAATTAAACTACTATATCTTCAATTTATAATATTGACATAAGTCCAGATGCAAGAAAAAGTGTTTATACCCTGAAGATGTATTTTCAAAAGAGAGGTATGATTAGGAAGAATGATATATATCTGATCACAAAATGTCTGATTCATACAAATATATATATACATGATTTTGGAAAGGAAAGATATCAATGTTTTGTGTATAATCTGGGTTGTAAAAGTGCAAACAAAAGAATGGCCAGGGTAACCATATGGTTAGGCCATAGGTCAGGCCTAATGTTTCACTTCAGATCAATGAAGCAAGGGAACATTTGAGCTCAGTTTTCTGGGAAAAAAGAACAAAAACACTGACATGTACATGTATATCTGTGTACATGTTGATATTGGGCAAAAATATAGATGTAAATTCTTAAAACAGTTGAAAGAATGGGTTTTAAAAATAGTTATGCAAGAAGAATTGATTTGTATGTTAGGTTATAGGCAAAAATTAAATAAATATGTACAATTATAGGTAGGTATCAGATTTCAGCCATACAGGAGAAAATAAAAAGAAAAACAAAAATTGTGTTTGAACCGACCAGCATAGTACTCGAACTAGTGACCTTGCATGAATAAGTTAGGCGCGTTTCCATTACGCCTAGATGTTGCTTGTGTTCACTTAGGATCCACTTTCTTTTAACCTGAGTTTGATAATATTCAGACTTTAAGAAAATCATCTATATTATAAGCTTGCTTTCCACTGATTATTGCTTGATCATTTCTTAAGTTTAATAACAGCCTAAAGTACATATTTTCAGTAGACACTATAGTCAAAAATCAGGATACATTAAGTTTTAATTTAAAAAGGGAATTTATCACATTTATGCAAATTTAAGAAGGATTTCTACTTATTATCATGCTCTGATTCAAGTAGAATATAACATAGATATCTTCATATATGTATGTTAAAAATGATTTAGAATTAAAACAATATTTCTATATTGTGAAAGATCCTGGATATATTTTTGTTTATTAGAGAAAAGAAAATGGCCCTGGAAAATATATTGGTAAGAAAAAAAAAATCACTAATGAAATTAGTGTGTAAATAGGAGGGTCATTTCAATATGTGTGAGTCGGAATCACACTACTGCGGTCTAGACTAACCTTGCGGACAAAGAGATATGTGTGAGTCGGAATCACACCACTGCGGTCTAGTCTAACCTTGCAAACAAAGAGACATCGCACAATTGCTAGTCTAAATCATAAAATGATCGTCATGATCAACGAGAAGTGTCAATTACACCAAGCTAGTAAATATATGAGTTTAGCTTCATGTCCCATAACCACTTGCTTAACTTAAATATTTACGAACAAGCTGTAAATCTTCACTAGGAAATTGTCACAAAAAGGTTGAATCGAACAAGTCCAGGAGTTAACCGACGAAGTAAATGCAAGCGTTTCATACCACTTGTTTTACTAGGCCGTTTAATTCAATTTCTCATACGAGTGAAATAAAGGCTTGTATATACTAATAGATTGGAAAATGATTTAGGAAAAGAGCTTTGTTATAAAATAGTTTTTGAAATCGTTTGGAGAAAAGGATTTTAATATTTACTACTAGTATAGAAAACCTTTATATTTTTAAAGTGACAAATCACAGAAATGATTGTAGAAACAATCAATCACAAGAATTCACATACGAAGATGTGAATGGAATCCAAAGAAATCGTTACTGAATCCATCAGAAAGTATGTTCACAAAAATCCCGAAGAAAATGTCATCAAAGTTGCTAATCAATGATAGCAACAAATCGGGGAAATAATCAAGAATCGATTAAATTTGGAAACCAAGTCAATTCACAAAATTTCACATTCGAAGGCGTGAATAAAATCCAAAGAATTCGATTCCAAATTCATCAAAGTAGGAATACCCAAAAATTCCAGAAATAGAAGTTATCAAAATCGACAAAGGTGATAACAACTAATTAGAAAAGAAGAATCGATTATCAACTGGAAAAACAAAGCAAAACGAGCAGAAATGCATAAATGACTTCAACAAAAGTAAGAATCAAGTCAATGTCGAAGTCAACAATTAATGGTCATTGTCAAGTACAAGATGAATCAATATCATCAAAGAATCCAACGGCAAACAAAATCAGAGTCTTAAAAATCAAGAAATTAGCAATTTCTCAAAAACAAAATGACCGAAGTTGAATGGAATTCAAGATGAGGAAAACACAAAATATCAAGTTCAAAATCGCTGAGATTCAAACTAGATGTGAATGAGAAATCAAAATCACTCAATTTGCAACTGGTCCAGCTATTTTTCATCACAGTGTAACAGGTACACAATGACACTCATAGCATAGAACAAAAGTGGAACAAAGTCCAAAAGTCAAAATGGCTTTAATTTGCCAAATTAAAACAAAATCAACATCGGCTAAATCAATTCAAAGCCGAAAACACAAGCATAAGCGTTAGGAATTCATACCTAACAGTCAAAAATAGTCATATGTAAAGATGAGAGATAAAACATCGACAAATAGTTGTAACACATGCTCCATCTAAGTTATGTTTTATAATTGTCCTAAACCCCAGGCTCTGATACCAAGCTGTGACGCCCCACCTTTATACCCACGCTAGCCAAGAACACTACGGTGTAGTGCTGTCAACTAGCACGGAGAATAAGGCTGTTGAGGAGCGACCATCTATGTAATTGCTTTGTGCGAGCACCGATTTGTCAGATAATAAAACATTGTATTTCATCTTTAGAGGAAATCCGACATACCGATACAAACTCAAAGCTACTACACAGTGGCTATAATAGTTTAGGACAATAGATATAAAAATAACACAGATAACATAAATGCGGAATACAGATGGAACGAAAAGTCTCATATATATAATAACTGATATCAGTTACAATACATTTGACACAATACAAATGATACAACTACAACTGTCGACTCAAGAAGTTATATATACAAGTACATTATCGACTAATATACATGAATACATTATCATCTTAAAACAGACACACTGACTACTACAACAAGACGAAGACCACTTCAAGTGATATAAAAAGTCTTCATAGCTCTAGCAGCAACCCAAAGCTAAAAATCTACAACCTGTAAATACTCGGTCTGACCCGAGTATTAAATTCAAAAGAAAATAATACCCGGGTCAGTCTAATTCAAACTCAGTTATTAATGCACGGAAGCAATAATAATCAAATATCAAATGGACGACAGTCACAGAAATCTCGTATACCCAACTTCTCGATAAGAGAACCGGATAACGGCAGAAATAACACTAAACAGTGTTAATCCACAAAACAGAAATCCAAAGCAGTTTAAATAATTGAAATGTCAATTTAAAAACATCAATGCTAATTGGCTGCAGTACACGCTAACGAGTACTACCTCGCCAATACAGCCTACGAATTACGCAATAGGTCGATGAATCAAGAACAAAAGAAATATCGATTAAAATCTGTTAATTCAGTGTTGCTGCAGTGCACGCACGCGTGCACCGCCTCGCCACAACAGAATATAAAGGCACCACAAGGGACAAGGGTAAAACTGCTACGAAAATGCAGCCACCACTTGTATTTAAGGGCAAGACTGCACAGTGAAACGAAACAGTGCAACCTATAAAAGAGGCAACAAGTGATGCATAAATGAATACATCACCAAAACAAGATAGGCTATAAGTCAAGAGCCATCATATAAGACAGCAAACACATAACTGTGCAAAAGTGAACATACATCTGTATACATACATGAAGGTATGTATACAAATGGTCAAGTGAATCAGAAGGCAATTGAACAACTACAAATTCAAGTAGCAGCAATAATGCAATCTAGAATGTCACAGCAACAAGGAAAATGCATGTACAAGTTCAACAAGTCAAGTACAAACTGGACAACAACAAAAGCTACCAAGCAGGCAATCTCAAGTGATCAAGTCTGTCACATGATACTGCAGCAACGACAGTTCAAGTAAAACTGGAATCATACAGGCAACATGAACAAATGAAGTCAAGGCCAAAGTTTGTCAAAACTTATATACAGCAGCTACAACAGTGAATCAGGCATGAACTAGAGAGGTGCCACGACAACAAATGCAACAGGTCAGGGAAGTAACAGTGATAAAACAATGGCCAGAAATGTATACAGTGCAGATAAACAAGTCATCATCATGGAAAGTACAAGAGCTACAAGGTGTATCAATTTCGAAGTTCAATGATACACACAGTGAATAGCATGATATTGTTGAATACAAGAAAAGAGTGTGTGTGTCGAATGACTTCAAGCAATACATATAACCACATCAAACTGCAGCAATGACTAAGTGAACCAGATGAAGACAGAAACGACATGCACAATTTCAAATACATGAAGACCATATTCAAGTGCATAGAATCATCGAGGAAGTAAACCAGACTACAATGAAGGCAACATTACCAAATGCTCAAAGATAACTGACTCCACATAGTTACAGGGAAATAAAATGGACAAATGCAGCATCAAAGTTTCAAGTGCACAAGACAAGGTGAATGCACCAGAAACATGCAAGCTACAATGCAACCAAACAGACCAGTCTACATTAACAAGTAATTGGTCCAGTTTCAATATGAAGTGCATCAGGATGCAAAGAGCTTAAGCACAAGGCAGGTAACTGACTCAAGATCAAAGAGAAACAATGAATGAACCATATGTCTAGTGAATGACTGAAATGTACAGCAGTTATAAAAAGGTATCAGTGACATGCCAAAGTCGATTCAATCAATATCAAGAACTCATCATAAACAAATGCAGACAACAGTGAAAAGTACAAGTGACCAAGATACGACAAGGATGTCGCAAAAATGAGATGACCAGAAACAGTAGAAAGTCGAAGCCAAAAAGGAATTATCGGACATGCCGTGGTCACTATTAAAATCCATTCAATGTCAAAGCTAAGGTGATGGCCGAAACCAACAAAATTCACAGAACCCAAGCTCTCAGAGAATCAAAACCGGTATCTCAAAACTTTCACAGCAAAAATTATCAATTGCGATGTCAGATAGAATTCAAACCAAAACAGACAAAACCCATCGACACCAAAACGGAGTCAAACGACATAGCACAGTAGTGAGAATAAGCTAGATGTGAGTGATAGTTCACTCACCTTGTCGCTGAATGTAGAAGAAGCCGAGCCCACCAGAAATCGAGCGAGGCCAGAGCAACCGAGAATCGATGAAGCCAAAGCTCCAATTTCATCAGTTCGGAACGAGGAGAACGAAGCTCTAATCTGCTAAAAGCCAAAGCCCTAGCGAATCTCCAAGAACCCAAAAGCAAGAATCGAACTCGTCGAAGTAGCCAGAGAGAGAAACGAGAAATCGATTGAGAAGGCAATTCTCGAACAACCAACGATACGATCGAAGTAGGAACGGTACTTCGAAAAGCCCAAATTTCAGAGCACAAAGAGGAACGAAAGCCCCAAATTTTCACAAAGCCCTAATTCAATTGAACGAGATAGATGAGGCCGCCATTAATGTTCGTCTCGTTTTCTTAGCCTAGGGTTTTCGAATGAATAAAAGGAATGGGGAACGGGTTTGAATCCACCAAAAGAAAGAACGGCAGTGGGTATCAAGTATAAACTCTTCATCAATACAATTGGGCCAATTAAAATAGAAGAGTGTATTTATTAAAGGCCCGAATAACTTTTAACCATGTTTATAAAAGAATTTCAAATTGATTTTTAATTTCAATAAAAATTTACGAACGATTTAATCACCTAATGGCGATAATTAATTGCTACGAATTTGCGGGTTGTTACAAGTTATGTGTGTTGTTGTAAACTCTGATGATGTATTGTATAAACTGATATAGTTCCTTGTTTAAAGATTATTCATTCATCTATTATATATTGTTCCGCTGCGAATGTGAGATTCATATATTGTTTCTATTTCTTTTTCTTCTGTCTTCTTCTACCTCTTCTTTTTAACCCTAACAATTCGGTTTTTCCAGCATTCGATAGTTCGGCAGTTGATACAGTGGTTGAATTGATGTCGACTTTCGGGCGCCGAAAGATCGGAATGTTACACTCAACATCGGTAAAAATAAAAGATGTATCTCTAGCTAACTGACTAAACTCAGCAGACGAAAGACTACCTAGTGCATAAGTAGAATACGAACTACCTAAAAAAGAATCCGTGCCTGAGCCTGGATCCATAGTGTCGCTCGTGACACTCAATCCAGGTAACTTACCCGAAGATTGTAACTGACAGCTGTGAATCCTAGCACTACGATGAATAGACCCGCTAGTCACTACTGATTTCTTGCACCTTCCTTTCTTTGACTTAGGAAAAGAATCCTTGTCACTTGCTAACCAATTTAACTCGTTAGGTACAAAAGATGTTGACACCGCACCAACATTTTTAATATCGCCACCATCCTTTAAAATAAAGCCTGAAGCATCATCTACCAAATTTTGTCCCTTTAAGAGCACAATCCCCTTATCAACAACCGGATCAATAGGCATATCCGCCCCTTCCACTAAATTTCGCATAGCAAACATGTTTAAATCATCAACCCTCTCTCTATTAAAAAGATCATCTTCTTCTGGTATGTCCATCCCCATCATTGTAAACAGCTCCACCACGTAACCTATATCATGTACACTGGTGTCAAAGTGTACATACACAGGCTCTGGCACTATGCAATGATCCAAGTTCAAATTTAAACTAATCTCCATCAGCTCATCTACCTTCACAGCTGATAATGAAAACAACAAACCATCTAGAATCTCACCCAGTTGAAACTTTGTCTCTAAAACTATATTATCGGAAAATCCTTCTTTCAAATATAATCCGTGGGGATCTTCAGTTGCACTAAAAATTCCAAGAGAATCTGAGGAAGATTGAAACTCTTAAATGCAAAGCTTCGATTTCATAACTGAGTTAAAATCTAAGACTTCATCTATAACTTCACTACTCATATGAATCAAATCGGCATTCTTAGAACCAACTGTAAGAGTAGCTAAAGTATTGGTGTCATTTTGTATAACAACAGAATCCGATTCAAAGCAACCATCATAGCATAACAATAAATATTATTTTAAAAGAGATAAAAGTTCACTCGCCTTCATTTTCCTTTGCAAATATTTTTCTGCAACTAGCGTGCTTTTTTTCTATTGCAAAATCAACATGAATTATCATGAACTATGTTTAAAGTAGTGAAGCGGATGGACTTGGATTTGATAGATGGTGGGTATGGCTTAAATAAGGAGGGTATGGCTTTGTAAATGGAGTGTAGGGGTGTGTGTAAGGGGTGTGGGCTCGACCGTGGGTAGGTGGGGGTGTGGGGCTCGAGTTTGGAGTTTAGGAGTGGGTGTGTGGGTTTAGGCGTGTGTATAAGGGGGTAGGGCTCGGGTTTAGGTGTTTGGAGGTGTGTGCATGGGGTAGGGTGGAGGGTACGAGTATGAGGGGGTAAGGGGATGGAAGTGGTGTGAGAGGTGGTGAGGTGTAGGAGCTATGGAAGAGGATGAGAAAGTGAAGAAAATGGTGAAGGAAATGTTATGAAAATAAAGAGGATGGATAAGCTATCTATAAGTGAAAGTAAACTACCAAATTACCAAACTAATCTTTGCTACTTTTTGACTCAAAAATTATTTTTTTCTTCTTTAATGCATGAAGAGATGGTCATTAATGGGATAGGATACTTAGATTTGAAATGGTACTTAAGTGTAATGATTATGTTATTTTCCATTAAATTAACAAAATACAGAAAATGGAAATGCTCCTTTTTCATGTATGGATTTGACATGTGCATTTATGTGGAATGGATGCTTAAGCACTTTTGTATTGATTTGGTTTGGTAAAGAATCTCTCGAATCACATAAAAATCCTTTACTTATATTGTTTACTTTTCGCTAGTAAACACTTTTGTCTTATTTGCTAAATGATATATGTTTTAAAATGTGTAAATGTGTTAATGTGTAGTTATTAGGTTTTAAATGAAACAATGTTGCGATAATCTTCAAAAAACTTTTATTCGATAATCGGTCGTAAATCCAAAATTAGATTTTCGGTCATTGTTGGGTGAATTCTTACCCGGAAGACCTCGAGACCCAGAGACGTGATTCATTCGGCAGCTCTCCCCCGAGTCCATTCGGCATGACCCATTCGGCAGCTCTCCCCCGAGTCCATTCGGCATAACCCATTCGGCAGCCCTCCCTCGTGTCCATTCGGTAGACCTTCATCCGGCAACTGCCACCGGTCCAACCTCACCACTCCACACTTCACCGGATGAAGCCCAACCAGACCAACTCCATACTTCACCGAACCAAGAGAATACCGAACCAGACTGCCAGGCCAGATCACTTCAGCCCAGGCCCACCAGCAGCTGTATACATCCAAGACCCCTGCCCCCAACCTCACTCTATAAATAGAGAGGCAGGGGTACAACAATGGGGGACAAGTTTGAGAGCTCAAGCACGGAGAGAACTTTCAAACAACTTTCTTTTACTTGTATCAAAGCTTTGTACTTGTAATCAAAACAAGAGAAGAGAAATAACATATAAAGTGGACGTAGGCACATTCTGGCTGAACCACTATAAATCTGCGTGTCTTTTTACAGTTTAGCCCCTGCTTTTCATATATTTGCATAAATCACCCAAATCACTAAGAATAACATAAGATCTACTAAATCATACAACTTTGAGGTGTTTGTCCATTTTTTGTGCAAACATTTTTGGTGCTTTCACTGAGAACTAGAAGCTCGAAGC
The DNA here is from genome assembly GCA_030737815.1 of Allium fistulosum. Lineage (NCBI taxonomy): Eukaryota > Viridiplantae > Streptophyta > Magnoliopsida > Asparagales > Amaryllidaceae > Allium > Allium fistulosum. The sequence continues at coordinate 155,598,215 of CM060908.1, read as the reverse complement.
TTCAGCTTCATCCGCTTAACAAGTTTTCCTAACACCATCGTCCGCCGCTTGGAAAACATGCCTCCCAAACAGAGAAAAGATGTTAACAAAGGAAAAAACATCGCATCCAGCAGCCTTCCTGATCCAGCTGCCACAAATCAAGTGAACCGTCCTCCTCCAGCAACGGCAACAAATGAAGGACAGGCTAACCCAGCCACTCCTGCCACAGAACAGCCTGCAGCAATTACTAGGGCAGATTTGGACAGAGTTGTTGTTGAAGTAACTAACCGCTTCACGTCCCAGCAGGAAGCCTTGGTAGACCATCTCATGTCACGCTTGAGGGACGCTGAAGAATCCAACCGCAACACTGAATCATGGGGCGAGTCCCAATCTGGAGGATCTCAGAGACAGCAAAGATCTTCCTTCTTCGAAGGAGCTAACGGCAGGGGTAGCCATGGTAGGAGCCGAGACCGAGCTCAGCCCGAAGTTAGGCCTGAGGAAGCGTTTGGTGCCGAACCCAACACGGAAGGTACCGGGCGGAGGTCAACTGCAGCTGAGCCGGTCATGCTGCCTAACCACAGGAACACCAATGAACGGGGCCGAGCTAGAGTTCAGCCCGAAGTTGGACCCGAGGAAGTGCTTAGATCAGAACCCAACAGGGGAAGATCAAGGCAAGGGCCAACTGTAGCTGACCCAAGCATGCTCCCAGAAGATCAAAGGCAGCCACTGGAAAATATGAGGAATGATAGACGATACCATCCCTACAGGTTGTCTGGTCGGAGTCAACCCCACAGAACGGAACCAAACTCATTTCTGTCCGCTCCAAATTCTGATGAAAGGATGGCACGCTTATTCAGAGAGTGTGTCCAACGGGAGCAAAGAGATCGAGGGATAGGCGCTAGGGTAACCAGCCCTTTCGCCCGCAATATCGAAATTGCTATCACCCCCCGAGAATGGAAGATGCCAACAATGGAACCCTACAAAGGAACCTCCGATCCCGTTGTACACTTACAGAGGTACACGCAGCATATGCTCATGAGTGGAGCAACAGAGGGAGTGCTGTGCAAATGCTTCCCGCTCTTCTTAGCAGATCTTGCTACCTCCTGGTTCTGTCATCTACCCCAAGGATCCATCAGCTCATGGGAAATGTTGAAAGAAAAATTCATCAGTCAGTTCCGCATTCATGTGGAGCAACCTAAGGACGCTTATTCCTTATCCAGCGTCAAACAGAAACCTGGAGAAAAGCTGCAACAATACCTAACCAGATTCAACGCCGCAGCAGCCGCAGTTCAAGATGCCGATGAGAAGCTTATCCTAATGGCCCTCTGCAGTGGGGTGCATCCGGACACCAAATTTGCTAGGAGATTGACAAAAGAAAAACCAGCTACTTTACCCGATTTCTTCCATGAAGCCGGGAAATACATGAGGCTTGAGGATGCTGCCATTGAGGGGCAGTCAGGACAGCAAAGTAAGACGACCCATGGCAATGCCCCTGCTGTGGCAAGGGACGTTCGAAGAAATGATTCCAGAGACAATGCTGGGGGCAAGAAAGTAGAGAAACGCCTATATCGGCCAGGACCAAGATTCGACTCTTACACCCCTTTGAACGAGACCGTCGAAAATATCTTCCTTGCCACCCAAGGCGAAGTTAGATACAAACGCCCACCATACAAGAAGGAATCAGATAGCGCACAGAAATCTGGAAAATTCTGCCGCTTCCACGAATCCCACGGACATGATACCAACGAATGCCACCATCTCCGAGATCTGATTGAGGAACACATCAGAAGAAAGAAACTGGAACGCTATGTAAAAAGTCAAGGCAGGACTCCAGATCCTGCCAATGAAAACCCAAGGCTACCCTCACCAGGGACCGGCAGAGGCGACCGCAACGCTAGCAGCTCTAGTCAAGAGAAGATAGTGGTCCATACCATCTCAGGAGGTCCACACATCGCAGACAGAAGTTGGAAAGAGATGGAAAGATATGGGAAGTCGCTCAGAGACAATAGAGACTGTGTCAATACGGTTATAGAAGAGCGCCACCCAAAGCGGAAAGAAAGTGATGACATCTCATTCAGTAAACGCGACCTAGAAGGAAGACAGTACCCTCACATGGATCCCATGGTTATCTCTGCCCGACTCGGTCCCGCCGAAGTTTACCGAATCCTGGTAGACACTGGAAGCTCTGTAAATATCCTGTTCAAACACGCATTCGACAAAATGAGGTTGTCAATGAAGGACGTATCTCCCTGCGATAAACCGCTACACGGCTTCACTGGAGATGCGAAAATGCCCATCGGGCAGCTGGACCTCTTCGTTGAAATCGGAAGCCATCCCCGCTCCGTTGTAAGGAAACAGACGTTTGTGCTGATAGAAAACCATTCGGCCTACAACGCCTTCCTAGGAAGACCAGTCCTATCTGACTTCCAGATTGTCCTAGCCCCGTGGTGCCTAAAAATGAAATTTCCAACAGACAGTGGGGTAGGGGAAGTGGAAGGAGACCAAGATATTGCACGAGACTGCTATGTAACCGAACTTCGCAACAACCACAGGAGAGATAAAGGGAAAGGTGTAGAGATTGCTCTCTGCACAAAAAGCCTTGAAGCATAGCAACTAAAGAAAGCCCCTCCTCTTCGATACACCAGCGACCCTTTCAATGAATTAGACCCGAGGGACAAAGAGGAGGAGGCCACCGCCGAGCCTGCAGAGGCTATGGAGTTTATATCTGTAGACAAGCACGACTCAAGTAGGCTACTGAAAATTGGGTCGCAATTGAAAACCGAATTGAAGGAACAACTCGTTGATTTTCTCCGCCACAACTTAGATGTATTCGCTTGGTCACACGCTGACATGACCGGAATCTCCCCCAACATAGCGTGCCACGTATTAAAAATTGATCCTACCAAGGCACCCGTAAAACAAAAGAAGAGAAGTATGGGGGCAGAGCGATCAGCAGCCCTCGATGAAGAAGTAAAGAATCTACTCGCCAATGACTTCATACGAGAAGCTATTTACCCAGAATGGATCGCCAACCCGGTACTAGTAAAGAAGGCTAATGGGAAGTGGCGGACCTGCATTGACTTCTCCAACCTAAATGACGCCTGCCCAAAGGATTGCTTCCCGCTTCCCAGAATCGACCAACTTGTAGACAGCACAGCCGGGCACGAACTCCTGTCTTTTATGGATGCATACTCAGGATATAACCAAATTCCTATGCATGCTCCCGACCAAGATCACACTAGTTTCATCACCGACCGGGGTTTGTACTGCTACAAAGTGATGCCCTTCGGACTTAAAAACGCAGGAGCCACCTACCAGCGCCTCGTCAACAAGATGTTCGCAGGGCTAATAGGACAAACAATGGAAGTATATGTAGACGACATGCTGGTAAAATCACGGAAAGCCAAAGATCACGTAAGCCACCTGGGCGAGATGTTCCGGGTACTTCGACAGTATGGAATGAAGTTGAATCCACTAAAGTGCTCCTTCGGAGTGTCATCAGGAAAATTCTTAGGATTCATCGTCCATGCCCGAGGGATAGAAGCAAACCCTGAACAAGTCCGAGCATTAAGAGACATCAAGATACCTTCCACCCGAAAGGAAATGCAAAGCCTAAATGGAAAAGTGGCTGCCCTAAGCCGATTCATCTCCAAAGCAACGGACAAGTGCGTCCCCTTTTTCGAAGCTCTAAAGAAAGATAAAGGAAAGTTCGAATGGACGGACGAATGCTTGACCGCTTTCCTTAACCTAATCGAACACCTCCAGAAACCACCAGTACTCTCGACCCCAAGCGAAGGCGAAGAATTATACCTATACCTTGCTGTGTCATCTCACGCTCTAAGCGCTGCCTTGGTAAGAGAAGATAACCATACGCAACGACCAGTTTACTTCGTCAGTAAAAGGTTTACTGGGGCAGAAGTCAGATATCCTAAGCTCGAAAAGTTAGCATACTGTTTACTAATCACTTCACGAAAGCTACGTCATTACTTCCAATCCCATTCCATCAAGGTTCTAACCAATCAACCACTGAGGCAGGTACTCCATCGTCCCGACACTTCCGGGCGACTACTTAAATGGTGTATTGAGCTGAGTCAATATGATATCACCTATCACCCTCGCACCGCCATCAAGGGACAAGCCATGGCTGATTTCATTGCAGAATTCACTACCAACGAGGATAAGGAGCAACTGGAAATAACAGAAGATATCAAGTGGAATCTCTTTGTGGACGGTGCATCTAACGAACAAGGCTCGGGGGCAGGTGTGGTAATCATCACTCCCAGGGGAAATAAACTGCACTATGCTATAAGGTTGGAGTTCACTGCCACCAACAACGATGCAGAATACGAAGCAGTAATAGCCGGATTAGAAATTGCTATCGAGATCGGAGCCAATTCTTTGTGTCTTCACAGCGATTCTCAGCTTATTGTTAATCAAATACTAGGGGAATTCCAAGCTCGAGAAGAACGACTCATAGCATATCTAAAGAAGACCAAGTTACTTCTCAGCCGATTGGACCACTACTTAGTCAAACACATCCCTCGGGAAGAGAACCAAGAGGCCGACGAATTGGCAAAGCAAGCAAGTATGAGAGACGTCGCCATCTTCGGGGCAGTAACTGTCTCAAAGCAAATGATCCCGAGTTTTGAACAAGTGAATCTGATAGCTGCAACCGAAGAAGCAACTTGGATAACTCCCATCCGAGACTACCTACAAAATGGCACACTACCCGACGGGCGTAACGAAGTCAAGAAAATCTTGAGGAAAGCGTCCCGCTACACAATACAAGGAGACATCCTCTATCGGCGTGGGTTCTCTAACCCATTATTAAGGTGTGTCGCCGGAAGGGAAGCCAAGGAAATCTTATCCAACATTCATCAAGGAAGCTGCGGAGATCACACCGGAGGGCAAACATTAGCAAAAAAGATACTCCGATACGGATATTTCTGGCCCACCTTAAGCAAGGACGCCTTAGATTTTCGTCAAGAAGTGTGACAGATGCCAAAAGTTTGCTAAGGTCCCTCGGCTACCAACAACCGAGATTACCCAGATGACCAGCCCTTGGCCCTTTGCAGTATGGGGAATTGACTTAATCGGTGAACTGCCAATGGGTCGAGGCGGCGCCAAATATGCTATAGTAGCAGTCGACTATTTCACCAAATGGGTGGAAGCAGAACCTCTAAATAAAGTATCTTCAGCGAAAGTTATCAACTTCTTAATCAAAAATGTTCTGTGCAGGTACGGAGTCCCACTAAAAATCATATCAGACAATGGACTTCAGTTTGACAGCGAGGAATTCGCCAACTGGTGCCAAGAACACGGAATTCGCAAAAGCTTCTCATCCGTAGCATATCCCCAAGCAAACGGACAAGTCGAAGCAGTCAACAAAATTCTGAAAACTCTGATCAAAAAGAAGCTCGAAAAGTCAAAGGGCGCTTGGGTGGATGAACTCCCTACGGCACTATGGGCCTACCGCACATCTTTCAGAACATCAACAGGGCACACTCCTTTCTCTTTGGCATACGGATCGGAGGCTATGCTCCCAGTTGAAACCATTGTGCCTTCCCACCGTAGGATCCACTATAACCCAGAAGAAAACGAAGAGCTCCTCAACATGTCTTTGGATCTAGTCGAGGAGAGAAGGAATGATGCAGTCCTAAAAACAGCAGCCCACAAGCAAAAGGTGGCAGCACAATACAACTCCAAAGTCAAGCATCGTGCCTTACGAGAAGGGGATCTTGTCCTCAAGCGAATCTTCCCTCGCCCCGGAGCACTAGACCCAATCTGGGATGGACCATATGTAATTCATAAAGATCTCCACAACGGAGCCTATATTTTGTCAACAGTGGACGGGGAGGTGTTCCAGAGGGCATGGAACATCCAACACCTCCGTCGATACTTTTCTTAACTTGTATTGCCCATATGAAGTGAATTAACGAAGAGAATCAGTGGACGTAGGCATTTTTTCGTGCCGAACCACTTTAAAAAAGCCTTGTCTCTTTTTAACTTGTTCCTTTGTATCTTGGCTGCTTGTTAACTTTATCCTTTTCTGTTGAACAAAATCCTGAGCATATAGCATTTCTATTCAAAGCACTCCACAATGCAACTCCACGTGGACAAGCCCCAACAGGTACTATGCGAATCTATGCCCTCGCCAATGAGACACTTTTGCTCCAGCATCCCTCTGCTGCGGGTTAACTCATTGCTCGCGACGGCCCTTAAAGCCAACTGTAATGAGCCGATTATAAGCCACCGAGAAGGCCGACTATAGCCGAGGCAGCTCATTACGGCGTTAGGCTCGCCGGCGACTGTGAACCGATTATAAGCCCCAACATAAGGTGTGGCCAGCCAGGGGCAGTTCACAGTTGACGATCGGCACCCACGCTAGCCGGCCACAGTAAGTCGAATAATACCCATGAGTACGGGCCATAATGGCCCGGGTAGTTACTGTGCGCGATCTCGGCTCCGGTGTGTCTTAAGTGCGGCTGTGGTAAAAAAGAATTAACTCCCCGCGGAGGCGTAAGATGGGTGACAAATGTCTCCAAGACCCACAGCTAGGGAAAGTGACTACAAAACCCGTTTGCCACGAACTTAAGCACATCGAAGGCCTTCCGTGACTGGAAGTTTTACTATTTCACATATTTCAATTTTACTTAAAAAACTTTCCTCCTATCCTCTATAACAAACCATAAAGTACAGGATGCAGGGTAAGAGGTACCCGCCAATGGATGCAGAGATTCACAATCAGATGGCGGGGCAGTCAGCTGCTCTCCATGCTTGGTCATATAAGATATTCGAAACTGCCATTTACAAACAGAACATGAAAGGCGGTATTTTCTTCCTTTATGTACAAATGCATGACTATAATTTGATTTTTCCACACCACACGCTAACATTGCAAGTCATGAGATTATGATTTAAAACCAGAATCTGACATCAAACACAATTTAATTACAAGAATACACATAGCTACATTTCTCATACGATATGTCGAAATAGCAACAAATATTCAAGAAATGACAAAATCAACTTGAGCTAAAAAAATTACACGTCAAGAATAATGTTATTACAAGTAGCAAGAATTACAACTTGGAAGTTACCCTACTGTCTTAAGACTAACAGATACAACAATGCCAAGCCTACAAAAAGAATTTTTCAGGTTCAGTCATGGAGCTGGTTGCGTCGAAGTCTTGTCCTTGTTCTTTTGCCCGCCTGTCCGGTCATAAAAAGGGTTCATTAGTGATGAGTAACCAAGTTAACAGAAAGACTAGAAAGGAAGACTTACCAGTACTAGCTTCTTGACCATCCTGGTCGTCATCTTCTACCTGCACACCCGCCTCTTCAGCAGCAAGCAGCCGCATACCCTCCTTTACCGCCACTTTCTCCTCCTTGGTGAACTGGGCCGTGACCACATCCATACTGAAGACCGTTCCACCCTCTTTATCTGCATCAGCCTTAGCCTCCTCCAAAGCCCGAAGATATATCTTGGCCATGACTCTGGGATAATCATCCATCCAAGAGAGGTTACCCTGCTTCCAAGTCCGGAAATACATGTCCTGGAGCATGTCATCCATCATTCCTTCGTTCTCCTCAAACTCCCTCATCCGGGCATCGGAGGCCGACAACCTTTCCACGGCAGCATCTCTCTCCAGTCTGTATCTCGAGCAATCAGCTTGAAGGGACCTCCGCATCACCGCCATCTCTTCCCTCAACTTAGCTTGAGCAAGCTCGGCAGCCTCAAGCTTCTCGGACAATTCCTCCACCTGCTCGAGATCCGCTCTCCGAACCTCATCCACCGTGGTAATAGCCATATCAATCCGCTCTTTGCAAGCAGCTTCCATTTTCCGCAATTCGGCCCGACTAGCCTCTTCCATGGTTCTCCTTAATCGCCCAGTGGCAGCCTCATGCTGAGAAATCTGGATAGCCTGATCCGCAAGCTGCTTGGCCTGATCCGAGACCACCAATCGAAGTCGGATATTGGCGCTCCCTATCTCCTCTCCGGCCTTAACCAGCCGAGCGTGATGCCCCATCAGCTTCTTGGCCTCCTCCGCCACCCGATCAATGTTGGCCTTGGCCTCGTCTCCCATAGTGACTATACGAGTGGTGAGTAGATCGAGGTCTAAGGACTTGGCTTCGTCAAGTACTCGTACCATGGGGTTACGGGGGAGAAGGTGTTCACCAGTAACTTCGTCAAAATTAATATCCTGAGAACCCGGATCCAGATCAGGATGACCGGCAAATGGATTACGGGCCAGATCGGGACGGTCGATATGAACAACAGAAGGGTTTCCGGATGGGTGTGGAGAAGATACAAACTCGCTGCCCTCCTCAGTAATATCATGAATAGGCTGAGCCGGAGGCTGAGAACCGAGCGAAGTTTCGGATAAAGGATGACTCCTCTTCCTCTGCTGAATACCCTCTTCGATGACCCCAAGAAGAGGACGGTACCCGACTACATCCCCGGAGCGTTGGGCTGAGGGCTTCGGCTTAGCAGAAATTTTGGAAAGTTTATATTGCTCGAGCCTGTGTCGAAGGTCTGAAGCTTTGGGCGTCTTGCCTGCTCCTGATATAAAGAACAAGTGTCATAATCTTACATTACAATATGATTCAAGGAACGCGGTAAATTGCAAGATTAGAAAAGGAAAAGAAACACAGCTGTGGTTGTACAAACCCTGGGGAGGAGTGGGATACTGCAATAAGTCCCGGATTTCATTCCAGGACGGGAGCGGGTCATAAAATATTCCTAAGTCCCTATCATTAGTGAAGCATGCAGGGGTCAAGAGTTCACCTTGAGTTGTCAGAGCCACCTTGGCCGGAATAGTCGGAGAAGACTCACTTGCACCAGTCCCGGTTTTGTCCGCCTCCCCGGTCTTCTCTACCAAAGCCGGATCATCACCCAACTCCTCAAAAGCCTGACGGAGAGCATCGTCCGTCCACTCTTGCATCTCGCCTACTTGCCCAGAAGACAAAGCCCTGGAACCATCACCACCCTGTCCGTCGCCACCCTCGTCACCAAGACGCTCAACGTCACTCCCGCCCTCCGCCTCACCTCTTTCCTCCTCCGCGTCTATCTCCCCCTGAGTAAGTGGACAATTGCTGGGAGAAGGACCGTCTGACCTCTTAAGTTTCTTACCTCCAACGGCTGGAGGTTTCGTGAATGGTTTTCTCTTTCCACCCTCTGCCGCAACGCCTCCCTTGGCCTGAGCAGCCGCCCTCTCTTCCGCCGTTTCCCTCAACTTAACTACAGACTGCTGCGGAAGGATCAAGTTGTATTCTAGAAGGATCGCATTTCTAATCAAGTAAGCAGATGATCTGTATTTCCCAAGAATGCCTTCTATCTCCGCCGCCGTCTGAACCAGGCGGTCAGTTTCCACAACAGGAAAGCCACCTGTCGCTAGCAAAAATGAGAAAGTATGAGAAGAAGCATCACAATCAGGATAGAAATTATAAGTAAAAGCATCAACTTACATCCAGAGGTAAAGCGCCGGATAGAGACGGAGTCGTCCCTAACAAAGAACCATTCTTTCTTGAACATGCTGAATTTGGAATAAAGGTCCAGGACCGGCTTGAAGGTCACAGCAGATTCCAAGTTAATATATGGGGACCCCTTCTTGTAGCCCCTTAAGTTGTACAAGTACCGGATCTCCCGGTTGGAGGGAGCGCGACCATACTTCCTCCGAAAAATAACGAAAAGGCTCACCAGTATGGCGTAAGAGTTGGGCTGAAGCTGAAATGGGGCCACCTTCAGGTACGTGAGGAAGCTAACTATCCAAGCATTGAGAGGCGGGATAGCACCACACATGCAATGGTACCTGCTATAAGCGAAGTATCCTTCGGGAGGACTGTATGGCATGACTCCTGGACCCGGCAGCAGCATGAGGGCTCTATCAATCCCAAAAGAACGAGATATAACATCGAGTTGCTCCTCTTTGAGAAGGCTAGGAAAGCAGTCAGGCGGGGAATCCAGCAACTCCTGGGGACCATATCCATCCACTAATGACCTCGGGGCGGGCCCATGACGCTCCGATCCTGATTGAGCTGGGGGCACAGCCGATGACTCTCCTTCACCCACGGATCGCTTCTTGTCTGATCGAGTTTCTACTTTGCGAGACATTATCTACAATACCGGAAAAACACATTTAGAACAGAGGATATAAACAAGTATATGACTTCATTCGGTAAAAACATATTCAGTATCATTTTCATTCGGTGGTTCAAGTATGGGTTCATTCGGTGTCTCGAGTGTAAGCAAAGAAAGTTCAAAGTGCTCAAACTCCCATCGTCATTCGGTAAAGACAATGGAAATTCTCGAACTCTCAAGGTCCATTCGGTGGTTCAAGTATGGGTTCATTCGGTGTCTCCCGTTCTCGTCCGGTAATACGAGAATAAGATCTCATTCGGCAGAATAAAATCTCACCTGATTCGGCAATGATAAGGGTCTAGTTCGGAAAAAATGGGAGTCAAGTGGTTCGGCTATCTCGAAAAGTGAAGAAACAATAGTAGAGTGGCGCCCTTATTTATAAGCGAAGCACATCGACCGGACCAACTGGCTCGGCGCAACCAAGACCGAACGAAGGAAGACAAAGCACGACATATGTTAGACATATGCCCTACTTTGGGGGGCAAATGTTGGGTGAATTCTTACCCGGAAGACCTCGAGACCCAGAGACGTGATTCATTCGGCAGCTCTCCCCCGAGTCCATTCGGCATGACCCATTCGGCAGCTCTCCCCCGAGTCCATTCGGCATAACCCATTCGGCAGCCCTCCCTCGTGTCCATTCGGTAGACCTTCATCCGGCAACTGCCACCGGTCCAACCTCACCACTCCACACTTCACCGGATGAAGCCCAACCAGACCAACTCCATACTTCACCGAACCAAGAGAATACCGAACCAGACTGCCAGGCCAGATCACTTCAGCCCAGGCCCACCAGCAGCTGTATACATCCAAGACCCCTGCCCCCAACCTCACTCTATAAATAGAGAGGCAGGGGTACAACAATGGGGGACAAGTTTGAGAGCTCAAGCACGGAGAGAACTTTCAAACAACTTTCTTTTACTTGTATCAAAGCTTTGTACTTGTAATCAAAACAAGAGAAGAGAAATAACATATAAAGTGGACGTAGGCACATTCTGGCTGAACCACTATAAATCTGCGTGTCTTTTTACAGTTTAGCCCCTGCTTTTCATATATTTGCATAAATCACCCAAATCACTAAGAATAACATAAGATCTACTAAATCATACAACTTTGAGGTGTTTGTCCATTTTTTGTGCAAACAGTCATATTTATAGTTTTAATTTAAACTATCTATCTGTGTAATCAAAATTTGAAAATAAGTTTCTTATCATTTTTAAATAATCGAAACAAGTTTATATTAGTGATAAATCCATATTAAATAGTTTTATCCTTCTATTATGAAAATACGACTTTGCATTGACAAAATACTACGAATTTAGAATATTATTGTAAAACGGATATATATATATATATGTCAATTTTTTTATATACTTGTTATTGTTATAAATAAGGGAATTGATATGGTTTATGTTTTTAAAACGATAAGTTTTACATATGTGTGTGTTTGTGTATATTGTCAAAACTCTATTTTGTCTATTTCACAGATAATATCCAAAATCTTTATTTTTGTAAAAAAAATCTAAAAATAAATTTACCATTTTATTTTATCATATATACACATATTTATTCTATGTTTTGAAAATCCCGTATAAAAATTCACCAAATATACCATTTTCAAAGTAGTATAATTACGGGTTGTTACATATTAAGTAGTTGTCAAATTAGGCACTTGCATGAATATAAAAAACATTGAGTTTGCTCAACAGATCATGACCGCATAAACGATGGATAACTCCTTATCGGTTGTATCACATACAACTCCTGATCCATGTTTCCTTGTCATGGCCTCATTTCGACCTTGAGTTTGCTCAATAAATCAAAAGAGATTATTCGCTCGTACTTACCATATTATGACGGCCTAAGTATAGTATACATACCTTGAGTTTGCTCAATAAATACATATAGTTATCTTACCTCGTCTATTCAATATATTAATAGTACTACACATAACATCCCTAGCTTGAGTTTGCTCAATAACTAAGGAGTATGCAAGTAATTTATTAATATATATATATGGTAGAGGACAACATTATATTGAAGATTCATAATCTTCAATATATTATATTGAGTGATATTGACTTATGGAATAATATATTTCTTATGAAATACCCTCGTGATTCAAGTGTCAGACACATCAGAACATAAGGTATACATACGTTTACATATGTATTTATTCCTTGTCAATTTGGGTTTCTTTAATGTTCGACCGATAGTTCATACGTTCGTATCATATAAGTTTTATTATTATATAACTTTTATTTTTCATATTACTTATATGATAGCCTTATATATAATATTTTATTAATCAGATCTTATTTAATCAATTTTAACTAATTAACTCTTTAATTGACTTTATATTAGTATTCCAATACAACTTTTATATTGGACATATTAACAAATATATCTTATATATTCATATTTTTATTTAATTAATTAACCTTTAATTAATTTATTTTAATTAAACAATTTTAATTAAATTATATTGGTTTCAGAATTTTATTTATATAAATATATGTATACTTATATTATCTTAAAAACTTTAAAATAACATAACATGTATAAACATATATAATACATGCATATAGGTATTAATTAATTAACTTATTTAATTAATTTATTTAATTAATATTTTAATAAATTTTAAATTTCAAAATTAATATTTAAGTAGTTTCAAACATATTGAACTTTTCAGTACCTTTTCAAACATTTTGAAAATTTATTTTATAATATAACTTTTTATAATAAAAATGTTTTTATTTTAAATTTAACCTTTAAATTTAAAATCTTGTCTTAATTTTCAAAACTATTTTGAAAATTAGCCCAAGGCCCAATTCAAATTGGGTATTTTCTATTAGGGACAACCTTTGGGCTCACTTCACCTTTCAAGTCAGGTGGGTAACCAAGTAGGACAGGATATTTGATTACCTATTTCCAATTCTAGACATCACCATTCTAGACACCGTACTAAGTGCGCAAGCATAATTAGTTAGTCCTAATATGACTAATTTAGACCACCTAGGCTATTGGGCTTTGATACCATTGTTGGAACTGAGCCAACCCACAGCGTAAGAAATGGGTGAATTTCAAAATTTCTTACCATTTTGGATCTTTAATGGGCCTATGAAGTCTAAATACACTTAGAAATTTTCTGTGTTTCTTTTAAATAAAATCAATATTTTTTAATTTCATAATTAAAGGAGTTTTAAATATAATTCAAATAAATATTTAATATGACGAATGTATCACATACATTCATATGAATGATAAGGACAGCATATGAGCAGTAGATAAATGTATGTAAATAAACATGTAAAAGATTAGAGAAAGAAATCTTTTATTTCATTCTCTTAACAAAAATAATTAATTAGGGAAAGATGGACCATAAACGTAGAGAAAGAAATCTTTCATTTCTCTCTCTCTCTCTCTAATTAGGTTAATTGAAAAATTAACATTTACTACATAACTAACACCATATAAGTAAATATGTAAAAGGTTAGAGATAGAAACTTGTTGTTTCTTTCTCATAGCATAAATAATTAATTAAAGAAAAACGGGGTTAAAAATGTAAAGAGAGAAACTTTTCATTTTTTCTCTCGCTTTAATTAGGTTAACTGACAAATTAACATTTACTATAGAATTAACACGTGAAATTTTATTTTAAAACATGTAAGTAACAGTAACATATGTATATATAAGTTTAGTTTACACTTATACATAATATATTAAAAGGAATTTTACTAATAGACAAAAGTTTACTTATATTAACAAAAGGACAATTAATGAATATAAGTAGACATTTATGAAGAAGGAAAGTTAGAGGACTTTCCTTCTTTCTTTACTCATTCAATCAATATCATTTTAAATCAGTAATTAAACTCTAAAATATAAATGCATATAAAACTAATTTTCCATTCTCATATTTTGAAATCCATATATTATAAATCAAGTTTCAATTTAGAAAGAATTTTAAAATTGTGACTTTACATAAAAGTAAATTTTATAAACGTTGAATTAAAACAACACATTGACACATATATGTAACTAATTTCAAGCTACTTTTAAAATTAAAATAACAAGCAAATATGCCAAGTTTGTGATTTAGCATGTGATAGAATTAGAAGTTAACAAATTTACACAAAAGTCCGATAATGCTTTTATTCTACTTTCAAACAAAAGAATATATAACAAAAAGATTCAAACAAAACATATAAACATTATGCCCATTTTACAGATGATTTCAAAAGTACAACGTATGTAATTTATATTAGTTGAAATAAAATAAACTCACATAAATGAATTGTTTCAAATAGGAATAAAAGGGACAACTTAGGTACATATAAATTCATAGTAAAATTTCTGATCTAAAATGTAAGAGCATCATGAACAACTAATTAAATGAGATATAATATGTCATAGTTCTATTGTTAAGAATATGTCACAACTCTAATGTTAAGAACATGGACATGTAATCAAATTGGAATAGCACAAAATGGATCTAGAACAAATTAATATTATAAACATATATTATTAAAGGAGATATGAGAAAAGAGAATCAGATCCAGTTAAATGAAAAAACTTATGTTCAAATGTGATATGCAAGAGATCTAATCATGTGAATAAGATGATTATACGAATGAATAAAATGAAAATTTTACCTTAAGATATAGCCAAAAGAACGCATCTTGAATGATGATATCTCCTCTGATCTTCAAGATCCCCATCTTTTCCTTGCAAGAGATGGATGAACCATTGTTATTTTATTTTATTTGATATTTTTTATTTAGAGTTGATAGATTTGGAAATTTGATTTTTTGTTTTCTGCCATTAAAAGTTAAAAGGAGAGAAATAAAATAAATGGATGAGAAAGAATGAATTACACATACCATGAATTAGAGAATATGTTTTATTTGAAAGAATGAAACTGTTTCCATTTTTAATTAAAATTTCCTAATTAATTCCCTTGATTGTTTCTCTCTCTCCAATTCTTTCTTTTCACATGATATGTCATCAAATGACATAAAATTTCCACAAATCATGTCATCTAATGACATAAAATTTCCATAAATCATTTCATGCAATTATCTTTAAATTACATTAGTATCGTATATCATTGCAAGCAAATATAACTTATAAATGCATTAAAATAATTATGAACAACTTCCAAAGATTAAAAATAATAATTAATATTTCTTAAATATCAATTAATTTAATCAATTTTCAAAATTTTATAAATTAACTAAATCATGTGGTTTTTCAGGAAATCATTATTACAGTTGTGCGACTCAAAGGTGTAAATTCAGTTAGCGATTAATATCGAACTATTCTAATATTAATGTTCCACATCACTTAGCAGGTGGTGTGACATTTTAGCTTAATTTATCGCTTACACATCTTTTGGTAAAAATCCAATTTTACTGATTATATGTGGTACTCAATACTGACAATTATTTACACCAATTCCATTTATCAAAATTATATCACGGTAGGGCTTTTGGAATTTGATAATGGTCAAAATTCCAATGTCCACAACCAACTTTATAGTCTAAATACAAAGTCCTTGGTTCAATAATAAAAATTCTTATTAACCGAAATGCTCTAGCCAGAGACTTTGACTTTGAGTTGACTTTAGTTGACCGTGATACTAACCTTATATAATTGAGGAGACGAATCCTATCTTGAATAGTGTTTCACTTCCAATGCTTCTACTCGACCCAACTATAGTCGTTCGATGGACGTCGTGCCACTATTTGACGATAATCAAAGTGAAGCTTCCATATTGAATATTAACAGCATTCTCAAGTGAAGAGAACCGTATAAATTAGTCGCATTGATATTCTTCACTTGACCTTACTTATAATAACCAACAGAAAACAATCGAGTGAGTCAATTCATTGTTATCTAATAACTATTAGTATGTAACCTCTAGGTGCCCCGGTGGTCATGGGTAATACACTACCCAACATTTGGAGAGCATTACGTACTCTATCTCAATAGATGTATCGATATCCAGTCTCGATATGTAACAACCCGGGATTTCATAACAGTTGATTACCGTCAAATGACGATTTAATTTGTTACGTCATTTGTTGGACAATTGCAATTGGAATTTCATTCAAGTTGAAATTCGGTTATAAAAATCGTCAAGTGTTTTTATCAGTGGTAAATTCTTTTAAAATTTTTGTTTAAGAATTTATAGGCCTTATAATAATGGCCCATACCTTTTCTTTTCTTTGTGCCGTGATACCTAAAAAGGGCAACTCGCCTCCCCTACCCGGATTCATTTTTCAAAAACCCAAAAAAAAAATAAACAAACGAAAAGAATGGCGGCCACCATCTCCTTCGCTCGTTCGTATGAAAAACTAGGGCTTCTGCCGACGTTTGTAACTCGATCGAAGGTTCATTGCCGCTAGGTAGATCGATGTTGCCTTCGCCGCACTCGTCTTCACTTCGACAAAGAATTAGGGCTCGAGATTTTGAAGCCGCGGTTATGTATGTCGATCGACGCTCTCCACACTTCGTGCTCGTTCACGATTCCCTCAAAACATTCGAATCAAAGGTGAGTGGTTTTCTTTCCCACTCACATCTAATTCAAATAGGTTAGGAATTTTGGCTTGTTCGAATTCGTGACTTTTGTTGTTTGGGTTAATTGAAGTTGTTAAATGATTATCTCGGTCATTCGATTACGTTGAATGTTGATGATTTCTGTTTTTGTCATTTCGTATGTTTTTTATTGTACGTGATACTCACGGCCTTGATCTGCCTTGCTCATCACGATTTTAATTTCTCTGGTATTAATTCCGAAAAAAAAAACTTGAATCATTGTTACTGTGTTGTTCATCCTCTCTAGCCATTTGACTTTAGCTTCACTGATATAGTTTGTTTATGCACTTGCACCATTAACCGTTTGCTGGTCATCTCCTCTGCCGTTTGTCCTTGTGATAGTGAGGTAGTTGCCATGGTACGTATTCATGGGTTGCTTGCTGTCTAAACTATGATCTGAATTGTAGCTTCTGTCTTTGGTTTTCACTGTTATTCGTGCACTATTGTCCTTGAACCTGGTCTGTGATACTATTGGTTTAATGGTGCACCACTTCTTATATGCACTTGATTACACATGCCTGGACTTGATATTATTGCAGTTGCTTTGTAGTTGTCACTGACCTGTACATTGTTATTTTCGACTTTGACTTCGGGCATTCGATTTTTGTTCTGGCTATTGCCTTTATGTCGACTTCGGCCGTGGTAATTTGAGATGATTGAGTCGCTGTCATTTTGTTGGCACTGACTTCGTCACGCTGGTATTCTTTTATATGATGGTTGTTGACCCTATGTACTTCGACCTCTGGTCATTCGACTTTAGTTGTTGTTGCATTTCTCAATTTGAAACTTGGACGTTGAACCAGTTTCTTATGTCTTGGGTTCGATTAGTATATTTCGCTGTTTTGATTTTTGATCTGATTGATCTTGAAATTGTTGTTACTCTAATTTGGTCAGCATTGTGCCTGCAGTCTTATTTTTCTGGGCTTGATTTTGTGGTAATTGCATTTTTTGTTTCCTTTTGTTGACTCGGTTTCAATACCGCTTCATGTCCATTGCTCCAAGTTAAATTTGCATCAGCAGCCTAGTTGGTCGGCAGTTCCTTGTGCCACCCAAAATCCATTTTGTTTAGGTTGTATTTATTATTTTTCTGCCTCATGCTGGGCCGCCTTTGCCTGTGCATGTTTGTCATCTGATCTGGAGTATCCTAATTCTGCTGTCCACCTGAGTTGATCATAAGTGATACTTTCATTTATGTCTTCATGTATGCTTGCCTAGTCTGATACATTTTGAAGTTGCATTTATGGATCTATACCTATGTTGTCCCATATAAGTTCATAGTGGGTTGTGCCTTTGACCCTGGACATGTGTCTGCTACATTATATAGTGGCCTTACTTGGGCATTTTGATGTTGTGAGTCGCCGAGTCAGTTTGCAATTTTTACTGGGTTAATCTTCAGTTCATGTCGCCTTGACTTTGGTCGTTGCATTGAGTTGAGTCATGATGGCCGTGACTTGACCTTTACATATTGTTTGTTTTTTTCAAATGTTACTTGAGTTGAATCCGGTATTTCGGGTTTGACCTTGTGCTCGTTTATGAGCTTTCATTGAATTCTTGTGTATTTCATCATTGTAGTGGCGAGGCAGTACACGCGTGCGTGTACTGCAGCCCTATCAGATTTGACAGTTTTAAATTGATTTAGTCGATTTGATAAATTGTTTATTTATCTCTGTTGATGATTTAAATCTGCTGATTTTTGTTAAACACTGTTAAGTGTTATATTGTCCGTTATCCGGTTTCTTTGTTTAAAGAATCGGATAGACGGGAATTATTGTGACTGTCGTCTATTTAAATTATTACTGCCTATATGCACTAATAAACTGGTTTGAATTAGACTGACCTGGGTATTATTTTCTTTTGAATGTAATACTCGGGTCAGACCCGAGTTATTTCAGGTTGTAGATTTTCTTCTTTGAGTTGCTGTTCAGGATATGAAGACTTTTCACATCTTCTGAAGTTGTCAGTGTCATTTCGTAGTGGTCGTGTCATTGTATAGAACGATATGTATTCATGTATATTAGTCGATAATGTACTTGTATATATAACTTCTAGAGTCGACAGTTGTAGTTGTATCATATGTATTGTGTCAACTATGTATTAACTGACATCAGTTATATATATATATGAGACTTTTGTTCTTATCTGTGTTCCGCATTTATATTATCTGTGTTATTGTTACATCTAATGTCCTAAACTATTATGAACCGTTGTAGTTCGTTTTATACTAGTATTGGGTGTGTCGATGGGAGTAAATAAATAATTTGATGAAAAATAAAAGTATGTACCGTTCCTATCGAGATAACCAATATTAGTGTAGGGCCAATTACGGATGGTCGCTCCTATCCAGCCTTATTCTTCGTAATAATAGACAGTATTTCCTTTAATACTCTTTGTTATTATGAGCATAGAGGTGGGGCGTTACACGATACATCTTGACTATAAATATTTAATGTACTATACTTATTTTCATTACGATAAATTACTCACGATTACAACACTTTGTAACTATTATCACAAAACATACCATTTATGGATTTTCTATTAAATACACTTTTAATTAAATTTATTAATTAATATAACACATTATATTAAGTATATAATAGAAAGAAAACACATTTATTTTGAAAAATATTGGTCAACGAGTTAGATATATGTAACAAATTACATAATTGCCCTTATGGCATACCCCTAACTCTATCATTACATACTCTAGTTTCAACGGATGTTTCGATGTCCTTTTTCGAAAGTACATCTCGACCAGGAATATTTGAAATAATATGTTATTTAATATCGTTGTATTCTCTCATGATTACAACTCCTTGTAATTATTACCATACAACACATCATTTAACTATTTCGATTAAATATACTTGAATTGATTATTTGATTAATATATCACAATATAACAGGTATATAATAGAAAAAAACACATTTTATTTTGAATTAGATTTTATAATAGAGTTAATAATTTACAATAAATTACAGAATTTCTCCTAGGGAATACCTATTACTCTCTCAATCTTCAACTTGCACTTGGAGTCAATTATGGAATTTCAACCCTATCCTTTCAATCAGTTTGCTGGGAACTGATCGAGCTAGTCCATTTGTGAATGAATCTATTGTTGTCCTTAGTGTCTACTCTTTCAATCACAACTTCTTTATTACTGATAAACTCCCCTATCAAGTGGAACTATCAAAGAATGTGCCTTGACTCCTTTTGAACTCTTGATTCTTTCGTGATCTGCATCGTGACATTGATACCACAAAACAATGATGTGGGATTTTCAACATTTGGAATCACCCCTAGCTCATATGTAAATATGTACATCTAGGCCACTTGTTTAGCTCTTCACTAAGAGAAATGTATTTGGCCTCCATCATGGAATCAACTATAGTTTCTTGCTTGGAACTTTTCGAGTTGACTGCTCTACCGTTTAATGTAAAACATAGCTCGACACTGATTTACTATCATCAATATCACTCTTAAAGTTGGAATATGTATACCCCTTCATAAAGTGGTATTCATTCCTATATATAAGAAATAAGTCTTTAGTATTTCTTAAGTACTTAAGAAACATGTCAGTGTTGCCCACTGCTTTCTTCGGGATTAGAGTAATATTGGCTTACACATCCTAATGCAAAAGCCATGTCTGATCTAGTATATAGCATGACATGCGTGATGGAAGCGATTTTAGATGCATATGATATCTCTTCATATGCTTCTTCTTATCATCGGTATGATGAGCATCTGTCTTAGAAAGAATAATTCCAGATTGCGTGGGAACATTTCTATACATGGAATTCTCTACTACTGAACCATTTCAGTATGGTATCTATGTACAAGGATTAGGACAATCCTAGCAACCTTTTGGCTTATCTCTATAGATTCTAATATCAAGCATATATGTTACTTTACCTAAATCCTTCACGGATAAGTTCTTAGATAACCCTGCTTTCATTGGTTGCGACAATGCAATGTCATTGCTAATCAAGGGCAAATCATCGACATATAGGATTAAAAAAACAATAGCACTTCCATGTTCTTTCTGTTATATGCACGCTTTCTCTGTATTCTGATAAAAAATAAACTATATGATTGCTTTATCAAAATAATTATGCCAACTCATTGAAGCTTGCTTAAAACCATTAATTGAACCTAACAATTTGCATGCCTTTTCCTTGCTCCTACTGACTTCAAAACACTCGGGCTGCAACATGTAAACGGTCTCTTCTAAATCACCATTCGAAAACAGTGTTTTCACATCTGTCTATTATATTTCATAGTTATAAAAGCAATGATAGAAAACATTATCTGAATGGACTTGAGAAAGGCAATGGGTAAATACATTTCGTCATAATCAATAACTTATATTTGATGAAATCCTTTTGCAACTAGCCTTGCCTTATAGCTATCTACATTTCCATCGGCATTTATCTTTTTCCTAAAAATCCATTTGTAGTTGATGGATTTTATTCCCTTGGATATGTCATTCAAAGTAACTTTGTTTTCATACATGGAATCAATTTTGAATTTCATTACTTCAAGCCAAAATGCAGATTCTTTTCTCTGTAGTGCTTGTCGAAATGTGAGGAGTGTGTCATCTTCTAAAACACAAACCTCTTGCTTGCCATCCAAAAGAAAACCATTGTATCTCTTTGGTGCATGAGATCTTGTATTACTCATACTAATAGTTTTTCGTGTTTTTGAATAATGGTGAATTTGATTCTTCTACAGGTTCATCCTCTGTGTTAACTTCTTGGATCTCATCCAAGTCTACAAATTCTTTAGTAATTTCTTTTGATAGAAATTCCATTTTGAAAAGTAAAATGTGTTGAGAAACAATAATATTTTGTTCCTTGGTGTTATAAAAAATATATTCCGCAGAATTCTTGGAATATCCTATTAATTTACACAGAGCCGATCTTGCCTCAAATTTATCGGGGCCAACGCTCTTAATGTAGTATGGAAAACCCCACACCTTCAAACACTTAAGTTGGGCCTTTTCCTATACCATATCTCATATGGTCTTTTAGGCAAATATTTACTGAGATATGGTCTCTTAGGCACATATTTAGTATGCATCAAATTTAACATATGAGATGCGGTTTCCAACGCATATCCCCAATCGAAGAGAGTTAACTCTTTCTTACTCATCATGGAATGAACCATATCTAATAGGGTTCGATACCTTATTTTCAAAATAACATTGTGATGCAGAGTACATGGTGTAGTAATATGAGAGATAATCTCATTGTCTGTTAAGTACTATTCGAGCTCTTGTCCAACACACTCACCTCCTTGATCAAATTGAAGTAATTTTATTTTATGGTTCATTTGATTTTCAACTTCATCCTTATACACTTTAATTTTTCATGGATATCGGATTTATTCTTTATAAGATATATATATATATATATATATATCATAGTCTCGAGAAATCATCAATCAAAGTTACAAAGTAAGTTCAGTTTCCTTTAGTCACTATAGGTATTAGGCCACATACTTCAGTATGTACAAGACCCAAGAGTTCATCATCTCTTTTATAGCTACCGCTGAAGAGATGCTTGGTTATTTTCTCTTTGAGACGTGACTCATCAGTGTCAAATGATTCATAATTAAATGATGGTAGAAAACCCTTGTTTTTTAATTTGTGTAGTCTTTTTTCATTAATATAACATAGCCTATAATGCCATAAGTAACTATTATTAATGTTAACAGAAAATTATTAACAACGTAGATAAAATAAAGTTAAGTATATAAATGCCATTATCTATACATCATCGCAGATATTATTTCTATCAACACAATATTCATAATATTGTCTTTACAATGAAAACCAAAACATGTCTTAGAAAATCTACGAACAAATATATTTCTGCAAATAAAGTTTTTAACATAATAACAATTACTCAATGCTAAATCAAATCCACTAGGCCAAATCAAGTGATAGTCTCCAACCATAGTTACATCTACTATAGATCTATCAGCAACTTGAAGCCTCATTTCACATTTTGCCACATGTCGTCTACCCCTAAGTCCTTGTAACAAATTACAGATATGAGTCTCCAATATTTGAAACCAAAGATAATTTATTGGTTGGAAAACAATTTTGAATCATAAATGCACCTCCAGGAGCAGAGAATCAAATTTGTTCTTCTTCTCTCTGACTATCTTCAAATAATCTGGATAACTTCGTTTCCAATGCCCCTACTTATGACAATGGTGACATTCATCCTTATCAGTAGGAGCATCATTTTTACCTTTCTTTAAACCACGCTTACGTTTCTTCGAACCTTTTGAAAAAATTGTTTTTCCCTTTATAGCTAACACTATGCTTTGATCTTTTACTGAGCCCTCGGTAGACCTTAATATTTTGAGTACCTCGACGACATCAACACTAGATTGGTTAATATTGTAATTTAATATGAATAGCTCAAACTGTGGAGTTAATGAACCTAGGATAAAATCCACTTACAGTCCCCTACTTATTGTAACATCTAGCTCAAAAATTCAATCAATATAAAGATTTATTGTTAAGGTGAAATCCTCAATATGGCTGTCCTTACTCATCTTCATATTGAACAACTTCTTAGTAATTTTGTAC
This sequence comes from Allium fistulosum, assembly GCA_030737815.1. Lineage (NCBI taxonomy): Eukaryota > Viridiplantae > Streptophyta > Magnoliopsida > Asparagales > Amaryllidaceae > Allium > Allium fistulosum. Next base: position 155,574,893 of record CM060908.1, on the reverse strand, counting down.
CTTGCGGAATGAGATTTGTCCCTAAACAAATCTTTGAGGTTTTCGAAGATATTGTGGATAAACTTATTTTCATGATACCTTTGCAATGGCTTGTTTAATATTTATAACATGAAAACTTGAGCGATTTCACAATTAGCTACCCAAGTGTTATAAGCTTTTACCATCTCGAAGTTAGAAGTTTCTGTGGGATTTTCTTTTAAAGGTTTATTAATTTAAGACCAAAAGCATTCATATGTGAGTGCCATCTTTATCACTCTTAGCCAATCAGTGTAATTAGTCTGGTGAGCTTATCATTTTTTGAAAATAGTCTAAGGTTGGTTATTTTGCTACAAATTTAATTGAAGTGGATTAGAACAATTTATGCATAACAGATGTTCTTATATTATTAGAAAGGTTAAATGAATTGATTACATTTTTCTAATAAGCTTCCACTGGATTTTTATGTTTCTCAAAATCATAAGAAAAACATAGAATTCTTTTGATTTATCTAGTGGGTGTTAGGACTCGCTTGCCTTGGAATTCTGACCTTAAGTTTGCTCAATAAATCATAATCCCACAAGCTATGGGTAACATTTTACTGGTTCTATCATACAACTCCTAAACCGTATTCTTTGTCTTAATTCATCTCGATCTTGAGTTTGCTCAAAAAATTGAAAAAGATTATTCACTCATACATACCGTTTCGCAACAGCCTAAGTATACTGCATGTACCTTGAGTTTGTTTGACAAATACGTATATGTATCTTAAGTCTAGTTAATATATTGATAGTGCTAGACATAACATCCCTAGCTTGAGTTTTCTTAACAACTAAAGAGTATGCAAGTAATCTAGTAATATACAAATGGTAGAGGACAACTTTATATATTAGGGATACATGATCTTTAATGTATACATTTGTTTTAGTGACATCAATTTAAAGAATAATATATTCCTTATGAAATACTCTTGTGATTCAAGTGTCAGACATATCATAAATTATGGTATATATACAATATGTATGTATTTATTCCTTACACATAAGTTGGGTTTCTTAAAGTTCCATTTATATTATATAAGTTTAATTCATTTGTAAAAGTTTATAATTTAATTAACTTATATAATTTTCATATGTATATTATTAATTAAATCATTTTAATTAATTTTATTTTATTAATTTAATTAAATTATTTTAAAATTTTAAAATTTATCTTATTCATCCTAAATAATTTATGATGAAAATTAACTACAACATCTATAGTTTTATATACATATGTTATTATGTGTGTATCTCAATATGTATGCGCACGTGCATTTGTGTATGTGCCTTTATTGATCAACATTTAACTTACTTATTTATCAAACAAATATTATATTTAATTAAAAAATTTAATTAAATATTTTTAATAAATTCAAAATATTATTTGAATTTACCTTAAACAATTTAAGATATATATATATATATAACATTTATAGTTTTATCTATATATACACACATATATCAATATGTGTGTGTGTGTGTGTTTATTTTAATCAATTAAATTTTGATTAATTATTTATTTAATTAATAAAATTAATTAAATATTAAATAACTTTTGTAAATGTTAAATTTTGTTTTAAAGTCATTTTTTAAGATATTTTATAACTTCTATAAAATTTTATTTTATATTTAAACTTACCATTTAAATTTAAGATATATTTTAAATTTTCATTCTGAATTTGAAAATTAGCCCAAAGCCTAAATCAATTTGGGCATTTATAATTGGGCCAAACTTTTGGAATTATTCCACCAAGTCGAGCCAAGTCAGTAGCCAAGGAGGGAAGAATACTTAATTGTTTAACAATAAGCCTAGATACTACTTTTCTTGACACCGAATTAGATGGATAATCTTTGTGACGACCCACATTTTGAAAAGTTTAAATCAACAATAATCCACACATGTCCAACTTAAACCATCTGCAACATAGATAATCATTGGGGTTAATTAAGAAAAATAAGAAAAGAAGAAGAAAACAAACATAGAATCTCACAACGAAACAATTAAATATAATAATCAAATAAACAGTTCATGAAGCTATTTACTATACATTTGATTATAATCTTACAACATTTATCAGAGTTATACATACATCAGGGATAAATAAATAATGCAACAGACAACATGATGCAGGAATACTAATAGTAATAATATACCAAATCTTCATCTTCATCCTCCAGAATAAGTCTTCAATAAGCTGAAAAACTCAGGACTGACCCGAGCGTAATGAAAAGACAAAACACTCGAGTCAGGACTAAAATATCCTTATGTAAGTCAAATCAATATTTGCATATAACATGAGTGTAATAGCGTCAGAGGTGTTTGCGGGATTTCACATCTCTTATCCAGTGTATAACAGGAGTGCAATAACTCAAGAGATGTTATAGGATTTTCCATCTCTTAAGGATCCATCAAAATATTTATATGTAGTAGAATACACTACATTTATAATGTATAATCAGTAAAATAAATATTTTTCCTAGCGTTAAGGCTTTACATTGATCCCTCTTAACGCGTTTTTAAGCATTGTCGTACAGTTTGCATATAAAATACCAGTAAACCGTCGGTGGATAGGGATGTGCCGTGATATGACAACACTAAATCAAAATCGTAGTGGTCTCGTATAGGGATAAAAGTATGACAAGGCATGTTAGGCAATGTCTAAGGTAGGATACTACCAGTTTACCCTTCTCGGCTGGTGGTAACGCATCATAGCCATGATCGCCCACTGCGTCCAACACTCCCATAAAATCGAAAGGTGCGCGCCAATCAATCACAATGTAAATGATGGTAATAAGAAGAAGTACGTCCGCTCGGGGTAGCTAACCCACTTGGCAAGTACGACACCAGTTTTAGTCATTTCAAATTGGCACAAGTGCTAGGCTAATCCATCATCGTTCTCTTTCTTCAAATTCGACAAACGACGCCAAATCCAACAACTTCGTTCTGGATCATCACTCTACATACACAGTTGTTAAAGTGGTTCCGGTATCGATATAGAGTATGCCCATATTCGACCTCGGTCTCTTTAACAAAGAAACGTCGTTTTACACACTGGTTAGTACTTTTACATTTCAAAGACAGTTCATACTTTGTAACAACCCTGAATTTTGAACAATTTAAATTGAAAATATTTAATTAATTTTAAATATTTGAACGATGATTTGACTTGAATTTCAAATTATCAGAATGAATTGGTGATTAAATTTTTGAATTTAATCTATTGAAAGTTGAATAAAATTTGAATCTTCGATTTTAAGCCGGTTAAAAATAATTTAAAGGCTTGGAAAATTCATATTGATAATACTGAAGGTAATAGAAGCTTCAGAATTGAATTTAAAAGCGATTTGTTCCGTTTTGAAATATTATCGTTTAAGTTGAATTTAAAAATAGCCTTCCGAGGTACAGTCTCGGAATTTGACGAAACCAGTTTCATTGGGTCCGTAATATTGAATTATTACCGGATTTCAATTTTCGTATTTATCGGGATTGTTTTGTGAATACACGGCGTATAAACGCGTATAAAATTAAATTGAATTCAATTTGAATTTCTGTAACAACCGGGGTTTTGCCCAATGTTATAATCATCAGTAAACGATTTAAGTGGACAGTTAAATTTTTGTTTGTTATTGGAATTTCTATAACGATAAAATCTTCGTCAATTGGCGATATAAATTGGTTGTTAATTTCTGTTAGAATTTTTGAATTGATTGGAATTCTCTTATTAAATTTTATTAATACAAAATAAATAAATACACTTAGTAAAATTTTAACAACAAAATTAAACAAGACAAAATAAAAATAATAAAAACAAAATAAAGATAAAAGAAAAAAACCAATACCAGCCCATACCCTATACCACGTTCTCTTCTGCAAAACCACGTTCTCCCCCCTTACCTCTGTCAAAACCCACGACTTTCCCCCCCCTCTCTTCAAATCATACGAAACCCCAGATCGAAAGAAAAAAAAACGAAGGAACGAAAAATGGCGGCTTCAAAATTTTCGTTCATTCCTCATTCCAAATTAGAGCCCGTTCCTCTTTGTCCAAACTAGGGCTTTGGCCTCGCGTTCGCTTCTGTGAGATTGGCTAGAGCTTCGACTTTTCGCAAATTAGGGTTTTGAATTCTTGGGCTTGCTCGATCCTCTGGTGAATTAAGGGCTTTGTCTTCTTGCTCGCGGCTACTTCAGTACGCGTCGACGAAAGGTGAGTGGTTAATTCCCTCACATCTAATTCGAATTCGTGTACTGGTGATTTTGTTTCAGTCGTAATTTCCTTGGCTTACTTTGATTTTGTTCAATTGCTTTGCTGTGATGATGTTTCCCTGGTTTACTTGTTCGAATTTCTGGCAATTGATTTTGTGTTGACTTCGGTCTTGTTTTTGAGTATGGGGTTCTATGACTTCGGCCATTATGTCTTTACTCGTGGTAGTATTTGTTGATGATTTTTGATCTGCTCGACCTCCTTGGTCATTTTCCTTGCACCATTTGAATGTTGGCTTCACTGCATGGTTTGGTCAGTTTGTACATGAACTGTTTTGGTCTCATTTCCATATAGATAGCATTTGGGTTTCACGACCTGATGTACCTGATATATTTGTATAGCTCTACTTGAAATTGCACTGCCTATGTTGTCCTATTGTATTGCACTTGTTCATGCATTTGACATATCCATGCTATTCACTGTTTGCATTGTAGTTGCATTCCTGTTCACTTGAGATTGTAGAAGTCGTCACATTTTTAAAAGAGATAGTGCATTATTATACACGTGAGTGTGGTTTCCTATATAGTGGAATTCAATTTGTTTTGCCATATAAAGTTTTGATGTAAATGATTTAGTTCAGGCAATCTGTTGCATAATTTTGTTTACCTGTACTTCATGTTTGCATTGCTTTGGGGGTACCCTAACTGTTGCCAAATTGTATTATTTGGAGTCTTCTTTTATATGAAGTGGTCTTCATTTTAGAGTCTGCATTGCCATGTTGTATTATTGATATGATATTCGACTGTGAACTTGGTGGTCTTGTGGCCCTGTTTACTGTCAGGTTGCATATGCATTTCCATGTGTATCCAAGTTGATATTTGCACTTAACTTTGACCTGTCTGCATTTCATACAAGTAGCTTGCACATATTTGAAGTTGTGCATGTGTTCTGTCTTCTTTGTAGTTGCACTGTACCTTGGGGGCTGATCATTTGTATACTTACATCCTTGTATGTATATATGTGTATGGCCATTCTTTATACCACCTAGTCCTGATTGCATATGAATTGATTCATTGTTCCATTTGATATTGTAGTCTGATATTCATTTCTTGACCTGTCTGGTTCATCTTGTTTGCCAGTGGCATTGCTTTGAATTTGTGTAGTCTGACCTTTTGTTCAGTATAGTCATTGTATACGTGATGGACATTTGCTTGGTTTAAAACTGGTTCTCTGTCTCGTTTAAAAGTGATACTTTTATTTGTCTCTAAGTATGCTAGTGGGCCTGGTTCATCTTATAGTCTATACTTAAACTTTGAACAGTCTGCATTGTTGTTATTTTTAACTGCTTGCTTTCACATGGTAGCTGGACTAGCCCGAGTTGCTGATCATTTGTATGCATACATTCTTGTATGCATATAGGTGTATGGCCACTGCATTCTGGAATCCACTATTTGAGTTTGACATATGCATTTCATTTTGCTCCACTGGTGCCCTTATCTGGTATACGTGATGCAGTACATATGTTTAAATATTGAGTCACCTCTGTACATCTGGTATTTTGAATCTATGTTAACTTGTTCCATTGCTTCATAGCTAAACTTGCATTTGCTGGTTCATCATTTGGTTTCACTACGTATTCCTTCATCATGTATACCCTATGTTGTATCTGGACTTGTACATTTGGTCACTGTTGAGTCTGCATTTTTGAAAGCTTGAGTTTGTATATTCTTGATGGTTCATGTATGTTGAACTTTGACCTTGGCAGTCTCTACGCACTGTAGTGGCGAGGCAGTGCACGCGTGCGTGCACTGCAGCCACCCAAACTCGACAGTTTGAATTGATATTTCTTTGCGTCGTGATGCATTGATCTTTTATGCTGTATTGGCGAGGCCGTGCATTATTTATCTCTGTTGATGTCTTAAATCTGCTGATTTATTGTTTAACACTGTTTAGTGTTATATATTTTCGTTATCCGATTTCTTTGTTAAAAGGTTCGGATAGACGGGAATTATTGTGACTGTCGTCTATTTTAAATTATTACTGCCTCTATGCACTAATAAACTGGTTTGAATTAGACTGACCTGTGTATTATTTTCTTTTGAATATAATACTCGGGTCAGACCGAGTATTTCTACAGCTTGAAGATTTTCGAGCAGCGAAGTTAGAGAGAGAGAGTAAAGAATCACTTTAGTTTTCAGAAGAAAATTGTATTTTTAGATATTCCGCTGTATCTGTATTAAAATTGTATAAACTCTGATGTATATAAAAAGATTTATAGTAATGAAATAAATTCTCATTTGTTTTAATTCAGTGTTATTATTCTGTGTTTCTGTGGCTGATTCTGTTTAAACCTTATAAACTAAATAACAATTCGTCTTTTTGAACGTTTTTAGTTGGTTTAATTACCGACTGGAGGCGGTCAAAAGGGGGAATGTTACTTGATATCAAAATATCATATTTGCTTCAAAATCAAATCCATTTCGAAATCATCACATTTATTCAAAATATACCATTTCAATTCAAAATCATGTTCGTCTTAATATCTCGATTTTGATTCCAAAATTGTTTCGAATTTCAATTTGGGTTATAACTTCAATTTAACCCAATTCGTATTTAAATCCATGATTCAAAAATAAACATTGCACTCTTGACCAGTTTGAATTTTTGAAAATAGTTTAAATAGTTTTAAAATAGTTAAATAGTTAAAATAGTTTAACAAAAAATAATTTGTGTATTAAAATGGTTTATATAGTAAAATAATTTGGAAAACCAAAATAATTTATATATTTAGGAAGATAGATTTTAAATAGTTTATACTAAAATTATTAATGGGCAAATGACGATTATTAATCGGCAAATGATGATTAAATCGTTGTTAATTGCAAATGCAGATTTAAATTGAGTTGAAAAAAAAAAGAATTCTTTTAATAATTTTATAAAGGGTTGTGGGCTTTAAAAATTTGCTGGGTCCAATTGTTTGATGGAGTGACAATACTCAATATCGTTTCTTTTCTTTTGGTATTGAATCGCAACCCGTTCCCCTCTCTCATTTTTATCAGAGAAACCTAATCAACATACGAAAATAATGGCGGCTCAAATCTTCCTTCGTTCGACTTTGTGATATCGTTTGCTCGGTCAAGAAAAGGATCGCGTGAATAATCTTGAGTAACTTCGATCGATCGCTTCTCCGTTGCTTCCTCGGCTGCTTGATTGAATTCGTCTTTGAAATTGGCTACTAGGGTTTGCCGTGCTCGTCTTCTCTTCGATAGAGGTGAGTCCTACTCACATCTAATTCATGCTTAAGGGTAATTAGGATTTGAATTCGTGGATTTTCGTTGTATTCAAGCGGTTAAGTTTGTCAATTCATTTTGCTTGCCGCACGAATTATATTGTTTGCTTGAGTATTATCCGAGATGCTCTGTTGACATCGGCTTTGTATTCTTTTGCTTTGAGATGAACTATTGTGTCGAGTATTTGCGACTTTGGCACAGTTGGGTTCGACCTACATTTGAACCTGACACTTCGCTTCGACCAGTGGTGGCTTTGACGCTTCGGCAGTAACATGTTATGTGGTTCCATGACTTAATGATGTTATCGAATATCACCATTTTACTACTGTGAGAAAACAGTTACTTTGATTTTGTGAAAACCATTTCTAGATGAGAATTTCACTTCATTTTTCTGGTGACTTTGAGCTTGACTTTGATTTTGTGAGTTTCTGGCTTTGATTTGTATTTCGAGCATGGCCATGATATTTACTGCTTTATTGTTCACGTTGCAATGACTTGATGGTCTTTGTTATCTTTGCTTGTGATATTGAACTGCTCTGTCTTTGGGTCTTGATTCTTCGAACGAGGTGAGTAATTTGTATTACTCACGTCTAATTCGTTCTACCGTTTGGATTGATTGAGGTCCTTGATTTTTGTTTGTCTGAATTCATTTACTTGATGATTTCTGATTTTGCTCGAATTCGTACATTTGTGCGACTATATGAATTCACAGTTTTGTTCAGGTCACTTTGATTTTGTTCAAGTGCATTGTATTGTAGATACGTGCAAAACCTGGTCATGTTTGCCATGCCAAGTTTTCATGCGTTCAAGTGAGTGTTACACTCACGTTTCTAATTTAACGATTTCTTCACTAATTGTGTACAAAGTGTATTCTAGTTCTAGACCTTCTTCAGTTTCATGTGTATATGAAGTAGCATCTTGACTACATATTTGTTTAGTGTGCATGTATCAGTTTGAGTAAAAAAAAAATTCATTACTCACGTGCAAAACCTGGTCATTTCAAAAGTCTTCATTGCATTCAAAAATGTGGGCAAAAATTTAAGTCAGTGAACATATTAATTTAGCCTTGCTTGCTTAAGTTCATGTTGAGTATACAGGCCATGTTTGCCATGCCAAGTTTTCATGCGTTCAAGTGAGTGTTACACTCACGTTTCTAATTTAAAACTGTGCTGCCTATGTATTTTGGTGCTTTCCTGTTGTTAATTTGAGTTGCACAAAGAATTAAGTCCATGTATATAAAGGTACAGTTTGAAAGCCTTTATTTTATAGTATACGTGCCTGCATTTCTTCATCAGCGTGCGTGCGTTATCTTTGAAAACTATATCCTTGATTACGTGCATGTATAATTGTTGCCCAAGATTTTGTATGCCGCGCATATATATACTGGGTTGCCCATTTATATTAGTGGATTAAGTTATAGGCAGTTTTTAGTAAGCTGCATGCATATAAACAAAGCTGTAGGTCATTATTTTCATGGGTCTGCACTCGATCCTTCTAACTGCTGTCGAGTTGCAATCTTGGGCTTACTTTGAGCATGGTACATCAGTAGCATTCATTAGCTCATGTGTTTCCATTTGTATTACCAGTTTGATATACATTAGGCTGGACAGTTTGTTTTGTTGTAGTTGATGTTCAGGCCTTTACGATCTTTGCTATATTGAGTTGCACCAGTCTCGAGTTGAGTGGAGTTTCATCTCCACTTTGTTACACTTCATAATTCAGTGTATCATGCCTTGGGTTCTCGTGGGGTCTGCACTTGCAGACTGCTGCTGTCTTATTCTCTTGCTATCGAAGCTGTTGCTTATACACTTGGGATTTTACTGTGTTTCACTTGGAGATTTATTTAGCATATATTTATGGTTACATCTGATTTTGGCGAGGCAGTACACGCTCGCGTGTACTGCAGCCAAATCAGATTTGATGTTATAATTGATGATTTCAATTGTTGGGATTATTTCGTGTTGTCAATTCAAATATTTTGAAGTTGTATTTTGAAATGGTTCATTTGATTTGAGTTGGATTCGTTTGCTTTTGGATTCAGTGATCTTCTAAGTATTTCATAGGCTGTATTGGCGAGGCAGTACACGTTAGCGTGTACTGCAGCCAATCAGCATTGATATTTCTAAATTGACATTTCAATTGTTTAAATTGATTTGGATTGCTGATTGTTGTTTAACACTGTTTAGTGTTATATCTGCCGTTATCCGATTCTCTTATCGAGAGTTGGATATACGAGATTTCTGCGACTGTCGTCTATTTGACTATCTGATTATTATTGCTACCATGCACTAATAACTGAGTTTGAATTAGACTGACCCGTGTATTATTTTCTTTTGAATTTAATACTCGGGTCAGACCCGAGTTATTTCAGGTTGTAGATCTCTTCTTTGAGTTGCTGTTCGGGATTTGAAGACTTTTCACATCTTCTGAAGTTGTCCGTGTCATTTTGTAGTAGTCGTGTCATTATATAGAACGATATGTATTCATGTATATTAGTTGATAATGTACTTGTATATATAACTTCTAGAGTCGACAGTTGTAGTTGTATCATATGTATTGTGTCAACTATGTATTAACTGACATCAGTTATATATATATGAGACTTTTGTTTTATCTGTGTTCCGCATTTATATTATCTGTGTTATTGTTATATCTAATGTCCTAAACTATTATGAACTATCGTAGTTTGTTTTATACTGATAATTGGATATGTCGATGGGAGTAAATAAATAATAGATGAAAAAAAAAAGTATATACCACTCCTACCGAGATAACCAATATTAGTGTAAGGCCAATTACGGATGGTCGCTCCTATCCAGCCTTATTCTTCGTAATAATAGACAGTATTTCTTTTAATACTCTTTGTTATTATGAGCATAGAGGTGGGGCGTCACAGTTGGTATCAGAGCTTGGGGTTTATGGACATAATATAAAACTTAACTCGGAAGGAACATATGTTACAACTATTGGTCGATGTTTTATTTGTGCTTGAGTCAAAACTAAAGTTTTGAAATTTGGATGAAATTTTTAAATAACTTTATTTAAAAATAATAGTGAAATTGTGTTCTGATGCTTTGATTGATTTGTGTTCTGTTTATCAGAGTGCGCAGCGGAAACAGTGAAACTGTCTTCGCTGAGTACAACTGATAATCTTTTTGATTTAAAAATCAAAACACGAAATTGATATGAATTTCATTTGTTGTTTACATAGCTGTAATTATTTTTGAGAACTTCGAATCCGAATTGAGGATTCGAAGAAATTGCAGATATGTGATTTTTGTTGAAATTTCCGCTGACTTTCTTTTGTACTAATCATATATTGATTAGATTTTTGCCGTTTTGAATTATCTTCATTGAAGATACCTTCGAATGATTTCTTTGTTTATAGTGTAATGTACGTGCAAATATGAATTGCACATTACTGCATTAATTTTACGTTGAACCGATGCTTGGTTATGAAACGTATTTAGTTGCCGTTATTTTTATAACGGGATTTTTACACCAGTGCTATATTTTTGAAGCACGGTGTTTTGTTGACAATTTTAATGAATGAAAATTCACTGATGTCACATTTTGATGTGAATAATTTTGAGGAGATATTTGATGTTTTAAAATTACTGTCGCTTTGACTTCAGTAACAGTCAAATTTTTAAAAGTGGATTTCAAGCGGTTATTCCGCAATACTGATGTGTAACCGTTTTTACGGTATTTTGAGAAGTACAATTTCCTTATCGAAATTGTTGTTGATTTGCTGCTTTAAACACGTGATTGGAAAAATCGTTTTAAAAATGAAAATTGTTTTATAAATTTTAACAGTTTGCGTTTTCAAAAGAATGAGAAAGTGACTTAAACGATTCAGCAAAATCGAGGATTATGACCCCTTTCTTTTACTGTTTCGCTTAACTCCGGACTCGTCCAGTTGAGAATGTGAATTGTTATTTAAATAAATAAAATTGTTTTCAAAAATTTTAACAGTTTGCGCTTTCAAAAGAATGAGGAAGCGATTTAAACGTTTCAGCAAAATCGAGGACTATGACCCCTTTCTTTTACTGATTCGCTTAATTCCGGACTTGTCCGTTTGAGAATGTAAAGTGTATTTTTACAAAATACACAATTTTGCACTTTCAAGGAAACGATGAAGAGAATCAAACGATTTAGTAAAACACGTGGTATGGGACATGTGCGTTTGCTATTTCGGTTAATTCCGGACTCGTTAATTGAAACATTTTGATGCTTTCGTGTGCTTTCGAGCCACTATGAGGACCTTCGGGTCATTTGTTGGACCTTCGGGTCATTTGTTGGGCTTTCGGGCCACTCTGCGGACCTTCGGGTCAAATACCAGTACTAGACCTTCGGGTCACTCTGCGGACCTCCGGGTCAATCTGATGGGCGCCAAAATTATGTTGAGTACTTGGTAGGCTTCGGCCATTTGTTGTTGCACGTGCGGTGAATTAAAAACTCGCCATCTGATGGGATCGATCCAAGCTTTTATGTTGATTTTCTAGTCTTCTTAATTGATTTCTAGATATTTGTTGCTTCCAATTATCTGCAGGTAATTGGATATTTGTTGTTTCTAATTATCGCTTGTGATAATTAGATATTTGTTGATATGAGTTCTGATTATCGTTTTTGATAATCAGATATTTGTTGTTTCTAATTATCGCTTGTGATAATTAGATATTTGTTGATATGAGTTCTGATTATCGTTTTTGATAATCAGATATTTGTTGTTTCTAATTATCGCTTGTGATAATTAGATATTTGTTGATATGAGTTCTGATTATCGTTTTTGATAATCAGATATTTGTTGTTTCTAATTATCGCTTGTGATAATTAGATATTAGTTGATATGAGTTCTGATTATCGTTTTTGATAATCAGATATTTGTTGTTTCTAATTATCGCTTGTGATAATTAGATATTTGTTGATATGAGTTCTGATTATCGTTTTTGATAATCAGATATTTGTTGTTTCTAATTATCGCTTGTGATAATTAGATATTAGTTGATATGAGTTCTGATTATCGTTTTGATAATCAGATATTTGTTGTTTCTAATTATCGCTTGTGATAATTAGATATTAGTTGATATGAGTTCTGATTATCGTTTTTGATAATCGGATATTTGTGCTTTTAATTATCACTTTAGATAATTAAATAATTGTTGATTTTAGATTTAATTATCGCCTGAGATAATTAAATAATTGTTGAATTGTTGTTTTAATTATCGCTTTAGATAATTAAATATTTGTTGCTATGAGATTTAATTATCGCTTTAGATAATTAAATATTTGCTGATTTGAGATTTAATTATCGCTTTTGATAATTAAATATTTGCTGATTTGAGATTTAATTATCGCTTTTGATAATTAAATATTTGCTGATTTGAGATTTAATTATCGCTTTTGATAATTAAATATTTGCTGATTTGAGATTTAATTATCGCTTTAGATAATTAAATATTTGCTGATTTGAGATTTAATTATCGCTTTTGATAATTAAATATTTGCTGATTTGAGATTTAATTATCACTTTTGATAATTAAATATTTGTTGATTTGAGAAATTTAATTATCGCTTTAGATAATTAAATATTTGTTGATTTGAGAAATTTAATTATCGCTTTAGATAATTAAATATTTGTTGATTGAAGTTTAATTATCGCTTGAGATAATTAAATATTTGCTGTTTCGAAATTTGATTATTGTTTTGATAATTGAATATTTGTTGAATTTAAAATCTGATTATCGATTGTGATAATCGAATATTTGCTGTTTCGAAATTTGATTATCGTTTTGATAATCGAATATTTGTTGAATTTAAAATTTGATTATCGATTGTGATGATCGAATATTTGTTGAATTTGAAATTTGATTATTGTTTTGATAATCGAATATTTGTTGAATTTGAAATTTGATTATTGTTTTGATAATCGAATATTTGTTGAATTTAAAATTTGATTATCGATTGTGATGATCGAATATTTGTTGAATTTGAAATTTGATTATTGTTTTTGATGATCGAATATTTGTTGAATTTGATGTTTTGTGATATTCGTCTTCGATAATTTGACATTTGTTGATTTGTTTCTGAGTATCGTTTGGATGATTAGATGTTTGCTGATTTTATTGATATGAGATTTTCTAGTCATCTTTGTTGATAATTAGACTTTGGCTGTTTTCTAATTATCGCATCGATAATTATATATTGATGTTTTGTGATTCTGTATTTTTGATCATTTAATTGGTAATTGAATACTGCTGATGATTGCATTTATTCAGTTTTGCTGCTCTCTGACTATCTATTGATAGATAAACTTTGTTGAGAAATTGTGAAATCTCTTTTATTGGAATTAAGGGACTTCTTTGACTGACCTTATCTTTCTAGCTTAACCAGTTTATGTTAGAAAAATGAGTGTTAGCGACGACCTTATTTATGAAAATTGCGGGGACGCAATTTTTATAAGGAGGAGAGTCTGTAACAACCTGGAGATTTACAACAATTATTAATCGGCAAATGACGATTAAATCGTTGTTAATTGCAAATGCAGATTTAAATTGAGTTGAAAAAAAAAGAATTCTTTTAATAATTTTATAAAGGGTTGTGGGCTTTAAAAATTTGCTGGGTCCAATTGTTTGATGGAGTGACAATACTCAATATCGTTTCTTTTCTTTTGGTATTGAATCGCAACCCGTTCCCCTCTCTCATTTTTATCAGAGAAACCTAATCAACATACGAAAATAATGGCGGCTCAAATCTTCCTTCGTTCGACTTTGTGATATCGTTTGCTCGGTCAAGAAAAGGATCGCGTGAATAATCTTGAGTAACTTCGATCGATCGCTTCTCCGTTGCTTCCTCGGCTGCTTGATTGAATTCGTCTTTGAAATTGGCTACTAGGGTTTGCCGTGCTCGTCTTCTCTTCGATAGAGGTGAGTCCTACTCACATCTAATTCATGCTTAAGGGTAATTAGGATTTGAATTCGTGGATTTTCGTTGTATTCAAGCGGTTAAGTTTGTCAATTCATTTTGCTTGCCGCACGAATTATATTGTTTGCTTGAGTATTATCCAAGATGCTCTGTTGACATCGGCTTTGTATTCTTTTGCTTTGAGATGAACTATTGTGTCGAGTATTTGCGACTTTGGCACAGTTGGGTTCGACCTACATTTGAACCTGACACTTCGCTTCGACCAGTGGTGGCTTTGACGCTTCGGCAGTAACATGTTATGTGGTTCCATGACTTAATGATGTTATCGAATATCACCATTTTACTACTGTGAGAAAACAGTTACTTTGATTTTGTGAAAACCATTTCTAGATGAGAATTTCACTTCATTTTTCTGGTGACTTTGAGCTTGACTTTGATTTTGTGAGTTTCTGGCTTTGATTTGTATTTCGAGCATGGCCATGATATTTACTGCTTTATTGTTCACGTTGCAATGACTTGATGGTCTTTGTTATCTTTGCTTGTGATATTGAACTGCTCTGTCTTTGGGTCTTGATTCTTCGAACGAGGTGAGTAATTTGTATTACTCACGTCTAATTCGTTCTACCGTTTGGATTGATTGAGGTCCTTGATTTTTGTTTGTCTGAATTCATTTACTTGATGATTTCTGATTTTGCTCGAATTCGTACATTTGTGCGACTATATGAATTCACAGTTTTGTTCAGGTCACTTTGATTTTGTTCAAGTGCATTGTATTGTAGATACGTGCAAAACCTGGTCATGTTTGCCATGCCAAGTTTTCATGCGTTCAAGTGAGTGTTACACTCACGTTTCTAATTTAACGATTTCTTCACTAATTGTGTACAAAGTGTATTCTAGTTCTAGACCTTCTTCAGTTTCATGTGTATATGAAGTAGCATCTTGACTACATATTTGTTTAGTGTGCATGTATCAGTTTGAGTAAAAAAAAATTCATTACTCACGTGCAAAACCTGGTCATTTCAAAAGTCTTCATTGCATTCAAAAATGTGGGCAAAAATTTAAGTCAGTGAACATATTAATTTAGCCTTGCTTGCTTAAGTTCATGTTGAGTATACAGGCCATGTTTGCCATGCCAAGTTTTCATGCGTTCAAGTGAGTGTTACACTCACGTTTCTAATTTAAAACTGTGCTGCCTATGTATTTTGGTGCTTTCCTGTTGTTAATTTGAGTTGCACAAAGAATTAAGTCCATGTATATAAAGGTACAGTTTGAAAGCCTTTATTTTATAGTATACGTGCCTGCATTTCTTCATCAGCGTGCGTGCGTTATCTTTGAAAACTATATCCTTGATTACGTGCATGTATAATTGTTGCCCAAGATTTTGTATGCCGCGCATATATATACTGGGTTGCCCATTTATATTAGTGGATTAAGTTATAGGCAGTTTTTAGTAAGCTGCATGCATATAAACAAAGCTGTAGGTCATTATTTTCATGGGTCTGCACTCGATCCTTCTAACTGCTGTCGAGTTGCAATCTTGGGCTTACTTTGAGCATGGTACATCAGTAGCATTCATTAGCTCATGTGTTTCCATTTGTATTACCAGTTTGATATACATTAGGCTGGACAGTTTGTTTTGTTGTAGTTGATGTTCAGGCCTTTACGATCTTTGCTATATTGAGTTGCACCAGTCTCGAGTTGAGTGGAGTTTCATCTCCACTTTGTTACACTTCATAATTCAGTGTATCATGCCTTGGGTTCTCGTGGGGTCTGCACTTGCAGACTGCTGCTGTCTTATTCTCTTGCTATCGAAGCTGTTGCTTATACACTTGGGATTTTACTGTGTTTCACTTGGAGATTTATTTAGCATATATTTATGGTTACATCTGATTTTGGCGAGGCAGTACACGCTCGCGTGTACTGCAGCCAAATCAGATTTGATGTTATAATTGATGATTTCAATTGTTGGGATTATTTCGTGTTGTCAATTCAAATATTTTGAAGTTGTATTTTGAAATGGTTCATTTGATTTGAGTTGGATTCGTTTGCTTTTGGATTCAGTGATCTTCTAAGTATTTCATAGGCTGTATTGGCGAGGCAGTACACGTTAGCGTGTACTGCAGCCAATCAGCATTGATATTTCTAAATTGACATTTCAATTGTTTAAATTGATTTGGATTGCTGATTGTTGTTTAACACTGTTTAGTGTTATATCTGCCGTTATCCGATTCTCTTATCGAGAGTTGGATATACGAGATTTCTGCGACTGTCGTCTATTTGACTATCTGATTATTATTGCTACCATGCACTAATAACTGAGTTTGAATTAGACTGACCCGTGTATTATTTTCTTTTGAATTTAATACTCGGGTCAGACCCGAGTTATTTCAGGTTGTAGATCTCTTCTTTGAGTTGCTGTTCGGGATTTGAAGACTTTTCACATCTTCTGAAGTTGTCCGTGTCATTTTGTAGTAGTCGTGTCATTATATAGAACGATATGTATTCATGTATATTAGTTGATAATGTACTTGTATATATAACTTCTAGAGTCGACAGTTGTAGTTGTATCATATGTATTGTGTCAACTATGTATTAACTGACATCAGTTATATATATATGAGACTTTTGTTTTATCTGTGTTCCGCATTTATATTATCTGTGTTATTGTTATATCTAATGTCCTAAACTATTATGAACTATCGTAGTTTGTTTTATACTGATAATTGGATATGTCGATGGGAGTAAATAAATAATAGATGAAAAAAAAAGTATATACCACTCCTACCGAGATAACCAATATTAGTGTAAGGCCAATTACGGATGGTCGCTCCTATCCAGCCTTATTCTTCGTAATAATAGACAGTATTTCTTTTAATACTCTTTGTTATTATGAGCATAGAGGTGGGGCGTCACAATTTGACTTGAATTTCAAATTATCAGAATGAATTGGCGATTAAATTTTTGAATTTAATCTATTGAAAGTTGAATAAAATTTGAATCTTCGATTTTAAGCCGGTTAAAAATAATTTAAAGGCTTGGAAAATTCATATTGATAATACTGAAGGTAATAGAAGCTTCAGAATTGAATTTAAAAGCGATTTGTTCTGTTTTGAAATATTATCGTTTAAGTTGAATTTAAAAATAGCCTTCCGAGGTACAGTCTCGGAATTTGACGAAACCAGTTTCATTGGGTCCGTAATATTGAATTATTACCGGATTTCAATTTTCGTATTTATCGGGATTGTTTTGTGAATACACGGCGTATAAACGCGTATAAAATTAAATTGAATTCAATTTGAATTTCTGTAACAACCGGGGTTTTGCCCAATGTTATAATCATCAGTAAACGATTTAAGTGGACAGTTAAATTTTTGTTTGTTATTGGAATTTCTATAAGGATAAAATCTTCGTCAATTGGCGATATAAATTGGTTGTTAATTTCTGTTAGAATTTTTGAATTGATTGGAATTCTCTTATTAAATTTTATTAATACAAAATAAATAAATACACTTAGTAAAATTTTAACAACAAAATTAAACAAGACAAAATAAAAATAATAAAAACAAAATAAAGATAAAAGAAAAAAACCAATACCAGCCCATACCCTATACCACGTTCTCTTCTGCAAAACCACGTTCTCCCCCCTTACCTCTGTCAAAACCCACGACTTTCCCCCCCTCTCTTCAAATCATACGAAACCCCGGATCGAAAGAAAAAAAAATGAAGGAACGAAAAATGGCGGCTTCAAAATTTTCGTTCATTCCTCATTCCAAATTAGAGCCCGTTCCTCTTTGTCCAAACTAGGGCTTTGGCCTCGCGTTCGCTTCTGTGAGATTGGCTAGAGCTTCGACTTTTTGCAAATTAGGGTTTTGAATTCTTGGGCTTGCTCGATCCTCTGGTGAATTAAGGGCTTTGTCTTCTTGCTCGCGGCTACTTCAGTACGCGTCGACGAAAGGTGAGTGGTTAATTCCCTCACATCTAATTCGAATTCGTGTACTGGTGATTTTGTTTCAGTCGTAATTTCCTTGGCTTACTTTGATTTTGTTCAATTGCTTTGCTGTGATGATGTTTCCCTGGTTTACTTGTTCGAATTTCTGGCAATTGATTTTGTGTTGACTTCGGTCTTGTTTTGGAGTATGGGGTTCTATGACTTCGGCCATTATGTCTTTACTCGTGGTAGTATTTGTTGATGATTTTTGATCTTCTCGACCTCCTTGGTCATTTTCCTTGCACCATTTGAATGTTGGCTTCACTGCATGGTTTGGTCAGTTTGTACATGAACTGTTTTGGTCTCATTTCCATATAGATAGCATTTGGGTTTCACGACCTGATGTACCTGATATATTTGTATAGCTCTACTTGAAATTGCACTGCCTATGTTGTCCTATTGTATTGCACTTGTTCATGCATTCGACATATCCATGCTATTCACTGTTTGCATTGTAGTTGCATTCCTGTTCACTTGAGATTGTAGAAGTCGTCACATTTTTAAAAGAGATAGTGCATTATTATACACGTGAGTGTGGTTTCCTATATAGTGGAATTCAATTTGTTTTGCCATATAAAGTTTTGATGTAAATGATTTAGTTCAGGCAATCTGTTGCATAATTTTGTTTACCTGTACTTCATGTTTGCATTGCTTTGGGGGTACCCTAACTGTTGCCAAATTGTATTATTTGGAGTCTTCTTTTATATGAAGTGGTCTTCATTTTAGAGTCTGCATTGCCATGTTGTATTATTGATATGATATTCGACTGTGAACTTGGTGGTCTTGTGGCCCTGTTTACTATCAGGTTGCATATGCATTTCCATGTGTATCCAAGTTGATATTTGCACTTAACTTTGACCTGCCTGCATTTCATACAAGTAGCTTGCACATATTTGAAGTTGTGCATGTGTTCTGTCTTCTTTGTAGTTGCACTGTACCTTGGGGGCTGATCATTTGTATACTTACATCCTTGTATGTATATATGTGTATGGCCATTCTTTGTACCACCTAGTCCTGATTGCATATGAATTGATTCATTGTTCCATTTGATATTGTAGTCTGATATTCATTTCTTGACCTGTCTGGTTCATCTTGTTTGCCAGTGGCATTGCTTTGAATTTGTGTAGTCTGACCTTTTGTTCAGTATAGTCATTGTATACGTGATGGACATTTGCTTGGTTTAAAACTGGTTCTCTGTCTCGTTTAAAAGTGATACTTTTATTTGTCTCTAAGTATGCTAGTGGGCCTGGTTCATCTTATAGTCTCTACTTAAACTTTGAACAGTCTGCATTGTTGTTATTTTTAACATCTTTCTTTCACATGGTAGCTGGACTAGCCCGAGTTGCTGATCATTTGTATGCATACATTCTTGTATGCATATAGGTGTATGGCCACTGCATTCTGGAATCCACTATTTGAGTTTGACATATGCATTTCATTTTGCTCCACTGGTGCCCTTATCTGGTATACGTGATGCAGTACATATGTTTAAATATTGAGTCACCTCTGTACATCTGGTATTTTGAATCTATGTTAACTTGTTCCATTGCTTCATAGCTAAACTTGCATTTGCTGGTTCATCATTTGGTTTCACTACGTATTCCTTCATCATGTATACCCTATGTTGTATCTGGACTTGTACATTTGGTCACTGTTGAGTCTGCATTTTTGAAAGCTTGAGTTTGTATATTCTTGATGGTTCATGTATGTTGAACTTTGACCTTGGCAGTCTCTACGCACTGTAGTGGCGAGGCAGTGCACGCGTGCGTGCACTGCAGCCACCCAAACTCGACAGTTTGAATTGATATTTCTTTGCGTCGTGATGCATTGATCTTTTATGCTGTATTGGCGAGGCCGCGCATTATTTATCTCTGTTGATGTCTTAAATCTGCTGATTTATTGTTTAACACTGTTTAGTGTTATATATTTTCGTTATCCGATTTCTTTGTTAAAAGGTTCGGATAGACGGGAATTATTGTGACTGTCGTCTATTTTAAATTATTACTGCCTCTATGCACTAATAAACTGGTTTGAATTAGACTGACCTGTGTATTATTTTCTTTTGAATATAATACTCGGGTCAGACCGAGTATTTCTACAGCTTGAAGATTTTCGAGCAGCAAAGTTAGAGAGAGAGAGTAAAGAATCACTTTAGTTTTCAGAAGAAAATTGTATTTTTAGATATTCCGCTGTATCTGTATTAAAATTGTATAAACTCTGATGTATATAAAAAGATTTATAGTAATGAAATAAATTCTCATTTGTTTTAATTCAGTGTTATTATTCTGTGTTTCTGTGGCTGATTCTGTTTAAACCTTATAAACTAAATAACAATTCGTCTTTTTGAACGTTTTTAGTTGGTTTAATTACCGACTGGAGGCGGTCAAAAGGGGGAATGTTACTTGATATCAAAATATCATATTTGCTTCAAAATCAAATCCATTTCGAAATCATCACATTTATTCAAAATATACCATTTCAATTCAAAATCATGTTCGTCTTAATATCTCGATTTTGATTCCAAAATTGTTTCGAATTTCAATTTGGGTTATAACTTCAATTTAACCCAATTCGTATTTAAATCCATGATTCAAAAATAAACATTGCACTCTTGACCAGTTTGAATTTTTGAAAATAGTTTAAATAGTTTTAAAATAGTTAAATAGTTAAAATAGTTTAACAAAAAATAATTTGTGTATTAAAATGGTTTATATAGTAAAATAATTTGGAAAACCAAAATAATTTATATATTTAGGAAGATAGATTTTAAATAGTTTATACTAAAATAATTTTATTAAAAATAGCTTTAAAGTCAAACCGATTCAATTCAAACTTCCCAATTCGAATCAATTCTAATTTCCCTTAAATCGATTCAACTTCGATTTCAATTCAAATCCATTTCAACTTCGATTTCAAATTAATTCAATTCCACTTTCAAATCCAATTAATTCATTTTCAATTTATATCGATTTCGAGCTCGATTTTTAAAATATCGATTCAAAACACTTAAATCAAATTAACCTTCAATATTCAGTTTAAAATCCCAATCTTCAAGTATAATTAAATTTTTGACCTCAATTTCGAAATATCGTTTTTATAACACTTTTACTTAGTAATATTCAAAGTTCGAATAAAAGTCCAATCCTTTAAACAAATCAATTTCTGAAATTCAAATCATATTCCAATTACACTTCAAAATCTCAAGCTTTATTTTCTTAAACAATTCCATTTAACACAATTTAATTCCACCGTTTGAGCTCAAGATCAAAAAGAATCTGATTTCCATAAATTCGATTTTTTTCTTCTTAAAATCAAATCATTTAAATAATTTCAAAAAAAAATTAAGATCATTTAATTTAACCAATCCGGTGTCCATATATAGTTTTCTATCCTATGACCAAGTGATCAATTATTTCAATTTAATTTCAGGGATGGATATATATCATTTCAATCCGAATCACAATGTCATAGGTATATATCATTTCAACCGATTTCTTAATTTTTTCATAATAATTCAATTTATAGTTTTATATACCGTAAATTATATATAGGGTGAAAACAAGATATATATATATATATCTATACTATAATAAAAAACCCTGGTCAAAGTGGTCAAAGTGAAGCCTTTTGTGTGCTGCCCAATTTGTCCTCCGCAACATTGCAAAAAAAATGAAGATACGAAGGGTAATTATGTCATCTTCATTCCCCACTTCCTCTTCCCCACGTTCCTCAATACTCCCGTCAGTTTCCCATCTTCTCTACTCTTCCATCGGTCCACAACTACTTCATCAATTCTCAAAACAAAAGATAACCCTAACTGCTGCCTCCTTCAAATTAATATCAACTGTCTGCAATCTTCTTTATTCGGCTTCCAATTTAATTCTTAGTTCCCAATTTCTTCCTCTCAGAACCAATTAAGTCCGAATAACTGACCGTCTCGCAAAGCAACTGATTGACTTCCCCTCCTCAAACCCTAAATCAGTTCAATGGCGGCTGCAATTATCCAGTGTCAACAAGATCAATTCCTCCGTACCGCAGAAGCTTGATGTCGCGATCAATTCCTCCTTAGGATGTAAACTGATGCCGTCAAACCAGCAAAAGCAACGTCTTGGACTTTGATTCCTATTTAGAAAAGCTTTAAGCAGATCTTCTGCTTCCTCAAGTAGAGTGAAAGTAGCTACAGGTATATATTTTAACTCTAATCGTAATAACATGCATAGTGAAATAAAACGTGACTGTTTCTACATCTTGCTCGCATAAAATCTCTATTATCGACAGCGACAGAGATCTATGCCTTGGTTGATGAAATTCCAGTTAGGTATCATCTTTACCTAACTGTTCAGTACAAAAGGGATCCATACTGTTCGAAGCTGTAGCAACCGGCAGCCTTTGTTTCTCCAGGTAATCTCTAACCTTTTCCCCTCTTTTCCTACATTTATTTCTCAACCAAACATCTAAACCGTACTTTACTGATTTTGTTTCTTTGCCTTTAAACATGCCTTCGACGTTGCAATCGTTGTCAAACAGCTACAATTGCTACTCTAAGTTGAACCATTCACTAATTTTACTGTGTCCAAACTTTACTCAATTCTGATGTATTTCTATTAAAGTCATGAAATTTTGTTTACTGTCTTTTGTTACTGTTTTGGCCTTTATGCTTGATTGCTTTTAGGTTTTACGAATTGCTTGATTTAGTTATAGGTAAATATATGTCTAATTAAACCTAATTTTATTCAAGTATGGATTCTTATGGTCAATAATTTATTTGATTCGTTAACAAACCGCTCGACTGTTTTATATTGATTGATTCTCTTATACGTGTTTGAAATTTGAATTTAATCTAAGTTTTCTGGATTGAGCAGTGCATCAAAAGAGGGCGTACGTAAACTCATTAGTTCTGCCCAAATTTAAGTTTGGGTGAGGGGCCTGATGGCTATGTCATATATGTTCGGTTTTGACTTAATTGGAGTCGGAAAAAAAAAGATAAAGATGAAGAAACTGTCTTTTAGGTCCCTCAAAAGGTATGCATCCATTCGATTACTGTATCTTCAGTCATTGAACTAATATTTTAAATATATATTTTAAAAATATAATCCATGTTCAATCATGTATTAATTAGTAGCAATGGATGTGAATAAAATAAAAATGAACATGGTAGGATGATGTATATAAAAATATTAACTGTTTTCCAATTACATCAGTCATCAACATATTCTTTCTGATTTTAAATCTGTCCAAATTTTAATTTTTACCCAGTCCAACAAATTTAACTGCCATATTTGGGAACTGCATTTTGCAACATAAACTTGGATTTGGTTTCCCCTTTGTAAGAGAATTATTGATATTTACCACTGCTTATTATGTCCATTCAATTTCATTCTTTCCCTACCTCTTTAACCTTTAAATGCTACTTCAGTTGTTATGTTCTAAGAATTGTATTTCTTGCTATTCTACTTCGCTTATACTAAGATTAGTTTACTCTGGAGCATAGGGAAGATGTGTCCTGCTTTATATTTATTACTTCCTAAATTTTACCGTTTATTTTGAACTCACTAATGTTAATAATATATATAGTTTTTGACTACCTACAATATGCAACGAAGTTAAAATTAGTAAAGTTTTGATTGTTTCCTGCCTTTGTTTAATGTACATTAATTTTTTTTTAATGTTTTTCTTCAGACTATACCAAACATGCGTCAAGTTGTAAATGCAAGTTGTTGCCTATTACTCTAATATAAGAAGACAAAGAAAATGATGCTCTTATCATGATAGCGGTGCAGATGTTTTAATTTTTTACCCTGCTCATTTTTTTGGTTATTTTCTAACTTTCTAATTTTGATTTATTTACGTTCATGAATCTACTTCCCCTTATTTGTTTAACAAATCAAATCATTTTTTGGTGAAAAAAATGCATATATTTATGGATGTGTATATTAATGCATACACACACATTTTCCTTCATGTATGTGCACTTAAATATGTGCAGTTAAATGTATATAAATGTGTGTGTCTATATATGAAATATTGGTAAACAGGTTGTAATAGCGCCAACTTCTTGCAGCTCTTTCTATTTCCCTCAAAAGCATGAAAGATGTGACTATAGCCTATAACTGCCCATTTGAAGTACACCTATATACACACAGACATGCTTATGCATTCACTAAATTCATTTTGTTATTCTTTTTAGCAAATTTATTTCAAGCACTTTATGTGTTGCCAGAATATTTATTTCAACTCTATGGATGCTTGGTTTACTTCATAACTGCTTATTTACTTGCAGATAATTTAGGAACAAATGGTTACTATTACTGACCAAACCAGAGGAAATCGGGGAAAAGTTGCATTCGGATTTGTCAAATTATTTCTGATACAGAGCGGATGATTCATGCGGATGTGACTGGAGATGCTTATGAGTTGGTCGATCCTTTAAAAGTTGGGAAGTAGGTCAGAGTTGTTCCAAGTGGTTTGTCGCCCGATTTTGATGTTATTAAGAGGTATATGTTTAATTTGATTCGATATGCTGTTTTTTTAGATATAGCTTGCGCTATTTATTTTGGTTGGTTTAATTCATGGGAGTTTACATATGTTTAACTTGATTTTTATTGCTGTCGCATTAGCATGATCAATGTTAGCAATATGCATGCAATTAACAAACATTGTGATTCTCTAACTTGGCATGGCCAAAAAGTTTAAAACATTATTTTACTGATTTCTTTGACAAACTATTCCTCCCATGTCGACCTGTGCGGTCAAGCTTTTCTATGCATAATTTTCTTGAATTGCATCATTATTTCGTAGATTTTGTTTTTTCAGTTGAATTTAGATATTCCTATTTTAAGTGTGCATTTTTTTTGATTGAAGGATGTTTTAGAAATCTGATACAGAGAGGATGATTCATGCGGATGTGAATGGAGATGCTTATGAGTTGGTCCATCCTATAAAAGTTGGGGAGAAGGTCAGAGTTGTTCCAAGTGGTTTGTCACTCGATTTTGATGTTATTAAGAGGTATATGTTTAATTTGATTCGACATGCTATTTTTTTAGATATAGCTTGCGCTATTTATTTTGGTTGGTTAAATTTATGGGAGTTTACATATGTTTAACTTGATTTTTATTGCTGTCGCATTAGCATGATCAATGTCAGCAATATGCATGCAATTAACAAATACTGTGATTCTCTAACTTGGCATGGCCAAAAAGTTTAAAACATTATTTTACTGATTTCTTTGAAAAACTATTCCTCCCATGCCGACCTGTACGGTCAAGCTTTTCTATGCATAATTTTCTTGAATTGCATCATTATTTCGTATTTCTATAAATTACAGCTTATATTATTCTTTCGTGGTCATACTACAGTACCTAAGGAACTTTATGAAAAAATATTTTTAATGACTTCAAATTGCAATATGATATCCTGTACAACAACTTGATGAGTTAATCACAAGTGATAAACATACACAAGTGATAAACTTAAATGACAAATTCATTTTCTTTTCACTTTTTGGATTGTACATATAATCTTAGCTTCTAATTTAAAATCTTTTATGTTTTTCTTATTGTCGTTTAAGTCAGTAATTACATAAATCAATCTAGCTTTTTAGTTCTCTTAAGTTTTTTGGGATAGATATTTGGTATGTTGTAATTACTTTTAAATTTCCTTAAATGTGCTGGATGATTTTATCGATTAGACTTGACTACTCTAGCAGACACAGTCCAAGGACTGTAGCAGGCCTTCCCTGCAATAGCTATGACTAAACTCTCCTAGAATTCTGTTGCACTTGACTCTACTACTACTTAAGCCATATAGATATAGCTTACTTCCCTTTAGAAACAAGGTCAGCATTTCGCTAGGTTGAATGATGTAACAGAAAATTTGATACTGTGCTAAATTTGCTATATGAAATTTGTTTGGTTCAACTGATACACACACACGCACTTAAAATTATGTAAGATAGAGTCCTTCAACAGCTTTATCAGTAAAAATTATATTTAGTACTCACATTGAAGATCACACATTGAATCTACTAAGCTCCAAGAAATGTGATGCATGTTTAAAAAAAGTATATGCCTTAAGCCAGGTAGTTTTTACATGGTTAGGAAGAGGAATTTATGTGTCAACCTGATGCTAATGAAACTCATTTGCTTCAGTTTATCACCAAGTAGATGTATACTTACAGGTTAGTGTTTAACATGATATTATGAATCTGAAGCTATATATTTATGTTTTATCAATTATGTGCATCTTTTTTATCTGTATATTTGAGTTTTCAAATTATAATATGGATCTATTCTACATGGAGCAAATGTTTTCTACAATTATTTTTTGTTAATTAAATTGTTGTTGATTATAATATGCATCCCATTTGTCCACAAATACTCATTATTTTTTACTGTTTATTGAGAATCAGAAGCCTGGACCTCATCAATTGGATGATTGTCTACATCAGTTACGGTAAGAATCTTTTACACCGTTCAATTATACTTTATAATAAATTATGATGCTTATATCAAATGAGTTTTCATACTCTTCTATTTTTTAAATATGTCAACATCAAGTTCATCCAAAATGAGTTCATTTGTTTATCTTTCTCCTTACTAACGTTTTGATGCTATATTTAGTTATTTTATTAGGTTCAAGTATTTGTGTAGTGAATCTGTATATTTTTTGTTACGTATTAGTGGTACAATTGTTAGTTTTAAACATTTTGTATTTTGATTATCCCTGTCATATCTGTAGATCTCAGGCAGTATAACAGCTACGTATTAATAATTTGCAAAAGCCAGTCTTTGCACTGTCGAACTCAAACAGCAATCTAGGCATTGATAATTTACAGAACTTAGGTAGTGTGCAACTTAAGTTTCAATAATTTGCAGACCTCAGTCTTTGCATTGCCGAACTCACACAGCAACTAAGGCATTGATAATTTGCAGAACTAAGTAGTATACATTTAAAGTACTGATAGTCTGCAGAACTCAAATAGCTACTTTGGCAGTAAGCTTCAGTTGAAGATGTTAAACACCGTTAAACCCTGTCCTTGCACCCAAACTTGAATCCTTGATTATGTTGTTGCTGATCATTTCATAATAGAGTATAACAGTTTAATCTTTATATTGTTTTATTTACATGAGTATGTTGTTTCGAACAATACCTACAGCAACGATAATCCCTTTTCACCTCCCCTGCCTGCCTTGAGCTGTTAGTATCCGACCTAAACTTTTATGATAAAACCATGCAGCAAAAAAAGTTAAGGTTGTCATAATTCTTTCAACCCAAGTTGATAGCATGCAAGGTGAACATTATTCTTGAAGATGCAAAACCGTAAATAAAGATGTCAAAAATACCAGTTCAGCTTCCATCTTCGTTCATATCATGTAAACATAGTTTATTTCCATGACAAATATCCATAAGTACTTTTCCATGTTGCCAAAAATTGAGTTTGTGATAGTATTTTTTTGAAGATATTTTGGTGGGATTTATGCTTGGAAAAACTGAACAGATTGACATACATGCGGAGCTGATCGTGATTGGTTACTGCTTGGATTTACTGCATGATAAGATGTTGCAGGAGAGGATTATTGCTGTCCGGATCTACTGCCCAAGGCCTATAAGAGGAATACATGCGCTGCTAGGATGGGAGAATGCATCAGAAACAGCTTCTAGAGTAATAGCCAAGTATGAATGCAAGTTGTTAGCTTTGAAGGTTACATGGTGAACTAAATGTGAGTTGCTGAATTGAATTACATGAAGCATGAAGGTCACAAAGCTCAGTTTTGCAGGTTGCAGTAGTGAATTGAGCGACAGAAAGCATAAGTGACAGGAGCACAAAATATGAAAGCGGGCAAGAAGCAGGGTGCTGACCTAGCAGGTTGATAGTTTTACAAGAAGCCTGAAGGTGTTAGCAATGCAGGTTGCTGATATGAGGTGGATATGTGATAACATGTAGAAACTAATATGTAATGGGTCTGTAAGTTTTGGGTTGTATATAAGTTTGAATGTAAGGGGTATGTTTTTGTTTTGGGGTTGGATATAAGTTTGAATGTAAGGGGTAGATTTGCTGGACTAGCAACCATACTAGATTAGTGAGAAAATTTATGCCACTAGATTACTTTTATAACCATAATGATTCAAGTCAATTTTTGGAGCAAGTCATTTGAAATCTACGTATTTGTCATATCCTCTTCCTTTTTTTTCCCGTAATTAACGAAAACATTACTATAATTTCTCATAATATCATAATTGTAACAAATACAAAATATGTCACTTCCTTCTTTGCACACGTCCAACGGACGTGCCACCATACTTGTATATATATAAGATAAATAAACATCCAATCATCCAAATATCAATTAATTGGCCTCCATCACAATCAATCATCCAAACAATCAAAATGATTCACAACAATTTCATAATTATTAGTATCGGGTATTTTACTGGCAATTAAATTCCAATTTCAAATCTAACTGTCAATCTTTATTTTTAACAGTTAATTTAAATGACAATTAAATTTATCAAACAAGGACCAATAAATTTATATCACTTCATACTTTCAAATTTAACTAGCATAAAAATATTCTAGTACTTGTGAGCGTTATAAAACACTCACTTTTATTTTCTATTGTCGCAGAGACGTTCCAGTTTGGAACTAAAACCGAACAACGTCCGATTTTATCCCAAATTTCCACTGTCTCCAAATCCATCCAAACCAATTTCATTTCGAAGCTCTCATCATCATGATCACAACGCATAAAGTCTCGTTCTAATCGGACCTCGTATGCAGGAGTTATAAAAATTTTAAGTTCATCGATTAATTATAATTAAATTAAACACTAATTACATACTATAAAACCCATACCCAAAAAAAAGAAGCCCGGCCCACTAAGCCTTCTTCTTCCCCAACTCCATTTGCCTGTACACGAAACGAAAGAGAAGCCTAGGCCATGCATGCTCAAGCAGTGACAAGGAGCTTCGAGCCTCGAACCCTCATTCCGACCCCGCCATCGCCTTACTCGTCGAAATCTCCATCTGCCTATCACGAACTCGACATCCCCGGAGCTACCAGAAAAATCGCGACATCCCCATTCGCCGCGTCGACCACCATCAGGTTGCACGACCTCCCAAGCCGTCGCACGCCTCCAAAATCGCTGCCGAGATGCCAAACTTCCCTCTAAACTAGAATATGACCACCATATAGCCCAGCTCCACCTCGATCTTCCTGAAATCGAAAGCCTAGTCGTGGAAAACCCTACAATGATCATCAAAAAGCTGCTGCACCACTCCAAAATTATGTCAAATCAAAGAAAATGACAAATCTCTATTTTTAAAGCCATTTTCATTTTTTTATTAAGTGAATTTGGAGAAATCGATTTTTAAATTTAACATCCCTTTTTTTTCTTCTGTGTTCGGCTGTGTCTAAAAGGTGAAGAGAGGGAAGCGTGTTTTGAAAGGAATAGTTGGTATGGTGGCTAGGATAAGAAATAGATTGGGCTGAAGTAAAAGAAAGTGACTACCTTGTCAATTCGATGAAAATAAATTATTAAAATTCAAAAATATCTAGATATTATTTTCAAACTCCTATCTAGGCGTGCCGCTAGGCATTCATAACATTATACCCCTATTCTGAATGCAATGGAACAAGTTTTAAGTCCTAATTCGATCGTATGAAGAAGATAGCTTTTTGGACCCAATTATTGTATTGAATTTTCAATATTAAATTCAACGCGTTTATATCTCGTACGACCAAACAATAACTTCAAACGTTACGAAATTTGAAATCCGATAATAATAAACTATTACGGATCCAATGGAACTAGTTTCATCGAAATCTGAGACTATGCCCCGAAAGGTTATTTTTACTCGTTAATTAAAATGAGTTATTTCTAAAATCGAGTAAATCGCCTTTAAATTCAATTAAAAAATTTATTTATCTTTATTCTTATTAATATAAATTTAATAAGCCTTTAAATCATTTTTTTCCGGCTAAAAATCCAAGATTCAATGTTTTAACCAATTTTCAATTATTAATTCAGCAATTTAATTATCAATAACTCATTATATTTGAAATTCAACCTATTAAATCGATAAAATTTTACTTTACAATATTTAAAATCAATTAAATAAACAATTTCAAATAACCCAAAATTCTGGGTCGTTACATCTTTAGTTAGTTGGCCCTAAAGTTGCCAAATTATAACGCATGGATCATATAGGCTCTAATAGTATCATTGGAACTGAGTCATTCTGCGGTGGGTAAAGCATGTAGATTTCAAAAAAAATCTTTATTTGGATCATAGTTGGCTTATGAAGTCTAACGGGTTGTATTAGACAACCAAATTAATTCAAATAAAATATAGTTTTATTTAATTTTTTGATTTATTTAATTAATGAACTTAATCAATTAATAGTATATAGTGTATGAGTATCATAATATACTCATATGTGTATGTCGTGCATGTGCAACATATATCAAAGTGTACATAGTTAATGTCTACGTATATAGATGTTTAGATTTGCATCTATAACATATACATTCATCATTTATGTGTGCATTAACTGTCTTAAAACATTATTTAATACTTATACAATACACACACACATATAATTTATAAATATCAAAAAAAAATTACATTAAATAAAGAATAAAAATTTTGAGTTTTATTTTGATTGAGTCAATGAGATTTGAAATTTAAAAATACGATAAAGACTTCGAAAATATTTCCAGAATTCAAAACAAGATCATAACAAACATTACTTAAAATATTATAATATATATGTTCGATCAAATATATTTATTTAATTTTTTGAATTAATTAAATGTATACATGTATATAAATAAATTAGTATACATATGTCATTATATAACAATATTGTAAAATTATACATATATAAAATATAAATTAATAAAACTTTCAGGTAGTAAAATAATTATTTTGGAAAAAAAAATTATTAAATAAAATAAATATATACGTACTATCATTATATATAAACCTTATTTTAAAATTATTAAAATATATCTATAATATACAATAAAATAGGTTTAGTTGAAAATATAATTTGTTTTTATATTTGTCAAAAGTAATTAAAATTAATTTATTATATATATGATATTTTGGACATGTACAAATTGGATTTAATTTTTAAAATCGTTTAATAATTATTTAAACTTTTAATTATACACACATAGATATATATATAATATTATATGTACATTGAATAAAGTATATGGCAAAAAGATTATGTGATAAAAATGTATTACTTTATTACAACATATATGTAGCAACCAGTCAAGGTGAACAAAATAAAAACTTGGTGAGACAATATATGCAAACATAAAATTGTTATATAAATTATCTAACTACCATATGATTATAGAATTAAAATAGAATTTATACCTCTTGAAGATAAAGTCGGTGAATGCACGTTGGTTGAAGATAGCTATTAGATTCACCTTGAATCGATCTCTAAACCTTGCAACGATTAAGAGCACCACAATTTTCATATAATTTAATTTGTATTTCGGCTATAAAAATGAATAGCTATATGGTAAGGGGGTTAGATATGGCAGCTAAGGAGGGATGGTTTTCAAGAAGAAAAGATTGAAAAGGATAGCTTGATTTATATAGAGTAGGAGGGGGAGACACATCCTTTTACTATTTCTCCTCTTACTAATTCAAATCAAAATTTCCCTTCCCTATCTTTGTTGTGGCCGACTAAAACTAAGGCTATATGGTCCTTTAAACAAATAAACTCATTTAATAAATAATGACATTTAAATCATATTTATATGTGTATCAATATCATATACTGATACATAAATATATAACTTTTATATATGCACTCATTTAATTACTAGTTTCACCATCAAAATACTAATAGTATACAATACATCAAATAAACAAATAAATAATATTTCATCCATATTCTCTTCGACAGTTAATTACTATTTTCACCAATTCTCTTTAGCGACAACATATCACATTAGGGCGAATAAAATTAAGTTTTGCTTAAAATTCCAGCATCATCTATATTCAACTCGTTTAGTCCATAAATAATGCCTTTGGTTCGATAGTAACATTTATCATCAATTGTATTACTCAGCAAGGGATTTTGATTTTGATTTGACTATAATTGACCATGATACTAACCTCATACAACTGAGGAGACAAATTCTTTATTGAACGGTGTTTCACTTCCAAAGCTTCGACTCAAACCCAATAATAGTCACATGATGATCGCCATATAAAGCTTCCAAAGCTTCATCACTCCGAGATTTCTTATTTGACCTTGTTGTTTTTAACCAACTAGAAACTCTCGTGCAGGTCATGCCATAGTTATCTAGTAACTATCAGTACGTAACCACTTAGTACCCCTAGCAGCCATGAATAATACACTGCCAATCATTTGGTGAATGTTACGTAATCTGTTCCCAATGAATGTATCAATATCCTTTCTCGAAACATCTCAACCAAGAATATTTAAAATAATATGTTATTTAATACTGTGATAATTTTCACATGATCACAACTCATTGTAATTACTATCACATAACAAATCATTTAAGGATTTTCATTTAAATATGTTTTGAAATTGCCCCTTATCCCCTGTTGCATAATGCACTTGAACCGATAATAATATCAGAGGCATGACGTGCTTTTGTGAATAATTCAATTAACATATATCACATTTATTAATATTTGCAATGAATTAGTATATAATGAAATTGTGTTTAAGGAGGAAGGTTACCATTTGCACCAAAAGTGGGACAAACACCCAATCGATATATTAGTAGTAGTTACAGAGATAAAGAAACTGAAAACGAGGAAATAACACAAGAGATTTTTAGTGGTTTATCAAATACTCTGGCCTACGTCCATTGTCAACTTTGTTAATGATTTCTAAATTTCTTTACGATGGTGATATCACAACTCAGCAACTTCAGTAAGAATCCAACAGAGCATCGGGATAAAATCTAATGATCCAAAAAGTAAGGAAAGGATCTCATTTGTGTGCACCTCTCCTCGTATTTATAGACTAAGATCAACAAATAAGCCCTAAAACCTTCTTCCCACTTCTCCATCTCTGGTAGGAGGTTCCAAAAGAAGATTGTGGCTGGAATAATAATCGAGAGTCAACTCAATACCGAGTCAAGGGCTTTAACTTAATACCGAGTTATGGTTTTACTAGACTTCGTGCATTTTTGGCTTCGTCTATGATCCTTATGCATGTACTTCAGGCCATCTCTAGCTTTAAGGCTTTATGTGTTTTTACCGTGCATTATCTCTAACTTCTAACATATGTACGTTGATTCAACAATCTTGACTTTACTTCTTAATTCTCTTAAAGACATTAAACTAGCTCATCTCCCCTGACTTTGTACTTTGCTTCATCTTTGGTTTATTCTTCAATTCCTTAGAACACTGGTAGTGACTCAACATCGTGACTATGGGTTTTATTAAATCCAATCTAATTAATTCAAACAAAATCCAATTTTATTTAATATTTCTAATTTAGTTTGTTAATGAATTTAGTTAACTAATATTTATATAGTTTATGAGTATATATTATATATTCATGTGTATATGTCGTGCATATGCAACATGTATAAAGGTGTACATGGTCAACTTTATATATAAGTAGATATTGAAATTTATATCCACCATGTATGTGCATAGCACTTACATAGATGCATTTTGCCTGAATTAAAATATTTCACACACACACACACAAATATGTATAATATTTGAAATTATAGCCTATATTATATTTAAATTTAATTCTGAAAACGTCATAAGAAATTTTGACCAAATCTTTATTTCAAATTTCAATTTAAATATCTAGTTTGACTTAGTAAACAAATTTAAATTTAAAGCTGATCTAAGATCTATATTCAAAATATCATAATTTTGACTTATTAATATTTAAAATAAATAAATATATAAATTTAAAATATGACATATGAAAATATATCTTTTTATTACATAAATTTATATACAAATATGAATATATTACTAAGGAATTTCATATTTAAATAAAAATTTGTTGTAACGACCTGCAAATTCATCACTTCAGAAAATTTTTAAAATATTCAAATATAAGATTTTTAACATTGATAATGGTGTTTTAAACAATAAATAATATTGGTAATATTATTTTGAATAAATATTTACAAGAATATATACTTTGGAAGATATATCAATAAAATAACCGAAAATCGTTTTATCGACAATCAGCTCTTACAGCATCCGACATCATGCACAGACTTGGATACATATACTCATTTATATATATGAGTGAGAATATGTAATAAAATTAATTATTTTATTTCTGAAAATAAAATGTCTTATGACATCATTAATGATATCACTATTTTGAATAATTGATTTTTGAATTTAAATTGAGTTTAAATGACCTAATAATTATTTTAAAAGTAAAATGAAACCCTTTTAATTATTATATAATGATGGAAATATTATTATCAAACATTTTTTACATATATATATATATATTAAATAAGAAGTGAAAATATGACCAGAAATCGAAATCCGTAACGATTTAATGTAGAAAAGTTGTGCAATGTTATGGATCATTGTGACATACATATGCACATATACATGTGCACATACTTATCAGGTGCACACATATACATACATAGAGTGTGTGTGTATATATATATATTACAAAATATCTAAGATATTTTCCTAAACTTCATCCTTAAGCAACCCAAATTCAACCTCTTACACCCAAAGTACAAGCACATGGAGAGCCATATGGGGGGTGTTTGATCGTACAAGGTAATGGAGGAGGGAGGCAAATGGATGAGGTAAGGGTGATGTTTTGGCAAAAAAAATATAATGATATTTTAGTTTACATTTTTTATATAAATACCCGCCATCCATCTTCACATCCATTCACATTTTCCTCTTCATTTTCTTCAGCTTCTTCATCTCTTTATACTCTACTTCGATGGCTTTCTACCTTAGGAAATTAATGAAGAAATTTATGGCAAAAGAATAATTAAAATTATATAGTACATATATATTGTACAAACACCTCCAAACTAAAGCAAATCTCCACCTTCTCCCCCTCTAAACCCATGGCCACACCATCCACCACCCAAACCTGAGCCCACCTCCACTAGCAAGCATAGGTCAAGCCTTCCCAAAGGTCCAAGGCTCGATTCCATAGGCTCTAGTGCAGTCGTAGCGAAGCTATAGCAAATTTTCATAAAGTTAGTAATGAATTCAATGTGAGAAATTCTATTTATATTATGATATTTTGGATGATATATATTGGATATGCTTGGTTGTGATGATTGTAAACCATGTTTGGATATGATAATATGTTTGTTTGGATGTGTAAGCAATTCACATTTAATACACGTCGAATATCACAAAGGAAATCACTTTCCTTTAATAAATGAAATGGTGTCTACGAGATTGTTAAACCTCTTTAAAATGGTTTAGAAATGTTTTATAAATATTTAAAAGTGTTTTGACAAAGTTTGGAAAAGATATAGAAAATTAGTTAAAATTGGTGTGTCATGTAATGGTAGTTCGTAATTTAGCGCCGTAGAAGTTTAAATCTATCTATAAAATGGAATCGGAGTCGGAATTCTTTGGAATATGAATTTTCCGAATTCTTATAATCATAATTTTCAAACAAAATAAAAGGATTGAGATTTCTTTTAGTAGATTTTGAAATATGAGCAAATCAAGTTTTCAAAATAATCGCGCTTTGGCGGTTAGGAAACCAAAGCAATAAATTCTTTAAAATTGATATTTTTAATTCTTTAGTAATATGGAATAAATTCTATAAATAATTTAAAAAATTTTAAAAAGGATTTGAGTTATAAAAATGAATTACTAAATGATCCAAAAGTCGTTTTGATCAAATAAGCTTTTAAAACACTATTGGCAGCACTTTTTGCAGCAATTTTTAATAACTTCTGAAATATGGCTTTAAGCTTAAGTATTCTTTCCTAAATCTTTTATAAATGTTATCAAATAAATAGTTAAGTATTTTAAAGATAATGTGGATGTTTTATAATTTATTCTTAAAGAGTTTAAATAAATGATTTAAAGAAAAGTTGTTATATTAAGTATTTAATCTTGGCTATAAAAGCCGGTGAGTAGAGTGGATTTTTCTATCCATGAGATCTGAATGTGAGGTGTAACGACCCGCTATATCCAACCATTAGCATCCGCACATGCCAGACTTGAATTGCTCAAAATATCAGATTGTTAATTTAAATTTGGCAAAACTCAGCATATACAGTAAATAAATCAATCATAGAATCACAGACACAGAGTAATATAATAATAATGCAGCGGAATAGATAAATAGTAGTTCATGAAGCTACTATATAAACAACAGAGTTAGAAATAAAATACAACAGAATATCTCAAATACAAAGAAGTCTCCAATACAAACTAATGACGTCTCTGAACAAATCAACCAGAAAAGCTGAAAGCTGAATCGATAGTTGGATCACCAAGCGAAGCTCCAAACTCCAAATGTAACGACCCGTAAATTTTCGAACATTTTTATTTGTTTTATTAATTTTATTTAATTGAAATTTTGAGAAAGTGTAAACAATAAAATTTTGAAATAAAAAAAAATTAATATTTGAAATGCGTCTAGTTAAACATAGCAACTGGTAAATTTTTATCCGAAAATATGAAAGTTTATTTTCGTGTGTAAATTTGTTTCAATTTAATCAGTGAAGAATTGATGAAAATAAAACGTTTTTGAAACCTAAATATTTTTATATAAAAATTCTAAACCATCTGCTGAGCAAGACGTCATTTTTCGTTTTTCCAAATTGGACTTCTGTAGCTCCGTCGATCTTATTTTTTCTGCGTTTTGCTGCATTTTCCGCTATTAGAAAATTCGAATTTTTATAATTCAATCATACCACTGATATCCGTATGCCGTTTTGATCGTCTCGTCATGCTGATCTCTATAGTATATTTAATTTTAAATTTCCAAGCCCGGGGTGCGATACAATTCTGCGAAACGATTCCGTATCGGTATCCATTGCAATCTTTGGTTCTATGACTTTTCGTTATCCACTGTATTAACAAGTAGCCATTTAATATTTCAGCATTTGAGCTTTTGACATTCCTTGTTTTAAATTTATATACTAGTTCATTAATCTTTTCTTCCACCCATTCACTTCTTTGGTTTTATTTCATTCATCTAAACAAAAATATATCAGTGCATTCATTTATATTG
This sequence comes from Allium fistulosum, assembly GCA_030737815.1. Classification (NCBI taxonomy): domain Eukaryota; kingdom Viridiplantae; phylum Streptophyta; class Magnoliopsida; order Asparagales; family Amaryllidaceae; genus Allium; species Allium fistulosum. The sequence continues at coordinate 155,537,245 of CM060908.1, read as the reverse complement.
GTTGAGAAATGCATCCTAGTTGCATTTTTGTTTACGTGATATCATATTTAGTAAACCACTGTACATGTTTATTTCATCTTTGAATTGTATAAATAGCATGAGCTCTAATATTTTATCCACAAATTCATCAACGCATGCATTAACACTTGAGACTGTTGCTCTACCTTCTGCCTCGAGAACCTGCTCATTCATTAACGCATGCATTAACGCATTCATTTCACCTTCAAACCAGTTGTCATTCTATTACCTATGCTTGGAAAACCGTTGCTCTCCTCTCTTGTTCTCCCTCTCCTGTAATATTTTTTTTGTCAATCATCTTTGTCTAAATATATATATATATATATATATATATATATATATATATATATATATAGTTTTATGATTGCTTGCAAGCACATGACCACGTTTTACTGCTCATCTTCATGCCTTTCCACTCCGCCTCACCTCCTCGATACGCACGCAACCAAGCTCCTACCCGAGACCGCCTCGCCCACCGCCATTCTCCTCTTCCTCGGTGTTTGATATCGGTAGCTCGCCTTCCCATTGAAACCGCCTCGCCACCTCTGCAGTCTTTCCCGCTCCTCTTTCCTCCCTCTCTCGCTCGACCTCGCCTCCCATCCAAGTCACCGCACTTCCACCACCCTCGCACCTTGCACCTCCGCCTGCGCCACTCCATCCACCACCTTCCCCTGCCTTCGCCCTGAGCCATGTCACCACCATGCTTAGGCCAAACTTCGGCCATCTCAGCCACCGAACCCGGCCACACCAATCACCAAGCTAACCTCCACCTTCATTCATTTGCCCCAACCACCTGAGCGCGAGCAGCAACCAACCCTACCCACTTGCGGCCGACTTAGGGAACCGCTCATCTCCTCTTGCAGCTGCGGTCACGACCATCAGGGTCCAGCACTAAACGCCACAACTTCCAACCAAGCTTTGCTCCAGCCTCTCTTCTTTCCTACTTCTTTTATTTTCTAGGTATGTATATAATATATTATACAGTGTTTTCTTCCAGTAATATGTTATATAAATAATGTTTATAAAGTTATTGTGTTGTAGTGTATGTTGCATGTTATTCAAGGTATTACATTTTATGTTTTAAAGTCATGATAGTATTATTTAGGTATACTGTAAAAATCTTATATAATTTGATTATATCTATTCTGTTTACTGTAAATATATGTATTTATTTTATATTGTTGTCTTTCGTATACATGTTAAAATAAATAGGTATGGTGATAAGTATTGATGAGTCATACTTTTCCTGTTACAATGTTTATTTATATAATACAAAATATTTGTTTTATGATGGGATTTTGTGTACTGTTACTACTGTATATGTATTATATATATTTTACTATATGAGTTAAAATTTATGATGATCTTGACATACATATATATATATATATATATTTGTTTGGTAGAATAATTAATATATAAAGTTGTTATATGAATATCTATGTTGAAGGACTATATACTGTTTATAAAATATTAGATTTTTATATATGTAGTGCTTGCGAGGCCTGTTTCCATGTTAAGTGATCTATTTCGCCGAAGCCTATTTTATAGATATATATATCTATATATTTTTTCTTTATTTGCCTGAAACATGTTTGATGTTAAATAAAATATATAAAGTTATATTTGTTTAAAGCATACTTTGAGCTGTAACTTTGAATTGAATTTTATAAGGTTCTTATATGAATTTAAGTATGTATAGGAATTTGTTAAGTATAAATATAACTGGTTCGTTATATTTTTGTTTATATATTTAGTTATAATATAAATGTTTATATTATAGTTAAATACGGTCTGTTATAAGAAGTGTAATTTACGAATAAAGTTTCAAGTGTATATTATCTATTTTAGTTTATACATATTGTAATATCCCGGAATTTTTGGACAATATCAATTTAATAATCTGTTTAAATAATTAAATTGATTTGATAATCTTTGATAATAAAGTTTATAAAATTATAAGGTTTTAACAAGTTTAAATATTTACAGAATAATTTAAAAAGGCTTGAATTTTTAAATGAATTTGTTTTAAACATCTTATAAATTTCTTTTATATCAAATAAATGATTTAGTGTTAATTAATTAAATAATTAGAAATATAAGTTAATTAATTAAGGGTTAATTAATTTGGGATTAAGGATCATTTAATTAGATAATTATACACTATTAATAAATGGTTAGAAATTAATTAATCAAGTGATTGAAGATTAATTAAGAAATTGATTAAGTAGTTAGAGATTAATTAATTGATAATTAAGAATTAATTAATTTGTAATTAATAATGTTTGATTTAAGTATAAATTACTTAATGGAAGTAATTAAAGGAATAAATTACTTAAGGTAATTAATTAAATAAATTTGATAAGTTTAAATAAATTAATTAATTGAATTAATTTAAGATAATCACTTGGTGATTTGATAAGTATAATTACTTAAATGTAATTAATGAAGTGTAATTACTTAGGAAAGTAATTAAAGGAAATTACTGGATAAAATTAATTAAAGAAGATTTAATAATGAAAGTAATTTGAGTTTAATTACTTTGTATAATTAATCAAGGGATTAATTAAAAGATAATTAATTAAAGGATAATTAATTTATGAAATGGAGTAATTAAGGGTAGTTAATTACTAAATAAGATTTATCAAAGGTGATTAATAAATATGACTAAATAAAGATTAATTATTAAATGTAATTAATTTAAATAGGATAACTAATTAAGATTAATTAGGGATCATTAATTAATATAATTAATAATGTACTTAAGGATTGATTAATTAAACTAATTAATCAATAATAAGTGATTAAAGGGTAATTAATTAATTTAGGATTAATGTAATTAAGCATAGTAATTAATTAATGAAGTAATTAAAGATTAATTACTGTAATGGTTTAAAATAATTAAATTTGTGAAATTAATTAAGGATTAATTACTTAAAGTAATTAAAGGATAATTAATCAGGAATGATTAATTAAGATGGATACTTAGAGTATGATTAATTAATTGGTTTAATTAATGATTAAGTAAGCAGGATTTATAGAATGAAGTAATTAATTTAATTCACTTTAAATTAATTAGAGATGATATAAATCATTAATTAGGGATGGATGAATGTTATTGAATGCTTTGCATTGTTTGATATCTCTGATGAGATATGTGCCGATATATGATATGGATGTTTTGGTTGAATTGTAATGATAATGTGAATTATCGGTTTGTGATGATAATATGGATTATCTATTATGAATTATCTATCTGTGTATATAGATAAAGAATTGAATTGTTTTATCCTTAAAACAACTTGGCCTTAAAAGATACGTTTTGGATTTCGATGAGACAGGGATCGGGTTTCCAGATTTGGATATCCGAATACCACATCGATCCAAATTAACGATAGGTCGTGAATCTCAAGTGAAGATAAAGATTCAGAGTGCAAGGGTTATTGTCGTTAACTCTGAGGGTGATTCCAAAACGAGTGTAATGAGATAATGCCTTCGGTTTCGTTCGAACCCGGAACGAACTTGTATGGATTGAATGCTTTCAGAACATCGTCTGGTGGACGATGAGCATTCTAAGTGATGTGTTTTGATTAAAGGTAATCGTAGCCTCAAGCCTCATCAACCGGGAATGGCTAAAACAGGGGAGGTGCAGCAAGGCTTCGTGGGTAGTACCCATTGAGAGTAAGGTCATCCCTGTCTAGAGAGTTCCTTTATTTCGGCTTAGTGGTGCAGTTGGCGACGGCCATCTGTGGGGTGATTTTTATTCGGAATTATCCAGTAAGGGATGGTTTCGGCTTTGTGTTGCAAGGGATTGGGAGTAATTCTCGGTATGGTGATCTAGGCCCCGTACTATGATGGGCGGTACCCCGGTATCCCTGCCATTGTATGGAATCCAATTTCCAATAAGTGATCTCGGACTTGATTGTATACCTATGTATGTTGGAATTTAATGAATGTAACAATTTCGGCTAAGTGAATACTTATTTGAAAACCCTAGACCTATTATAATATAACCGAATTTCGTATCAAAGTTTTGGTTAGCGTAAGGTAAAAACTTACCCATGTTTATGTGTGGGGAGTCTTACGTGATACCTTTTGTTTTCAAAAGGTTTTCAAAGTTAAGCAACTTTAACCTGTTACTCACACCAGACCCATGTCTGACCCAAGTGTTTATTTTCTGTTTTATAAACTCTTGGGTACTCAAATTTTTATGAGTAGCCAAGGAATTCAGGTTTAGCTTTGACGAGTTTTCTGGAGGAGCAATGGAGCAGGAGGCTTCAGCGTTCGTAGATATATAGTAGTTCCGCTATGTTGATCTCTGTGATAGTGTCTTGTATTGTATTGAGTTGTAATGTCTAGACAGATGTTTATAACTGTCTAGTATGTGATGTATATGCTGTGTAACTGTGATGAATGTTGTATACTATGTAATAGTATTATGTTATTAATATAATTTATTCGTTCCGCTGTTTAGATTCTGATGTTGTTTCTTCTTTCTTCTCTATCTTTTCTCTTTTCTATCCCTTTCTTTCTTATTAATGATGCGTCATTCTACGGAATGAATGGCGGGTCGTCACATTTGGTATCAGAGTTCTTGGTTGAGATAATACCTAGGCTCTGGAGTGGTGTCTATCTTGAGAGCGCGTATTTGTAATTTTTATATAACTATATATATATATATATTCTACCTATTTGTTGGGTTACCTGTTCTGGTTTTCCCATATGAGTTATAAAGGTAGTTAGGGTAGTGGTGTGTGTAACATGACTACCAATGGTTGGAATTTGAATGTTTGTGGTTGGAAGAGTATCTGTCGAGACTGTAGACCTAATACCGTCTCGAGTAAGCTTTGTAGTGGTGTAAGGATTTCACCAATCTCTGAAAGAAACCTGTTAAGATTCGGAGTTTATCTTTGAAGTTGGATGAGTAGAGTTGGATCTGTAGGTTAGGCAGAAGCGAGTGATGGTATCTTGGTAACTTCTGGAAGAAGTAGCTGTGTGATGAGATGTAGTGACTATGGATGTTCCCGAAGTTGTTTTCTAGTTTCTAGCGACATTCATATTCCAACCATTGGTAGTCATGTTACACACACCACTACCCTAACTACCTTTATAACTCATATTGGAAAACCCGAATAGGTAACCCAACAAATAGGTAGAATAAATATATATATAAGTTTAAAATACAATTTACATATGATATGTTAATTCATTTAGTAATAGTAGTAAATTATAATCTCTTTTATAAATTATTTTAAAATTGATAAATTTGTTATTTTCAATAATATTATTAATATATTGTTTTATATATAGATAAGTATTTAATAAAGAAAGAAAAAGGCTTTTATTTACTTTTAAAATAAATAAAAATAAGTAAAATTACTTATAGGACAAGTGTAAATATATTGAGCCTAATACAACAAGTGTTAATTTATGCTCATGACAAATGTAAATAGATTAGGCAAGTGTCATTTTTGTTTTTAATTTTTCTTTTATTTTTAAAATAAATCATTTATACTTATAAAAACATGTTTTCCTCCTTCTCATTTCTTTTCTAATCTTCATTTTCAAAAGCAAAGAAAAACTCAAGCTTCTCAAAAATGAAATCTGGTAACAACATTCACAAATCAATAACCAAACTCCTCAAAACCAGAATCATGTTCAAATCAAAATTTGTAATCATTCTTTTTAAAACCAAAATCAAGCCTGCATGTTTCAATCCTGTACGTTTTCAAAGATCAAAGAAATATGCAAAACATCTTCCTCAAACCACTAGCCTGCATTTTTCAAAATCATTAACCTGAGCATCTGAAATCTTTTCCAAACCTGAGAACAACAAAACATGCAAAGCATTTCCAAAATCAAAAGGCTGCATACATTTTCTTTAATCTGGAATCAATTCAAAAGCTGCCTGCATTCATCTTTTCAAACCTGGAATCAAAAACTCCAGCATGCATGCAAATGCATTTTTAAATCAAAGAAGCAAATCAAGTATTTTTCAAGCACTAAAGTTTTCAAAGGGCATTCAAGTTTTAATGTTCTGGAAATCAATAGCAATGCAAGTTTCCAGTTTTAAAGACAATTCAAGTTTCAAAAATCAAAACTGAAGTAGCTCTGTTCATTCTCAAATCTGGTGAGTAACAATATTTTTAAAATTTAATGATGAAATCTGGTTGCATGCTTATCTCTGAAATAAGTTTATCTGTGAATATATTTTTAAGTAAATATCTGTGCATGTATGTACTTGAATGAATTGGTGTGCATGTCTGTTACTTATGTGTATCTCTGTTCCCAGTTTAAGTTTTGAGTAAAAATTTTGTATCTCATGACCTAGTTAATATTATGATTTAAGTTATAAACAATAATTGTTTGATTAATCATGGGTTAGTGTTTAAAATTTTACTTAAGTTAAAATAAACTTAAATGGCTCTGAAAATGAAAACAACAGAGCAAGCCTAGTATAAGTGAAAAATTCAAACACTCTAATTCATAAATTCAGGGTTATAGACTGAATGCTTATCTAGAAATATGAATTTTAAAAGTGAAATCATAATTTTTAACATTGGATTGAGGGAGCAGTTCGAGGTTGATTGGAATTGGGGTTTTAGATTGTATCTGGTGATCTACTTGATCGGAAATGCTTGTGGTCTTTCCTAGAGACGGAGGAATGATCGGAGATTGGAAAAAAATGTCAGGACAATGTTCAAGGCACTGTGGTGGCGATGGGAGATCAGTGATGTCTATAAACCTAATTTTTGTCGTGGGTTGTATTTGGGTCTCGTTCGCCTCTGATTTGTGATCGAGTTCGACGCGCGTATGGGAATTAGAAGAGGGGACGTTGACGAAGCTTTGGCTGGAAGCGCTGGCGTTCTGATGATCGGAGGTGAGATTGCGCCGTGTTGACAGGTTTGGGAAGGTTTGCAGTGTCGATGTTCCAGGTTTGGTCGTGATGTTCGATTTCGAATTCGAGTTCTTGACGAGGTTCTGAGAGTCGTATTCTGGTTGGTGGTTGATCGTCGACGTGAGGAAGTGGTTGTAGATGATCGGAGAAGATGGGTTGATCGGTGCATGTGCTCGGCACTGTTGGTATCAGTGATTTGCTTTGGGTAAAACAGAGGGAAGGTCTCGAGTTTGTCTCGAGTTATTCGTGGGTATTGATCGAAGCGGGAAGGGTTTCGACTCGGAGCAATTTAGATAAGGCTCGGGTAGATTTGTGATGTTCCAGTTTTAGCCTGGCAGTGTTTTAAAAGTTAAAATGGGTTTTTAAAAATTTGAAACAGGATTTAAACCAAGTTTTAAATCTAGTTTTCACATGGGTTCAAGTTTGATTTGTATTCTAGTTTGAGATAATTAAATAAGTTGATAAAATTTATAATGTTTTTATCAAATTTAGAGCATTTAAAGTATATTTTAAAAAGGGTTTGAATTTAAATAAATTGGTTTTAAATTCTTAATGTTAAGTGTTTCTTTAACATTTGATTTAAAAAGGAGAATTGTAAATTTGATTTAAATTTGGTTAAAGTTAAATTTGAAATTTATTTTAAATCTTTAAATTGAAATGAAATAAAAGAAAGATTTAAAAGTAAAAGATTTCAAAGCCTTTTGTAAATGATAATTAAAGTAGTTATAAATGTTAATACTTTAATTTAGAGATTTAATGATATAAGAGTCATTAAATTAATAAGGTAATTTAAGGGTAATTGAATAATTTAATTAATAAATGATTTAGTGTTAATTAATTAAATAATTAGAAATATAAGTTAATTAATTAAGGGTTAATTAATTTGGGATTAAGGATCATTTAATTAGATAAGTATACACTATTAATAAATGGTTAGAAATTAATTAATCAAGTGATTGAAGATTAATTAAGAAATTGATTAAGTAGTTAGAGATTAATTAATTAATAATTAAGAATTAATTAATTTGTAATTAATAATGTTTGATTTAAGTATAAATTACTTAATGGAAGTAATTAAAGGAATTAATTACTTAAGGTAATTAATTAAATAAATTTGATAAGTTTAAATAAATTAATTAATTGAATTAATTTAAGATAATCACTTGGTGATTTGATAAGTATAATTACTTAAATGTAATTAATGAAGTGTAATTACTTAGGAAAGTAATTAAAGGAAATTACTGGATAAAATTAATTAAAGAAGATTTAATAATGAATGTAATTTGAGTTTAATTACTTTGTATAATTAATCAAGGGATTAATTAAAGGATAATTAATTTATGAAATGGAGTAATTAAGGGTAGTTAATTACTAAATAAGATTTATCAAAGGTGATTAATAAATATGACTAATTAAAGATTAATTATTAAATGTAATTAATTTAAATAGGATAACTAATTAAGATTAATTAGGGATCATTAATTAATATAATTAATAATGTAATTAAGGATTGATTAATTAAACTAATTAATCAATAATAAGTGATTAAAGGGTAATTAATTAATTGTAATTAATTTAGGATTAATGTAATTAAGCATAGTAATTAATTAATGAAGTAATTAAAGATTAATTACAGTAATGGTTTAAAATAATTAAATTTGTGAAATTAATTAAGGATTAATTACTTAAAGTAATTAAAGGATAATTAATGAGGAATGATTAATTAAGATGGATACTTAGAGTATGATTAATTAATTGGTTTAATTAATGATTAAGTAAGCAGGATTTATAGAATGAAGTAATTAATTTAATTCACTTTAAATTAATTAGAGATGATATAAATCATTACTTAAGGATGGATGAATGTTATTGAATGCTTTGCATTGTTTGATATCTCTGATGAGATATGTGCCGATATATGATATGGATGTTTTGGTTGAATTGTAATGATAATGTGAATTATCGGTTTGTGATGATAATATGGATTATCTATTGTGAATTATCTATCTGTGTATATAGATAAAGAATTGAATTGTTTTAACCTTAAAACAACTTGGCCTTAAAAGATACGTTTTGGATTTCGATGAGACCGGGATCGGGTTTCCAGATTTGGATATCCAAATACCACATCGATCCAAATTAACGATAGGTCGTGAATCTCAAGTGAAGATGAAGATTCAGAGTGCAAGGGTTATTATCGTTAACTCTGAGGGTGATTCCAAAATAAGTGTAACGAGATAATGCCTTCGGTTTCGTTCGAACCCGGAACGACTTGTATGGATTGAATGCTTTCAGAACATCGTCTGGTGGACGATGAGCATTCTAAGTGATGTGTTCTGATTAAAGGTAATCGTAGCCTCAAGCCTCATCAACCGGGAATGGCTAAAACAGGGGAGGTGCAGCAAGGCTTCGTGGGTAGCACCCACTGAGAGTAAGGTCATCCCTGTCTAGAGAGTTCCTTTATTTCGGCTTAGTGGTGCAGTTGGCGACGGCCATCTGTGGGGTGATTTTTATTCGGAATTATCCAGTAAGGGATGGTTTCGGCTTTGTGTTGCAAGGGATTGGGAGTAATTCTCGGTACGGTGATCTAGGCCCCGTACTGTGATGGGCGGTACCCCGGTATCCCTGCCATTGTATGGAATCCAATTTCCAATAAGTGATCTCGGACTTGATTGTATACCTATGTATGTTGGAATTTAATGAATGTAACAATTTCGGCTAAGTGAATACTTATTTGAAAACCCTAGACCTATTATAATATAACCGAATTTCGTATCAAAGTTTTGGTTAGCGTAAGGTAAAAACTTACCCATGTTTATGTGTGGGGAGTCTTACGTGATACCTTTTGTTTTCAAAAGGTTTTCAAAGTTAAGCAACTTTAACCTGTTACTCACACCAGACCCATGTCTGACCCAAGTGTTTATTTTCTGTTTTATAAACTCTTGGGTACTCAAATTTTTAAGAGTAGCCAAGGAATTCAGGTTTAGCTTTGACGAGTTTTCTGGAGGAGCAATGGAGCAGGAGGCTTCAGCGTTCGTAGATATATAGTAGTTCCGCTGTGTTGATCTCTGTGATAGTGTCTTGTATTGTATTGAGTTGTAATGTCTAGACAGATGTTTATAACTGTCTAGTATGTGATGTATATGCTTTGTAACTGTGATGAATGTTGTATGCTATGTAATAGTATTATGTTATTAATATAATTTATTCGTTCCGCTGTTTAGATTCTGATGTTGTTTCTTCTTTCTTCTCTATCTTTTCTCTTTTCTATCCCTTTCTTTCTTATTAATGATGCGTCATACTGTGGAATGAATTGCGGGTCGTCACATTATTTTCTTTCCTTTTTATTTTAAACTTTGTTATATAAAAATTTTTAAAAACTGTTTAAACCCCACGCGAGTTCCTCTGCAACGAACCCGAGCCAGAACCTTAATATCTCGAGTATGACTTCGAGCCAAACTCTTCATCTACTCGAGTGCGTCTTCTTCTTCCTCTAACTCAACACACTAACCATGACTAATACCATGTGCACATGCACAGCCGGAAACTTCGACGCCGACCATCCCTCCGGGCCTCGCCAACCCACACTCGACCTCGACAACCACCATGTCTATGCAGCACAACGAAAACCCAAGGCAACCACAAAATCGCAATTCGATCGAAACAGGAAAATGCACACGATCGGAAATTCAACTATCGGCGACGAACCATGCCACCTGAACCCAAACTACTGCAACACCAGACGCGCCTCGAACCACCCAAGCTATCCTCCCTTATGCGATCCAGTCCGGTGCATCAATGACTTCGAAAATGTTTCGAGAATTACCACGACAAAAACTGGCCTTAAACCCTAAATTAATCACGTTCATCCTCCACCATGATTTATAAAATTTTAAACAACTTATTGGAAGTTTTTACCTTAAACAATTTAAAATATTTATAAAATGTTTCGAGAATTACCACGACAAAAACTGGCCTTAAACCCTAAATTAGTCTCGTTCAAACTGTTTGTAATTGAAGTAATAATGACTCTAGACATTTGTAAGCTTTATGATACATGAAATCAACATTTGTAACTTTTATAAAACCCAACTGTAACGACCCGGGATTTTCGAACCCGAAAATTCCAGATAGTTAGGAGAAAAAGAAAAGAGATAGAAGAAAGAAACAGAACAAGACACAGATTCTCACATTCGCAGCGGATCAAAATACAATATCAAATAATAATATCAGTTATACAAAGAAAACTGTATTTGTTAATTTTCATCAATACATCAGAGTTACAACATATACACAAATCACTGGACAGATACAATTAACATGTCCCTAACAACTACAATATATCACAATGGAATACACTCCATACGTTCCTACCATCCAGCTCACCTCCTGAGCTCCAGAACGTCCTTTGGATGTCGGGAATTTGACTGGAGATAGGGGAAGGTTCGAGGATTTTGGCAAAAATGGTAGGAAGGTGGATAATCCACCGTGGCATCGGCGGTGAGTCGATTTGGTTTTAATCCCTAAATAGGACGAGTCTGGAAAAACTGAATCTTTGCATCATCTCTACGTGATCGAGTGGATAATGATTGTGGGAAATGGCAGCGTGGGAAGTTGGTAAGGTGTGGGCCCATAACCCACTATTTCTTCTTTACTTTTTTTTAAAACTTAGTTTAGTTTAAACTTAAAAATAGTTACAAGATAACCCATTTTCTTTTGGAAGTTGTTTTCTTTTGGAACAAGTTTAAGGAAGTGTGTCTGCTTCGGTGTTGTGGCTGAGTTCAGCATGGTGTTTCTGTTTGGTTTGGGTTTTGAGTTTCTCGAAGAGCTTTGATTTGGGAATCTTTGGCATCTGTGGCAGTAGTGCAGCTCGGAGTGTTCTATGTGCCGACAAGGAGATCTTTGGCTGAGCAGTTTTTCTTGAGAAGGAGTTCAGAAGCAGTAGAGTGGATCCATTTCTTCGATGGATTGGATAGTTAAGCGTAAGCTGTTCTGTTTGGTAAAGGGAGAAAAGTTTTCTTTGGAATTAGGATGGGTTGATCGCAAAAGTGACTTGCGATTGCTGAGTATTCTCTTGAGTTATCCGATATTTTCTGGGATGTGTGTTGTCCAGCCTGTGCTTGTGTTCTTCATCAGCATTTTCATTCCAGATCAGAGTGGTGCAGCGGAAGCAGTTTGGGAGTGCATCTGTTTGTCTTTTCCAGATAGGAGAAGTTAGTTCGGTCTTCTGATGTTGTTGAGTTCTTTCTTCTCTTCTTTTCTCTTTTCTATCCCTTTCTTTCTTATTGACGATGCGACTTTCTGGTCGATGAAAGTCGGGTCGTCACAGGTACTCTTATCTACAAGACTCTTCCAACAATCCTGGGCTTCCTACAAATCCTTCTTGATCAACTCAACCTTCGCCGATGCTTCTAGAAACAAACTAGACCCAAAAAAACCCCACCCAATGATCTCCTCAAGATCTACCCATAATCCAAAACACAACTCTACTTCACAATTCAATAGATTCGAAACAAACATTGTTCTTTATCTTCATTTCTTTTCTTATCTTCATTCCTAAAACATAAGAAAACTTCAGCCTATTCTCATAACAAATCTGTAACAATTTCTCAAACAATCAGTAATCAACTCCTCAAAACCAAAAACAAGATATGTAACCCATTTTCAAAAATCAAAACCAAACCTGTAACAAAATCTTCAAACCTGAAATACATTTTCAAATCAAAATGTGATATCCCGGAATTTTTGGACAATATCAATTTAATAATCTGTTTAAATAATTAAATTGATTTGATAATCTGTGATAATAAATATTTGAATTGGTTTAATAATCTAATTAAATAAATATTTAATTAGTGAATTTTTATCTTTTTAAACAAATAACTATATGGTTTTAAGTAAGGTTAATAATAAGGTTTATTTTATATTGCTTAATAAATATGGTTTAAGAGTATATATATATATAAGTTTAAAATACAATTTACATATGATATGTTAATTCATTTAGTAATAGTAGTAATTTATAATCTCTTTTATAAATTATTTTAAAATTGACAAATTGTTATTTTCAAATTGAATGTGTTGTTTTAAATTGACTTTAAATTGGATTTTTAAATATAATTTGAATTTGAATTAAAAAGGGGTAATATTTTAAATATTTGGATTTTTAGAGATATTTGGATAAGCTCTTATTTATAAGTATAATTGGTTTATTTCTTTAAAAGTTATCTATATATATAAATAAGTAATAAGTATTTAATAAATAAAGAAAAAAGGGTTTATTTACATTTAAAATAAGTATTAATTACTTAAAGGACATGTGTTAAGTAAGTATTAATTCTAATGACAAATGTTTAGAGTTTTTACAAGTGTCATTTTTGTTTTCTTTTATTTTTTAGAATCAATTCAGCCTACATATACATATTTTCATCTCTTCCTTTCTTTTCTAATCTTCTTTTTCAAAATCAAAAGCTAAGTTAAAATTTAAACCAAAATCCTCATAACAAATCTGAAAATCAACATTCCTCTCAAAAACCAGAAAATCAAATCCCTGTAACTCATTTTCAAATCAAAGTCTTCAGCCTGCATTTCTTTAATCTGGAATCAATTCAAAAGACTGCATTTTTTTCAAAATCCGGAATCAAGCTGCATGCAAATTTTAAACATCTCGGCAACAAAAGATTTCAAGTCTTCAATCAAAGAAGCAAAGGCAATTCAAGTTTTTAAATCGAAGTTTTAAAGTTTTCAAAATCAAAACTGTTTCAAAAGAATAAAGCTCTGTTCTTCATTTTGTTTATCTGGTGAGTAACATTTAATTTAAAAAGCTTAAGTATAAATCTGTTGCATGTTGATAAGTATGTTTGTGTGATTGCCATTGTGATGAATGTTCTGTGCATAGATATAAATATATATGTGTGTTGTTTACAGGTATCTGTATACCTGTTTTTGCTTTTAAACTAAGAATTTAAATATGAAACCATTACCTCTTGATTTGATCTCTGTTAGGATTTGATATATAAACAAAAAGTGTTAGTTTAGTATAGATTTAGGCTTATAAATTATAATTAAGTTAAATTAAAAATCTGTTGTCTCTGAAACAATAATAACAGCTATTATATTCAATAAGCAAGAATCTCAAACATCTTAAATCATTGAAACAGGTTTATAACCTGAATGCATGTTTGAAATCATGAATTTTAAAACAAAAATCACAATTTTTAATCAAGTGATTGGTGAGATATCTCGGGATGAACAGAATATGGGTTTCTGTTAATTTCTGGTGATCGCGAGGTGGATGAAGGTCGTGGTACATTCTGGAGGAAGAGGAGCTATCAGTGATTAAGAGAAAAATATTCGATGGCCGTATAGATGACCGTGGCGATGGTGGTTGGTCGATTGAGTTTCTAAACCTAGTTTTGGGTGTGCTCTGGAATTTTGATCGATATTGTACCTCTGAGTGATCGAGTGCTATGATATTCAAGGATGCCATAGCTTGGATGTTGAAGAAGGGTTGGACGGAGTTTCAAAGCCTCTGATGGCCGGAGGTGTGAGGACGAAGTGGTTTCAGGTTTTGGGAGATATGGTTTCAGTTTGGTTCCAGGTTTGGGATTAGCACTCGAATTCGATTATTGAGTTTGTTCGAGACTTTGGTGGTCGGGATCGAGAGTGGAGATCGTGGTCGATATGCCAGCGTTGGCATCGATGGTCGGATGCGATCGACTCGCCTGTGCACGTAAACGTGTGTCAGGGTATTAGTGTTTTGCTTTGGGTAAAACAGAGGGAAGGTCTCGAGTTTGTCTCGAGTTATTCGTGGGTATTGATCGAAGCGGGAAGGGTTTCGACTCGGAGAAATTGAGATAAGGCTCGGGTAATTTTAGTGATTACAGTTTTAGCCTGACAGTGTTTTAAAAATTAAAATGAGTTTTAAAAAAATTTGAAAACAGGATTTAAACCAAGTTTTAAATCAATTTTTCATATGGGTTCAAGTTTAAATTGTATTCTAGATTTAAGATAAATAAAGCTTATAAAATTTATAAAGGTTTTAACAAATTTAAAATATTTAAAAGTATAATTTAAAAAGGTTTGAATTTAAATGAAATGGGTTTAAAAATCTTATAAATTTCTTTTATAAATGTTAAGTGTTTCTTTAACATTTGGATTAAAAAGGTTTTGTAAATTTGATTTAAATTTGGTTAAAGTTAAATTTGTAATTCAAATTTAAATCTTTAATTTGAAATGAATAAAAAGGAAGATTTTAAAAGTAAAAATGTTTCAAAACTTTTGTTAATAATAATTAAAGTAGTTATAAAGGTTAATACTTTAATTTAGAGATTAATTAAGGTTTAATGATTTAGGATAAATTAAATTAATAACGTAATTAAAGGGTAATTTAATAATTTAATTAATTAATGATTTGGTGTTAATTAATTAAGATTATAAGTAAATTAATTAAAGGTTAATTAATTTGGAAATTAAGGATCATTTAATTAGATAAGTATAGATTATTAATAAATGATTAGGAATTAATTAATCAAGTGATAAAAGATTAATTAAGCAATTAATTAAGAAATAGAGATTTATTAATTGGTAATTAAGAATTAATTAATTTGTAAATTAATAATGGTTGATTTAAGTTTAATTACTTAAATAAAGAATTGTTAATAATTAATGAGAGATCATTAATTAGGGATTATTAAATAATTAATTAATATGATTAATATTAATAATCAATTAGATTTATTAAATAATAAGAAATTGGTTAAGTATAATTACTTAAATGTAATTAATGAAGTGTAATTACTTAGGAAGTAATTAAAGGTAATTACTGGATGTAATTAATTAAAGGAGATTTAATAATGAAAGTAATTTGAGTTTAATTACTTTGTATAATTAATCAAGGGATTAATTAAAAGATAATTAATTAAGGAATAATTAATTTATGTAATGAAGTAATTAAGGGAAGTTAATTACTAAATGAGATTAATCAAAGGTGATTAATGTGACATCCCGGAATTTCAAGCAATATCAATTTAATAATCTATATTAAATATTAAATTGATTTGATATATCTTTGATTAATAAGATATGAATTGATTTGATAATTTTCTTTTAAATAAATATTCAGCTGGTAAATTATCTTTTTAAAAGCTAATAAATTATTTTCTATTAATTTTCATAAATCTGTATATAGTGTAAATAGTTAAGATTTGTTTTAAATTTTAATAAATAAGAATATGTTTTCAAACTCAAATCTTTTTGGTAATTTGGAAATTTGATTTAATTCAATATTTAAATAAATAATCATATGGCTTGAATATACTTAAGATTTAAGTTAAAATTGTTTAAATGATTTTAGCTTAGATTTAAATTAAACAAAGAATTGTCTTGTTTTATAAAAATAAGAAATGAAGTAATAATTTCATTTATAAATTTATTTTAATGTAATAATGAGCTTTATTTATAATATAATGTCTATATGAGTAGATTTTTATTATAAATGAAAATTGTTATATATATTTTGAAAAGAAGTTATGGTTTTTAAATATATATAAATCTCTAAAATAAATATAATAATTATAGATAATAAAATATACATTGTAAATATTTAAAGTAATTATAAAATAGAATGATAATGGGTAATTATATAGTGATTGTTTATCTTTTAAAATGTAAATACTTTCATGTTAGAAATTAGAAATAAATACACTTATGTAGAGATAGAAACAAATATGCAAACTAACATAATACAATGACCATAACAACTTTAAAACTAAAACTTAAGTTAAATATGTAATACCCTATAGCAAAGACATATGTTGTAGGCTTGAAAATTCACCTAAGTACAAGACAATAAGATAAGAGAAGTAAATATTTTTACATTTTAGCATTGTACATGGTGCAGGCAGTAAAATCACTTCAATGCATACGAAAATGGGAAGTTTGATAAGCTAAGTTAAACAAATATAAACATATGTTTGTAGGTTGTACATACAAGAATAATAAAAGTATGGCTGTTGTAGGCTTGAATAGGAGCAAGGCATTGAATGCCATCACCAAGTACACGAAACATTTCCTTTCAGCTTTCTTTTAGAAATAAATATCTCTGAAATTTTGTACTTAAACAATATGGTATACTTGTTATTTGTTCAACCTACTTCATTTTTATTTCGTATACGAGAGTGTTGCAATTCCAGTTTTTAAACAGAGAAGAATTTAAACGAAATACAAAACTAGAAATCAACTAAGCAAAAGCATTTCAGTTTCACAACCAAAAATGAAAGCATCTTCATTTTAACAAGGTTTAAGACCCATTCATGTTTGAGTTTCAAAGCCAATTCAAAGTTTTCGAAGATCAAAACAACAAAATATGGAAGTTTTCAAATGCCAGATTTCAAGTTCCCTGTCTTCAAATAAAAAGAGCAAGTTTCTGTTTCAAATGACTGGTGAGTAAACTTTTTAAACTAAACTAAAATAATCTGGAAGTCTCTGAGTTAATGTTGTTATATGTATGTGTTTGTGCAAGTTTCAGTGCAATTATGAAAGTGTGTATATCTGTTGCTTTTAATATCTCAGATCTTAGTCAAGTCTCTAACTTTAAAACTGAAAATGTAGACATACTTCTGTTTTAATGCATGTGACTTATAGCTTAAGAAAACTTGAGATATATCTATGGAAATGTGTTTGTATGTTTGTTTTTAAACTCTGGAACATGTGAGCAGGTCTAAATGAATACAGTGTTCACCTCTGTTTTGACTACAGAGATGTAAAATTTAGTTCAACTTCCAATTTCTTCTTGCTCTAATCTTCTTTAGGCTTAGGTAATTAAAACAAAGTTGGTTGTTTAAAATTTAACTAAGTTTTAAAAATATTTGAAATAATTATAGGTAGTAAACATTGTCTGGAAGCAAAGAAACACAGAGGAACTTGAAAAATGTTAAAAACCAAATATTGAAATTAGTTGATACAATTATATATCTGGGATAGTAGATGGAAGATAGGATTTTTAAGATCGAGTTGGAAATTTTTAATGGAGTATTGCATGTGGGATTTAGTGATGTCTGGAAATCGAGTTTTTGGGTTTCTCCGGAGATATAGTTGATCTGGGAGGTGGTGGTTCTTTCTGAAGGTGGAGGGGTGATAGGGGACTTTGACAAAATTGTCAGGTGTTGGCTCATGACAGTGGGGTGGTGGCAATTGTCATTTTAAGTCTAGAACCCTAATTTAGCGAAGCTAGGAAGAATCGGTCACCGTGGTCCCTGTAGTGGATCGAGTTCGACGAGTTGCTGGGAAATGATAGTTGACGCATAGAGGGAGTCGAGGCCGGAGGGGTTTAGCTGCCGATGATCGGAGCGGCGAGCAGTGGCGTTGCCAGGTTTGGCGTGTTCGAGATGTTGGGTTTCCAGGCTTCAGTTTGAAATCGAATTTCGTATTCGAGTTGAGATGGGAGAATCTGGTGATGACGATGGTGTTTGGGCATGGTTGTCGACGAGGGAACGTCGTCGAGTTCGACCGGAATCGATCAAAACTCGTGTGCACGTACACGTGATCTCTGGTGCATGTGGAATTCTGGTAGCAGGGATGATACGCGAGTTCCTCGAGTAAAATAAGGAAGGGGCCCGAGTTTTTTTTATGTTTGACTCGAAGAATATAGGGGAGGCTCGGGTTGTTTTGTGGTGTTGCCAGTTTAAAGCCTGTAAGGTTTTAAGTTGTGAAATTTTAAAGACAGGGTTTTAAACTAAGTTTAAAACCAAAATGAAAGAGATAGGATTCAAATTTACTTTGTCTCCTAGTTTTTAATAAATATAAGTTTTATAAAAATAAAATGCTTTAAGAAACTTTATAATGTTTAAAGTATATTTAAAATGTTTTAATTTAGCTAAGTTAAGTTGTAATTATCTTGAATCTAAAACTTAAAATGAAATGGAAAAGTAGATTCAAAAGTAAAGTATTTCAAGGCATTTATAAATGTGAATTTGACCATTAATAAGAAAATGCTTTATCTTTTAAATAAATGATGATTTAAAGATTTGTAATTATTAAGTAAATAAATAATTAGCTAATTTGATTAATTAATGATTGAATTAATTAATTTAGTAATTAAAGGTTAAATTAGTTAATTAAGGGTTTAAGGTAATTAATTGGTAATAAATGGAAAATTAAGAATCATTAATTAAATAAGAGTTGAATTTTAAATCTATGATTATTAATTAATAAAGTAAGCAAGAATTAATTAAGTGATATTGAATACTTAATTAATTAAATAATTAAGGATTTATTTATGAGTTATTAAAGATGAAATGTACTTGTAAATAGATAATAAATCTTAATTTAATTACTTTAAGTAAATTTAAGAAGTGCTAATGATTAATGAAGGTTATTAGCTAGTATTATAAAATAATGGATTAATATGATCATTTGATAATTTATTAGGTTTATTAATTTAAGATAATAAATGGTGAATTATATAAGTATAATTTACTTAGGGAAGTAATTAAAAAATTAATTTCTCATTTTAATAAATTAAGTTTAATATGAATTGTTTAAGTTAATTAATTAAGTTTAATTAATTTAAATAACCATTGGTTGATGTGATAAGTATAATTACTTAAGGAAGTAATTAATTTTGGATGATTTAAAAATGAAAGAAATTTGAGTATAATTACTTTGTATAAATTAATCAAGGGATTAATTAGAGAATAATTAATTGTGGAGTAATTAAATTATTAATTGAAGTAATTAAGGGTAGTTAATTACTGAATGGAGTTAATCAAGGTGATTAACATTTTGTTTAATTGGAGATAAATTACTAAATGAAATAAATGTAATTAGAGATCATTAATTATTGTAATTAATGATGCAAGTTAAAATGGATTTATTTGGGAATAATTAATAAATGAAGCAATTCATTAGAGTAATTAATTAAGAAGAAATGGAATTAATTTTAGTAATTTAAAAGGTTACTTTCTATAATTGGTATGAAGTAATTAATTTGTAAAATAATTAGAGGATAATTACTTAAATATAATTTGAGATAATTAATCTAAAATGGTTAATTAAGATGGAAAAGTAGGGAAATGATTAATTAATTAACTTGTAATTAATTAATGGTTATGTAAGCAAGATTAATATTGATGGGGTAATTAATTTAATTTACTTTAAATTAATTAGAGATTTGTAATTAATTTAATTCATTTTAAATTAATTATAAATGAGGTGATTATTAATCTTTGTTTATATATGATGGATGATATTGATTTCCATGATTGATTGTGATCTCAGATATATATCTATTGTGTTATGGATGCTTGGTTAAGTATGATGATATTGATTATCTGTTTGAGTAGATAATATGGATTAGCTGTTTATGATGATGATGTTATTATCCATTGTGATATTGTTATTTATCTATTTGTGTGTATATAGATAATTGAATTTAAATTGTTTAAACTTTAAAACAACTTGGCCTTAAAAGACACGGTTTGGATTTCGATGAGACCGGGATCGGGTTTCCGTATACCGGAATTCTAGGTCTGGAGACCCGAATACTACATCGATCCAAAATAACGTTAGGTCGTGAAATTCAAATGGAGCAAGTGAAGACTCGAGGTATAAGAACTATACGTCAGTATAACTCTGTGGGTGATTCCGTAATGAGTTTGACAAAGATAGTACTTATAGATTCGAGATGGTGATTCAGAATGCAAGGGTTATTGTCGTTAACTCTGAGGGTGATTCCAATACGAGTGTAACGAGATAATGCCTTCGGTTTCGTTCGAACCCGGAACGAACTTGTATGGATTGAATGCTTTCAGAACATCGTCAGGTGGACGATGAGCATTCTAAGAGATGTGTTCTCTAAAGGTAATCGTGACCTCAAGCCTCATCAACCGGGAATGGCTAAAACAGGGGAGGTGCAGCAAGGTTAGTGGGTAGCACCCAAGTAGGACGAGATTACCCCTGTCTAGATGTCCCTTATTTTTTGGCTTTGTGTGCGGTTGATCATGACAACCGTGGGGTGTCTTGTGCGGGAATTATCCAGTAAGGGATGTTCCGACCTTGTGTTGCAGGGGATTGGGAGTAATCCTCGGTACGGTGATCTAGGCCACGTACTGTGACGGGCGGTACCCCGGTAGCCCTGCCATTGTATGGAATCCAAAATCCAATAAGTGCCTTCGGTTTTGATTGTATTACCCACGTTGTGGCTAGTATGCTGGAATTTAATCATGTAACAATTTCAGCTATTTCTTATTTAATTGAAAACCCTAGACACTATTATAATATCACCGAATTTCCTATCAAAGTTTTGGTTAGCGTAAGGTAAAAACATTTCCATGTTTATGTGTGGGATGTCTTACGTGATACCTTTTGTTTCAAATGATTTTTAAAGTTAAGCAACTTTAACCGTTTACTCATACCAGACCTATGTCTGACCCGAAGTTTATTTCTGTTTTTCATAAACTCTCGGGTACCCAAATTTTTACGGGTAGCCAAGCGATTCAGGTTAGCTTTGACGAATCGTGGAGGAGCAATGGAGCAGGAGGCTTCAGCGTATAGATATATATTGGTTCCGCTGTGTTAGTGTTTATTCTGTATTTCCGCTGTGTTGTATCTCTGTGATGTGTGAGATGTATTAACTAGACAGGTGTTTATAACTGTCTAGTATGTGTTGTATTATCTATGTAGCTCTGATGTATATGATATTATGTAATCTATTATGTGATATATTATATTTTATTCGTTCCGCTGTTGAGATTCTGTGGTTGTTTCTTCTTCTTCTCTATCTTTTCTACTTTCTCACCCCTTTCTTTCTTTTCGATGATGCGATTTTCCGGTAGTGGAATTTCGGGTCGTCACAGGTGGTATCAGAGCATAGGTTGAGTGAATACCTAGGCTCTGGAGTGGTGTCTATCCTGAGAGAGCGTACTTGTAATTTTTATCTATATATATATTTATCTATTTCTACCTGTCTGTTGGATTACTTGTTCGGGTTTTCCCAATATAAATTATAAAGGTAGATAGGGTAGTGGTGTGTGTAACACGACTACCAATGTTTGGGAGTGTATCTGTCGAGACTGTAGACCTAATACCGTCTCGAGTGAGCTTTGTTGATGTAAAGTTTTCATGGATCTCTGAAGGAAACCTGTAAAGGTTCGGAGTCCATCTTTGAGTAGAGATTGGATATGTCTGTTGGACAGAAGCTAGTGATGATATCTTGATATCTCAGGGATTAGTAGCTGTGTGATGAGACACGGTGACTATGGATGTTTCCGAAGATGTTTTCTTTGGAACAAGTTTTAAAGAAGTGTGTCTGCTTCGGTGATGTGGCTGAGTGCAACAGGGTGTTTCTGTTGGTTGAGGTTCGAGTTTCTCGAGGAGCTTTGGATTTGGAAATTCCTTAGCATTGGTGTCAGCAGTGCAGCTCGGAGTATTCTGTGTATTGGCAAGAAGCTTTCTAGCTTAGCAGTGGAGTTCAGAAGCAGCAGAGTGGTTCCATTTCTTCATTGGATTGGCAAGTTAAGTGTAAGCTGTTCTGCTTGATAAAGAGAGAACAGTTTTTCTTGAAATTAGGCCGAGTTGATCGCAAAAGTGACTTGCGATGGATTGAGTGTTCTCTTGGGTTGTCAGTGATTTTTCTGGATGTCTTCAGGAAGTCAGAATTTTGTTAGCATCAGGGAGTTTGAGTTTGGTATCGACTGGATTTCCAGGAGTGATACCGATGGTTCAGCTTAGTAGTAGGATGGTTTTTGGAGAGAGTTTAGTGAAGCAGCTCGGCTTTTGGAGGAACTTTTGAGTTTTCTCTTTATGGATCTATTGAACCATATTTTCGGAATGGTTGAGAAGCTTACCAGTTGTGGCTACTGACCGACGGTTGCAAAGCCTAGGTCCGTCACAGTTGGTATCAGTGGAAGTTTGTGCTTGTGTTCGTCATCAGCATTTTCATCTGCTCGGATCAGAGTTGTGCAGCGGAAGCAGTTTGGAGAGCATCTGTTTTATCTCTTTTGGATAAGAGAAGTGAGATCCGTCTTTTGATTCTGGAATAGAGTGGAGTTCTGAGTTATGGTTGATCTTGGAAAGATCATTTTGTTGATTGTTTTGGTTCAGGATGTTTCGAGAGGCATCAGCGAAGGATAAGCTGATCAGTAAGGATGTAGGAGTCCCAGGATCGTCCGAAGGAATTTGGATTTCGGAATCGGAGATTTGATTTTGGATAAGTGTTTGATCTTCAGGAGTGAATTGTCAGTTTGGATAACTGAGATTCGTTGGTTTCACGTGTCTCGGAGGGAGTACGTGTATGAGTTATCTCTGGTTGTAGAACCAGCTGTTCAGCGAGTTTTGGATGTTGAGTCAGACTTGTTTATAGTCTGATATCCTATCTTGTTCGTAGATCTAGATGTGTGTAGCTTTGTAGTATTGATTGTTTGGATTCTATAGAGCGAGTAACCCGGTATTTATACTCGGGGAAACTCGAGGAAATTCTATCCAGTATTTTGTCTGGATAGTTAGATCTGTTTGATTGGATGATTGATTGCTATGGTTGTTAGTATATATTGATGATATGCTTGTGTTTTTAAAATTTAATCTTTAATAAAATTATTAAATTACCTTTGTTTTAAATTTCGAGGACGAAATTCTTTTAAGAGGGGAGGAATGTGACATCCCGGAATTTCAAGCAATATCAATTTAATAATCTATATTAAATATTAAATTGATTTGATATATCTTTGATTAATAAGATATGAATTGATTTGATAATTTTCTTTTAAATAAATATTCAGCTGGTAAATTATCTTTTTAAAAGCTAATAAATTGTTTTCTATTAATTTTCATAAATCTGTATATAGTGTAAATAGTTAAGATTTGTTTTAAATTTTAATAAATAAGAATATGTTTTCAAACTCAAATCTTTTTGGTAATTTGGAAATTTGATTTAATTCAATATTTAAATAAATAATCATATGGCTTGAATATACTTAAGATTTAAGTTAAAATTGTTTAAATGATTTTAGCTTAGATTTAAATTAAACAAAGAATTGTCTTGTTTTATAAAAATAAGAAATGAAGTAATAATTTCATTTATAAATTTATTTTAATGTAATAATGAGCTTTATTTATAATATAATGTCTATATGAGTAGATTTTTATTATAAATGAAAATTGTTATATATATTTTGAAAAGAAGTTATGGTTTTTAAATATATATAAATCTCTAAAATAAATATAATAATTATAGATAATAAAATATACATTGTAAATATTTAAAGTAATTATAAAATAGAATGATAATGGGTAATTATATAGTGATTGTTTATCTTTTAAAATGTAAATACTTTCATGTTAGAAATTAGAAATAAATACACTTATGTAGAGATAGAAACAAATATGCAAACTAACATAATACAATGACCATAACAACTTTAAAACTAAAACTTAAGTTAAATATGTTATACCCTATAGCAAAGACATATGTTGTAGGCTTGAAAATTCACCTAAGTACAAGACAATAAGATAAGAGAAGTAAATATTTTTACATTTTAGCATTGTACATGGTGCAGGCAGTAAAATCACTTCAATGCATACGAAAATGGGAAGTTTGCTAAGCTAAGTTAAACAAATATAAACATATGTTTGTAGGTTGTACATACAAGAATAATAAAAGTATGGCTGTTGTAGGCTTGAATAGGAGCAAGGCATTGAATGCCATCACCAAGTACACGAAACATTTCCTTTCAGCTTTCTTTTAGAAATAAATATCTCTGAAATTTTGTACTTAAACAATATGGTATACTTGTTATTTGTTCAACCTACTTCATTTTTATTTCGTATACGAGAGTGTTGCAATTCCAGTTTTTAAACAGAGAAGAATTTAAACGAAATACAAAACTAGAAATCAACTAAGCAAAAGCATTTCAGTTTCACAACCAAAAATGAAAGCATCTTCATTTTAACAAGGTTTAAGACCCATTCATGTTTGAGTTTCAAAGCCAATTCAAAGTTTTCGAAGATCAAAACAACAAAATATGGAAGTTTTCAAATGCCAGATTTCAAGTTCCCTGTCTTCAAATAAAAAGAGCAAGTTTCTGTTTCAAATGACTGGTGAGTAAACTTTTTAAACTAAACTAAAATAATCTGGAAGTCTCTGAGTTAATGTTGTTATATGTATGTGTTTGTGCAAGTTTCAGTGCAATTATGAAAGTGTGTATATCTGTTGCTTTTAATATCTCAGATCTTAGTCAAGTCTCTAACTTTAAAACTGAAAATGTAGACATACTTCTGTTTTAATGCATGTGACTTATAGCTTAAGAAAACTTGAGATATATCTATGGAAATGTGTTTGTATGTTTGTTTTTAAACTCTGGAACATGTGAGCAGGTCTAAATGAATACAGTGTTCACCTCTGTTTTGACTACAGAGATGTAAAATTTAGTTCAACTTCCAATTTCTTCTTGCTCTAATCTTCTTTAGGCTTAGGTAATTAAAACAAAGTTGGTTGTTTAAAATTTAACTAAGTTTTAAAAATATTTGAAATAATTATAGGTAGTAAACATTGTCTGGAAGCAAAGAAACACAGAGGAACTTGAAAAATGTTAAAAACCAAATATTGAAATTAGTTGATACAATTATATATCTGGGATAGTAGATGGAAGATAGGATTTTTAAGATCGAGTTGGAAATTTTTAATGGAGTATTGCATGTGGGATTTAGTGATGTCTGGAAATCGAGTTTTTGGGTTTCTCCAGAGATATAGTTGATCTGGGAGGTGGTGGTTCTTTCTGGAGGTGGAGGGGTGATAGGGGACTTTGACAAAATTGTCAGGTGTTGGCTCATGACAGTGGGGTGGTGGCAATTGTCATTTTAAGTCTAGAACCCTAATTTAGCGAAGCTAGGAAGAATCGGTCACCGTGGTCCCTGTAGTGGATCGAGTTCGACGAGTTGCTGGGAAATGATAGTTGACGCATAGAGGGAGTCGAGGCCGGAGGGGTTGAGCTGCCGATGATCGGAGCGGCGAGCAGTGGCGTTGCCAGGTTTGGCGTGTTCGAGATGTTGGGTTTCCAGGCTTCAGTTTGAAATCGAATTTCGTATTCGAGTTGAGATGGGAGAATCTGGTGATGACGATGGTGTTTGGGCATGGTTGTCGACGAGGGAACGTCGTCGAGTTCGACCGGAATCGATCAAAACTCGTGTGCACGTACACGTGATCTCTGGTGCATGTGGAATTCTGGTAGCAGGGATGATACGCGAGTTCCTCGAGTAAAATAAGGAAGGGGCCCGAGTTTTTTTTATGTTTGACTCGAAGAATATAGGGGAGGCTCGGGTTGTTTTGTGGTGTTGCCAGTTTAAAGCCTGTAAGGTTTTAAGTTGTGAAATTTTAAAGACAGGGTTTTAAACTAAGTTTAAAACCAAAATGAAAGAGATAGGATTCAAATTTACTTTGTCTCCTAGTTTTTAATAAATATAAGTTTTATAAAAATAAAATGCTTTAAGAAACTTTATAATGTTTAAAGTATATTTAAAATGTTTTAATTTAGCTAAGTTAAGTTGTAATTATCTTGAATCTAAAACTTAAAATGAAATGGAAAAGTATATTCAAAAGTAAAGTATTTCAAGGCATTTATAAATGTGAATTTGACCATTAATAAGAAAATGCTTTATCTTTTAAATAAATGATGATTTAAAGATTTGTAATTATTAAGTAAATAAATAATTAGCTAATTTGATTAATTAATGATTGAATTAATTAATTTAGTAATTAAAGGTTAAATTAGTTAATTAAGGGTTTAAGGTAATTAATTGGTAATAAATGGAAAATTAAGAATCATTAATTAAATAAGAGTTGAATTTTAAATCTATGATTATTAATTAATAAAGTAAGCAAGAATTAATTAAGTGATATTGAATACTTAATTAATTAAATAATTAAGGATTTATTTATGAGTTATTAAAGATGAAATGTACTTGTAAATAGATAATAAATCTTAATTTAATTACTTTAAGTAAATTTAAGAAGTGCTAATGATTAATGAAGGTTATTAGCTAGTATTATAAAATAATGGATTAATATGATCATTTGATAATTTATTAGGTTTATTAATTTAAGATAATAAATGGTGAATTATATAAGTATAATTTACTTAGGGAAGTAATTAAAAAATTAATTTCTCATTTTAATAAATTAAGTTTAATATGAATTGTTTAAGTTAATTAATTAATTTAAATAACCATTGGTTGATGTGATAAGTATAATTACTTAAGGAAGTAATTAATTTTGGATGATTTAAAAATGAAAGAAATTTGAGTATAATTACTTTGTATAAATTAATCAAGGGATTAATTAGAGAATAATTAATTGTGGAGTAATTAAATTATTAATTGAAGTAATTAAGGGTAGTTAATTACTGAATGGAGTTAATCAAGGTGATTAACATTTTGTTTAATTGGAGATAAATTACTAAATGAAATAAATGTAATTAGAGATCATTAATTATTGTAATTAATGATGCAAGTTAAAATGGATTTATTTGGGTATAATTAATAAATGAAGCAATTCATTAGAGTAATTAATTAAGAAGAAATGGAATTAATTTTAGTAATTTAAAAGGTTACTTTCTATAATTGGTATGAAGTAATTAATTTGTAAAATAATTAGAGGATAATTACTTAAATATAATTTGAGATAATTAATCTAAAATGGTTAATTAAGATGGAAAAGTAGGGAAATGATTAATTAATTAACTTGTAATTAATTAATGGTTATGTAAGCAAGATTAATATTGATGGGGTAATTAATTTAATTTACTTTAAATTAATTAGAGATTTGTAATTAATTTAATTCATTTTAAATTAATTATAAATGAGGTGATTATTAATCTTTGTTTATATATGATGGATGATATTGATTTCCATGATTGATTGTGATCTCAGATATATATCTATTGTGTTATGGATGCTTGGTTAAGTATGATGATATTGATTATCTGTTTGAGTAGATAATATGGATTAGCTGTTTATGATGATGATGTTATTATCCATTGTGATATTGTTATTTATCTATTTGTGTGTATATAGATAATTGAATTTAAATTGTTTAAACTTTAAAACAACTTGGCCTTAAAAGACACGGTTTGGATTTCGATGAGACCGGGATCGGGTTTCCGTATACCGGAATTCTAGGTCTGGAGACCCGAATACCACATCGATCCAAAATAACGTTAGGTCGTGAAATTCAAATGGAGCAAGTGAAGACTCGAGGTATAAGAACTATACGTCAGTATAACTCTGTGGGTGATTCCGTAATGAGTTTGACGAAGATAGTACTTATAGATTCGAGATGGTGATTCAGAATGCAAGGGTTATTGTCGTTAACTCTGAGGGTGATTCCAATACGAGTGTAACGAGATAATGCCTTCGGTTTCGTTCGAACCCGGAACGAACTTGTATGGATTGAATGCTTTCAGAACATCGTCAGGTGGACGATGAGCATTCTAAGAGATGTGTTCTCTAAAGGTAATCGTGACCTCAAGCCTCATCAACCGGGAATGGCTAAAACAGGGGAGGTGCAGCAAGGTTAGTGGGTAGCACCCAAGTAGGACGAGATTACCCCTGTCTAGATGTCCCTTATTTTTCGGCTTTGTGTGCGGTTGATCATGACAACCGTGGGGTGTCTTGTGCGGGAATTATCCAGTAAGGGATGTTCCGACCTTGTGTTGCAGGGGATTGGGAGTAATCCTCGGTACGGTGATCTAGGCCACGTACTGTGACGGGCGGTACCCCGGTAGCCCTGCCATTGTATGGAATCCAAAATCCAATAAGTGCCTTCGGTTTTGATTGTATTACCCACGTTGTGGCTAGTATGCTGGAATTTAATCATGTAACAATTTCAGCTATTTCTTATTTAATTGAAAACCCTAGACACTATTATAATATCACCGAATTTCCTATCAAAGTTTTGGTTAGCGTAAGGTAAAAACATTTCCATGTTTATGTGTGGGATGTCTTACGTGATACCTTTTGTTTCAAATGATTTTTAAAGTTAAGCAACTTTAACCGTTTACTCATACCAGACCCATGTCTGACCCGAAGTTTATTTCTGTTTTTCATAAACTCTCGGGTACCCAAATTTTTACGGGTAGCCAAGCGATTCAGGTTAGCTTTGACGAATCGTGGAGGAGCAATGGAGCAGGAGGCTTCAGCGTATAGATATATATTGGTTCCGCTGTGTTAGTGTTTATTCTGTATTTCCGCTGTGTTGTATCTCTGTGATGTGTGAGATGTATTAACTAGACAGGTGTTTATAACTGTCTAGTATGTGTTGTATTATCTATGTAGCTCTGATGTATATGATATTAAGTAATCTATTATGTGATATATTATATTTTATTCGTTCCGCTGTTGAGATTCTGTGGTTGTTTCTTCTTCTTCTCTATCTTTTCTACTTTCTCACCCCTTTCTTTCTTTTCGATGATGCGATTTTCCGGTAGTGGAATTTCGGGTCGTCACAATTAATAAATGTGATTAATTAAAGATTAATTATTAAATGTAATTAATTTAAATAGGATAATTAATTAAGGGTAATTAAGGATCATTAATTAATATATTAATGATGTAATTAAAGATTGATTAATTAAAACTAATTAATCAAAAATAAGTAATTAAAGGGTAATTAATTAATTGTAATTAATTAAGGATTAATGTAATTAAGTATAGTTGATTAATTAATGAAGTATTTAAGGATTAATTACTGTAATGGTTTAAGATAATTAATTTGTGAAATTAATTAAGAATTAATTACTTGAAGTAATTAAAGGATAATTTATCAGGAATGATTAATTAAGATGGATACTAGGAATATGATTAATTAATTGGTTTAATTAATGATTAAGTAAGCAGGATTTATAGAATGAAGTAATTAATTTAATTCATTTTAAATTAATTAGAGATGATAAATCATTACTTAGGAATGGATAAATGATATTGAATGCTTTGCATTGTTTGATATCTCTGATGAGATATGTGCTGATCTATGATATGGATGTTTTGGTTGAATTGTAATGATAATGTGAATTATCTGTTTGTGATGATAATATGGATTATCTACTGTGAATTATCTATCTCTGTGTATATAGATAAAGAATTGAATTGTTTTAACTTTAAAACAACTTGGCCTTAAAAGATACGTTTTGGATTTCGATGAGACCGGGATCGAGTTTCCAGATTTGGATATCCGAATACCACATCGATCCAAATTAACTATAGGTCGTGAATCTCAAGTGAAGATGAAGATTCAGAGTGCAAGGGTTATTGTCGTTAACTCTGAGGGTGATTCCAAAACGAGTGTAACGAGATAATGCCTTCGGTTTCGTTCGAACCCGGAACGAACTTGTATGGATTGAATGCTTTCAGAACATCGTCAGGTGGACGATGAGCATTCTAAGTGATGTGTTTTGATTAAAGGTAATCGTAGCCTCAAGCCTCATCAACCGGGAATGGCTAAAACAGGGGAGGTGCAGCAAGGCTTCGTGGGTAGCAACCACTGAGAGTAAGGTCATCCCTGTCTAGAGAGTTCCTTTATTTCGGCTTAGTGGTGCAGTTGGCGACGGCCATCTGTGGGGTGATTTTATTCGGAATTATCCAGTAAGGGATGGTTCCGGCTTTGTGTTGTAGGGGATTGGGAGTAATCCTCGGTACGGTGATCTAGGCCCCGTACTGTGATGGGCGGTACCCCGGTAGCCCTGCCATTGTATGGAATCCAATTTCCAATAAGTGATCTCGGACTTGATTGTATACCTATGTATGCTGGAATTTAATGAATGTAACAATTTCGGCTATGTGAATATTTATTTGAGAATCCTAGACCCTATTATAATATAACTGGATTTCCTATCAATGTTTTGGTTATCGTAAGGTAAAAACTTTTCCGTGTTTATGTGCGGGAAGTCTTACAAGATACCTTTTCTTTCCAAATGGTTTTCGAAGTTAAGCAATTTTAACCTGTTACTCACACCAGACCCATGTCTGACCCAAGTGTTTATTTCTATTTTATAAACTCTTAGGTACTCAAATTTTTACGAGTAGCCAAGGGATTCAGGTTTAGCTTTGACGAGTTTTCTGGAGGAGCAATGGAGCAGGAGGCTTCAGCGTTCGTAGATATATAGTGTTCCGCTGTGTTGATCTGTGATAGTGTCTTGTATGTATTTGAGTTGTAATGTCTAGACAGATGTTTATAACTGTCTAGTATGTGATGTATATGTTGTGTAACTCTGATAAGTGTTGTATACTATGTAATAGTTTATGTTATTAATATAATTTATTCGTTCCGCTGTTGAGATTCTGATGTTGTTTCTTTCTCTCTTCTCTTCTTTTCTCTTTTCTATCCCTTTCTTTGTAACGACCCGTATTTTTACAGATCGAAAAGTTTGTCAAAATCTGGAATTTTAGTGTTGTTGAGCTATTTCAGATTTTAGGCAAAATATTGTTTAAGTCCTAGGTCGACATTTTAGGTCGACATTTTAGGTCGACATTTTAGGTCGACATTTTTGGTCGACATTTTAGGTCGACATTTTAGGTCGAAAGTTTAGGTAGACATTTTAGGTCGACATTTTAGGTCGACATTTTAGGTCGTGGACGACCTAAGGATTTCCAGCCTATAAATACATGGTTCTACTTCACTTTTTGGGATCCGGATTTCGAAGCGACGAAGTGCTGCCATTTTGAGAGCTCGACTTCTACACTTCTTCACTTCTTTTCTCCACTCTAATCTAGTGCTTCCATCCATCCAAGTTGAAGATCAAATTGAAGATTCAAGAGTTTAGATTGAAGATCTACATCCATTGAAGTGAGATTTCATCATTTGAAGCGGATTGGTGATAGATCGAGCTTGATCCTTCGCTGTCTAGATCTGAAGCGTGTTGATTTGGGTTTGTTTTGGTGATTTGGTGAGTGGTGATTATCTCTCACACAGATCCAAAGGAGTATATCGGATTGTTTGCTCGATTTGGTGTTAAAATAGTGATTTCCATACATTTTCTTCATCCTAAGTGTAGATCCATATAGATCCATTGTTCATGATGATTTGACAACCATTTTACTAAGTGTTAACCTATGCAAGTTCATTCATCAAGATTATAGAGATATTGTTCATGTTTTCATGCTTATTAGACTTTCAACTCTTTAATTACGAAAATGCCATTATTGTTATAATTGTCTACTTAGATCATATTTGAATGCTTGATTGCTTGGATTAATGATTGGTTTGATTGATTGTTATGAATTAGATGATTGATGATTTTCTTTAGACCAAAGATGATTCAAAAGCTAAGGGAAAGGCTCTTGAATTAGAAAAGCTGCTTGTGGCATATGTAACGGATGGTGAAGCTCTTATGCATAGATTTGATGATGTGATGATGAGATGAGGCTTTGCGAGGATGTGATGAAGCGAGGCAATCATGTGATGAAGACTTGGTTTAATCCAGACGGGATCATTCCAAGCATGTTGATAACTCGGTGAAATGATTCGAGTTGAGGATAATGGTTTGCTCGAGAGGCGCTTGAGCTAGTATGGAAATAGTCGTCGAGGAGGATGACTAGGAAGCTGAGATCTCATCGTTGTTGAAGGTTCTAGCATGCTCCAAGCAAGAGTACATGGGGACGCCCAAAAGACTAACCGTTGATGGTCGAGTACTCTGGGCAGATTCGATAATCCTAGGCACGGGTCACGACGACGTGCGGGAGTTATGTCTAGAACCGGGGTTTCCATTAGCCCTTGACGGACGGTTGAAAGTAGGTGCCGGTCATTCAATTAACGGTGGTATCGAAGCAAGGATAACAGTGATAGCCGAGTCATGGATGTTTGGTTGTATCGTCATTCGGTCTCAAGAGCGGTATTTCCTAGGTGCTTATCTGACCTTGGTTTAGACCTTGGGATTTGTACTTGGAAAACATCGCTCTTGACTCGAGTGAAAATTGCTTTAATTTAAATTGTATGCTTTGCTATGCTTGCTTCTGCTTAGTGTGTGTCCGGGGGCTATCACTGTAGAAAGAGGTGGAGTGGAAGGGTTGTATTCCTATTCTTTTTCCTTTATGCTCTTTTGGTATGTTGTTAGTTAATTTACTGCTCACTAAGACTGTTGTCTAACTCAAGGCTTTATGTTTTACCTCTTATTGCCTTGGGCTGTTCGTCCATTTTCGGACGGGCAGACTAGGTAGCAGGTGACAGGTGCTGTTCTTGCTTTCCACGATGCTGATATCGAAGACGAGCTGAAGGGTTGCATATTATCTTCTTACTATATGTACTGGGTGTTCCGCTGTCTGTATTTTCTCTGAGTGTTGTAGTGAGGCTTGATGTATTTTGATGACTTGACTATTCAGATGCTTGTATTCAACTATTATGAAGTTTTATTGATGAGATTCTATTATGTGAAGCTTCACTATATACATATGTTCTATTGTATTTTATCCATGCGCTGTGAGTAATACGATAGATTCTATTGTTTTTGTTCTACCTTGACAATCGTCCATGGTCGCCTGGCACACTTTAGAGCGCACTATCTCTAGGTTCGGTGCAGGGGTCATGGGCGGTCGTCACATTCTTTCTTATTGACGATGCGACATTCTGTGGAATGAATGGCGGGTCGTCACATTTGGTATCAGAGCGATAGGTTGAGCGAATACCTAAGCTCTTGGTTGAGATAATACCTAAGCTCTGGAGTGGTGTCTATCTTGAGAGTGCGTATTTGTAATTTTTATATAACTATATATATATATATATATATATATATATATTTATTCTACCTATTTGTTAGGTTACCTGTTCGGGTTTTCCAATATGAGTTATAAAGGTAGTTAGGGTAGTGGTCTGTGTAACATGACTACCAATGGTTGGAATTTGAATGTTTGAGGTTGGAAGAGTATCTGTCGAGACTGTAGACCTAATACCGTCTCGAGTGAGCTTTGCTTGATGTAAGGATTTCATCGATCTTTGAAGGAAACCTGTTAGGGTTCGGAGTTTATCTTTGAAGTTGGATGAGTAGAGTTGGATCTGTCAGTTAGGCAGAAGCGAGTAATGGTATCATGGTAACTTCTGGAAGAAGTAGCTGTGTGATGAGATACAGTGACTATGGATGTTCCCGAAGATGTTTTCTTTGGAACAAGTTTAAGGAAGTGTGTCTGCTTCGGTGTTGTGGCTGAGTTCGGCATGGTGTTTCTGTTTGGTTTGAAGTCCGAGTTTCTCGAGGAGCTTTGGATAAGGAAGCCTTTGGCATCTGTGGCAGCGTTGCAGCTCGGAAGTGTTCTGTGTGCCAGCAAGGAGGTTTTTGGCTAAGCATTTTCCTAGAGGTGAAGTTCAGAAGCAGCAGAGTGCATCCATTTCTTCGATGGATTGGCTAGATAAGTATGAGCTGTTCTGTTTGGTAAAGAGAGAACAGTTTTCTTTGGAATTAGGATGGGTTGATCGCAAAAGTGACTTGCGATAGTTTGAGTATTCTCTTGAGTTATCTGAGATTTTCTGGGATGTGTTGTCCAGTTTGTGCTTGTGTTCTTCATCAGCATTTTCATTCTACTCCAGATCAGAGTGGTGCAGCGGAAGCAGTTTGTCGAGTGCTTCTGTTTGTCTTTTCCAGATAGGAGAAGTTAGTTCAGTCTTCTGATGTTTGTGAGTAGAGTTGGTGTTCTTGGTCTTGGTTGATCTTGAGGGGATCATTGTGTTGGATTGTTTTTGGTCTAGTTTGTTTCTAGAAGCATCGGCGAAGGTTGAGCTGATCAAGAAGGATTTGTAGGAAGCCAGGATCGTCAGAAGAGTCTTGTGGATAAGGGACGGAGGAATTTTGAATTCGAAGTTGGAGACTTCGTTGTTGTTGAAGTTTTCTCTGGTAAGGGAGCTATAAGATTGGGTAAGTCTAGGAAGTCAGCTCCGAGGAATTTTGGATCTCTTCTGTGTTTTGATTTGAATAAGAGCTTGGTCTACAAGGTTGAATGGTCAGTTTGGATAACTAAAATTCGATGTGTTTTACGTATCTCTGAGAGAGTACGTGTATGATCTATCTCTGGTTTTAGAACCAGCAGTTCTGGAGGTTTGGTTGTTAAGTCAGACTCGTTTGTAGTCTGATATCCTATTTAGTTTTGTAGATCTAGATGAGTGGGAACTCTATAGCTTAGTAGTATTGATTGTTTGGATTCTGTAGAGCGAGTATCCTGGTATTTACACTTGGGAAACTCTAGGAAATTCTATCCAGAATTTTGTCTGGATAATTAGAATTGTTTGATTGAGTGAATTGTTTGCTATGGTTGTTAGCATATGGATGATAATATATGCTTGTGATTTAAATAGATTATTAAATTACCTTTGTTTTAAATTTCGGGGACGAAATTATTTTAAGGGGGGAGGAATGTGATATCCCAGAATTTTTGGACAATATCAATTTAATAATCTGTTTAAATAATTAAATTGATTTGATAATCTGTGATAATAAATATTTGAATTGGTTTGATAATCTAATTAAATAAATATTTAATTAGTGAATTTTTATCTTTTTAAACAAATAACTATATCGTTTTAAGTAAGGTTAATAATAAGGTTTATTTTATATTGCTTAATAAATATGGTTTAAGAGTATATATATATAAGTTTAAAATACAATTTACATATGATATGTTAATTCATTTTGTAATAGTAGTAATTTATAATCTCTTTTATAAATTATTTTAAAATTGACAAATTGTTATTTTCAAATTGAATGTGTTGTTTTAAATTGACTTTAAATTGGATTTTTAAATATAATTTGAATTTGAATTTAAATTAATTTTGAAATTTAAAAAGGGATAATATTTTAAATATTTGGATTTTTAGAGATATTTGGATAAGCTCTTATTTATAAGTATAATTGGTTTATTTCTTTAAAAGTTGTCTATATATATAAATAAGTAATAAGTATTTAATAAATAAAGAAAAAAGGGTTTATTTACATTTAAAATAAGTATTAATTACTTAAAGGACATGTGTTAAGTAAGTATTAATTCTAATGACAAATGTTAAGAGTTTTTACAAGTGTCATTTTTGTTTTCTTTTATTTTTTAGAATCAATTCAGCCTACATATACATATTTTCATCTCTTCCTTTCTTTTCTAATCTTCTTTTTCAAAATCAAAAGCTAAGTTAAAATTTAAACCAAAATCCTCCTAACAAATCTGAAAATCAACATTCCTCTCAAAAACCAGAAAATCAAATCCCTGTAACTCATTTTCAAATCAAAGTCTTCAGCCTGCATTTCTTTAATCTGGAATCAATTCAAAAGACTGCATTTTTTTCAAAATCCGGAATCAAGCTGCATGCAAATTTTAAACATCTCAGCAACAAAAGATTTCAAGTCTTCAATCAAAGAAGCAAAGGCAATTCAAGTTTTTAAATCGAAGTTTTAAAGTTTTCAAAATCAAAACTGTTTCAAAAGAATAAAGCTCTGTTCTTCATTTTTTAATCTGGTGAGTAACATTTAATTTAAAAAGCTTAAGTATAAATCTGTTGCATGTTGATAAGTATGTTTGTGTGATTGCCATTGTGATGAATGTTCTGTGCATAGATATAAATATATATGTGTGTTGTTTACAGGTATCTATATACCTGTTTTTGCTTTTAGACTAAGAATTTAAATATGAAACCATTACCTCTTGATTTGATCTCTGTTAGGATTTGATATATAAACAAAAAGTGTTAGTTTAGTATAGATTTAGGCTTATAAATTATAATTAAGTTAAATTAAAAATCTGTTGTCTCTGAAACAATAATAACAGCTATTATATTCAATAAGCAAGAATCTCAAACATCTTAAATCATTGAAACAGGTTTATAACCTGAATGCATGTTTGAAATCATGAATTTTAAAGCAAAAATCACAATTTTTAATCAAGTGATTGGTGAGATATCTCGGGATGAACAGAATATGGGTTTCTGTTAATTTCTGGTGATCGCGAGGTGGATGAAGGTCGTGGTACATTCTGGAGGAAGAGGAGCTATCAATGATTAAGAGAAAAATATTCGATGGCCGTATAGATGACCGTGGCGATGGTGGTTGGTCGATTGAGTTTCTAAACCTAGTTTTGGGTGTGTTCTGGAATTTTGATCGATATTGTACCTCTGAGTGATCGAGTACTATGATATTCAAGGATGCCATAGCTTGGATGTTGAAGAAGGGTTGGACGGAGTTTCAAAGCCTCTGATGGCCGGAGGTGTGAGGACGAAGTGGTTTCAGGTTTTGGGAGATATGGTTTCAGTTTGGTTCCAGGTTTGGGATTAGCACTCGAATTCGATTATTGAGTTTGTTCGAGACTTTGGTGGTCGGGATCGAGAGTGGAGATCGTGGTCGATATGCCAGCGTTGGCATCGATGGTCGGATGCGATCGACTCGCCTGTGCACGTAAACGTGTGTCAGGGTATTAGTGTTTTGCTTTGGGTAAAACAGAGGGAAGGTCTCGAGTTTGTCTCGAGTTATTCGTGGGTATTGATCGAAGCGGGAAGGGTTTCGACTCGGAGAAATTGAGATAAGGCTCGGGTAATTTTAGTGATTACAGTTTTAGCCTGACAGTGTTTTAAAAATTAAAATGAGTTTTTAAAAAATTTGAAAATAGGATTTAAACCAAATTTTAAATCAATTTTTCATATGGGTTCAAGTTTAAATTGTATTCTAGATTTGAGATAAATAAAGCTTATAAAATTTATAAAGGTTTTAACAAATTTAAAATATTTAAAAGTATAATTTAAAAAGGTTTGAATTTAAATGAAATGGGTTTAAAAATCTTATAAATTTCTTTTATAAATGTTAAGTGTTTCTTTAACATTTGGATTAAAAAGGTTTTGTAAATTTGATTTAAATTTGGTTAAAGTTAAATTTGTAATTCAAATTTAAATCTTTAATTTGAAATGAATAAAAAGGAAGATTTTAAAAGTAAAAATGTTTCAAAACTTTTGTTAATAATAATTAAAGTAGTTATAAAGGTTAATACTTTAATTTAGAGATTAATTAAGGTTTAATGATTTAGGATAAATTAAATTAATAAGGTAATTAAAGGGTAATTTAATAATTTAATTAATTAATGATTTGGTGTTAATTAATTAAGATTATAAGTAAATTAATTAAAGGTTAATTAATTTGGAAATTAAGGATCATTTAATTAGATAAGTATAGATTATTAATAAATGATTAGGAATTAATTAATCAAGTGATAAAAGATTAATTAAGCAATTAATTAAGAAATAGAGATTTATTAATTGGTAATTAAGAATTAATTAATTTGTAAATTAATAATGGTTGATTTAAGTTTAATTACTTAAATAAAGAATTGTTAATAATTAATGAGAGATCATTAATTAGGGATTATTAAATAATTAATTAATATGATTGATTTTAATAATCAATTAGATTTATTAATTAATAAGAAATTGGTTAAGTATAATTACTTAAATGTAATTAATGAAGTGTAATTACTTAGGAAGTAATTAAAGGTAATTACTGGATGTAATTAATTAAAGGAGATTTAATAATGAAAGTAATTTGAGTTTAATTACTTTGTATAATTAATCAAGGGATTAATTAAAAGATAATTAATTAAGGAATAATTAATTTATGTAATGAAGTAATTAAGGGAAGTTAATTACTAAATGAGATTAATCAAAGGTGATTAATAAATGTGATTAATTAAAGATTATTTATTAAATGTAATTAATTTAAATAGGATAATTAATTAAGGGTAATTAAGGATCATTAATTAATATATTAATGATGTAATTAAAGATTGATTAATTAAAACTAATTAATCAAAAATAAGTAATTAAAGGGTAATTAATTAATTGTAATTAATTAAGGATTAATGTAATTAAGTATAGTTAATTAATTAATGAAGTAATTAAGGATTAATTACTGTAATGGTTTAAGATAATTAATTTGTGAAATTAATTAAGAATTAATTACTTGAAGTAATTAAAGGATAATTTATTAGGAATGATTAATTAAGATGGATACTAGGAATATGATTAATTAATTGGTTTAATTAATGATTAAGTAAGCAGGATTTATAGAATGAAGTAATTAATTTAATTCATTTTAAATTAATTAGAGATGATAAATCATTACTTAGGAATGGATAAATGATATTGAATGCTTTGCATTGTTTGATATCTTTGATGAGATATTTGCTGATCTATGATATGGATGTTTTGGTTGAATTGTAATGATAATGTGAATTATCTGTTTGTGATGATAATATGGATTATCTATTGTGAATTATTTATCTCTGTGTATATAGATAAAGAATTGAATTGTTTTAACTTTAAAACAACTTGGCCTTAAAAGATACGTTTTGGATTTCGATGAGACCGGGATCGAGTTTCCAGATTTGGATATCCGAATACCACATCGATCCAAATTAACGATAGGTCATGAATCTCAAGTGAAGATGAAGATTCAGAGTGCAAGGGTTATTGTCGTTAACTCTGAGGGTGATTCCAAAACGAGTGTAACGAGATAATGCCGTCGGTTTCGTTCGAACCCGGAACGAACTTGTATGGATTGAATGCTTTCAGCACATCGTCAGGTGGACGATGAGCATTCTAAGTGATGTGTTTTGATTAAAGGTAATCGTAGCCTCAAGCCTCATCAACCGAGAATGGCTAAAACAGGGGAGGTGCAGCAAGGCTTCGTGGGTAGCACCCACTGAGAGTAAGGTCATCCCTGTCTAGAGAGTTCCTTTATTTCGGCTTAGTGGTGCAGTTGGCGATGGCCATCTGTGGGGTGATTTTATTCGGAATTATCCAGTAAGGGATGGTTCCGGCTTTGTGTTGTAGTGGATTGGGAGTAATCCTCGGTACGGTGATCTAGGCCCCGTACTGTGATGGGCGGTACCCCGGTAGCCCTGCCATTGTATGGGATCCAATTTCCAATAAGTGATCTCGGACTTGATTGTATACCTATGTATGCTGGAATTTAATGAATGTAACAATTTCGGCTATGTGAATATTTATTTGAGAATCCTAGACCCTATTATAATATAACTGGATTTCCTATCAATGTTTTGGTTATCGTAAGGTAAAAACTTTTCCGTGTTTATGTGCGGGAAGTCTTACAAGATACCTTTTCTTTCCAAATGGTTTTCGAAGTTAAGCAACTTTAACCTGTTATTCACACCAGACCCATGTCTGACCCAAGTGTTTATTTCTGTTTTATAAACTCTTGGGTACTCAAATTTTTACGAGTAGCCAAGGGATTCAGGTTTAGCTTTGACGAGTTTTCTGGAGGAGCAATGGAGCAGGAGGCTTCAGCG
This sequence comes from Allium fistulosum, assembly GCA_030737815.1. NCBI lineage: Eukaryota > Viridiplantae > Streptophyta > Magnoliopsida > Asparagales > Amaryllidaceae > Allium > Allium fistulosum. The sequence goes on along the minus strand of CM060908.1, from coordinate 155,497,032 downwards.
TTCGTAGATATATAGTCTTCCGCTGTGTTGATCTGTGATAGTGTCTTGTATGTATTTGAGTTGTAATGTCTAGACAGATGTTTATAACTGTCTAGTATGTGATGTATATGTTGTGTAACTCTGATAAGTGTTGTATACTATGTAATAGTTTATGTTATTAATATAATTTATTCGTTCCGCTGTTGAGATTCTGATGTTGTTTCTTTCTCTCTTCTCTTCTTTTCTCTTTTCTATACCTTTCTTTCTTATTGACGATGCGATATTCTGTGGAATGAATGGCGGGTCGTCACATTTGGTATCAGAGCGATAGGTTGAGCGAATACCTAAGCTCTTGGTTGAGATAATACCTAAGCTCTGGAGTGGTGTCTATCTTGAGAGCGCGTATTTGTAATTTTTATATAACTATAACTATATATATATTTATTCTACCTATTTGTTAGGTTACCTGTTTGGGTTTTCCAATATGAGTTATAAAGGTAGTTAGGGTAGTGGTCTGTGTAACATGACTACCAATGGTTGGAATTTGAATGTTTGAGGTTGGAAGAGTATCTGTCGAGACTGTAGACCTTATACCGTCTCGAGTGAGCTTTGCTTGATGTAAGGATTTCATCGATCTTTGAAGGAAACTTGTTAGGGTTCAGAGTTTATCTTTGAAGTTGGATGAGTAGAGTTGGATCTGTCAGTTAGGCAGAAGCGAGTAATGGTATCATGGTAACTTCTGGAAGTAGCAGCTGTGTGATGAGATACAGTGACTATGGATGTTCCCGAAGATGTTTTCTTTGGAACAAGTTTAAGGAAGTGTGTCTGCTTCGGTGTTGTGGCTGAGTTCGGCATGGTGTTTCTGTTTGGTTTGAAGTCCGAGTTTCTCGAGGAGCTTTGGATAAGGAAGCCTTTGGCATCTGTGGCAGCGTTGCAGCTCGGAAGTGTTCTGTGTGCCAGCAAGGAGGTTTTTGGCTAAGCATTTTCCTAGAGGTGAAGTTCAGAAGCAGCAGAGTGGATCCATTTCTTCGATGGATTGGCTAGATAAGTATGAGCTGTTCTGTTTGGTAAAGAGAGAACAGTTTTCTTTGGAATTAGGATGGGTTGATCGCAAAAGTGACTTGTGATAGTTTGAGTATTCTCTTGAGTTATCTGAGATTTTCTAGGATGTGTTGTCCAGTTTGTGCTTGTGTTCTTCATCAGCATTTTCATTCTACTCCAGATCAGAGTGGTGCAGCGGAAGCAGTTTGTCGAGTGCTTCTGTTTGTCTTTTCCAGATAGGAGAAGTTAGTTCAGTCTTCTGATGTTTGTGAGTAGAGTTGGTGTTCTTGGTCTTGGTTGATCTTGAGGGGATTATTGTGTTGGATTGTTTTTGGTCTAGTTTGTTTCTAGAAGCATCGGCGAAGGTTGAGCTGATCAAGAAGGATTTGTAGGAAGCCAGGATCGTCAGAAGAGTCTTGTGGATAAGGGACGGAGGAATTTTGAATTCGAAGTTGGAGACTTCGTTGTTGTTGAAGTTTTCTCTGGTAAGGGAGCTATAAGATTGGGTAAGTCTAGGAAGTCAGCTCCGAGGAATTTTGGATCTCTTCTGTGTTTTGATTTGAATAAGAGCTTGGTCTACAAGGTTGAATGGTCAGTTTGGATAACTAAAATTCGATGTGTTTTACGTATCTCTGAGAGAGTACGTGTATGATCTATCTCTGGTTTTAGAACCAGCAGTTCTGGAGGTTTGGTTGTTGAGTCAGACTCGTTTGTAGTCTGATATCCTGTTTAGTTTTGTAGATCTAGATGAGTGGGAACTCTATAGCTTAGTAGTATTGATTGTTTGGATTCTGTAGAGCGAGTATCCCGGTATTTACACTTGGGAAACTCTAGGAAATTCTATCCAGAATTTTGTCTGGATAATTAGAATTGTTTGATTGAGTGAATTGTTTGCTATGGTTGTTAGCATATGGATGATAATATATGCTTGTGATTTAAATAGATTATTAAATTACCTTTGTTTTAAATTTCGGGGTCGAAATTATTTTAAGGGGGAGGAATGTGATATCCCGGAATTTTTGGACAATATCAATTTAATAATCTGTTTAAATAATTAAATTGATTTGATAATCTGTAATAATAAATATTTGAATTGGTTTAATAATCTAATTAAATAAATATTTAATTAGTGAATATTTATCTTTTTAAACAAATAACTATATGGTTTTAAGTAAGGTTAATAATAAGGTTTATTTTATATTGCTTAATAAATATGGTTTAAGAGTATATATATATATAAGTTTAAAATACAATTTACATATGATATGTTAATTCATTTAGTAATAGTAGTAATTTATAATCTCTTTTATAAATTATTTTAAAATTGACAAATTGTTATTTTCAAATTGAATGTGTTGTTTTAAATTGACTTTAAATTGGATTTTTAAATATAATTTGAATTTGAATTTAAATTAATTTTGAAATTTAAAAAGGGCTAATATTTTAAATATTTGGATTTTTAGAGATATTTGGATAAGCTCTTATTTATAAGTATAATTGGTTTATTTCTTTAAAAGTTATCTATATATATAAATAAGTAATAAGTATTTAATAAATAAAGAAAAAAGGGTTTATTTACATTTAAAATAAGTATTAATTACTTAAAGGACATGTGTTAAGTAAGTATTAATTCTAATGACAAATGTTAAGAGTTTTTACAAGTGTCATTTTTGTTTTCTTTTATTTTTTAGAATCAATTCAGCCTACATATACATATTTTCATCTCTTCCTTTCTTTTCTAATCTTCTTTTTCAAAATAAAAAGCTAAGTTAAAATTTAAACCAAAATCCTCATAACAAATCTGAAAATCAACATTCCTCTCAAAAACCAGAAAATCAAATCCCTGTAACTCATTTTCAAATCAAAGTCTTCAGCCTGCATTTCTTTAATCTGGAATCAATTCAAAAGACTGCATTTTTTTCAAAATCCGGAATCAAGCTGCATGCAAATTTTAAACATCTCAGCAACAAAAGATTTCAAGTCTTCAATCAAAGAAGCAAAGGCAATTCAAGTTTTTAAATCGAAGTTTTAAAGTTTTCAAAATCAAAACTATTTCAAAAGAATAAAGCTCTGTTCTTCATTTTTTATCTGGTGAGTAACATTTAATTTAAAAAGCTTAAGTATAAATCTGTTGCATGTTGATAAGTATGTTTGTGTGATTGCAATTGTGATGAATGTTCTGTGCATAGATATAAATATATATGTGTGTTGTTTACAGGTATCTGTATACCTGTTTTTGCTTTTAAACTAAGAATTTAAATATGAAACCATTACCTCTTGATTTGATCTCTGTTAGGATTTGATATATAAACAAAAAGTGTTAGTTTAGTATAGATTTAGGCTTATAAATTATAATTAAGTTAAATTAAAAATCTGTTGTCTCTGAAACAATAATAACAGCTATTATATTCAATAAGCAAGAATCTCAAACATCTTAAATCATTGAAACAGGTTTATAACCTGAATGCATGTTTGAAATCATGAATTTTAAAGCAAAAATCACAATTTTTAATCAAGTGATTGGTGAGATATCTCGGGATGAACAGAATATGGGTTTCTGTTAATTTCTGGTGATCGCGAGGTGGATGAAGGTCGTGGTACATTCTGGAGGAAGAGGAGCTATCAGTGATTAAGAGAAAAATATTCGATGGCCGTATAGATGACCGTGGCGATGGTGGTTGGTCGATTGAGTTTCGAAACCTAGTTTTGGGTGTGCTCTGGAATTTTGATCGATATTGTGCCTCTGAGTGATCGAGTGCTATGATATTCAAGGATGCCATAGCTTGGATGTTAAAGAAGGGTTGGATGGAGTTTCAAAGCCTCTGAGGCCGGAGGTGTGAGGACGAAGTGGTTTCAGGTTTTTGGAGATATGGTTTCAGTTTGGTTCCAGGTTTGGGATTAGCACTCGAATTCGATTATTGAGTTTGTTCGAGACTTTGGTGGTCGGGATCGAGAGTGGAGATCGTGGTCGATATGCCGGCGTTGGCATCGATGGTCGGATGCGATCGACTCGCCTGTGCACGTGAACGTGTGTCAGGGTATTAGTGTTTTGCTTTGGGTAAAACAGAGGGAAGGTCTCGAGTTTGTCTCGAGTTATTCGTGGGTATTGATCGAAGCGGGAAGGGTTTCGACTCGGAGAAATTGAGATAAGGCTCGGGTAATTTTAGTGATTACAGTTTTAGCCTGACAGTGTTTTAAAAATTAAAATGAGTTTTTAAAAAATTTGAAAACAGGATTTAAACCAAGTTTTAAATCAATTTTTCATATGGGTTCAAGTTTAAATTGTATTCTAGATTTGAGATAAATAAAGCTTATAAAATTTATAAAGGTTTTAACAAATTTAAAATATTTAAAAGTATAATTTAAAAAGGTTTGAATTTAAATGAAATGGATTTAAAAATCCTATAAATTTCTTTTATAAATGTTAAGTGTTTCTTTAACATTTGGATTAAAAAGGTTTTGTAAATTTGATTTAAATTTGGTTAAAGTTAAATTTGTAATTCAAATTTAAATCTTTAATTTGAAATGAATAAAAAGGAAGATTTTAAAAGTAAAAATGTTTCAAAACTTTTGTTAATAATAATTAAAGTAGTTATAAAGGTTAATACTTTAATTTAGAGATTAATTAAGGTTTAATGATTTAGGATAAATTAAATTAATAAGGTAATTAAAGGGTAATTTAATAATTTAATTAATTAATGATTTGGTGTTAATTAATTAAGATTATAAGTAAATTAATTAAAGGTTAATTAATTTGGAAATTAAGGATCATTTAATTAGATAAGTATAGATTATTAATAAATGATTAAGAATTAATTAATCAAGTGATAAAAGATTAATTAAGCAATTAATTAAGAAATAGAGATTTATTAATTAGTAATTAAGAATTAATTAATTTGTAAATTAATAATGGTTGATTTAAGTTTAATTACTTAAATAAAGAATTGTTAATAATTAATGAGAGATCATTAATTAGGGATTATTAAATAATTAATTAATATGATTAATTTTAATAATCAATTAGATTTATTAATTAATAAGAAATTGGTTAAGTATAATTACTTAAATGTAATTAATGAAGTGTAATTACTTAGGAAGTAATTAAAGGTAATTACTGGATGTAATTAATTAAAGGAGATTTAATAATGAAAGTAATTTGAGTTTAATTACTTTGTATAATTAATCAAGGGATTAATTAAAAGATAATTAATTAAGGAATAATTAATTTATGTAATGAAGTAATTAAGGGAAGTTAATTACTAAATGAGATTAATCAAAGGTGATTAATAAATGTGATTAATTAAAGATTAATTATTAAATGTAATTAATTTAAATAGGATAATTAATTAAGGGTAATTAAGGATCATTAATTAATATATTAATGATGTAATTAAAGATTGATTAATTAAAACTAATTAATCAAAAATAAGTAATTAAAGGGTAATTAATTAATTGTAATTAATTAAGGATTAATGTAATTAAGTATAGTTAATTAATTAATGAAGTAATTAAGGATTAATTACTGTAATGGTTTAAGATAATTAATTTGTGAAATTAATTAAGAATTAATTACTTGAAGTAATTAAAGGATAATTTATTAGGAATGATTAATTAAGATGGATACTAGGAATATGATTAATTAATTGGTTTAATTAATGATTAAGTAAGCAGGATTTATAGAATGAAGTAATTAATTTAATTCATTTTAAATTAATTAGAGATGATAAATCATTACTTAGGAATGGATAAATGATATTGAATGCTTTGCATTGTTTGATATCTCTGATGAGATATGTGCTGATCTATGATATGGATGTTTTGGTTGAATTGTAATGATAATGTGAATTATCTGTTTGTGATGATAATATGGATTATCTATTGTGAATTATCTATCTCTGTGTATATAGATAAAGAATTGAATTGTTTTAACTTTAAAACAACTTGGCCTTAAAAGATACGTTTTGGATTTCGATGAGACCGGGATCGAGTTTCCAGATTTGGATATCCGAATACCACATCGATCCAAATTAACGATAGGTCGTGAATCTCAAGTGAAGATGAAGATTCAGAGTGCAAGGGTTATTGTCGTTAACTCTGAGGGTGATTCCAAAACGAGTATAACGAGATAATGCCTTCGGTTTCGTTCGAACCCGGAACAAACTTGTATGGATTGAATGCTTTCAGAACATCGTCAGGTGGATGATGAGCATTCTAAGTGATGTGTTTTGATTAAAGGTAATCGTAGTGATGCAGCGCAGCCTTCATTTGTCAAAGGCATAAGTCGTGACCAAGCTTTGCGACCTAACGTAGAAGTTGTAGGTCGTCTACGACCTAAGGAGCCACGTGAGGAGGAGCTACAACTTAACAGGGGAGGGTTACGACTTAACCAAGTCAGGGAGAAAAGGCTACGACCTAACAAAGCTTATAAGTCGTTGGTACGACTTAAGGGAGATAAGCGAGATAGCAAGCAGTTAGGTCATGTAGCCAAGGGACGACCTACTGAAGACGAGTTACGACCTAATTTGTTGAAAGCTGAAGTTTTAAGTCGCTCACGACCTAATGGGTTTTTAGGTCGCTCACGACTTATGGAAGGAGGTCTACGACCTAACGAGTTGGAAGGTAGAACGCTGGAACGACTCAACGAGTTAAAGGTGCTACGAGCTAAAATGGAACGACCTAAGTTAGGTCGCAAGGAGCTAGGTCGCAAGAAGTTAAGGCGTGAAGTCCTTAAGTCGCTACATGTTTTTAGGTCGTTACCGACCTAAAGCTTAGGTCGCAAAGTTTCTGGAACAACTTATCTTTTAGGTCGCAAAGCTTTGGATGCCGTTGTTTCTTCTGCGAGTTAATCCCTGCCTTTGATTTCTTTAAAACGCTGATCTAAGATGCGCATGCTTTTAAGTCGCTGAAGACTTGTTGCCATGGATCCTATTGCCGACTTAATCTGGACCGTTGCTTCCTTAGGTCGCTGATAGATACAAATGTTAGGTCGTGTGATTGTATAGTTCTTAAGTCGTATGTTTTCTTGTATGTTGGTTGCATTGTAATATGTTAGGTCGCTGCCGACCTATACTAAGCCGTGTCTGTTCTTAGGTTGCGCCATGTTAGGTCGTAGGTCGTTTTTGACCTAAGTACTTGTAATATTTTGAAGTTTTCTGTTGTGTTGAGTTGTAGCCTATAAATAGGCGTGTATTGTCATTTTGTAAAGGTTGTTGATTTTTGAATAAAATTCTCTTTGATTGCTTTGTGCTTTCATTCCAAATTGGTAGTTGAGTGTAATCTCATATCTCCTCTTTCGGATAATCGAGTGCGCTCGATTCAACGATTGTAGAAGCCGATTTGCGGAATCAAGTGCGCTTGATCAACGCTTGAAGAATTGAAGATCTTTGAACCCGGTATCGTGCGCGATCAACGAGTTCGGGATAGCTAGAATTCGGTATCTTCGGATCAACGAATTCGAGCATTTCGGTATCCATCAATCCATCTATTGCTACTTTCACCGATTGAAGATCGTTTTGATTAATCCGCTGCGTCAGTTTGGTATCGGAGCTTGTTTTAGCCAATCATAGCTAGATCGAGACTTGGAGCCTAATCATTTTGAAGAGTTTTGAAGTTTGAAGTTGTTTGACCGAGAAGTTTGAAGTTGAGCCGTGAGCAAGTGAAGTTGTTCATTATTGTTCGAAGTTGTCCATCGTGTTCATCGCGATTTGCTACAAAGTGGAAGTTTTCGATCCGTTTCATTTTGGATCAAAGTTCGAATTGTGTTTGAATTTGAAGAGTTTGTAAGTTTCAAGTATGCCGCCAAGGAGAGCTAATCGTCACCAAAACGTAGAAGCTTTGTATCGAAGAGAAGAAGCTAATGAGATGGAGCAAAGAATCAATCAGAACTTTAGTGAAAAGCTTAACGAAGGAATTGGCCGGTTAGAGAAGCTTATGACAGAAATGAATCAAAATCGGAGAAGGGTTTCACCTGAATCTAACCATGGGGGTAGTAGAGTCTCGCCACATTCCAATCGAGACAGAAGTGTTGAAAATGATCAAGGGCGTGGGAGGAACGTGAATGATCGAGAACGGAGGAATGTAGATAGATGGGATGAAGGTGGAAGGCGCAATGGTAGTAGAGATGTGGGTGGACGAGATAGACAACGATATACATCTGATTTTGAAGAGGAGTATGATGGTGGTAGTGTTCAAGGACAAGGACGAGAACAAGGAAGAAATCACTCTGAGTATGATCACAAGTGGGAGTCGGGGATGAAGACTGAAATTCCTGAATTCAAAGGTGGTATGCAAGCAGAGGAGTTTTTAGATTGGATGGCTAATGTTGAAGAAATTTTTGACTTTAAAGAAGTTCCAGAACATCGTAGAGTGAAGTTGGTTGCTACGAGGTTGAGGGGTAGAGCTTTGGCATGGTGGCAGCAAACTAAGCTTACACGTGAACGAATGGGGAAGTCAAAAGTTGAATCTTGGGAGAAGATGAAGAAATTGATGAAAGCAACGTTCTTACCTTACAATTATCAATCTTTGATGTATCAACGTTTGCAAAACTTGAGGCAGGGCACAAAGACAGTTAATGACTATGCTGATGAATTCTATCAACTTATTGCAAGGAATGATATTATGGAAACAGAAGAGCAGCTGACATCTAGATTCATTGGGGGATTGAGAATGCAGATCCAGGATATGGTTAATATGTTCGATCCAAGATCTGTAGCAGAAGCACATCAGAAAGCGTTGGCTTGGGAGAAATAGGGTAGACGAGGAGGTGGTGTGTTTACTAATTCCAGCAATCAAATGAAGGGTGTTAGTGGGAGTTCTAACATTTCTAAACCTATCAGTAGACCAGTGGTGAAGGAGGTTGAGAAGGCAAAAGTTAATAATGGTTTCAAATGTTACAATTGTCAGGAATTGGGTCATAATAGTAGTGAGTGTCCAAAGCCAAAGAAGAGAACCATGATTGCATAAGTTGAGGATGAGGATGGTGATGGGGATTGTTCTAGTCCAGTTGAGGAGGATGAGCAGGATATTGCGTCAGGAGATGAAGGTTGTAATCTAATGCTGAGGAGATCGTGTTTAACACCGAAGCAGGAGGAAGCCAGTTGGTTGAGGAGTAATATCTTTCAGTCAACATGTACTATTCTAGGGAAGGTGTGTAAGTTTGTGATCGACGCAGGAAGCTGTGACAATATTGTTTCAACCGAAGCTGTGACAAAATTGAAGTTGAAGACCGAGAAACATTCGAATCCATACAAGTTAGCATGGTTGAGAAAAGGAGGAGAAGTGAAAGTGGATAGACGAGTTCGAGTTCCATTCTCTATTGGGAAGAAATACAAAGACGAAATTTGGTGTGATGTAGTAGAGATGGATGTTTGCCACTTATTATTGGGAAGACCATGGCAGTATGATCGAGCAGTACAACATGACGGTCGGACCAATAGCTATAGCTTTATGTTTGAAGGCACGAAAACTATCTTAGTTCCGAAGAAGAGGCAACCAGGAGAAAGTAAGTCAGAGGAGATTGAAGAGCTCAAAACTTTGTTATCGTTGAAGGAGTTTGTAAAGGAAGTAGAGAAGGAACCTGAAATGTTTTTGTTAATTGGGCGAGAGAGCAGTGAAGAGGTTGAGATTCCAGAAGAAGTTAAACCAGTTTTGAAAGAATTTGACGATGTATTTCCAAAGGAGTTACCAACGGAGTTGCCACCATTGAGGGATATACAACATCAGATAGATCTTGTTCCAGGTGCTGTGTTGCCACACAGACCACATCATCGAATGAGTCCGAAGGAACATGAAGAGTTGCGAAGGCAAGTGGAAGAATTGCTTGAACAGGGGCGTGTGCAGGAGAGTTTAAGTCCTTGTGCTGTACCAGCTTTATTGGTACCCAAAAAGGATGGAACGTGGAGGATGTGCACTGACAGTCGAGCATTGAATAAGATTACTGTGAGATATAGATTTCCAATGCCGAGGTTGGATGACTTGTTAGATCAAATAAGCGGAGCTACTATCTTTTCGAAGATTGATTTGAAGAGCGGATATCATCAAATTCGTATCAGACCAGGCGATGAGTGGAAAACTGCTTTTAAAACCAGGGAGGGTCTATATGAATGGTTGGTCATGCCATTTGGTTTATCCAATGCACCGAGTACTTTTATGAGGGTGATGCATCAGATTTTTCGACCGTTCATTGGGAAATTTGTGGTGGTGTATTTTGATGATATTCTGATTTACAGTGGGAGTCCAGAGGAACATTTGAATCATCTTAGAGAAGTGCTGATGGTATTGCGACACGAACAATTTTATGCTGCAACGAAGAAATGCGTGTTCATGACGCATAGTGTTTTATTTCTGGGATATGTTGTATCGGAGGAAGGAATACAGGTTGACCAAAGTAAAGTCGAAGCAATTAGAGATTGGCCGCAGCCCAAGACGATAACGGAAGTTCGTAGTTTTCATGGGTTGGCTTCATTCTATCGAAGGTTTATACCACACTTTAGTAGTGTGATGGCACCTGTTACTGATTGCATGAAGGGTAAACAGTTTGCATGGACGGAGGAAGCCGGGGTTGCTTTTGAGCGAATCAAAGAACTTTTAACATCTGCACCAATTCTAATATTACCAGATTTTCAGTTAGTGTTTGAACTACATACTGATGCATCCAAGGTTGGAATTGGAGGAGTGTTGAGTCAGAAGGGACGTCCAATTGCATATTTTAGTGAGAAGTTGTCAGGAGCGAAGATAAGGTACAGTACGTATGATGTGGAATTCTATGCTGTTGTACAATCTATTAAACACTGGAGACACTATCTATTTCAGAAGGAGTTTGTTCTGTATACTGATCATGAAGCATTGAAGCATTTGCAAGGGCAAGACAAGATTTCAGCGAGACATGCATCGTGGATTGCATATCTGCAACAATTTACATTTGTTGTGAAACACAAGTCGGGAGTGACGAATCGTGTTGCGGATGCGTTGAGTAGAAGAAATCACTTGTTAACTACATTGAAGGTTGAAGTAACGGGGTTTGAAATATTGCCAGAATTATTTACCGATGATCCTTACTTTGCAAAGTTTGTTGATAAAGTCAAGGAGGGAGAGACGGATGAGTTCGTGATGGTAGATGGTTTTCTTTTTAAAGGAAATCGATTGTGCATACCGGAGGGTAGTCTGAGAATGAAGATTATCAAAGAGTTACACGACGAGGGACATGTTGGGAGAGACCGAACCTTACAGTTGATTTCACAGTCCTACTTTTGGCCATCGATGAGGAAAGAAGTAGAGAGGTTTGTGGAGCGTTGTCATATTTGTCAGGTTTCGAAAGGAACTGCAACTAATGCTGGGTTATATATGCCGTTACCGGTACCAACTAAACCATGGGTTGATGTGAGTATGGATTTTGTTTTGGGTTTACCTCGAACTCAACGGGGAAATGATTCCATTTATGTGGTAGTTGACCGATTCTCGAAAATGGCACATTTTATTGCTTGTAAGAAGACGGCGGATGCTGTTCATGTTGCTCAATTGTTTTTCAAGGAGATCTATCGACTTCATGGATTGCCCGAATCTATTGTGTCGGATAGAGATACTCGATTTTTGAGTCACTTTTGGTTGAGTTTGTGGAAAATGGTGGGAACGAAGCTGAAATTTAGTAGTGCTTATCACCCGCAGACGGATGGACAAACCGAGGTTGTGAACAGGTCATTGGGAAATTTGCTGAGGTGTCTTGTTCAAGATAATCTGAAGAGTTGGGATGTGAAGTTATGCCAGGCAGAATTTGCTCATAATCATGCTGTGAATCGAAGTACTGGGTTCAGTCCATTTCAGATAGTATATTCAAGTTTACCCAAGGGACCATTGGATCTAACGGTAGTGCCACAATCAAAGAATACAGTTAAGAAAGCTGCTGATTTTGTTGAGGGGCTGATGGAATGTCATAAAATCGTTCAAGAACGATTGGAGAAAGCAAATGAGAAGTATAAACAAGCTGCAGATTTGAAACGAAGAAGTGTTGAATTTAACGAAGGTGATTTAGTTTATGCAGTGTTAACAAAAGATCGTTTTCCAGTAGGCGCTTACAATAAATTGAAAGCACGAAAAATTGGTCCGGTGGAAGTAGTGAAACGAATCAATGAAAATGCTTATAAACTGAAGCTGCCAGATGATGTGTATACGTCTGACGTGTTCAATGTTAAACATCTCGTACCATATCACGGGGATGAACTAGCTGATGGAGAAGAATTTACAAATTCGAGGTCGAATTTTTCTCAACCTGGGGAGGATGATGCAGCGCAGCCTTCATTTGTCAAAGGCATAAGTCGTGACCAAGCTTTGTGACCTAACGTAGAAGTTGTAGGTCGTCTACGACCTAAGGAGCCACGTGAGGAGGAGCTACAACTTAACGGGGGAGGGTTACGACTTAACCAAGTCAGGGATAAAAGGCTACGACCTAACAAAGCTTATAAGTCGTTGGTACGACTTAAGGGAGATAAGCGAGATAGCAAGCAGTTAGGTCATGTAGCCAAGGGATGACCTACTGAAGACGAGTTACGACCTAATTTGTTGAAAGCTGAAGTTTTAAGTCGCTCACGACCTAATGGGTTTTTAGGTCGCTCACGACTTATGGAAGGAGGTCTACGACCTAACGAGTTGGAAGGTAGAACGCTGGAACGACTCAACGAGTTAAAGGTGCTACGAGCTAAAATGGAACGACCTAAGTTAGGTCGCAAGGAGCTAGGTCGCAAGAAGTTAAGGCGTGAAGTCCTTAAGTCGCTACATGTTTTTAGGTCGTTACCGACCTAAAGCTTAGGTCGCAAAGTTTCTGGAACAACTTATCTTTTAGGTCGCAAAGCTTTGGATGTCGTTGTTTCTTCTGCGAGTTAATCCCTGCCTTTGATTTCTTTAAAACGCTGATCTAAGATGCGCATGCTTTTAAGTCGCTGAAGACTTGTTGCCATGGATCCTATTGCCGACTTAATCTGGACCGTTGCTTCCTTAGGTCGCTGATAGATACAAATGTTAGGTCATGTGATTGTATAGTTCTTAAGTCGTATGTTTTCTTGTATGTTGGTTGCATTGTAATATGTTAGGTCGCTGCCGACCTATACTAAGCCGTGTCTGTTCTTAGGTCGCGCCATGTTCGGTCGTAGGTCGTTTTCAACCTAAGTACTTGTAATATTTTGAAGTTTTCTGTTGTGTTGAGTTGTAGCCTATAAATAGGCGTGTATGGTCATTTTGTAAAGGTTGTTGATTTTTGAATAAAATTCTCTTTGATTGCTTTGTGCTTTCATTCCAAATTGGTAGTTGAGTGTAATCTCCTATCTCCTCTTTCGGATAATCGAGTGCGCTCGATTCAACAATTGTAGAAGCCGATTCGCGGAATCAAGTGCGCTTGATCAACGCTTGAAGAATTGAAGATCTTTGAACCCGGTATCGTGCGCGATCAACGAGTTCGGGATAGCTAGAATTCGGTATCTTCGGATCAACGAATTCGAGCATTTCGGTATCCATCAATCCATCTATTGCTACTTTCACCGATTGAAGATCGTTTTGATTAATCCGCTACGTCACGTAGCCTCAAGCCTCATCAACCGGGAATGGCTAAAACAGGGGAGGTGCAGCAAGGCTTCGTGGGTAGCACCCACTGAGAGTAAGGTCATCCCTGTCTAGAGAGTTCCTTTATTTCGGCTTAGTGGTGCAGTTGGCGACGGCCATCTGTGGGGTGATTTTATTCGGAATTATCCAGTGAGGGATGGTTCCGACTTTATGTTGTAGGGGATTGGAAGTAATCCTCGGTACGGTGATCTAGGCCCCGTACTGTGATGGGTGGTACCCCGGTAGCCCTGCCATTGTATGGAATCCAATTTCCAATAAGTGATCTCGGACTTGATTGTATACCTATGTATGCTGGAATTTAATGAATGTAACAATTTCGGCTATGTGAATATTTATTTGAGAATCCTAGACCCTATTATAATATAACTGGATTTCCTATCAATGTTTTGGTTATCGTAAGGTAAAAACTTTTCCGTGTTTATGTGCGGAAAGTCTTATTCCAAATGGTTTTCGAAGTTAAGCAACTTTAACCTGTTACTCACACCAGACCCATGTCTGACCCAAGTGTTTATTTCTATTTTATAAACTCTTGGGTACTCAAATTTTTACGAGTAGCCAAGGGATTCAGGTTTAGCTTTGACGAGTTTTCTGGAGGAGCAATGGAGCAGGAGGCTTCAGCGTTCGTAGATATATAGTGTTCCGCTGTGTTGATCTGTGATAGTGTCTTGTATGTATTTGAGTTGTAATGTCTAGACAGATGTTTATAACTGTCTAGTATGTGATGTATATGTTGTGTAAATCTGATAAGTGTTGTATACTATGTAATAGTTTATGTTATTAATATAATTTATTCGTTCCGCTGTTGAGATTCTGATGTTGTTTCTTTCTCTCTTCTCTTCTTTTCTCTTTTCTATCCCTTTCTTTCTTATTGACGATCCGACATTCTGTGGAATGAATGGCGGGTCGTCAAAATGTAACGACCCGCCACTCATTCCACAGAATGACGCACCATTAATAAGAAAGAAAGGGGTAGAAAAGAGAAAAGAAGAGAAGAGAGAAAGAAACAACAACAGATACTCACAGCGGAACGAATGAAATATAATATAACACATAAGATATTACATAGTATCATATACATCAGAGTTACACAGATTATACATCACATACTAGACAGTTATAAACATCTGTCTAGTTATTACAACTCAATACAATACAGAGATCAACACAGCGGAACTACTATCTATATCTACAACGCTGAAGCCTCCTGCTCCATTGCTCCTCCACAATTCGTCAAAGCTAACCTGAATCTCTTGGCTACTCGTAAAAATTTGAGTACCCAAGAGTTTATAAAACAGAAATAAACACTTGGGTCAGACATGGGTCTGGTGTGAGTAACAGGTTAAACTTGCTTAACTTCAAAACCTTTTGAAAACAAAGGTATCACGTAAGACTTCCCACACATAAACATGGAAAAGTTTTTACCTTATGCTAACCAAAACATTGATAGGAAATCCAGTTATATTACAATAGGTCTACGGTTTTCAAATAAGTATTCACATAGCCGAAATTGTTACATTCATTAAATTCCAGCATACATAGGTATACAATCAAGTCCGTTATCACTTATTGGAAGTTGGGTTTCCATACAATGTTTTGGTTAGCGTAAGGTAAAAACTTTTCCACCATGATTTAACATTTATAAAAGAAATTTATAAGATTTTTAAAACAAATTCATTTAAAAATTCAAGCCTTTTTAAATTATTCTTTAAATATTTAAACTTGTTAAAACCTTATAATTTTATAAACTTTATTATCAAAGATTATCAAATCAATTTAATTATTTAAACAGATTATTAAATTGATATTGTCCAAAAATTACGGGATATTACACATATCTTCTTATACATATGTTGTTATACATTGTTTTCTGAATGAATTATACAGATTTGTATAGTGATAGGTAAATGTGAGTTATATATATATGTATGTATGTATAAAATTTAATAAATATTTGAAATTGGAATATGATTTTGTGTATATATAGATATATATATTATATGTTATATCTATATGTGTTCACTTATACCATTATCATCATCGACCCAGTTCTGACTTGATTTCGTCTATTCCTATTTATCAGCTTTGAGCGTCGATTCATGCCAATCTAACTTCGATTTGAAATTCGTGCTTGGATCTGTAACTCAATCCACTGTATATCCTCTCTAGCCTCGAAAGGTGAGCAATCACTCACGATTAATGTTCTTTTATTTATTAAATTTGATTTCAATTGAAACGACAATTGAAATATGCTGCTGTTAGTTATTTCCACCGTATATATGTTATTACCTGTATCAGTTCACCTGTGACATCTAACACCATTATCTGTTACTTATACGATGATAATCAAGTTTGGTTGTTAAATGATTGATTGTTTGATGTTGACATTGGACGTTAAATTGTTAATGTATGAAGTGATAAATAATTTGAATTTGAAATTGACGTAGGATAGTTAGATTTGATATATGTGTTAATTTGATTGATGACATTTGCATAATATGACCCCTTAAAATGTTAAATAAATTGACACGTAGAAATAGTGTTAACCACACCTTGAACCATTTAAATGTATGTGTATAAATTGATGTAGTTTGAAATTGAACAATAGATATCAAGTGAAGAACCATATAAATATTAGTGTAATAATCTTTAATCTACATGAAATGATAGTGTAGATTCTAGAAATAATTATATTAATTTGCACAAACAACAATGTGAATTAATGCGGTTATTTTGGGATTATTTGAATTGATTATCAGATTGTTATTGATTGTTGTTATTGCTTGTTTATTTACATTGACACCATCCCAGTTATCACACTGCAAGTTCCCTTTACTATGCTTTGATTCTTGAATTGAAATGGAATCGGGTTGAAATGATAAATACCCAAATAAAACTTTGACTTAGGATAGAGAATTAAATAAAACCCGATTGGTAAATAATTTGATTTAAAAATAAAATAAAGATTTTATTTGAATAAATAATGTGGTTTTGAAATGAAGTTGAAATTTTAACTTTAATGAAAGGAAAATGTTAATATTTAATAATATGAATCAAAATATTAAGATAGTAGTTGATGAAATAATGTTGTTTTAAATTTGGAATTATTAATAATTAAGTTTGAAATTATTTAATAATTATATTGAAATTATTTAATAATTATATTGAAATTATTTAATAATTAAGTTTTGAAATTATTTAATAATTAAGTTTTGAAATTATTTAATAATTAAATAAAATTGAATTATTTAATAGTTGAATAAAATTGAACCTCTTAAATTAGTGAAATTAAGTTCTTTATAAATTGAGTTTTGAAATTGTAACCAAGTAAATAAATAAGTGAAATTGGATTTCCTTAACAAGAAAAAAAATGTGATTTATTGGAATTAATGTAAGACTTGTAATTTAAAAAAAAATTGATTTGACGAATATAATTTAATTCAATTTGATGTTTGATATAGTGAAGTTGAACTTAAGTAATTGATTTAATAAATTGGAAATTAAATAGAAATTGTTTTGAATGACAAATTTACTTAATGAATATTGAATAAATTCGATCAATGAATTTAAATTGATTTGAATGTTAAATTAAATTAATTTAAATGATTTCAGAATGAAACTTATATACGAACTTGAATCGATATTTGAATTGTTTTACATAAAAATTGAAATTGAATTATAAGATTTTGAAATGGTAATTTGGAAGTTTTGAAACGTAAATTATGGAAATTGATTTAGAAAGACAAATGAAATGTTGGTTTACAAATTTTATTTGAAATTGAATTTGATTTGGTTTTGAAATATATTAAACGACCAATCAGTGTAATAATTACGAAAGTTGTTAAAGAGACCAGAATCGGTTAAGGACATACTCTCTGTCTAAACCGAAAACCACTTTAATAACTATACGCAGAGTGTGATCCAGAATGAAGTGGTTGGAATGGTGTACGTGATGATTGAAGAAAGAGAACGATAATAGATAGCCTTGACTTGTGTCAAATTGGAAATGACTAAAACAGGAGCCGTGCCGTGCCAAATGGGGTTAGCTACCTCGAGCGAACACACTTCTTTGAAAACTACTCATTACTTGTTATCGATTGGTGCACCCTCGAAATTTTAGGAGTGTTGTTTCGCGGTGTTGCGATCGTTGCGGCGATGCGTTCTCACTAGTCCGGATCAGGCAAACAGTAGTTTCACTACCTTGGGTATTGCCTCATGTGCCTTGGCATACTTGTATCCCTATATGCACGACCACTACGATTTGTTTTGTGTTATACCTATGGAGTACTCCCCGATATCCCACTAGTTTACGGTGGCAGTGTTGTATAGACTATAACGCTTATATAAAATGTGTTAATGGGGATAATGGTAACGCCTTAACACTATTTTGATATTTTATATTACTGATAGGCATTATCTACTTATCGTACACTACTACATAGTAGATAGTTTAACGGATCCTTAAAGGATGGTTATTCTAAACATCCTTTGAGTTACTTGTATTTCAGTTGCTATTTCACTTGAGTTGGATTTATTGATATAAGAATGTTAATCCTGACTCGAGTGTTTTGTGTTTTGCTTTACGCTCGGGTCAGACTGAGTGTACCAGTATTCAAGACTCACCTTTGGAGTTGGAGCTTCGCTTGGAGATCCAGCTATCTATCCAGCTTTCAGATATCCAGTTGATTCCAGTGATTGTATTCTGATTCTTGTATTTGACTATTGTATTCGAGACATCTGTTGTACCTTATTTAACTCTGATATGTATATAGTAGCTTCATGAACTACTATCTTTTGTTTCCGCTGCATTTATTACTCTGTGTATGTGATCTGTGATTATTTTATTTACTGTATATGCTCAGTTTTGCCAAATTTAAATTAGGAATTTTGAATTATTCAAGTCTGCCATGTGCGGATGCGAATAGTCCAAAATAGCGGGTCGTTACACCAAAGGTGAGTCTCAAATGCTGAATTACTCAGTCTGACCCGAGCGTAAAGTAAAACACAAAACACTCGAGTCAGGATTAACATTCTTATATCAATAAATCCAACTCAAGTGAAATATCAACTGAAATACAAGTAACTTAAAAGATGTTTAGGATAACAATCATCTAAGGATCCGTGGAACCACCTACAATGTAGAAATATAAGCTATCAATAACCAACCGTCATTACAACACCATGGTCCTTTCAAAATATTTTATACTTCAAACCCAAAGTATCATTTCCATTTCAATTATATATATTTCCTCAATTTCACAAATTGATTCAAATCAATTCGAGTTTTAACTTAAAATTTAATTCAATTCAATTTCTAAATAACAAATTCAAATTATACTGATTTCAAATACAGATCTGAATCACAAAATAAACCATTTAAATTCCAATATATTTCAAAGCTTTAATTTTCTACATTTCAAAGTTCAATTTAACAGTTTCATATAGATCTTGATTTAACCACATTATTATTTAGCCTCGAAATATTCATTTAATAAATTCAGTATTATTTAAATAACCTTAAATTACATTTAAACTAAATATTCCCTCCGATTTATTTAAACTCGAAATATCCATTTAATCACTTTAAATCAAAAGTCAGGTTATAAAATTAAATCTTAAATTTCAAATTCAATAGTTCAAATCACCCTAATTAAGTAGAATTCTTAATTACATACAATTTTAATTAATTCAACTTTATTTTCCTTAACTCGTACAAATCCTTAAAATCTATTTAAAAATATAATACCTAGACATATTATATTAATTAAATCAAACTTTATTAAATTAAAGTTTATTATTAAATCTACTTTATATTAAAACTTATTTCTACATAAAATCTTTCCAATATTAAATAAAACCATATATATATATTCCCTTTCAAGATCATAGAAATCATTTTTTAAATATTTATATATGTTGAGCAATGGTGTTGGCATGAAGTTTGCTATCCTATGGTCAAGTGATACGGATATTTATCATTTCAATCCGTAATTTAAATATATACGGGTAGATATCATTTCGACCCGCAATCCCAAATTCAATTCAATGAAAATCGCTTGGGTCTATCATTTCAACCCATAACGATTTTCTCCTATTCTAAAGTCCATTCGGGTGTGTATCATTTCAACTCATAGTGAATTCTATACTAATAGGGAACTTGCAGAGTGATGACACATACAATAATAATGATAACAGGCATATATCATAAACAACAATACAATATAAACAACAGGATATGGTGTCATATCCCACAGGTGAACAGTTACAGATAATAGCATATATAACAATTTAACTAACTACAGCAGCATATTTCAATTGTTGTTTCAATTGAAATCAAATTTAATAAATACAAGAATGTTAATCATGAGTGATTACTCACCTTTTGAGGCTAGAGATATAGACGAAGGAATGGGTTACAAATCCAAGCACGAATTCCGAAACAAAGCTAAATTGGCACGAATTTGATGGATAAGTTGATAATACGAATAGATGAAATAAGTCAGAACTGGGTCGATGAAAATAATTGGTATAAGTGAATTGATATAGATATAACATATACAATTGTATATATATACAAAAATCATATTCTAATTTCAAACACATACTAATAATATATATACATGTGTTTAAAAATCATTGTTTACTCTAAACACAAATATTAAAGTCAACCATAAAAAAATTATTAAAAACACAACAATTTTTTTTTATTTGCACATTGGAATTTAACAAATTAACATATATATTTATAACTTATATAAAATATATAACCCACGATATACATATACATTTTTATATTTACTAATCAACATATCAACTTATACTAAATACTTAATATATACAACAAACAAATTTTTTTTATAACTTTATATAATTATAATATATAAACTGTATACACTATAAATCTATATACTATATATATGTATATCCAAAATCTACAGTATATATAATATATAAAAAAATAATTGAAACCTTTTCATCATAAAAATCATGCAATTCCTATACTAATAATATATATACAGATACTTATGGACTTAAAGTAGATTACCTAAAACTGATAGGAACTTTTATATGCAACAAATAAATCATACATAACTAATATCAATGTGGTCATAAAGCAACAGATCTTATAAACTATAGAAACATATATATACTAATATTATTTTATATGCAGACTTTGAAGCAGGGCAAAAGAAAATATGCATGTAACTATATATATATAGATTAAAACAACGCAGTATATATAACCTTATATTTAAACTCATACCCGATATACGTATACTAGCAGACTGTTTGCATATACAAACAAACTGTATATAACATATACACTTAAAACTGTAAAACAGATTTGAATACAACGCATTTTGCAAATCATATAAAACTAGAATATATATATATAATATAAAACTACATAGCATATAAATCTTATATAAAACTACATATAATAATATATACTACTAACCAAATACATGGAAAACAAGCTAGTACAAAATCGAAACAGAGCAAGCCTAGGAATTCTAGAAACAAAGTATATATATATATATTAATAATTTATATAAACTAATACATACCGAAAACAGTGACCTATAAAATATACTTATATATACATATGCTGATTTTCAGTTCATATAAACAAAATCTACCTAACTGAGATACCACCGTATTAATATATATAAAACACTTATATGAAACTTATATAAATCAATTCCTTATATAACGAACACAAATCATCACATATATAACCAACTGTGATGTATATAAACTTTTGTATATAAGAGAACATATATATTATATATACACCTCACAATTGAATATAGAGAGGAAGGCTGCCTTGTAGATGGAAGGCGGATGTAACGACCCGGAAATTTCGCAACCCGAAATTTCCAGATAGTTAGAAGAAAAAGAAAAGAGATAGAAGAAAGAACAGAACAAGGCACAGATTCTCACATTCGCAGCGGATCAAAATACAATATCAAATAATAATATCAGTTATACAAAGAAAACTGTATCAGTCAATTACATTTTTATACATCAGAGTTACAACATTTCACAATCACTATACAGTTAAAATAACTTGTCCCAATAATTAACAATATATTACACTCCATACGTTCCTGCCATCCAGCTCGCCTCCTGAGCTCCAGAACGTCCTTACCTGAAATCTGTAATACTCGGTCTGACCCGAGCATTACATCAAAGTAACACCCGGGTCAGGCTGGAAACCAGCGTGAGTAAACCCATTTAACAAAGAATACACAGGTATACAACTCATATAAACCCGGGTAACTTATATCAATTTCCACTTCACAAGTTGTTATAGACATTACTTATTCCACACCTCAATTTCTAAGTGCCAGAACTTAGATTATATGGTCCAATTCACTTAAATCATTCCATACCAGCCTATTGATTTCACATATCAATCTATATAGAATCGAAGTGGTTTTGGGTATTAACTAATACCCGACTCCGGTCTCTTCGAATCCAATGTTATTCTTTAAGCCCAATGTTTAAGTTTGAACAATACAATTTTCCAGGATTTCATATTCACATAACAATTTATTTCAGATAGATAACCCACAATATCACAGTTCAACCAAAATATCTCATATCATGAAGCATCACATATCAGAGATATTAAGTAATCCAAGGCATTCAATATCATTTAATCATTCATAAGCAAGATTAATTAATCATACCATTTCTAATTAATTTAAATAAATTAATTAAATTACTTCGATCACTTCTAATCCTGCTTACTTAATATTAATTAATTACAAATCTTTAATTAATTAATCAACCTTTAATTACCCATCTTAATTAATCATCCTTGATTAATTATTCTTTAATTACTCTAAGTAATTAGCCTTTAATTAATTACACAAATTAATTAACCTCTACCTATCCATAATAATTTTATTGATCCTTAATTAATTACTTAAATTAATTATCTATCATTACTTACATTGATTAATTATCCTTTAATTAATCACACTCATAAATTAACTAACCCTAAATGACTTCCCTTAAGTAATTAAATTTTAATTTATTACTTTCACCAAGTAATTATTTCATTGGATAATTATCCTTAATTAATTAACCTTTGATTATTAATTAATTTAACCTTTTATTACCGACTAACTCTTAACAAAATTGATCCTTTAATCATTTAAGTAATTAGTCTCTAATTACTAACCATTTAATCTCAAATTACTAATTAATTAATTAACCGATAACCTCAATTTATGAATTAATTAATCTTTAATCATAAATTAATTAATCTTCCCTTTAATTTCTTCATTTATTTAATTAATCTATAATTACCCAAAATCTTAATTGATTTTAAGATAAAACGTTTATCATTTAACCACTTAATTATGTTTTTAACTTAAGCTAAAATAACTTAAGAACTTAACTAGTTTTAAGTTAAACATACAACTTTTCTTAACCAAAATATTTAAAAACATTATCATATAAAGAAATTGATTTTAAAATTAGTTTAACTTGATTTACCTTTAAATTTTTAAAAATTTTCTTTTCAATTTACTTTAAAATTTGCTATAAATTACTTCGAGTTCAACCCAAAGCCTACTCTGAGATAAACCCGAGAACTTCCCTTCCCTTCTTAAAAACTTAGTTAAGTTTCAAGTTTAAAATTGGTAACAGTTTACTTAAGAAAAATTAAACCCTATTATCTTATAAACAACCCGAGCCAAAAACATCAGCCCGAAACACACTCGAGCGAAAACCCTATGGACTCGTACTCTAACCCGAACACACAACATCTTCTTCCCGAGGAATCAATCTCAGCAAACATCTGATATAGGCGGACATACGTGTACGTGCACGGCTAACGACATTGCTCCGACCCATCGTTGATGACGCCACCAAGTCGACGTCGACACTCTCACGCGATTCCGACCATCCGAACAACGAACCAATCTCCAGAGCAAAAACGAGCAGTTCGAATGAAACCAGGAACCCATCGATCATCAAACCTCCCCATCATCGTCACCACAGACATCCAGTGGCAGTGAAACTCCAGCCCAGGCTTCGTCTGACCTCCATCATCCTCTTCCTCCACCTCCGGTCCACCCCGATGCTGTCACGTCGCCGCGAATATCCAGTAAACACCCCGTCCAAAACTCAGTCTATAACCCTAAATCGTCGCCGTTCGTCTTCCTCAATGATTGATAAATCCTAATTCCATTTTTCCTAAAAGCCTCTACATCCAAGCTTGCTCCAGCCAAAACATCGATGATCAAATTTTCATCGATCGACGAGGATCGACGTTTATCCCAATATCGTTCAACTCGATATTTCTCTTAATTTACCCACTTAAAAATCTTGAAATCAATCTCAAAATTCATAAATTTCCAGTACGATTCTGGTTATGAAATCAAAACGTGTATTTTAAATGATTGATTTCCTGATTCAAATTGATCATCACTGTTTAGTCTCCCTCTCAAAATAATCACTTAATATATTCTTAAAATTATTCTTTTAAAATGATGTTTCATTCATATACACATTTTAGTTCAAAGATCATAACCTAAAATTTAACATATGAAGAGGAATTGAATTAGTTTGGATACGCATGTGCCTGTTATCCATACAGAGACTTACATCTATATATATTTACTCAGCATGCACAGAATAATCCGTATCTATATACACACAAACCACTTTAATTAATACATGCAATCACTACTACAATTGGATCACAAACAAAATCATATAACAGATTGAGTTTTGATGATTTACTCACCTGACACAACAGAGAAGCAGAACATGTTTTTAATTTAATCTGAAACTTGTATTTTTGATTTGAACGGATCCCTGTTGGTGGAATTTGATCTTTGAACTGGGAATCTTATTCGAGTTGCTCCTGCTTTAAAATCTGAGATGATCTTGTTTGATTTAGTTCTGGAGTTAGAATCTTGCTTACTGTTTGAGTTGAATACTTGGTTTGAATTTGCTAATGGCTTTGTTGAGTTTATTATTATTATTATTATTTTGGTTTTAGTTTCAGGTTTGTGACCGGTTTTCATTTTTTTCTTTGAATTTTAAAAGTGATAAGAGAGAAGAGGAGAGTATAGGAATACATAAGCTGATATATTTATTTATTTATTTATTAAATAAATTTTAAAGGAAATATGTGACACTTGTTTATTTCATGTCACCATTAGGCTACACTTGTTTAACTCCTCATCATATGATTTACACTTGTTAACTTATGTGTATATATGTTTTTAATATATTTATATAATTTATATGTCACATTATATTTAGCTTATATTTATGAATATGTTTTATTAATTTATCCTTATTAAATATATTTCCTTATATTAATATTTATATGATTACAAAGAATATGTTTTAAAACTAAATACTAATAAAATCATACATATATTATTTCCAAATCCAATTTATTTTTAAGATATTTATATTTGAATTTCAAATTCAAATCCAAATTAAATCCTTTTCATATATATATAAAATCAAACACTTATCTTATTTGTTTTGAAAAATTCAGATATAAATATTTATTATCAGATTTATTTGTTCAATTTATAATTTAGTGTTTTCAATAGTTAAAATCAGATAATTATCCAATTTCCTGATGTCCAAAAATCCGGGTTATTACATTCCTCCCCCCTTAGAATCTTTTCGTCCTCGAAAAGGAACGAAGTCAAAATTTATTATTTGCTTAATATCAGATAAATTTCTTGTTGAACATTTTAACTATAAATTCTCTTTATATTAAAATTTTAAAATACTTTAAAAATCTATATAATATTACAAAAATAGTTTTTATAAAAATACTTTTTATAACTCGATGTTTCAACAAGTCCATCCTTGTTATCACAGAAATTCGGTCATACGTTGATCAGACGTAGGACTGAAAATCTATAAGGACTTAGCAAACTCGTTTTCAACACCCAGTGAAAATATTGGAAAATAATTTATGAAAATATAGAAAACATTTTTGAAAATAGAGGAAATATCTTTGGTGAGAATGCTCTGGAAATCATCACTCCCATCCATGGTCACAGTTACATCACGGGTTACGTTGCCATCGCAGCAAAAGTCCATGTAACTGATAACAGCATGGAACCCACAACAGATCGCAGTTACATCCAGGGTTACGTTGCCGTCGCAGCAAAAGTCCATGTAACTGTTGGCTCTCAGCGGCACACACGATTTCGCTGTCAAAATGAAACTCCTACACATAGGTCGCAGTCTACCGATATAAAATCAAACGCAGACTGTTGGCTCTCAGCGGCACAAACGACTTTCGCTATGTTACCATAGTGTCACAGTCTACCGATATAAAATCAAACGTAGACAGTTGGCTCTCAGCGGCACACATGACTTCCGCTATGGTCTGCAGTAGATCGTAGTGACATTGAGTTAAATTGTTGTCACAGCATAACTCAAATGCCTCTGTGGGCACCAGCCCCTCGACTTTCGCTACACAAATAATCCTCAGGAACTAGTTTTGTCCGGACTCCTCACAGGATCAACTTTAGAATCCCCCCCTTGGGGTTCAAGGCAGTACCACCCAGTGGCACTCCTGAGAAGTTCATTTTAAGGGAGCGCCTTTTTCCCCAGAGCTATTCTCAAAACACTTTATACTATATACTTATAGTATCTTCAAATCATACCTTTTATGATTTATCAAAATCTCCTTTACACAAAATCGATTACCAAAATCGATAATTCTCAAACTAGGCTTTCCAAAATCCAAAATTGATTTTCCCAAAAATCAAAAGCCCTTTCCAAAATCCATAGGTTCCCAAAACCTTTTCCAAAATCATTCTCATAAGATCCTTTATATATATAGATATAGATATATATAACTTTGAAAATCTTTGGATCATTTCAAACTTGTATAAAACCTCTTTTATACTTCAAATATTTCAAAACCCTTTTTATTCTGGCTAGATTCAATAAGGGAAGTTTATCATATTACAAAATATAACTTTATTTATTGCCAAATCAAATATTCAAGTTTGATTTCTTTATAAAGTTATTTACCATTTACTTACTTCCATATAGTAAATTTCAACCAAAGAAATATCCAATTCCATTATATTTCACATAATATATCTTTCATTTCAAAAACCATTTCAAATTTCTTATCCACAAATTTTAAATGCCAATTTCATTCAAACCCGTACGATGTACACATATCATCCGTACGCTATATCAATCTGATCGCTCAATCGATCACAAAATTTCACTTCCGAACTAGTATCGTCCACCCGACTTCCTAGTGCGGACTCAGATCTGGTTTCTTGATCAAAAACCGTCATTCTCCTTGCATAGTCGTAGCCATGATAGAGAATATCCAGAACCAATCAACAATCCATATCCAGGTTCGTCGTCGAAAATCGAGCGAAAAATCCCAACTCGGATCGATAATACTATCTCGAAATTCTGTGCTCGAATCTGGATCAAATCACTATGCGAATAGAATAATATACGTATATCCTACGTATTTATCTTTATTGGTTATTAGCCAAATCAGTTTCCCTTTCTATTCATATTTCCTTTAATTTCATTCACTTAATCTCAATTGCTTCCATTTCCAATTGAGTTATTACTTCAATTACAAACAGTCTGAACTCTGACCTATTTAAATTTAAAAATAACTTGAAAAAAATTTAAAATAGATAAGTAGTTGAAAAATAGTTATTAGTTTGTAAAATATCTGTAAAAGAGTTAAGTAGATATAAAATAGTTAGATAATTGCAAAATAGATTTAAAATAGTGATTAGATGTAGGTAACTGAAAAATAGTAATTGGTTTATAAGACAGTTTCAAAATAGTTAAATAGTTCCAAAATAATTGTAAAATAAGTATGAGATAGTTTTAAGAAGAAAGATTATATAGTAAATAGTTTGGAAAAATATATTTGTATTAAAACAATTTATTTTGAAAATAATCCAGAGCCAAACTGTTTAATTCTCATCAATTCAATTTAAATTTCCATCTCCATTTAAATTAACTCAATTGCAATTTAAATAACTTCAATTTCCAAATTCAAATCATTTCAATTCTAATTTACCATTTGAATTTTTAAACTTATACATCTTCAATCACAATTCTAATTAATTCAAATCAAATTCAATTTGAACTAATTCTATTCAAATCTCAATTTAAAACTATCTCGAATTATATAAATTCGAGTTAAAATTTTTAATTATTGATTTAATTCCTTAAATTTTTAATTTTAACAAATTAAATCTTTAAACCTTTTAATTCTGAATTCAAATTTCAAAATTCCATTTTAAAATTATCTTTTCTTAACTTATTACAAAGTTCAAATAAGAATTCAAAAACAATTTAATCTTCAGATTCTAATTTATTATCCATTTTCAATTTCCAAATCTCAAACCCATTTTGAGATCACTCATAACTCCCATTTAAATTAACCATTTAACTACCCCAGTTAAATTTAAATTTCATCTTGAAATTTCCAATTCAAATTATTTATTCAAACTTATTTAACTTCCTCCAAGTTAAATTTACTTAATCCGGTCAACTTTCACAATTTGAATTCCCATTCAAATTTTAAACCTTATATTAATAATCTTTCCCCTTTTTAAGTTTAAAAACTTAATTTACTTTGGGTTTCACATCACATTCCAATTTAAAACTCAACACTAAGTGTTTATTTCAAATCATCATTGGTATTATGTATATTCCTCATATATACATTTTCTTTACACACCAAGTTATACTTTAAATTTTTAAACCACCTTTGGTTTTAATTAAAAACAAACTTCTTTAAAACAATTTCAAGTTTTCTGGAATTAGATTTAAAATTTCACAATTTAAAATTATCTTCAATTCCAATTTATAAGTTATACTCACTTAAATGTTTACTTCCCTAAACATTTCATTTTGCTAAATCATTAACAACATTCATTATTAAACACAATTACCATTTATGATAATAACCAAGATTATCATATCTGGAAACCAATTCATTGTTATCTTTATTCTTGATAACATTTCTACAATTCAAGATTTTAATTTCAGTTTGGATTCATTTCAAACTTATCTTCATTCAATTTCAAATTTGGTTGTATTACCACTTAATTCTTATTATTTTATTTAATTCCAATGATTTAACAACCAATTTCATTAATATATTTAATAATTAGAAAATTATTTCTATATATATATATCAAAAGATAAACTTATATAAAAATTATTTATTCTTAAAACCATTTTAAAACCTTTATATAAGAAAATAACAAATACGTTCTCATATATATATACACTCAACTCATTCTAGGGTACTATTGACCCTATCCTTAACGAGTAATCCCAACAGAGCCAAGGTTCTCGCTTAACCTTCAGCTCTGATACCAAGTGTAACGACCCGGAAATTTCGCAACCCGAAATTTCCAGATAGTTAGAAGAAAAAGAAAAGAGATAGAAGAAAGAACAGAACAAGGCACAGATTCTCACATTCGCAGCGGATCAAAATACAATATCAAATAATAATATCAGTTATACAAAGAAAACTGTATCAGTCAATTACATTTTTATACATCAGAGTTACAACATTTCACAATCACTATACAGTTAAAATAACTTGTCCCAATAATTAACAATATATTACACTCCATACGTTCCTGCCATCCAGCTCGCCTCCTGAGCTCCAGAACGTCCTCACCTGAAATCTGTAATACTCGGTCTGACCCGAGCATTACATCAAAGTAACACCCGGGTCAGGCTGGAAACCAGCGTGAGTAAACCCATTTAACAAAGAATACACAGGTATACAACTCATATAAACCCGGGTAACTTATATCAATTTCCACTTCACAAGTTGTTATAGACATTACTTATTCCACACCTCAATTTCTAAGTGCCAGAACTTAGATTATATGGTCCAATTCACTTAAATCATTCCATACCAGCCTATTGATTTCACATATCAATCTATATAGAATCGAAGTGGTTTCGGGTATTAACTAATACCCGACTCCGGTCTCTTCGAATCCAATGTTATTCTTTAAGCCCAATGTTTAAGTTTGAACAATACAATTTTCCAGGATTTCATATTCACATAACAATTTATTTCAGATAGATAACCCACAATATCACAGTTCAACCAAAATATCTCATATCATGAAGCATCACATATCAGAGATATTAAGTAATCCAAGGCATTCAATATCATTTAATCATTCATAAGCAAGATTAATTAATCATACCATTTCTAATTAATTTAAATAAATTAATTAAATTACTTCGATCACTTCTAATCCTGCTTACTTAATATTAATTAATTACAAATCTTTAATTAATTAATCAACCTTTAATTACCCATCTTAATTAATCATCCTTGATTAATTATTCTTTAATTACTCTAAGTAATTAGCCTTTAATTAATTACACAAATTAATTAACCTCTACCTATCCATAATAATTTTATTGATCCTTAATTAATTACTTAAATTAATTATCTATCATTACTTACATTGATTAATTATCCTTTAATTAATCACACTCATAAATTAACTAACCCTAAATGACTTCCCTTAAGTAATTAAATTTTAATTTATTACTTTCACCAAGTAATTATTTCATTGGATAATTATCCTTAATTAATTAACCTTTGATTATTAATTAATTTAACCTTTTATTACCGACTAACTCTTAACAAAATTGATCCTTTAATCATTTAAGTAATTAGTCTCTAATTACTAACCATTTAATCTCAAATTACTAATTAATTAATTAACCGATAACCTCAATTTATGAATTAATTAATCTTTAATCATAAATTAATTAATCTTCCCTTTAATTTCTTCATTTATTTAATTAATCTATAATTACCCAAAATCTTAATTGATTTTAAGATAAAACGTTTATCATTTAACCACTTAATTATGTTTTTAACTTAAGCTAAAATAACTTAAGAACTTAACTAGTTTTAAGTTAAACATACAACTTTTCTTAACCAAAATATTTAAAAACATTATCATATAAAGAAATTGATTTTAAAATTAGTTTAACTTGATTTACCTTTAAATTTTTAAAAATTTTCTTTTCAATTTACTTTAAAATTTGCTATAAATTACTTCGAGTTCAACCCAAAGCCTACTCTGAGATAAACCCGAGAACTTCCCTTCCCTTCTTAAAAACTTAGTTAAGTTTCAAGTTTAAAATTGGTAACAGTTTACTTAAGAAAAATTAAACCCTATTATCTTATAAACAACCCGAGCCAAAAACATCAGCCCGAAACACACTCGAGCGAAAACCCTATGGACTCGTACTCTAACCCGAACACACAACATCTTCTTCCCGAGGAATCAATCTCAGCAAACATCTGATATAGGCGGACATACGTGTACGTGCACGGCTAACGACATTGCTCCGACCCATCGTTGATGACGCCACCAAGTCGACGTCGACACTCTCACGCGATTCCGACCATCCGAACAACGAACCAATCTCCAGAGCAAAAACGAGCAGTTCGAATGAAACCAGGAACCCATCGATCATCAAACCTCCCCATCATCGTCACCACAGACATCCAGTGGCAGCGAAACTCCAGCCCAGGCTTCGTCTGACCTCCATCATCCTCTTCCTCCACCTCCGGTCCACCCCGATGCTGTCACGTCGCCGCGAATATCCAGTAAACACCCCGTCCAAAACTCATTCTATAACCCTAAATCGTTGCCGTTCGTCTTCCTCAATGATTGATAAATCCTAATTCCATTTTTCCTAAAAGCCTCTACATCCAAGCTTGCTCCAGCCAAAACATCGATGATCAAATTTTCATCGATCGACGAGGATCGACGTTTATCCCAATATCGTTTAACTCGATATTTCTCTTAATTTACCCACTTAAAAATCTTGAAATCAATCTCAAAATTCATAAATTTCCAGTACGATTCTGGTTATGAAATCAAAACGTGTATTTTAAATGATTGATTTCCTGATTCAAATTGATCATCACTGTTTAGTCTCCCTCTCAAAATAATCACTTAATATATTCTTAAAATTATTCTTTTAAAATGATGTTTCATTCATATACACATTTTAGTTCAAAGATCATAACCTAAAATTTAACATATGAAGAGGAATTGAATTAGTTTGGATACGCATGTGCCTGTTATCCATACAGAGACTTACATCTATATATATTTACTCAGCATGCACAGAATAATCCGTATCTATATACACACAAACCACTTTAATTAATACATGCAATCACTACTACAATTGGATCACAAACAAAATCATATAACAGATTGAGTTTTGATGATTTACTCACCTGACACAACAGAGAAGCAGAACATGTTTTTAATTTAATCTGAAACTTGTATTTTTGATTTGAACGGATCCCTGTTGGTGGAATTTGATCTTTGAACTGGGAATCTTAGTCGAGTTGCTCCTGCTTTAAAATCTGAGATGATCTTGTTTGATTTAGTTCTGGAGTTAGAATCTTGCTTACTGTTTGAGTTGAATACTTGGTTTGAATTTGCTAATGGCTTTGTTGAGTTTATTATTATTATTATTATTTTGGTTTTAGTTTCAGGTTTGTGACCGGTTTTCATTTTTTTCTTTGAATTTTAAAAGTGATAAGAGAGAAGAGGAGAGTATAGGAATACATAAGCTGATATATTTATTTATTTATTTATTAAATAAATTTTAAAGGAAATATGTGACACTTGTTTATTTCATGTCACCATTAGGCTACACTTGTTTAACTCCTCATCATATGATTTACACTTGTTAACTTATGTGTATATATGTTTTTAATATATTTATATAATTTATATGTCACATTATATTTAGCTTATATTTATGAATATGTTTTATTAATTTATCCTTATTAAATATATTTCCTTATATTAATATTTATATGATTACAAAGAATATGTTTTAAAACTAAATACTAATAAAATCATACATATATTATTTCCAAATCCAATTTATTTTTAAGATATTTATATTTGAATTTCAAATTCAAATCCAAATTAAATCCTTTTCATATATATATAAAATCAAACACTTATCTTATTTGTTTTGAAAAATTCAGATATAAATATTTATTATCAGATTTATTTGTTCAATTTATAATTTAGTGTTTTCAATAGTTAAAATCAGATAATTATCCAATTTCCTGATGTCCAAAAATCCGGGTTATTACAGCGGATCAGACAGGGGTTGGTGGACTGAGGAGCCAAACAATGGCAGGTCACGGCGGAACAAGGTGGAGGTCCGGTGCTTGCGTGAGTTGCACGCATGGAGAGGAGGGAAGGACGGGTTGGAGTTGTGATACGGATGGCCTGTCATGGCAAGGCCGAGGAGTGGTAGGTGGAGCTTGGATCTAAGGCGAAGGTGATGGGAATGGTTTAAGCTTTTGTGTAGCCGCGGATAGGTTCAAGGCGAAGGGAGGAGAAGCCGGTGTGCTATAGTGGAGATGCGCTCGGGGTGTTGTTAGGTGGTAGGCCGATGGGGCGATGTGGAGGAGAGAGGGACAGAGATCAAGTGGTGGAAGGCTTTGTTGGAGAGTGACGGTGCGAGTGGGGAACAAGGTCGGGTTGGGTTGATGGTTAGAGAAGAGATATAAAAGAAGTAAGTTTTGAAATTTGAAAAGAACGAAATGGAAAATGACGTTATTAAAGGAGATGAATATGAATAGTTATTGAAGCAAATTTAGACAGTGGATAATGAGTAGGCCATTGGAAACGTAAGAATCTAAAGGTCACAAATAATAATTTCTGAAAAAAAATATTGAACGCAATGACCATTGGAATCATCCAGTGAATATAAATGGTCACAGAAAGCAAAAAGTTAATGATTTGAATACCAATACGGTCATCCATTTCACGGATTCCGCTTTGAACCGGGCTTCAAAACATAGGAACGAATATACTATGGAGATCGACACGACGAGACGATCAAAATGGTATACAGATATTAGTGGCACGATCATCCTATCAAAAGTCGATACAGACACTGATATACGTTGCTATTCCGTACGGAAAAAATCCAAATGGAGCTAGAAACGTCTGAATTTTGCGAAACGAATTTCGCAGTCTGATTCAGAGTGTTCTAAATAAATTTTCTCATGTTGACATATTTAGGTTTTGGAATACTTTTAAATTCAACTGTTATTAACTGATATAAATTGAAATAACATTTCACAAGAAAATAAGCTTCAATATTATCAGATGAAAATTTACCAGTTGCTATATTAAAAAAAACGTATTCCAAATAAAAAAATTTTATTTTCAAATTTTATTGTTTAAAATTTCACAAAATTTCAATTAATTTAACAAATAAAATCACTAAAAGTTTTGGGTCGTTACATGAGGTGCTTAAACTAAGGAGATATTCACGAGCAACCAGTGCCCTAGCTCACTTAGCCTATTTTTCTGGGCGAGGGATAGATAGTTCAAAATGTCGACAACGAGGCAAGTATAAAAGGTTTAGGGTCCGTTTGGTTTCATTTTGTATTTTGAGTTTTGTGTTTTCAACTTGTACTAATAAATGACAAGAAATAAAAGAAGAAGATTTACAATTCTTAGCTATTGCAACGATCAACGGACAACGAAGAAATTTTGATCGTTCTCCGTGCTTTTGTTTTCTCTCGAAACACGAAAATCAAAATAAACTTGTTTTCTATTTTACATGTTAATTTCATTTTTCAAAATTTTTGTTTTTCAACAATACATACAACGGATGCGCTTTTGTATAGACATAATACAAAACAAAAAACGACGTGCTAAACGGGGCCTTAATTTTTCCAAATTTAATACAACTTGGATTATATAGAAATAATCTTCTTGTACTTGGTATTAAATTCCAAGGAGGGAATCTATACTATCCATATTTAAAAGGTTGTTTCACCGATATTCGATGGATAGTAAAGGTTGAATATGGAAATTGATATTGAGTAGAATTAGTATAATTTCCATCGAACCTTTTTACTTAATAAGGTTTCGCAATGTGATTTATGAGAGCTAATTTTGATTTGGTATTTCCATAGTTAAAGAGAGGTTTAGTGATTCTGTATATACTGGAACAGAACATGATTTAAAGATTTATATCTCTAAAAGAGATTATTTGATAAAACATATTAATGAATGAAATGCTAATCACCCTCAAACTTAGCATCACCAATCGATGATTGGTTTGAAGGAACCGGAATCAGATGTGGGTGATTCATATCCAAAAACTAATTCAAACCAATTTATCCATTCGAACATGAAGACACGGAATGATAATAAATTAGAAGATGGAATGTAGGGTCGCTTGTCACTGACCCTTAAGGGAAATTTCCCATATCATATATATATATATATATAGCGATAGTATCTTCATTTGATCTTCAATGCAAGGGCTGCTCATTACTAATCCTAGGAATGATTCCCAATAGGATGTGATAGGAGAGTTCCTTCGGTTTGTCCTATTCTTGGACAACTTGTATGGACGAATGTCTAACATTGCATTTCTAAAATGCACGTACATTGATTTTTACAAATGTACATCTATTTGGTGGTGTAGGAAGTAACTCTCTTATACTTAACACCCTTCTCTAAGACGTACGATTTCAAAGGTTGTACATTTTTAGAAATCAATAGTCTGTGATGGAATTGGCAATGTAGCATTCAAAGTGGAATGTGCTATGAGAAGGATAATCGTTACCTCGGGCCTCATCATCCAAAAATGGCTTAAACAGGGCATGTCGTAAGGCTATGTGGTTCACAACTATTAGGGTATGGTCATCTCCTTTCTAGATTACTTTCTATATGTCAAATATGTTGTGTATGCTATAGGATCCTGGATAGGTTGGTTACGACCGGGGTGATGTCATATTCGGTTCTATCCGCCACCAGATGAGCCTGAGGGTAGGCCGGTCTTGTCAGGTGCAGAGATGTCAAAGTTGTTGATCCTTGGTATATTCCTCTAGCGATGTACTGTATCGAAGGTTGTCCCTTACCTTGACATGGTATGGAATCTGTTCTCCAATAAGTGCCTTTGGACTTGATTGTAGAGCCTAATATGCTGGAATTTAATAATGTAATAATTTCGGTTAAGATTATATATATTTACCGGAAAGTGTTTTCAAAAGAATGTCATTAAAAATAAAATTACCAAATTTTGTATTGTAAAGATTTTGGTTATCATAAGGTAAAAACCCATTCTATGTTTATGTTTATCGTGGTCTTATGGCATACCCTTTGTTTTCAAATATCCATATTTTGAATTTCTTACATCAGTCCCATGACTGATTCGGAGTTTATTTTCCTTTTCCCTTAAACTCTGGGTTCCTTATTTTTTGCGCAGCCAAGTAGTTTGGTAGCATGGAGCATTTAGAGAAGGAGCATGGATCATGGAGTATTTTGGATCCTTTGTAGAAAGTTATCTATTAATTCCACTGTATTATGTATGATGTATCCACTAGCACTTATAAGGATAGGATGTTATAACTATCCCGGCTGGATTAGTGCTTACTAGAACTCTGATGGAGCAATTTGGAGTAATTGCATGTACTACTCATATATATAATTAAATGTTGAATACGATGTGAGATTCAATTTTATTTGTCTTTTACTTTTATTTTATCCCATGATAATATGCCTCTCGGATACTTGGATTTGCGGCACGTGAATACTGAGGATGTATTAGTGTCAATTTTTGAGGGTCGAGGAGGTGGGTTGTCACATTTGATATCAGAGCTTATGGTTAAGCGAATACCTAAGCTTTGATGAGGTCAACTCATTAGAGATGGGGTTAGTAATGCCCTAGAATGAGTTTACTCAAAGAGAGGGCATATTTGAAATTTTATCCGAATAAGTATATTCGGGTTTTATACCCATTCCCTAGGATAATCTTGTCTATAATTCTAAAGATGTTTCCTTACTATATGCATGTAGTAGAAGATGAGTAATAGAAGAGGACAAGGAAGGGGAGGTAGCAACACTACGACCACCAACGGTCGATCAAATGCTATAGTAATTGAAGAAGTGGTAATCCCTATGCAACCTCAAATTAACTTTGCCATTCTATGCAAGCATTACACTAGTTTGGATGGTAAACCATTCAAAGGAACGGAGTCCATTATTGAATTTCAGGCTTGGATCCACTTTTGTGAAAGAATTTTTAAGGGATTGAATATCAGGATGAGCTGTTAAGGTTCTTAGCTTCTTGGCAATTACAAGAAGGGGCTTTAGCTTGGTGGGAGACAATAACTTTAAATGATTCGGAAGATAATTTCTTACGGACATGGTTCAAGAAAGTCTTGGAAGAACAATATATGGCACCTGCAGGAAAATCTCGCCTTTATCGGAGTTTTATGGATTTAAAGCAAGGAGAGATGTCCATAGAAGAGTATTCCAACAAGTTAAGTGAATTGTCCCGTTTTGGGTCGAGTCTGATAAACACTCCTTTAAAGAAAAATGTAATGTTTATCACTGGGATAAAAAGGCAATATCAGGACAGGATGATCAAGAATGTAAATGGAACCTTTGTAGATTTGGTAGACATGGGTTTTCGATATGAAACTCTAGACAAAAGGAATCCGTCCACAAATCAAAGCAGCAACAATAAATGGAAGAAGAGGAAGTTCAACCATTCAGGGAAGAACCCATGGCAAGGAAAGCCAGAAGGAGGACCGCATGAAAATAGTTTGAAGGATATTACTTGTTATAATTGCCAACGGAAGGGTCATTTTTTCACCACCTATAAGAATCCTAAGGCTCAAGATAGGACCTGCTACAATTATGACAAACCAGAGCACCAGAAGAAGGATTGCCCACTAATAAAGAAAGAAGAACAGGTCGGAGTTTTTGCCATTAAAGATGAACCCTCAACTTCGATTGATGCGAAGGGAAAGAGAGTTCTTGAAGGTAATATCTACATTAATGAAAATCCAGTTAGAGTATTATTTGATACTAGGGCTTCCCATGGTTTTATTTCTAAAGAATTGGTTAATAAATTGAAATTACCACAAAAATATTAGATACCCCTATCTGTATCTCTAACCCCATAGGTGCTAAAACTAATCTCGGTATAGTTTGTGAAAAAGTACAAGTTGCCTACCTATCACAAAAATTTTAATGTAAATTAATCTTCCTAGATTTTATTGGATTTGAGATTATACTCGATATGGATTGGTTGTCAGAATATAAGGTTGTTCTTGATTGTGCTGAAAGGACAGTGCATTTGGAAAATAAAAG
This sequence comes from Allium fistulosum, assembly GCA_030737815.1. NCBI lineage: Eukaryota > Viridiplantae > Streptophyta > Magnoliopsida > Asparagales > Amaryllidaceae > Allium > Allium fistulosum. The sequence continues at coordinate 155,459,188 of CM060908.1, read as the reverse complement.
AAGTGAACCTTTTAAAATAACGTGTGAAGAACCAAGTCCAGTAATGGATAGTTTTATGTATGCCTTAAATTCATTTCAAAAATTTCTAGAAGAAATACTAATTCTTAAGGAATTTTCAGATGTTTTTTAGGAAGATAAAAGTTTAACACTGCATAGAGAAATTGAGTTTCGAATCGACTTGATTTCCAGTGCGAGGTCTGTTTTTCACTCTTCTCGAAGAATGGCCCCCAAGTAAGTAAATGAATTAAGGAATCAAACTGATGAATTGTTAATGAAAGGACCAATTAGACCAAGTCGCTCAAGTTGGAGCTCAGTAGTTTTTGTTGCAAAGTCACATGGTTCCCTAAGGCTCTGTGTAGACTATCGAGACCTAAATAAACAAACGATTAAGAAGAAGTATCCTCTACCCCGTACTAATGACTTTTTTGATCGACTTCATGGTGCTCGAATATTCTCCAAAATGGACCTAGCTACAGTATTCCATCAATTAAGGACAGCAGAAGATTGCATTTGTTATCTGGCATTTTGACCAGGCTATACTCGAGTTAGATTCAACTGTCGTCAAGGTCAGTAAGTCCAGAGCGATGATTGTGGGGTCTAAAAATCAAGTACATATGATAATATGAAGCCATGATCGAACCAAATTGAGGGATATGCAATGTTGAATGTTCAAAGTATGGAATTTAGTTTAACATGGAAAATGGATCGGCTATAATCCCTCTCAATGATAGGGATCGGCATATTTCAGCCAAACAAGTGCAAGTCAATGAGAAACAATCAATATCTCAAAATCCATAAGTCTAATGCAAATGAAATTTTGTGAGCAAGACATGGGGACCCTAGGGATCGCACCTCAAAAGGATGAAGCAAGAGGGATCGACCCTCTTCCCTAATTAAGGATCGACTATAATCAGGATGCATAACATGTTGCAGCAAAGATCGAGTAATAACTCAAGTTCTATTAATCCAATTGGCATGAAACTTGGAGGCTAAGCATATTACAACATGGGAAAGATCCTATAAGGATTAGATCTTCAAATTCCTCAAAAATAGGGATCGGCACCGATCCCTATTCCTTTGAATTTATGTCATGCAATCCCTCTGATGGTTCCATATGGTTTTGAAGATCCTTCTGCCGAATTTTCAAGGAGATATTTCACCATCATCCTCTATAAATACAGACTTAGTTGTTCATTTTTAGGACTTTTATGCTACTTGTTACTTTGTACTCTATTGTAACTAAAGATTTTCATGTGATCCCTATTGTACTCAGTTTACAAAGTGATTAATAAAGCTATCTATTCAAAGTGGACATAGTCAAACAACGCCGAACCACTATAAATCATCGTGTTCGTGTTATTGCTTTGATTTTCTGCTATTTAATTGCTTATTTCCTCTCTTTTCATTTTATATTCTCTACAAAACTTCTATTGGGTGTTTGTGCCAATTTTTGGTGCAAATGTTTTGGTTCTTTCATTGAGAGAGAGATTCTCAGCCCTATTTAGATCCATTTGTTGCTACTGGATTGCATAAATCTCCTAAGAGATCCATAATTACATTCAAGAAGCTCATCCGTTCGATTTAGATTTGCAAAAGTCTAAGGAAACTATCAACAATGGTTAAGAACACCAGAACTACATCAAAAAACGTAGAAGGAAACGAGAACGCTGGCATCTAGCAAGGAGGCCCGAGCAATCAACCAATAGATGTAAATGCTACCAATCTAGTTGAAGTCCAGAACCCAGCTGATTCCATCAAAAGAGTTGAATTTCTGAATATGATTAGAGAGCTAGTGGATAAATCAGTAGATTCAAATCATATCGATCTAATTAACCAACTCAGGCAGCAATAGCATGGGAAAGCTAGGAGGAAGCCTACCCCTTACCCCACATTGGAGAGTTCTCGTTCATCAGATTATTATCACAGATGTAGACATCGCAGAACTGACGGATATCACGCAGAAGCTTCTAGACATCATCAGGAAAACCAGCCAGGCTTTCCAAGACCGATCAATATCGATCCCTCTATAGGGATTAGGACCGACCCCTCCTTCAGAGGTGGAAGCCAGCCTCTTCTGTTGGAGTACAAGCTGAAGCTGCTGCAATTGATTTGGATGCTGGAGTTCAGATGGATACAAACCAATTACCTCCTCGGAATAATGATGAAGTAAACGTACGTGATGTATATCGAGAGGATGTTGAGCCAAGAAGGCGTGGAACAACCCATAGATATCGACCGAACCATTAACGTGAGGTGGAGCACGACTACCGCTTGGTTCCAACTATCCAAATGTCAGATTTGTCGGCTATGGTGAGAGAGAGCCAAGGCTTGATCAATGATGATCGGGGGATCTCGAGAAGCCATAACCCATTCACTGACAATATCTTACATGCAGAGTATCCAAGGAGGTTCAGTATGCCGTCGATGCCTACCTACGAGGGAAAAATAGACCCCGGACAGCACATCATGAGATAAGAATGGCTGATGAATTCCGCACGAGCTGATGATGCAACAAAGTGTAGATGTTTTTCTATTACTCTCTTTGGCATAACAATGATGTGGTTTACAAGATTACCTCCATGGTCAATCTCTAGATTTGAAGATTTAGAAACAAAGTTTGTAGAGCAGTTTTGTATGCAGACAACTCGCCCCAAATATGTAATGTCCCTATCCAGCATGATCCTGGCTTCGGGAGAATCGCTGAAAGACTATCTAGAGAGATTTCATACGGTCATCACAGAAGTCAGTAATCCGATTGACCATTCAATATTGATGGTGGTAACAAGGGGGATTGACCTAAAATTTGACTTAGCGATTGGTTAGCTGGCAAACCACCCGCAAAATTGGAACGTTTCTGTGCAAAAGCAGCTCAGTATTTGAGGAAAGAGGAAGCTAGATGCTTTAGGAAGAAGAATGTTGTAGGACCAAATGGAGAGGGAGTGCAGAGTAACATTGCAGTGGAACAGGTTGAGGAGAGTTTTGGAAAAGTTAAAGTAAATGTCCAAAATAAACCGAATCAACAAAAGAAAGGTGGTGATAGGAACCGTGAACGAAAGAGGGATTCTGGAAGAGGAAAGCCTAGAATTCCAATGTATGATACCTAGACACAACTGAATACATCTCTAGAGAACGTCTACTTGTCTACATGCAATACCATGAAGTATAGGAAGCCACCTACGAAAGAATCGACGGAGAAGCAAAAGCAGACTGGAAAATATTTTTAGTTCCACGAATGCCATGGTCATAACACGAATGAATGTAGGCATCTCCAAGATGTTATTGAGAAACTGATTCGAAAAATAAAATTATAGCATTTTGTTAAAGCTCCGTAGGATGCGGGCAGAGGACATCTGACCCCAACCGAGGACAAGTTCTACACAGGGTTAAGGAGCATGCATGGACTGGTGGAAGATTAATGATCAATACAATAGTCGAAGGACCACACCTAGATGATAAGAGTTGGCATGAGATGGAGCGTTATGCTAGCACGATCAAGCATATGAATTTTGAGTGTTGTTCAAATACAGAAGATGGAGCTTCGGAAAAACAGCAACGTACATGGCAGATGACATTGTGTTCAGAAATAGAGATGCAGACAAGGTGGAGCACCGATGGTTAACCCAATGGTCATTTCGGCCATGATCAACCCCACCTTAGGGAGGAGGATTTTGGTTGATTGTGGAAGTTCTGTAAAAATAATTTTCAAAAAGGCTTACGATCAGATGAGGATGGAAGCCAAGGACTTAAAACCATCTAAAGCCCGCATTTATGGCTTTAATGGTGCTACAACGGAAGCTGTTCGTTATGTCGAATTGCCCGTAAATTTGGGAGAAGGTGACCGTAAGAGAGCATGGATTTTGCCATTTGTTGCCTTGGATGTTGATTCTCTATACAATGATTTTCTAGGCTGACCAGCCCTAGATGAATTTTATGCATCTCTTGCCCCATGGAGTTTAACTTTGAAGTTCTCAACCGATAATGGTGTTGGAGTGGTGCATGGTAATCAGGCGACCGAACGTGCCTGCTATGTGGAAGAACTGAGAGAAGCTCAGCAAAAGGAGAAAATTAAGGGTGTAGTTAAGCCTCTCCACATCCTAACCACCGAAGATTGACAACTAGCGCCTGGGCCTTGGCTTAGGCGCCATAGTTGGTTCTATAAAGACATAGATCCAAGGGATAACGAGGAGCTCAAAGAGACCAAGGCTGCACCGGCTGAGCTAACGATCGGGACACAGGTCCTAAAGATCGAATCACTGCTCAGCCCCCAATGATGAAAGAACTTGTTGGTTTTCTCAAAGTGAACCTTGATGTGTTCGCTTGGACTCATTCTGACATGTGTGGAATCTCGCGGCCATTGCGAGCCACACATTAAATATCGAACCAAGGCATGTCTTAATGAAATAGAAAAGATGTGGCATGGATTCGGAGAGATCTGCTGCCCTTAAAGAGGAGGTGGATAAGCTCAAATGCAATGGGTTTATTCGCGATGCCCTCTACCTAAATGGGTATCTAAATATGTACTTATGAGAAAGGCAAATGGAAAGTGGTGGATGTACATTGACTACTCAGACTTAAACAAGGCGTGTCCAAAAGACAATTTTCCCCTTCTAAGGATGACTAACTGGTAGACTCAATCGTAGGACACAAGTTGCTATCTTTCATGGATGTGTAATCTGGATATAACCAAATCCCAATGCTTATTCACGATCAGGTCCACGCCAGCTTTATTACCGATGTTGGATTGTATTGCTATGTGGTAATGCCATTTGGATTGAAGAATGCTGGAGCGACCTATCAACGCCTAGTCAGCGGAATGTTTAAAGATCAGATTGGAAAAACGATGGAGGTATATGTGGATGATATGCTCGTGAAGCCACGACGATCAAGCAACCATATTAGGGATCCAGCAGAAATGTTTGATATCCTTCGAATTTACAAAATGAAGATCAATCCTCTGAAGTGCTAATTTGGCATTGCATCAGCTTGGGTTTCATCATCAATGCTCGCGGAATCGAAGCTAATCTTGAGAAGATTCAAGCAATTCGCAACATCTAAGTGCCAAAGACCATTAAGCAAGTATAGAGTCTAAATGGGAAGGTTGCTGCCTTATGTCGATTTATTTCTAGAGGCACCGATAAGTGCATTCCTTTCTTTGATTTGATTAGAACAGGGAAAAGGAATTTTGAATGAAAGCAGGATTGTGAAGATGCATTTCAAGCTTTGGTGAACCACTTAGAAAGGCCTCCCATCTTGTCAAAGCTGGTGGATCATGAAGACTTGCATAACTACTTGGCCATGTCAGTACATGCAATAAGTGTTGCACCGCTTTGTAAGGAGAATTGGATCCAGAGGTCGGTCTATTATATTAGTAAACGATTAACAAGAGCTCAAAGGAATTATCCGAAGATAGAAAAATTAGCGTACTGCTTGTTGGTTGCGTCACAAAAGCTCTGCCCCTATTTTTAGGCTAATCCCATCAATGTTTACATCTAGAAGGTTACTCAAGTGGAACATCAAACTGAGTCAATTCGACATTACTTATCTCCCTCGAGAACCATCCAGGGACAAGCACTGGCGGACTTTATAGCAGAATTCACTGTAAAAGATGATCTCCTAGAAAGCGGTGAAGCCCCTACCATTCAGTGGAAAATGCATATGAATGGAACATCCAATGATCATTGTTCTATAGCTAGAATCATGCTAGTAACCTCTGAAGATTGATCAATTTTCTACACGTTGAAGCTTGACTTCCTTGCAACGAACAACGAAGCTGAGTATGAAGCTTTAATTGCTGGACTCAAACTTGCCAAAGAACTACGGATAAAATCTCTTGAAATCTTTTGTGATTCCCAGTTAGTAGTATACCAAGTCAAGGGAGATTACCAGGCTAAAGGACAATGGCTCGCTCCATACCTTATCCAAGTCCAAGAGCTATTGACTAGCTTTGAGTATTATGACATCATGCACATTCCCAAGATCAAAACAAAGAGGCTGGCTTATTGGCCAAGTTTGCTAGCGCTAGGGATGCACAATAAATGGGCTTGGTTCTAGTCGAAGTACTAGACGCTTCGAGCATAAACTAGATGGAAATTGACTGGGTACTAGAGACAGAGCCTGAGAAGTAGTCATGGATGACTTCGATTATTGACTATTTACTACAGGGAGTCCTTCTCGAGCGGAGGAATGAAAGGCGACAAGTCCTTCGCAAAGCTTTGCGATATATCATTCAGGAAGGATTCATGTATAGAAAGGGTTTCTCTATTCCCTTGATCTAGTGTATTGCTCATGATGATGTAAAACTAGTCTTAAAGGAAGTTCATGAAGGGGAATGTGGTGGTCACACTGAAGGGCAAACCCTAGCAAAGAAAATACTCCGTTATGGGTATTATTGGTCGACTGTCAACCCGAGATGTTGTCGATTATGCTAAGTGATGTGATAAGTGCCAAATGTATGCAAAAGTTCCAAGAGTTCCACCAATGGAAATTACACAAATGGTCAGTCCATGGCCGTTTACCATGTGGGGCATAGATATTATTGGTTCCTTATTGATCTCAAAAGATGAAGCGAAGTACGCCATCGTAGCCGTTATTACTTCACCAAATGGGCTGAAGCAGAACCTTTAGCCATGATCACGACAAAGAAAGTAATCAACTCCATTGTTCGAAACAACATCTGTTGTTTTGGACTTTCACGAACCATTGTAACTAATAATGGGACTCAATTTGACAGCGCTGAATTCAAAGGCTTCTACCGTCGGTATCATATTGAAAAGAGATTTACGGTAGTTGCTCGCCCTCAAGCAAATGAGTAAGTTGAAGCTGTGAACAAATTCATAAAATCCATTCTGAAGTAGCATTTGGAAAAGGCTAGAGGAAAGTGGGTGATGAACTCCCAACAGTATTATGAGCTTATAGAACTACCCACAAGTCTACGACTGGCCATACTCCATTCTCCCTTGCTTACGACTCTGAAGCCGTCATTCCTATTGAACTCAAAGTCCCTTCTCATCGAGTAACCGACTATGATCCTAGAACGAATAGAGATCTCCTTTTAGAGTCTCTAGACTTTGTAGATAAGAAGCGCGAAAAAGCTGATTTGAGGGCAGCTGCACATCGTACCGAGTCGCCCGACACTACAACACTAAAGTCCAACCTAGAACCTTTGAAATCGGCGATCTCGTCTTAAAACAGGTTTTTCCTGCACCGTCATACATGAGTCCTACTTGGAAAGGAACATATGTCATTGAACAGAAGCTTGGAGAGGGAACTTTCAAGTTAGTGACTGTTGATGGCGTTATATTCCCAAGAGCGTGGAATAGGGAGCATTTACGATGCTATTTTACTTAGTTTATTCTTTTTCATTTTAGTTGTATTAAATTTTCGAATTTGCTTTATCATTAGATTTTCCAAACATGTGATTAGACAAATTATGTCAATTCTTTCCATTTGGGAAGTAAAGTTTGCAATTTCCTTCATATCTGTGTTTGATGTAGCATTACATATTAGTTACAATACCCGACTAACTAATATTCACATGTCCGAGCAGGTTCCCAAAGTTTGGAGCTAGTCGATTACATAAGTTCACGATTTAACTAAACAAAATGAATATGGTCCGATCATTCATTCGATGATTCTCGCCCAACCATTTATTTGATGATTCTCGCTCATAACCCGATGGACAAAGTAACTAACAAGAACTGGATGTGATTTGACCATCCGATAACCAAATTAATCCCACTGAGTGATGAGACAGAGATGAATCAAAAGCGATCATGACAGGACCGATCACTTGCTAAGTCAAACCCTAGACTTAGGGATAAATCAATCAATTAAGGAAAGTACAGTCTGACTATTTTCCAAAAAAACTCTAAGTCCCCAAAGTGTGGGCTAGAGTATAAACGCATTTTGGGTATGATTTAACCACCCATCAACTAAATCTTATCCCCAGAGTGCAGATATGAGTACAGACAAATAGATGAGTGCGGTTTGACCACTCACTATTCCATCAACTCTGGCCTAAAACTGATAGGAAGAGTATAAACTTGCTAATGATGGAGTTCGACCATCCACTATTTAACTCTGCTAACCCGAGACTAGGGGCAGGAGTGTAATCACTTAAACCGCTGAATCCGATGGCATAACACTACGGCTCGAGCCCAATGTTTGATACAACTTAAGGCCATGACCATATGGAGGCCTTGAGTAAAAATTAATAGACAATTATCTGAGTTAACAAGCAACGAATTACAAGTACATCGAATGGAAAAGTAATAGCTCGACTACTTAAACAAAATTCATATAAGAGTTCGATAGAAAACAAAGAACTTTTATCTGTATATTAAACTTGAAAATTGCGATAAAAGTTTATTCAAAAATAGGGGTTGCACCTACACAGTCACGGCCAACAAAAAGAGAAAAGAAGATATGCAATTTATATACAAACAAAGCCGAAGTGACGACTATTTCTTTTGCCCTTTTTCTCTTTTGGATTTTTTGGGAGTGGCACCACCCGAGCTTCCCCCTGATCTTCTTTTTGATCCTTTGCCACCCTTGGCAGGGGAGCTCTCAGAGGTTGGAGTGAGTTCTTTGGGAACCGACCCGACGGGTGGAATGACTTGTGATAGGACGAGATTTGGATCGTCGATATCCACATCAGCGGGTTCAACTTTAGCTTTTTTCTTCAATAACTCCTCTCTCTTGATGCGCTCCTTTAAGCTAAGCTCATCAGTATGTTCGACGGCACTAGTGATCACAACGTCATCTGATTCATTTGGTATTGGCTGGTCATCAGCTTTTTCATCATCAAGTGCTCTAATGACTTGAGCATTGGGCCCTGGAATGTCGGTGCCCGTCGGAATTTCAGTAGATGTCAATTATTGTTCCACGGCGGCACTGCTTCCTGGAGTTTGGCTGGGACCCGAAAGACCTGCAGAGTCGTGGAAATAAGAAAATAAGCCCATGAACATTGGGCATGAGGAACGTAATCTCTCAAATAATGGAGAATAAAGTGGGATACCTATATCTGGCTGAATTTCAGTTGTCGCCGGAGTGCTCCCCTCTAAAATAGAAGTCAGCACTTTTGATTGATAACCAGGTATGTCTAGATCATAGCTCAAATCCTGTCTTAGGCCAAGAGACACTGATGCTATGGATGCTTGAATAAAGGGGGACCTTGGGGATAAGACTCCAAAGACTCAGTAATGTTTTTCCCTTTTCCAAAAGGTGCTAAAATATCAAACTATTGGAGCCTCGCAGCAGCAAGGTCTAAAGGTTCATCCCCATGAAGAATCTCACATATTAGCTTCTCTTTAACTAAATCAACTTCACCGAGGGCTTTCTTTTTTATATCAACAATATATTCCCAAGCCTCAGTGAGTGACTCGAGATAGCCCTCTCCAAGAAAACTCAAATCGTTATAGATTAGGACTTTAGCATTATATTTAACAATTAAAGGGTCAAACATGTCCTTAATTTCATTTCGACCAGCTTCTTTTGCATCTTCTAACTGAGCCTCGATCTGCTCTCTAACCTCATTGAAACCCACTTCTCTTGCCTCTTCCTTGAGGATTTCAATTTGAGCGAGTTATTCGTCAAGTTTAATTTTCAGTCCCCCGGCTTCGACGGCCTCTTCGCAATATCTTTGCGACTCCTCCTGAGCTAAGAGTTTTTCTTCCTTCTACTTTTTAAGGAGTTCTTCGAGTTCTTGAACATGGCAGGCTAGAATATTTTTCTCTTTATACAGTGTATCTTTTCCAATGTAAGCATACCGCTGCAGTTGAGGGCAGCATCCAGCACCTTCTTATTAGCCATTTCCAAACGACTAACCACCTCGGCTGTTTCTTTAGTGCTCTTTTCTGCCATGGTTATCTTTATTGTCAACTCCAAGATTTCATCATGTTGATGTTTAATTATGTCCTTATCATGGATCGCCTCTGGCTTGAGACAATCGATTTCATGTTGTCTCTCGATGGACACCTCGGAGATTTTCTCGATAAAATGCTGGAATGTTTCATGGTGCACAAAAACATCATTGATGCATGCAAGGGAATTCGCTATTGCACTCCCCAGAATTATGTGGATGGAAGGAAGGAACTTAAGCCCATTGAAGTAAATTTTTGGAAAATTGACTTTAAGTTCGGCCAATTTTTCTAGCGTGGAAGCCTCAGGAGCTGTAGTAAGCAGAACTAGATCGAAAGTAACAGTTGGGCATTTGCTCGACCTACGGGACTGTCTAAACTAGATGAACCAAAATAATGCTCAAGCAGCACAGCAATTTGAGGGGCATGGGAAGAAGTCTGATCGTCGCTGTGTACTAGAAGATTGGGCTAAACTTCCTGATGAAACGATTGAGATTGGGACTTATGTTTAGAAGATAAAGACTCCCTCGAACAATGACTTCTTTCCTAGGTGTCATTTCTCTCTCAATGCCTACCGAGTCTGGACTAGGACTGGATCCATATTGTGTTGATGAGCTCCTCAAGCAATCGAAGGCATGAGATTGAGACATCGCACCTGCAAACCAAACAAGAGTGTATAAGTGAACATCGAACAAAAGATAGACAAAAATCATGCAGTGAAGTGTGCGTGATTGTGAATGTGTCCCCCCGATGGACCAATAGCTACAGGCTTGCTCATAGGAGTGTTCTTCCCTTTTCTAGTGGGAGGAATGTCGTTACCACTACTGGTGGGGGAATTGAGCCCCCCAATATTGATGTTAGGAAAGTCATAAGTCATGATATCATCAAGGATCGAGAGACTCGAAAACCTTTCGAATGAACTTTCTAAATGTTGATAGAAAGACTCTTCTTCAAAGGAAGTGATAATAAACTCGGGCTCTTCAGTGGTTTTTCTCCTACAAAGTTTATATGTGAGATTTTTGCTTCTCCTTGTTGGCATGTAAGATTGTTCGCCTTGTGATGGTTCAACCATAGGTGCATTGCCTGAACCTACATCAGCATCACCAGGCTTGTTGGTTTTGACACCTCTAATTTTGCCTTCTTTGGCATCATCATGAGCCTTCTTGACTGGGGGCACGACGGGGCTATTAGTATCACCTTATTGTTATGCACATTCCTTGGTGGTGCAGCGCTTCCTGGAAGCCCTATGCTACGACCTTCTTCTAACAGCCTAAAAGGAGATTACCATTCATTGGGTACAAGGGATCTGATATCCTTGTCCTCAACTGTGGTGGCACAAATTGTAGAAACTGCCCTTGAGAAACTATCACCTTCTGGACATGGATGGACACCTGAAATTTTTTGAAGCATTAGTTGGTTCAGGATACGACTTGTGCTAAATAATTTGAGAATAAAGTGAAGATAAAACTTATGTTCTTCCAACCATCGCCTCGTGAAGCCAGACAGACAACTAATGTAAAACCATTCGTGTTTAAATATGTTGAGCTTGTTCCAAGCGCCAGTTAGAACTTGATAGTTGGGCGAAGGTACAAGGAAACTGTAAGAAAGGCTTCTTGTCCATCGTTTGAAATTGTAAATAAACCTGATGTCCTTAGGGAATGGCGGGTGGAACAGAACATCCATACACAGTAAGAAAGTGTCATGAAGAAAAGAATAGCTGTTCGGATGCAGCTGAGCAGGAGCTATTCCTAAATTTCTTGGATGAAAGAATTGAAAGGAGGCACGCATCTGGCCCAGCACATGAATTTATTACATGCTGTATATCCCTCTGGGGGTAAATGAGCCCTATCATTCACTAGAGGAACTAGAACATCTTAAAATGGAATCCCATGTTTAGAGTATAGTCTGCGAAGAGCGACCTTGCCAATTTTGGAGGATTACGAATCCGTTCGGTTATCTAGAAATACAGCATCTTCTACAGCGTCGAGGGCAGGACTTATAACTTCGGTCAAAAGGACGGAGACTTTAGAGAAAAGGTCGGTCAACGGCCCGGAAACCTCCACTTGATCAATTTGACAATCAGGAAATTTTTTCTAGAAAAAGTTGCAGAACTTGACTCGGCTCTAGGATTGCTAAGTTGTGTAGGTTCTCCAGATGGCACTGCAGCTAAACACTCATAACATCTAGAGCCTATGTAAACTAAACTCAGTAGATAATCAAGATTAGAAATTTTTACCTATCCCCCCGTGCTAAGTGTAAACTAGTATGGTGCAATGTTATGCAGTGCAAAGATAAACAGTTCAAAATTAAAAGCAAAAGTAAGCGGTGAGATTTTGGATTCCAATCAAAGTGACCATCATCGTTGACCATATCAACTGGCATTTAGATTGATCGATTGTGTAAACTATGGGATCAACCATCGGCATATCGAAGTGTAAAGTCCATTTTTAAAGTCCATATGTTAGTTCATATTCTATTTCCCAAGAGTTTGGTCATTCAATTTTGAGTTTGATATTGGATATGCAAATCTTGTTGTTCATTATCATCATATGTTCAAGTTCACTGAGATGAGATTGGTTATAATTATTCGTGCAAGTGAATATGGATTGGTTTTCAAGTTTAATTCAAAGCTTAGAATCGGCTAAGTACTCATAACTGATCCCTCTATACAAAAATAGTCGATCTCTATTACGAAGCTTACAACCAATCCCTCTCGAAAAGCTCATGACTGACCCCTCTATCCACAAACACACTAATATCGATACCTCCACTTAGTCGCATTCATAATTCTCCTAAAGCTAACAGATGATTCCTCCTTACTTCACAAACAACCGATCCCTCCACTTAACAATGCAACCGACCCGTTCCTTCTCAAACTTCAATACTGATCCCTTTCCTTCACCTACATAAAAATATTACCGATCCCTCTCCACCATACTGCACCACGACCGATCTCTCTGTTTTCTTCATCCTTCACTCTTTTTCTTCTCCTCTACCACTCTGCCGAACCCTGCATCGTTATCATCCATCTTGTCTCTTCCTTAACCCACAATTAACATGAACAAAACCCATTATATCGTCATGAACCAAAGAAAATACAAGAAACTCACCTAAATGTTTAAAATATGGGTTAATGCTAGATTTTGATTCGATTTGAAGATGGAGCAGAGGTCTAGAGAAAGATGAGAATGGCAAATCTAAAGAAGAAGGCGATATTTGATTTGAAGGGAAATTATCGGATTTTCAAGTTGGGGGGAGAGTTCAAAACTAAGCTTGAAGAAAATAAGAAAGTCAAAGAAATGAGATAGGTGAGGGATGGGGAAGAAAGGTGCTAGCTTATATATGGGGGATGAGGGTTCGGCCCACCATTTTATTCTCCACGAAGCCAAAAGATCGGGTTCCCAACATAAGGAGGGATCGGGTACGATCCCTTTACTTAGGGATCCATCTGATCCCTATCAACACTATAAAAAAAGGGAGAACGAGGAAAAAGGGATTGGCTATAAAAATTCTAATCCCTACAAAAACAAAAAAGTGAAAAAGAAGGGTCGGCCTTATGTACGAAAAGAAAAAAAATGAAAAGGAGAAAAGAGATCAGTTATGAACCCGATGTGCATGCAAACATGGACATGAAAATTATATAAAGTACATATATATATAATGCATTTAAATTGCATCTAGTTTAATGAAACTTGGCGATGACTCGTGAGCGTACAAATGCGTTTGGGAGCCAATGACAAGAACGTGTACCTGAACATGCACGTGTACAGTCTGAAAGTTCAATTTTTGAAATCGACGGGAATTGAATTCAAACCTGAAGCTTTCAAGGTTGAGACCGAATCAGATAGCCAAAGCTTACTTGTCTCGTAGAATCGGACATAGATATCAACTGATGGAATTTGATCATGAAAAAGCGTCATGACAATCAAAGAGAGATTCGATACTTTGGGAAAATAGTTTGACAGGAGGATAGCGACTATTCAGAAGAGTGGATGGATTTCTTGTCAATGACTCTAAGTTGCTTCGATTCAAAACACGTTATGTTTAGCACAAGACGTAATTTGGAGGGCAAGTGTTATCCGGCATTTTGACTCGGCTATATTCAAACTGATTGGACAAGTTAGATTCAACTGTCGTCAAGGCCAGTAAGTCCATAGCGATGATTGTGGGGTCAAAAGGGATTGGTTATAATCCCTCTTAATCATAGGGATCGACATATTACAACATGGGAAAACTCCCATAGGGATCGTACCCCCAAATTCTTCCAAAATAGGATTGGCATTGATCCCTATTTCTTGGGATTTGTGTCATGCGATCCCTCCGATGGGTCCATATGGTTTTGGAGATCCTTCTGTTGAATTTTTGGGGAGATATTTCACCGTCTTCCTCTGTAAATACAGGCTTGGTTGTTCATTTTCGGGACTTTTACGCTGCTAGTTTCTTTGTACTCTATTGTAACTAAGGATTTTCATCCGATCCTTATTGTACTCAGTTTACAAAGTGATTAATAAAGCTATCTATTCAAAGTGGATATAGGCAAACAACGCCAAACCACTACAAATAGTTGTATTCATGTTATTGCTTTTATTTTCTGCTATTTAATTACTTATTTCCTCTGTTTTCATTTTATATTCTTCATTTATTTCTCTACAAAACTTCTATTGGGTGTTTGTGCCAATTTTTGGTGCAAATCGCATTCCTTTAACTACATTCAAAGGAGCAAATGATTTCTATGAGTGGTTGGTTATGCCTTTTGGTCTAACCAATGCGTCCGCTTATTTTGTGGACCTTATAAATAGAGTATTAAGAGATGTGCTCCACAAATTTGTGTTTTTTTTATTGATGATATTCTTATATATTCAAAGACTGAAGAAGAACATAAAAGGCATTTAGGGATTGTACTTGAAATTTGAGAAGGAATAAGCTCAAGGCTAAGTTCTAAAAATGCCACTTCTAGGAAGAAAAGGTAAGGTTCCTTGGACATGTTATGTCAAAAGAAGGAATCTCAGTTGACCTAGGGAAAATTACAGCCATTTTAGATTAGAAGCAACCATAAACTCCAAAGGACATTCATGGCTTCTTAGGATTGGCAGGATACTATCGGAGATTTATTCTGGATTTCTCCAAGATTTCCTATCACTTAACGAAGTTGACTATGAAGGTTGTTAAATTTGAATGGACGCAAAAATGTAAAGAAGCATTCCAGAAACTTAAGAAAAGGTCAACTATCGCTCCAGACTTAACTATTATTGATGAAAGTGGCGGTTTAACCGTTTATACTGATGCTTGTAGAGAAGGAGTGGGCGCAGTACTAATGCAACATGGAAAGGTTATCGCATATGCTAGTAGGTAATTAAAGACGCATAAGCGAAATTGTGCAACACATGACTTAGAACTATTAGCAGTTGTGTTTACACTAAAGATTTGGAGACATTATTTACTAGGCAAGGATTCCTCATAGTTTATTTTGATAAACTTTTTTTGACCTTGGTAAATAATATTCCTTCTTTAAATAGGTGAAAAGTTTGAACTCTTCACAGATCACAAATCTTTGAATTATTTTTTCCCTTAGAAGAACTTGAATATGAGACATCAGTGTTGGCTATAATTTCTCATGTCATATGATTTAGATATCCCATATAGGCATGGGAAAGCTAATGTGGTAGCGGATGCATTAAGCAGAAAGCATGCCGTTATACCTTATTTAATAGTACATCCAAATTTGATTAACCATATAAAAGAGAACCGGCTCAGAGATCCTTTTTTCTAGAGATGGTCAAAGCAGTGGAGGAAAACACAGTACCAGGAAGATGGATAGAATTCAAGGTGGATGATCAAGGAATATTAAGGATGAATGAAAGAGTATGTGTTGGGCCGGTTTTCTGGTAAGCAAAGGAAGAAGAAGCACAAGGAAAGAAAATGGAGTAAGAGCCAGAGCTACCCAAACCAAACGTTTGGTTTGGCAAAAATGCTGAACAAATCATTTGGACCGGAATGTCGGACCAGATATTTGGTCCGGTACCCTATAGCATACCGGACCAAGTATCTGGACCGGCATCCTCAGAAGTACCAAACCAAATATTTGGTCTGGCATTCTCTGGTATGTTGGACCAAATATTTGGTCTGGCACGACCCACCATTTACTGAACCAAACATTTGGTTCGGTACAACAGGCACGCCGAACCAGATGTTTGGACCGGCAAAGAGGATCCTCCGAAGATGAAGATTGCCGAACCAAAGGAAGATGAAGATTGTCGAACCAAAGGAAGATGAAGATTGCCAAACCAACAAAGGATGGAGATTGCCGATCCAAGCTTACTGAGCCACCAGTCCCAAACACTAATACAAAACCAGACCCATGCAGCTAAAGCCTCTCCTCCACACCTCACAATCTCACTCTATAAATATTGGAGCTTCTCAACAACAATGGGGATGGATGTTCGAGAAGAAAGGAAGAAACTCTTCTGAGATCTATCACCCTATTTATTCTAATTTTTCTAATCATTCCAAGCAATCTTATACTTGTAACCAATTCTAAGAAGGGATAATAAGATGGAAAGTGGATGTAGGCACATTCTGGCTGAACCGCTATAAAAACCTTGTGTTACTTGCTCTTTCCTTTTCTGCTTTTCTGAATCTTGAATTTGCTAATTACTTCGGTATCTGCTAAGGATCATTTCATTATAACTTGAAACATCTAAAGAGTTGCAAGATAAACAAAATCCAACAAGGCTAAACTAAAAATCAGATTAACAAGTGTTTGCCCAATTTTTAAGCGAACGTTTTTAGTGCTTTCACTGAGAGGCAGGCATAGAAAGCCAAACTCTCCTGTCCATTATTCTTCCAACCTTACCGCATCATTAGAACATGGCTCCCTCTAAGCAAAATGCTGACAAGGGTAAGAATGCAGCTACTACAAATACGCTCAGCCCCGTTTAAGAAGATCAAGAAAACCCAACTACTCGCTCCCCACCTCCGGCTCAGTTGTCACCCGAGGAGACCTAGAAAGGGATGTGAATGAGATGACTGACCGCTTCACTGCCCAACAAGAAACTTTGGTGGACCAACTCATGACACGCTTAAGGGGCACGGAGGAATCCACTCATAATACCGGATCCCAGGGTGAATCCCAGTCTAGAGAGTCATGTAGAAGGAACAGATCTCCCGCCAATGATGAGTTTAATCAGGAAGATTCAGGGGCTCGAAGCCGAGCCATGACTCAACCCGAAGCTGGTCTAAAGAGGTCGTCAAGAGCTAAGCCCAGTCAAGGGGGCCCCAGACATGGACCATCTATGGTTGTTCCTATCATGCTTTGAACCAATCATCGCCAGTCCGGCCTCAATCAAGGCACCAAATGCCATCACTATCAAAGAGAGGGCCCCGCTTCTCCTAGGGCTGCTCCCAAGTCCGAAGAAAGGATGACACGTCTGTTCAAGGAGTACCTCAGGCGCGAACAACTCGAAAGGAGGATAGGCGCCAGCCCTTTCACTAGGGACATAGAGGCAACAGCCATGCCTCGAGAATGGAAGATGCCCACCATGGATCCATATAAGGGCACCTCTGACCCAATCATCCACCGACAACGATACTCTCAACACATGCTCATGAATGGAGCAACTAAAGGTTTACTATGTAAATGTTTTCTGCTATTCTTGTCAGATTTAGCAACCATATGGTTTTGTTGCCTACCTCACGGATCCATCAGTTCTTGGAAAATGTTGAAGGAAAAGTTCATAAGCCAGTTCTGAATTCATATGGAACAGCCTAGAGATGCTTATTCTTTGTCCGACGTAAAACAGAAAATGGGGGAACCTCTGCAGCAATATCTTACCTGTTTCAACGCAGCTGCAGCAGTAGTGCAAAATGCCAATGAAAGACTTACATTGATGGCACTATGCAGAGGCATCCACCCGGATTCGAAAATTACAAGAAGACTGATGAAGGAGAAGCCTTTAACTCTTTAAGAATTCTACCATGAAGCAAGAAAATATATGAGATTGGAAGACGCAGCGGCTCTCTGGCATGGCGAGCAACCCGTAGGGGGTTCCGGCTCCCATGGAAACACGAGAGTCCCACCTCGAGGAGAAGGGAGCAAGCCAAACAATGACGGTAAAAGTAACCGTCAGGGCAACCTCGAAACTGAAAAAAGCAATAAACGATAATACAGACCGGGACCGAGATTTGATTCCTACACTCCTCCTAATAACACTGCGGAAAACATTTACTTGGCCACTCAACATGAATTGAAGTACAAACGCCCTCCATATAAGAAGGAATCGGAAGCTGCGGTTAGGACGGGAAAGTATTGTCGCTTCCATGAGTCTCACGGACATAACACGGAAGAATGTTAGCATTTACGGGACCTTATTGAAGAATACATCTGAAAAAAGGAACTGGAACGATACATGCAGCAAACACATAACTCTCCCGCTCCGACCCACGAAGGGCTAGGGCCGCACCGACAAGGAAAAAACAAAGAAGAAGCAAGTGCGAGCCGCCCCAATCAGGAGAAAATAATTGTTCATACTATATCAGGAGGCCCGCATTCAGCCAGCGGAAGTTGGGCCGAGATGGAGAGGTACGGAAAATCTTTGAAGGATGGAGAAGGATATGTTCATTCCATTACAGAACGGCGCCTCGGCAAACGAAGAGAAAGGACCAATATAACCTTCAGCGATGAGGATTTGGTTGGAAAGCAATACCCACATACTGATCCCATGGTCATTTCTGCCTGGATCGGCCCAGCGGAGGTGTTCCGCATTTTGGTCGATACGGGAAGCTCGGTGAATATATTGTTCAAAAATACCTTCAATAAAATGAAGTTATCAATGAAAGATGTATCTCCATGCAATAAGCCCCTACACGGATTCACTGGAGAAGCCATAATTCTGCTTGGGCAGTTGGACTTGTTTGTTGAACTAGGAAGTCACCCTCGATCCGTTATCCGAAAGCAAACATTTGTGCTGGTAGACGGACATTCTGCTTATAATGCATTTCTGGGTAGACCTGCATTATTAGATTTCCAGATAGTCTTAGCCCCTTGGTGCTTGAAAATGAAGTTCCCTACCGATGGGGGAATAGGAGAAGTAGAAGGCGACCAAGACGTAGCCCGCGATTGTTATGTAACAGAACTTCGCCAGAACAAAAAGAAGGAAAAGAGTAAAAACGTAGAGGTTGCCCTCTACGCTAAAACTGTGGAAGCATAGAAACCAAAGAAGGCCCCTCCTCTCGAGTATACTAGCGACCCGTTTAATGAATTAGATCTGAGAGATAGAGAGGAGGAGGCCAGCACCGAGCCCATGGAGACTATGGAATATGTTGCACCAGATGATCACGATGGCACAAGGCTTTTCAAGATAGGGTCGCAGCTAGACAAAAATCTGAAACTTCAATTGATAGGGTTCTTACATATAAATTTGGATGTGTACGCATGGACCCATGAAGACATGGTGGGAATATCCCCCGAGATAGCTTATCACTACCTAAACATAGATCCAACCAAAATCCCGGTCAAGCAGAAGAAAATGAGCAAGGGGATGGAACGCTCAACTTCCCTCAACATGGAAGTAAAAAATATACTCGCCAATGGTTTTATTCGCGAGGCTATCTACCCCAAATGGATCTCCAACCCGGTTCTAGTAAAAAAATCCAATGGGAAACGGCGATCCTGCATCGACTTCTCCAATCTCAATGACGCTTGCCCCAAGGATTGTTTTCCCCTGCCTCGAATCGACCGACTAGTGGACGGAACCGCAGGGCATGAATTGTTATCATTTATGGGTGCCTATTCGGGGTACAACCAGATTCCCATGCATATACCAGACCAAGAACATACTAGCTTTATCACAGATCTGGGCCTATATTGCTACAAGGTCATGCCCTTCGGGCTTAAGAATGCTGGTGCAACCTATCAACGCTTGGTTAATAAGATGTTTGAGCAGTAGATTGGTTACTCCATGGAAGTGTATGTCAATGACATGCTTGTCAAATCAAGAAGATCATTTACACCACCTAAACGAAATGTTTTAGATATTGCGTAAATACTAGATGAAGCTGAATCCGTTGAAATGTTCCTTTGGAGTATCCTTGGGAAAATTCTTGGGTTTCATTGTGCACGCCAGAGGGATTGAAGCTAGTCCTGAAAATGTCAAAGCCTTTAAGGACATCAAAATACCAGCCACACGAAGGGAAATGCAGAGTCTAAATAGGAAGGTAGCCGCTCTAAGCAGATTTATATCCAAGGCCACTGACAAGTGTGTCCCATTCTTCGAAGCACTAAAAAAGGACAAGGGAAAGTTTGAATAGACCAACGAATGCCACTCGACTTTCCAAAGCCTGCTGGAACACATGCAGAAACCACTAGTGCTCTCCACCCCGGTAGATGGAGAAAGCCTCTACTTATACTTAGCTGTGTCCCCTCATGCATTGAGCGATGCCTTGGTACGAGAAGATGACCATATCCAAAAACCAGTGTATTTCATCAGCAAGAGGTTTACAAAGGCAGAGGTTAGATATCTGAATATCGAAAAATTAGCCTGCTGTTTGCTCATAGCATCCAGGAAATTGCGGCATTACTTCCAATCTCACTTCATAAGGGTCCTAACCAATCAACCATTGCATCAGGTCCTACATAAATCAGATACATTAGGACGCCTGCTAAAATGGTGCATCGAGCTAAGCCAGTATGACATCACTTACCATCCACGCACCGCAATCAAAGGGTAGGCCTTGGTCGATTTCATAGCTGAATTCACCATTCAGGACAAGGATACGATCATCAGAATAGAGGAAACAATTGAGTGGAATGTGTTTGTGGATGGAGCTTCCAACGAGCTCGGCTCAGGGGCAGGAATAGTAATCATCACGCCCCGAGGAAGAAAGTTAAGTTATGTGTTGAGGCTAGAATTCATCGCAACCAATAACGATGCTGAATACGAAGCGGTAATAGCTGGCTTGGAAATCACTAGGGAAATAGGGATCAAATCGATATGCATACACAATGACTCACAGCTAATTGTAAACCAAATCCTTGGGGAATTCCAGACTCACGGGCAAAGACTTGCCTCTTACCTCAACAAGACTAAAACCCTCCTGAATGAGCTGGACTACTATGTAATCAAACATATCCC
Source organism: Allium fistulosum (assembly GCA_030737815.1). Taxonomy (NCBI): domain Eukaryota; kingdom Viridiplantae; phylum Streptophyta; class Magnoliopsida; order Asparagales; family Amaryllidaceae; genus Allium; species Allium fistulosum. The sequence goes on along the minus strand of CM060908.1, from coordinate 155,438,202 downwards.
ACGGGAGGAGAATCAAGAAGCAAATGCCCTCACCAAAGAAGCTAGCATGAGAAACGAGCCGATGTTGGGGGCAACCCCCATCATGATGCAAGCCACACCAAGCTTCGAATGTCTTCAGATCACACCTATCAATAGTAGCAAAGAGACATGGATGACCCCCATCATCAAATACTTACAAGAAGGAATCCTACCGGCAAATCGCAATGAGATTAGAAAAATCCTAAGGAAGGCATCCCGCTACACCATCTAGGAGGGCGTCTTGTACCATCGTGGGTTTTCAAATCCCCTACTGAGATGTGTCGTAGGAAACAAAGCGAAAGATATTCTCAACAACATACACTAAGGAAGTTGCGGCGACCACACCGGCGGTCAAACTCTAGCTAGAAAGATATTGCGCTATGGGTACTTTGGCCCACACTAAACAAAGATGCAATCGAGTTTGCTAGGAAATGCGACAAGTGCCAGAGATTTGCCAAAATCCTAAGACTGCCACCTACTGGTCTAACCCAGATGGTCAGTCCTTGGCCCTTCACCATTTGGGGGATTGACCTAATTGGGGAGCTTCCCATGGGTCGAGGAGGAGTGAAATACGCCAAAGTGGCAGTGGATTACTTCACCAAATGGGTGGAAGCGGAACCTTTAAACAAGATTTCATCCACCAAAGTGATAAATTTTCTAATACGTAACATCCTATGCAGGTATGGGGTGCCACAGAAAATCATACCGGACAACGGACTCCAATTCAACAGCGAGGAATTCGCCAATTGGTGCCATGAACATAGGATTGCCCGAAGCTTTTTAGCTATGGAATATCCATAGGCAAATGGACAAGTCGAAGCGGTGAACAAGGTGTTGAAAACACTGATCAAGAAGAAACTGGAAAAATCCAAGGGGGCATGGGTCGACGAATCGCCTATGGCTTTATGGGCCTATCGAACTTCTTATAAAACCGTGATTGGGCACACTCCATTCGCACTGGCATACGGAACTAAATCCATGCTCCCCGTTGAAACAATTGTCCCCTCGCATCGAATAATACACTAAAATTTAGAAGAAAACGAGGAGCTATTAAACATATCACTAGACCTGATCGAGGAGAAGAGAAATGATGCCGCCCTCAAAGCAGCCGCTCATAGACAGAAGATGGCAAGGCAATAAAATTCCAAGGTGAAGCCTTGAACACTGCAAGAAGGAGACTTGGTTCTCAAATGAGTCTTCCCATGACCTGGGGCGTTGGATCCAATTTGGGAAGGACCGTTTGTTGTTCATAAAGATCTTTACAATGGAGCTTACATCCTGTCAACGGTAGATGAAGATGTGTTCGGAAAGGAGTAGAATCTCCAACACCTCTGCCAATATTTCTCTTGAGTTGTAAAGAAATATGTATTGAATAAAGTAATAAAAGAAAGGCAGTGGATGTAGGCATATTTCGACCGAACCAATATAAAAACTTGATGTCTTGAGTTAATTATATTAATTATGTGCCTTTTCATTCAATGACAATCCCTACTGCGAGCGATCGCAGACACTTTCCGGCAGTAATGAAAATGAGATAGCTATGATCAAGGGCACAAATTAAGCCCAGGCAATTCAATGCTGATGATCGGCAAGCCCTAGGCCGGCAATGACGAACCGATTATAAGCCATAGATCAGGAATGATTCATAGCCTGGGCAGTTCTTCATTGGCATTCGGCTCGTCGACAACTGCGAACTGATTATAAACCCCTCGATTAAGGCATGGCTATAGCCAGGGATCGTTCGCACTTAACAATCGGCATTACGCCGGCAATGACAAATCGAATAATACTCACAATACGAGCACTAGCCCGAGTAGTCATCGTTAGCGATTGGCCATGAAGAAAAGCACACAATTACGATAAACAAGTCGTAAACAATTCATACACAATCTATAAAAGTCATGCATCGTAGAAACAATTGCAAGCATGTGAAAAGCATAAATTAAAACATTAAACATCATAAACCTTTTTACATAAACAAGTTTTTATCCGTATTTACAGGTACAAAACAGCCAAACATTTCTCACAGACCAAAAACAAAAAGAGGAGAACAAAGCCTCTTCAAGACGAGGAGATATCCTTGCCACTTGGCCCACTTCCTCCGGTAACCCTCGTTGAAGGCTTGACTCATCGTAAAGGTGTCCCTGCACAATATAAATGATAAAGATCACGAACTTCTCAATACAGAATAAGTAATGACAAAATAGGAGGATGTGATACCTGCGGTAGCATGAGGCGGATCACTAAGCCCCTCAAGATCAAAACCATCATCATCACCTTCCTCCTCCTCTAACAACTCATACCCTCTTGCGTTGGCTTTGGTTTCCTCCGAGCAAAATTGGCTATTCACCGCCATAACATCATAAGCGGCCCCTCCCTCCTGCGTAGCCGCAGCCTTGGCCTCCTTAATAAGCCGAGCATGAATTCCAGGCATCACCTGAAGGTAGTCATCCATCCACTGAAGGCTCTTTTCCTTCTAGAACATTTAATACGTATCCTTCAGCTTCTAGTTAACAATGTCGCAAAATTCACTAGCCTTGTCAGCTTCAGTCTGGAGGGATACCACCTTGTTCATATATAGCTCCTTATCTTTCTTCGAGTGTACCAGCTCTGCCCTCAGCCTATAAATTTCAGCCCGGTAGGAGTCTTTCTCCTTTAGCCATACACCCTTAGACTCTTTCAGCTCAGCCAGGGATGTTTCCGACTTCTTTACTCTACCTTTAAGGGAACGAAGTCGCTCCATATCTTTTTCCCGAGCCTCATCCACGGAGCTGATGGCCAAATCAATCTGGACTTGACATATAGCGGTAGCCTCCTTCATTGCTTCATCCTTGGCCTCTTTTATTGCTTCTTCCTTGGAATTTCTCATTTCAGACTCATGAGATGCTTCAACCACTGCCAATTCAGCCTCATTTTCCCTGAGCGCCTTGCGGAGATCCTCTATCTCTAAACACAACCGCACGTTGGCACTCCCAACCTCTTCACTAGCTCTGGCCAAACAAGTCTGATAGTCAACAATATTGCGAGTCTCATCAATGATTTGAACCATCCTAGTTGTCAGATTAGTAAAATCCAAAGATTTAGCCTCATCTAATATCCGGACTAAGGGGTTGCGAGGAAGAAGAAACCCAGTATCGAGATCCGCGATACGATGACCCGCATAATCATGGTTGATATTAGGATGACTTCCAAAAGGATTACGTATGCGCTGCTGATGAGCGGAAGAAGCAGGGTCTACAATACCTTCTCCCAACTCATTTGGCACTTCATGCACTTCCGTACCCACAGGGAAATGACGTCGACGACGTGAGGAGTTTTGAGAGCTTGGGGAGGTGGCCTCCTTCTTTGGGAACCTCGCGTGTTTCTGGGAAGATCTATGGCTCTATCCCTTATCAAACCCAACGAGTCCTTACTGACTTCCTCTACCATGGTTCCTTCCTCTTGAGATTCCACCAGGGGAGGAATGGGAGCCGTCTTAATTCGTTTAAATTGCTCCCGACGCCTAGAGACTTCGTTCCTCCTTTTCCCTGAAATATACTTAGTCGCATTAGAACTGAGAAGCAGAAAGAATTTAAGAAACAAAAACACTTAAGACACTAGGGACACTACAAGCTACTACAAACCCTTAGAATAAGGTGGATCGTGTGGCCGAGGCGGGATCTCACTCAAGTGGGAAATACTATGGAACGGAACACTGCTTGATGGAGGGAGAACTCTTGGCAACAGGACATCATTGGATTGAGAATCAGGTGGGGGCTGAGACCCATCAAAAAATATAAAGTTCTCAAGAAGAATCTCAAAATCCATACAGTAATCGAAAGTACCTGGGAAAGCCCGAATTCCTCGCCAATGCCAGCTCCACCAAATACCGTAGGAGGTTGCGTTTCACTCGAGTCACTCAGAGCCACATTTTCTCGAGGAGGATCTGCAATAGGAAGCGACCCAAGGACTGGGTCAGGGCATTCCAACTGTTCAGACCACCCCCACACAGCCTCAACATCCTTTAAAGGATCCACACTGGGGCTTTCACTACCCATTATGTCCAAATCTAGAGATGCGTGAGCTTCCCTTATCGTTGCCTCAGAATCACTCTCTGACCCTTCCTCCTCTTCACTCTCCCTTTCCAAATGTAAGCCTTCCTCATCACAAGGAGAGGAGACATCTTGAATGCGCAAGGATTTCCTAGAGTAGGGAGGGCGAACCGCACCCTTCTTATGTCTCAGCTTTTTCAGGGCCTTAGCTGCATCACCCTCCTTATCCGGACCTTTGCCCATATCCCCTTTGTCTCCTTCAACCCTCTTCTCTCTCTCAATCGAACTCGACCTAATCTTGTACACGGATTGCCTGGGCCCAATCTAATTGTAAAACCGAAGGGCTGCATCACGAAGTAGGAATAAGGCCTCTCGCTCAGCCTCTGGAATAGCTAATATCTCCTTGGCCATCTTCCTTAAACCGTCGTCCTCCACCGCTTTCACACAACCTAGAAGTTATGAAGGGGTAGGTAACCAAGGTGAAAGAAAACTGAAAAAGGAAAAGTAGCTACTCACATCTAGAGGTAAAAGAATGTTGAGCCATAAAGTCGTCACGAACAAAGAAATACTCCTTCTTGAATATGCTAAATTTGGAATAAAAATCCAGGACGGGCTTGAACTTGTGTGCAGGCTCCAGGCTGATAATGGGGCTACCCTTCCTATAATTTCTCACGTTGTACAAATACATAATCTCCCTATGAGTTGGAGGCCTCTAATACCGCTTCATGAATATCAGATGGAGGAACGTCAGGATAGCATAAGAATTCGGCTGAAACCGCATTGGAGCAACCTTCAAATAAAAGACGAAGCCTGCAATCCAAGCATTAAGTGGCGGGATCACTCCGCACATGCAATGATATTTGTTGTACGCCATATACCCACTTGGAAGGAAGGCAGCTCTGTCATCCGAGCCAGGCAATAGCATATCTCTACGATTATCCGGAACACGGTAGCTATGGAGTTTAACTTCTCAGTCGTTAGTACACTGGGATAGCATTCAAAAGGCCTAGCGAACATCTGGTTAGGAGCATAACCTTCCACTAGTGAATAAGCACAGCTGGGTTGCTTAGGGAGGTTAGTTGGAACATCCGCAGAAGAAGAACCTACTCCCACGGGCTGTGAAGCTGCAAACTTAGAATGGGTTTCACGACCAGAAGACATGTTCCTGTAAAAAAAAGGGAGGTGAACATCAGCAAGAAGGTCCAAATTATGAATAGAGGTTAAAAACATGTTTGGAATCTCCTATCATCATACCTAACTAGAATTCCACATCCCCAGCCTTACCAAATTCTGCTCGTCAAACCCATGGACAAAACGCTCGGCGAACTTGGTCTGGCATTGTCAAGAGCCAATGCTGAACCAGATAGGGCCACACACCAATTGCCGGTCCAAAGTGTACCTTCCCATGATGTCATCAAGGCAAACATTAACCTCCACCTAACAGTCGGACAAGCAAATGTGCTCCCTTAAGGCCTCTACCATTGATAAACCATTCAGGCAATGGATCGAATACTTTGTGAGTGAATGATTACATACGCTCACATAACCGATGCGAATCTCCCAACACCTCAAACACCCTTAGGAGAACGAGGACCTAACTACTCTAGTCTCTCAATGATTTAAATCAAGTCACCCAGCATCGAAACCCTAGAATTTCGAAACCTAGTACGGAATAGAGAAAGCACTTACCTCAAGATTACAAAAAACACGTAAGCGCTGAAGGTCGGTGGTGATGAAAGAACCTAGAAGCTGTTTACAACTGAACAAGATAGGTTAGGAAATTTTGATCGACAAAATAGGAAGAAGAATGGAGGAAGGCGGTATTTAAGGAAGAAGATGGGAAGACGAATAGTCATAGAATGTGGCATTCGGTGATAGGAGCTACTGAATGGACCAGAACAAAGCATGCCGAGCAAATGCCCAACATGCTTTGGGGGGCAAGTGTTGGGCCGGATTTCTGGCAAGCAAAGGAAGAAGAAGCCCAAGGCAAGCAAATGGAGCAAGAGCCAGAGCTACCCAGACCAAACGTTTGGTTCGGCAAAAATGTTAAACAAATCATTTGGACGGCATACTGAACTAGATATTTGGTCTGGTACCCTATAGCATACCGGAGCAAGTATCTGGACCGGCATTCTCTGGTATGCCGGGCTAAATATTTGGTCCGGCATGACCCACCATTTACCGAACCAAACATTTGGTTTGGTACAACAGGCACGCCGAACTAGATGTTTGGACTGGCAAAGAGGATCCTCCAAAGACGAAGATTGCCAAACCAAAGGAAGATGAATATTGTCGAACCAAAGGAAGATGAAGATTGTCGAACCAACAAAGGATGGAGATTGCCGATCCAAGCTTACCGAGCCACCAGTCCCAAACACTAATACCAAACCAGACCCAGGCAGCTTGTAACGATCCCGAATTTTAATCAATTTTAAATTGATAATTTAATTTATTTTTGATTTAAAATTGTGAAATTAAATGATAAATTTATTTGAGTTTATCCAAATTCAAATAAAATATGCAGCCTATAGAGTTAGAAAAGCAAAGACAAAAGATAAGATAAAAAGATGTTCAACTATAAGTATATACACTTGCAAAACAAGATAATGTAATGACCTTGTTGAATAAAATATATCACCCTGTACAATGTTAGTACATCACATAGTAAAGCTCTTTTCTTTATATCAACATCTCCATTCGTCCATAGCAAAGAAAAAATCTATAAAGTAAAATAAACTTTGTACTTACAAAAAATAAAGTAACATACCTGTTTAAACATACAAGGAAGTATGGTCAGTAATGCTTCATTTAATGCTCTCATTAAATGCTATTACTAGTCAGCCCATACACAAACAATACATCTTCAGCCATGCCTATTATTGTACAAATAAACATACACTGCTGTACACCTCTTTTATATATCAAACATCTTCATTTCATTCATTCGAAACTGAAAAAATAATAATAAAGTAGCATCATCTCAAAGCTTAAAAAAATAAGAAGTATTATCAAAAAGGAATGCTGTTCAACATCAAAACAAAGAAGATTTGGCAATTCAGTTTCAAGTTTTCAAAACAGTTTTCAAAGTAAAGGCTCTGTTCTCATTTGTTTCAGGTGAGTAACATTCTTTCCAAAACTAAAAAGTATGAACCTGTTTTGAATGTAAATGTCTGCTCTGCCCTCTGTCTTCAATTCAAAGTGAGCAACTCATTTAAACCCATCTATATATCTCGATATCTGAGTTGATGCTTGAAGTAGCTTGTGAAGAGTGATTGTTGGTTCATAATTATGTCAGTATGCATGTATGGTGTGTGTTGTTTTCAGCAGGATACTCTCTGCTTTCACTTTCCAGTATGCAAGTTTGATTTGAAAATACAAATTCTTCTCATTTAAATTTCGATAGGTTGCGGTATTCAAATAAATTATGATCATTTAATCATAAATGAAGATTTAAATTTTTTTTTGAGTATAACAGATTCGAGTTTATCTGGAAAATGGGAAGTAAACAGTGAAAGCCTTAGAACATGTTAGTTTCAAACATCGTAATTTGTTGATTCATTTATACAACCTGGATTCTCATTAGAAATCATGATTTTTAAAAGGTTAAACAAGATTTTTAAATTGGGAACTAGTGAGTGATTTGAAGTTGAACGAAAAGTGAATACATGGAAATTTTTGGGGATCGCGTGATCGTATGATCTCGAAGTCGAAGTCGAAGGTCGCATGAGGTCTACGGATCATTAGGAAGATGGTGACAAATTTTTTAGTTCATCGGTGAAGACGGCCGATGTTGATTTAGGGTTTAACAACTGATTTGGTCGATGCGAGAATTTTGGGTTGTCGCGTCTTCTCTGGAGCATCAGAGACGATCGGTCAAGGGGGAAAAGGAGGAGGCGACTCTGGCGAGTGTTTGAACACGACGACGTGGGTGCAGGTGATCTACGGTGGGTAGACGAGGCGATCTACAGATGTTGGTTGGGTTCCAGGAAATGTTCGAACAACCCAAATCGCGATTTCGTGGAGGTATTGGATTTTTGGGTTGTGGAGTTTGTCGATGGGTCATGAGAGTCTCGGGGTTGATCTCGACGTCGATCGGCGATGCTCGACCTATCTGTGCATGTGCACGCGTGTGCACATATATCTGGGTTTGTGATGGTTCGTGGAAGAAGCGAAGGTCTTGGGTTGGTCTCAGGAACATTATCGTGTGGACTCGAAGACGAGTGAGGCTGGGAAAAACTCGAAGTAGAGCTCGGGTAAGTGAGTGATTGGCTCGGGTATGAAAGTGGTTACAGGTTTCTTGGGAAAACCTATTTGTTTTCAATTCAATTTAACTTTAAAATCTGGAAGCAAGTTTTAAAACAGAATTTAAAACCTAAATTTAAAGTATGGAATTCAAATAGTTTGAATTTAAAGGTAAAATTGAAATAAATGTTTTCAAATGTATAGGTAAGAAAAGTTTTATCTTGACGAAAATTTGGATTAATGATTTATAATTCATTAAAATGAATAAGGTAATTAAAGAATGATTTATTTAATTTATAAATAATTTAGATTTATTAATAATTAGAAATGATTAATATTGATTTAATCTAAGAAAATTTCTTAAGAAAATAATTAAAGAAATGTTATTAGTTAATGAAGATAATTAACTAGGGATTATTAAGTAATTAATTAATGTGATTAAATTTTGATAATTAATTAGATTAATTAATTTAGATAATCAATCGTAAATTGTTAATTACTTAATAAAAGAAATTAAGGATAATTAATTAAATGATAATTAATTAATTTATTAATTGAGGCTAATTAATTTATTATTAAAGGTTAATTAATTAAAATAAAATTGAAATTAATTAATGATTAATTAACCAAGACTAGCAAATTTATTCATAGAAATTAATCTGATTTGAATCAATCAGATAATTAAAGTGATCCTATTTATGAATGTTTGGGTTCTATTAGATGATTTGATCGTTTGATATCCCTGATATATGTTGCTATATAATATTTTATGATTTATGTTGTGATCTGTAATTTACTTATCTGTGATATATATCTGTGATCTGTGAATGAACGATAAGCGTGATAGTTAATACCGCTTATCAACTATATTTCTGTATTCTGATCTGTGATGATTGTATGATGTTGCACTATTGTGTGTGAAACCCCTAGACTACACTTTTACACACACAAATATGGATTTCACGTGGAAACCGGTTAAATCACATATAATTTAAATTTGATGTTTTTGAAATTGAAATTTTAATTTCAATTGATTTTGAAATTAGAAATTTGGGCTTAAAGTGAAAAGCTTTTGAAATGGAATTTCAAAGATAAAACTTATTTCGAATAACTTAATCGAGTTTTGAAAATTTAAATAATTGGATTTAAATTTGAATTCAAGTTTGAAATTGAATTCTATAATTTGAAACTAGGGATTAAAGATGTTGTACAAGTTATATATGAGTTAAACCATTTTAAAGGTATTGATTTGGGAATTTGAATTTAATTCAAGGGTTTTAACTCGTGTAAATATAACTGGATTTTTTTTCGAAACGAAAACTATTTGTTTTCAAATAATAATAGCTTTCATTTTAAGAAAGGATTTCTAAATTGTGTTGAAAGGTTTCAAGTTTGAAATAAAATTGAAAATGTTTTGAAAACTATGAAATGAGTCTTTGATTCAAAGACCAAATGAGTTAATCCAACTTGAAATAAAATTGTTTTGAAAGGCTATGAATGAATCTTTGGAAACGAGTTTTGAAAGCTATAAGTTAAATCTTGACTTAAAGATTTAACGAGTTAATTCAATTGAAATAGAAATTGTTTTGAAATCCATGAATGGATCTTTGTGAATGGGGTTAACTTTGTGAATTGAATCTTTTTGTTTAAAAGATTTGAAAATGGTAATTTGTTTAAACTATTTGAAAGAAAGTTTTAAATCATTAAGTTGTGACTTAATTGAAATCCCATATCCATATGTTTTAAATATTTCGCTCACTATTCGGGTTAGCCGGGAAAGGACCTTTGGGTCGTATAACCCATTCTGAATATGTGATACATCGTAATGGATGGCATTTGATGACCGGTGTTGAAGACCGGATATTTTTGAAAACGGAAGGATTACCGTCGAGCTACTCTACATCGGCTGATCTTCGGTATAGAGGTTTTATCACCCTTAGTGACGGGAAGTCCGGACGTGATTATAAAATTATCCGGATTTGCAAGGGCTTCGTAAGAAGTGCCTTCGGTTCTGTTCGAACCCGGAACAGAATTGTATGGTTACATGTCTGACATTACACTTTGAGATATAAAGTCGATTTCTTTCAAATACATTTCTGTTGGTGGCGGAGAATTTATTCTCTTAGCTTAACACCCTTCTCTGAGACGTACGAGCTCAGAGGTTATGTAGTTGAAGATTATCAGCGATATACTCCCAATTTGGTAATGTGGCATGCTGAGTGTTGTTGTGTGATGATCATTTATTGATCATTTGTGATCAAAGCGTGGCTTTGTGAAAAAGCGTAGCTTTGTGGACGAGACTTCGTCAGACCTCACAACCCGAAAATGGTCGAAACAGGAAAGATGCGGCAAGGTTTCAGGGGTAGCTTCACTAGAGTATGACCATTCCTTCTGGAAAAGGGTAGTATCATGGTATGGAGCCCAGATACTTACTCATGTGGACACACTTTATTTATTATGTGTGATGTTGGTTTAGAGGCGCCTCGTTTAAAGGTCCCAAAGGACCGGGGGTGGCATATCTGAGGTTCTGTATATTCCCCGGGAAGGGGGGTAGCCGGCCTTGTTTGGCAGAGAGCAGGTTATCTCTCGGAGCGTCCAGCCAGAGGCGTTCCTTCGTGGCATAGGAAGTTCCTTAGCCTGACCATTTGTTGGAAATCCATCTTCCAATACGAACTTTGTACGGTATTAGTTGTAGAACCTGCCATTTACGTACGGTGGTCACCACTGTTTAGATGGTAGCTATATTAGGCATACGATAATGGTCGTATGTTGGCTAAGATTGATATTCTATTTTCGAAATACTTTTTCCACTATGCACTAATAATAATATCAAAATGATTTGTTTTACGTAGTAAGCATCTTTGACTATCAAAAGGAGAAATCTCCTCCAATTCTACGTTTGCATTGTGTGTGTGGCTGGAGGCCTTATGGTAGTTTCATTTTCTAAAAGCATTGCGAATTGACTTTAAAATTCTCTGCTATTTGTTTTTAAGATAAACTGTTTTTGTTGCTCACACCAGTCCCATGACTGATCCGGAGTTTATTGTTTCTTTCCTAAACTCTGGATGCTCAAAATTTTTCTACACGGGCAGTCTAGAGTTGGGTTTTTCAGATTGTCAGTTTCAATAGATTATCTAGAGCTAGTTCAGTCTTTGGATATGGACTGTACTTGCTTATCTTTGTGCCTCGTTATTGGGAGTTCAAGCTATTTCTGGATTGGCGCTTTGGAGATGGAGATTATCCGCTACTGGTGTTATCTATTTTCTTTCCGCTGCTATTTCTTGTACCATATCTCTGATGTATATAAATATTCATTGTATCATCATTGTATTTGGATATTGTATCAGATATTGTATATCAATGTATTATTCTTTTTCTTCCGTTGTGTTATTTACTTAACTGTGTTATAAGCTCCGGCGACTCGGATTTGAACGGTCGAATCTATGGCATTCGAGTACGATGTAAAGTATGGATGTCGATTTTCGAGCGGGAAAAATTCGCTTCGTTACACAGCTATAACCTCTCCTCCACACCTCACAATCTCACTCTATAAATATCGGAGCTTCTCAACAACAATGGGGATGGATGTTCGGAAAGAAAGGGAGAAACTCTGCCGAGATCTATCACCCTAGTTATTCTAATTTTTCTAATCATTCCAAGCAATCTTGTACTTGTAACCAAATCTAAGAAGGGATAATAAGATGGAAAGTGGATGTAGGCACATTCTGGTCGAACCACTATAAAAACCCTGTGTTACTTGCTTTTTCCTTATCTGCTTTTCTGAATCTCGAATTTGCTAATTGCTTTAGTGCCTGCTAAGGATCATTTCATTATAACTTGAAACGTCTAAAGAGTCGCAAGATAAACACAATCCAATAAGGCTAAACTAAAAATCAGATTAACAAGTGTTTGCCCAATTTTTGAGCGAATAGTATGCATCCCAAATGTCAATGGGATAAGGCAAGAAGTTTTAATAGAATGTCACAATTCTTGACTTTCGGTACATCCCGAAGTTACCAAAATGTATCGAGATATGAAGAAGACGTTTTGGTGGGATGGTATGAAGAGGGATATCTCTATCCATATTAGCAGATGTGCAAATTGTCAGCAGATCAAAAGCGATCAACAAAAGACAGCTGGATTACTCCAACGTCTTGAAATTTCGAATTGGAAATAGGACCAAATATCAATGGTTTTCATCGATGGCTTACCTCGATCAAGAAAAGGGAATGAAGTCATTTAGGTTATCATAGATCGATTGACCAAAAGTGCACACTTTACGCCAGTAAAGCCAACAAGAACTGCTGCAAGTCTTGCAGAGATATACATGAGAGAAACTATTCGATTGCATGGTGTCCTAAGCAGCATAGTCAGTGATCGAGAACCAATCTTTACCAGTAAGTTCTCGGAGGCATTACAAACAACTTTGGGAATGAAGCTGAGTATAAGCACCGCATATCATCCCCAAACTGATGAGCAAACTTAAAGGGTAAATCGAGTATTGGAAGGTCTTCTTAGGGCTTGTATCTTAGATTTTGAAGGTTCATGGGAAAATTTTCTTCGTTTGGTGGAATTCTCCTACAACAACAGCTATCAGACAAGTATAGGCATAGCACCGTATGAAGCTTTATATGGTCGTCCATGGACCCCTAGTATGTTGGACTGAAACCGGAGATCAGTTAGTACTTGGACCTAATATGATTCGAGAAGCTTCAGAAAAGGCAGACATAATTAGAAAGAAGATGAAAGAAGCCCAGAGTAGGCAGAAGAGTTATGTTGATCAAAGGTGCAGGAATTTGGAATTCTCGGTTGGAGATTGGTATTCTTGAAAGTCTCTCCGATGAGAGGAGTGGAAAGATTTGGACAGGCAGGGAAGTTAGCACCTCGATTTATTGGACATTTTCTAATTCTTGAGTGGATTAGCTTATAGTATGGAGTTGCTTGAAAGCTTGTTTGGTGTGCACAAGATCTTTCACGTATCCTATAAACGAAAATATATGCATGATCCAGAATAGATTATAGAAACAGCTGCCCAAGAAGATTTAAAAGTAGAACCAAATTTGGCAGTTATCAAATGACCAGTTCGAATCATAGATCACAATGAGAAGCAATTGAGAAGGAAGGTTGGAAGGTTGTAAGGTTGTTAAAGTTCAATGGAGTAGTGATACCGAAGACTGCATCTGGGAAACAGAAGATAAAATGAGGAAAGCTTATCCTGAGTTTAGGATTGATGTATATTTTGCATGTAGTATCATGATAGTGTACTCACTGCTTGTGGTGTGGTCACTTATCATATCTTGTATATATTTCCCCTTGTCAAATATATATTCCTTTTCAAGTCATTTTTTTCTTATCCTTAATTTCGAGGACGATATTCTTTTAAAGGGGAAAGTATGTAATGACCCGCAAATTCATCACTTTGGAAAAATTTTAAAATATTCAAATATAAGATTTTTAACATTAATAATAGTGTTTTAAACAATGAATAATATTGATAATCTTATTTTGAGTAAATATTTGCAAGAATATATATTTGAAAGATATATCGATAAAATAACCGAAAATCGTTTTATCGATAAACAGCTCTTGGACCCTCCGACATCACGTAGGGAGCTGGATACATACATTCATTTATATATATGAGTGAGAATATGTAATAAAATTATTTATTTTATTTTTGAAAATAAAATGTCTTATGATATCATTAATGATATCACTATTTTTGAATAATTGATTTTTGAATTTAAATTAAGTTTAAATGACTTAATAATAATTTTAAAAGTCAAATAAAGCCCATTTAATTATTATATAATGATAGAAATATTATTATCAAACTTTGTTTACAAATATATATGTATGTATGTATGTATGTATGTATGTATGTATGTATGTATGTATGTATGTATGTATGTATGTATGTACACTAAATAAGACGAAATCGAAATCCGTAACAATTAAACATAGAAAAGTTGTGCAATGTTATGGATCATTGTGACATACATATGCACATATACATGTGTGCATACATATACATGCACATACTTGTCACATGCACACATATACATACATATAGCATATATAAACATATATATAACAAAATAACTAAGATATTTTTCTAAACTTCATCCTTTAAGCAACCCAAAGTGAACCTCTTACACCCAAAGTACAAGCACATGGAGTAGCCACATGGGGGGTGTTCGACCGTGCAAGGTGATTGTGGAGGGAGACAAATGGATGAGGCAATGGTGATGTTTTGGCAAAAAAAATATCATGATATTTTAGTTCACATTTTTTTCCTATAACTACCCACCATCCATCTTCACTTCCGTTCACATTTTCCTCTTCATATTCCTAAGGTTCTTCACCTTTTTATACTCCACTGTAATGGCTTCCTACCTTAGGAAATTAATGAAGAAAATTATGGCAAAAAAGTAATTAAAATTATATAGTACATACATATTATACAAACACCTCCAAACCAAAGCAAATCTCCTCCTTCTCCCCCTCTAAAACCATGGCTACACCATCCACCAGCCAAGGCCGAGCCTACCTCCACTAGCAAGAATAGGTCGAGCCTTTCCAAAGGTCCAAGGCTCGATTCTATAGGCTCTAGTGCGATCATAGCGAAGCTATAGCAAATTTTCGTAAAGTTAGAAACAAATTCAATGTGAGAAACTCTATTTATATTATAATATTTTGGATGATATATATGTTTGACTATGCATAGTTGTGATGATTATGAACCATGTTTGGATTTGATAATGTGTTTGTTTGGATGTATAAGCAATTCACGTTTAATACACATCGAATATCACAAAGGAAATCACATTCCTTTAATAAATGAAATGGTGTATATGAGATTGTTAAACCTCTTTAAAATGGTTTACAATAATTTAGAAATGTTTTATAAACGTTTAAAAGTGTTTCGACAAAGTTTGAAAATTATATGGAAAATTAGTAAAAATAGGCGCGTTGCGTAATGGTAGTGTAACGACCCGATATTTTCAACCATTCGCATCCATTATAAGTGTATAGGTAGACACTCATGCCGGAATTGAATTGCTCAAAATATCGCGTTGTAAATAAAATTTGGCAAATCTCAGAATATACAGTAAATAAATATAATCACAGATCACAGAGACAGAGTAAAATAATGCAGCGGAAGTAAAAGAAATAGTAGTTCATGAAGCTACTATATAAATATAACAAAGTTACATAAGATACAACAGAAGAAATAGAGTACAACAGAAGAAATAGAGTACAACAGAAGAAATAAAGTGCAACAGAAGTCTAAATACAATAACCAAGTACAAGCTGAGTAGAACAACAGAACTGAAATAGATAGGACAAGACAAGCAGATAATCTCCAGCGATTCAAATCTCCAGAAAGTGGAATCCAAATATGTGAATAACTCAGGCTGACCCGAGCGTAAAGCAAAACACAAAACACTCGAGTCAAGACAATATATACTTATATAATGTAAACCAACTCAAGTGAACTGTAATAAAGGTACAAGTAACTTAAAGAATGCTTGGGATCGTCCATTCTTTAAGGATCCGTTAAACTATTTACTATGTAGTAATATACGCTATATACAGTAGTGTCTAATTGGTAAAGTATAATCATATAGAAAATAGCGTTAAGGGGATGGAGAACCTTAACGCGGTCGGATCTTAAAATCATAATCGTAGTAAAGCTCGATATGGTAGGTGACACGGCACAACTAGGCAATGCCAGGGTAGATATACCAATTACGCACACGGACTGATGGAGCACATAGCAACCACTATCGTCCACCTCGAACAACACTCCCAAATCGGAGGATGACCATCTAATCAATCACAAGTAAGAGTATAATATCGAAGAAATGTGTCCGAGAAGAGGTGCTACCTCACTAGTCCGAGATCGCTCCTGTTTTAGCCACCTTATGCCAACTCATGGGAGTTGGGTCCACGTAACATACATTAAGAACGTCGCCACCATCCTACTTCATTCTGGAATCTCCACCGCGTACACGGTTGTCAAAGTGGTTTTCGGTATCGACAGAGAGTATGTCCATATCCGATCCCGGTCTCTTTGCCAACCAATCATTATTATAACCCGTGGTTATAACTTTTAAAAACAATACTTTACTTCAAAATAAAATATCATTTCAAACCATATCTTTATCAAAATAAAGATTAAATCAATTCCAAACCATTTCCATATATTTAAATTTTCATATCATTTCAAAACTTCATTTCAAATCATTTTAATATAATAAAATATCATATCCTTACAAAACTTCATTTCAAAAAAAAATCCTATCAGTTCAAATCCAAATATTCAACTTTAAATACCTTTTACATTCAAAGATATCGTTCATTTACTATCACTTCAAATCACCTTTAAATAGTTTATATTCCAATCAAAATAATTCATTTAAACCTTTTAAAAGTGTAATTATTATATTTTCAAATCAAGTATTCAATTTCCAAAGTTTCAAACCATTCTGAGTTCGTTTACTAAGTCAAAAACCCTAATTATTAAAATTTCATCATTTCACAGCATTTAAAAACAACTGCTATAAGTTATATTTGAAAACATTTTTAATTCAGCAAAGACAGCACTTAAAACTGCTGTTAAAACTCAGTTCTAGTTGAATTATAGTTCAAAACAGAAAAGACAGCATTTCAGAAGTGCTGCGGTAGTTCAGATTTCAAAACAAGGGTTAAATTTGGTTTCAGCAAAGACTGCAGACCATTATAGCATTTCCAGAGAATGCTATAATAGGCCTGAGTTCAATATTAGCCTATAAGTTCCACCACAGCAACTACAGCATTTCAGAAATGCTGTAATAGCTCTTTTTACACAATTTTAGTTCAAAACAGAATCTATAGCATTTCTGAATGCTATTAAAAGTAGATTTCAGGTGTTAGTGTATTTCCAGCAATTAAATAACTTCAATTTAAAACACATAAACATTTTAAAAATCATATTTTAACGTTTAAAATGTTCATTTACATATCATTTAACATATATCTTTTTCACAATAAATTTCTTATAATTAAATCCAATTTTCAACAATTTACTTAATAAGTTTAAGTGTAAAAGTTCCAATTCTTCACATTTCAACAAATAGACTTAACACTTCAAATTTAAATTACCATTTCACAATTTAACAAAATTCCCAATTTTATTTAATTAACTTAAACTTTAATTAAAACCAAATTTCACATTTCCTAGTCAAGTTCATATTTTAACGTTTAAAATATTCATTTACATATCATTTAACATATATCTTTTTCACAATAAATTTCTTATAATTAAATTCAATTTTCAACAATTTACTTAATAAGTTTAAGTGTAAAAGTTCCAATTCTTCACATTTCAACAAATAGACTTAACACTTCAAATTTAAATTACCATTTCACAATTTAGCAGAATTTCCAATTTTATTTAATTAACTTAAACTTTAATTAAAACCAAATTTCACATTTCCTAGTCAAGTTATATTTTAAAAGATCACTTTTAAACATTCATTTATTTAACCACTTAAATTCATAGAAAAATCAATAATACTTTAATAAATCACTTAAATTCAAATTAAATCAAATTATCATATTTACCATTTCCAAATAAAATTTAATATCCATTTTATTTATATAACTTAAATATCATTTTTAACCAAAATTCCAAATTTCCAACTTAAGTTATATTTCAAAAATCCAGTTAAACCATTCATTAATTACATTTTTAACACATAGAAAAATCATAATTTCTTTAATTCAAAATATTTCAAAATCTGTTTAAATCAAATTTCATAAATTTATAATTTTTAAAATACTTAAAAATATCCAAAACACTTTATAAAATAACCACGGGCCTGTATATAATTTTCTAACCTAGGTCAAGTGATACGGATATGTATCATTTCAATCCGCAGTTAAAAAAAGAAAAATCCGGGTTCTATCATTTCAAACCCGCAATCCCAAGTTAAAATAAATTAAATAAAAATCGTTTAGGCCTATCATTTCAGCCCATAACAATTTTTCCCTATTCTAAAGTCCGTTCGGGTATGTATCATTTCAACCCATAGTGATTCTAATCTACAAGGAACTTGCAATGGTGATAAAAGATATAAATAACAGAATAACATTAAATAACAGTAACATATGATATAACAGGTGTAATAACAGGTGTGAACATCATATGATAATAATATAAGCATATATAACATGATAATATACATTACAGATTCGAATGGTGTCGGTTTATCAGTTATATAGGTACATATTGTCTGGTGAGAATAACTCACCTGTTTGTGCTAGAGATATCAAAACCAATGACACAATGGAACAAAAGCACGATGAAAAGACTACGGACTTGAGTGGAGAGCAAGATCCAAAGCTACAGCTCTTGTATTACAACCCAAAACATACATCAAAACAAACACAATTTCAACGCACTTGAAATGGAATAACTTTTAAACAAAAAGAGATTTGAATGTCAAATCTTTTGCCTTGCTTCCTCTATTTTTTTGGCATGGTCAAGGGTTGATTTTGGCTCTGGTTTGAACAGGGAATGGCTTAGGTATGGGCATAAGAATGCATGGCCAAAGTGGTGAAGCATGGAGAAGAAGTTGCAAAGCATGAAGGTGAAGGGGCTTGTGCAACATAGCATGGTTTTTGTTCACCAAAATGGTTCGGCCATGGGTCCTTGGGTTTGGCCAGAGGTGCTACAAGTCTTATCAGTGGCTGGAGGGGTGTGTGGTGATCAGGTCAGTGAGGTGGTGGTGGCCAAAGGTGGTGGTGGTGGTGAAAAATGAAGTGGTGGAGCAAATACTGGTCAACTAGCATGGTTTCAAGGGCCTAGTTGCATTTTTTTGGATTTTTAGCACCATAGGAGTCTCGACCTTGGTCAAGACCAGAGGAGTAGCTGGTGATGATGGTAAGGAAAAGGTGTTGGAGGTGGTGGCCGTGGCTATGGAGAAGAGGCCATGCAAATAGAAGAGAGAAACAAGGCAAAATATGAGAAAAAATTGGAAGAAAGTGGAAAAAGTGGTAGAGGCCATTACCTATTTTTGGATGAAGTCGTGAGAAATGAGGAGCTGATTTTTTTTCACGTGAAAAGATGAGAAAAAAAGTGGCGGCTACACTAGGGTTTTAGATGGCTAGGGCAAAATTTGAGGAGTTAAAGAAAATGAAGGGTTTGGACAAAAAAGGGCTTAAGTTTCAAAGTGTTTTACAACCTTTCATATTTCTTTTCTTTTTAATCTTTATATAAAAAAAAATATTCAGAAAAATACTTTACAAACCGAAATCAATTATAAATATGAGAAAACAAATAATAAATTTTTGGGAAAATATAAAAAGAATGAAGAAAATAACTTAAAAATACCAAACAGTGTTAAAAAATTATAAATAAATCACTGTCAGTCTTGAAAAACTATACACTTCATTATAAAAATATTATGAACTGAAAATTTTAATTAAAATAATTTATTTATCATTTTCAAAATAAAATAGATAATTAAATTGGAGAAAATAGAAAAAGGATTAAAGAAAATGTTTAAAATTTACAAACAGGGCATGGAAATTTGCAAGAAAAATACTACTAACTCTGGAAAAATTCCTACCTTACTTTAAAAAAAATATTTAAAAGCCAAAATATATAATTATATAACATAAATATACAAATTAGAATAAAATATATCAAATAAAAATGTCATTTATATAATTTTAAAATGAAGAATATTGCTGAATAACCCAATATACACACAATATTGAAAACAGTATAACTTTTGCAATTTAAATCCGTTTTCAACGAAACGAAAAGCAGCATTCAAGTTATTAAATCTATTTTTATAATAAAAGATAAAATTAATAAATTTCAAACTTTTAAATTTTTAAGTTAAAAGTCGAAGTTTGACTATTTGACCAAAATTCATATTTTTTGGAAATATTAAATTTAGTCATATTTGGAATTCAAATCCACATACAAAATCAAAGTTTTTTTATATTTACAATAACAAAATTTATTCTTTTCATATATAAAGCTTTTAAATCTGGAAAAATCAATTTAAAAATAATTGTAAAATACAGGGTTGTTACACTCTCCCCCACTCAAAACTTTTCGTCCCCGAAAAGGAACGAGGTACGGGAAAGCACCTAAAAAGATAGAATGAATAGAATTAAGGAAAGATGATAAGAATATTGGAATTACACCTGATAACTATAGGCAAGTTTAACAAAATGGAGGTGATCAAATCTAGAACACAAATACAAAAAAGATCCTCTAGAGTCTGAATCACCCCTTTCACTTGACCGACGGTCTATGAATGCAAAAACAGTGTTCAGATCCAGATGAGTAACAAAGATTATCAAAGATTACAGAAAGATTTCTAAGCAGAAAGATTATAGAAAGATACTTATACCAGTCTGTAGCAAGATGAGGGAAAATAAGGACAACCAAAAGATGGTTTGAAAAACAAAATAAGATAATAATTTGAAACCATAATGCTTTGAAATCATAATACTTTGAAATCATAACAATTTAGAGGTGTTTATCATTTGGAAATCATACTACTAAAATCATAACACATTGGAAATGTTATTCTAAAAAAAACATAATACTTAGAAAATCATAACACCTTTTAAAATAATCTTCATTTAAAATATTTTAATTCAAGGTCAAATAATATTCATTTTAAAGTTGCAACATTTCTAAGTTCATTCAATTATAAAAATTTCCAAAACATTGTATTTTCAAACGGCAGCACTTATAAAATGCTACAATAGATATATTAGTATTTCAAATCAGTTTTATTCCAGAAATATTCATTTGGATATCTTTTAACTTAAGACTTATTAAAACATACTTTTATGAATGGAATATCCAAATAAACTATACTTCATTTATTAAGTCAAAAGTTCATTATTTTACTTAGCTCTTCATTTAACAAATAACCTAACACTTTATTTAAAATGCCCATTTCATAAATAGATATTCCTTTAATAAGTTACACTTAAAATTTCCATTTGAAAACCAAGTTCTCAATTATCAAATTTAGTGATGTTAAAATACATTTTAACTATCATAATTATTCATTTTTCAAGACATATCAATTTCATAAATAAAATATTTATCATAGCAAATATAACAATCAAATTTCTTTACACATTTATTCATTTAGACATCAATTAAACTATGAATTCAAGTTAAATAAACTTTATTACAAGATGTCCAATTCCAATGTATTTTATTTTATCTATCCAAAGATACATTATTTATTATACAACATATCCATTTCAGGAAATAACTATTATTAAAATTCCTAGGTTAGACTTAAGGTTCAATATTAAATCAAATTTGATTATTAAGTTATTTAAATAAAATCTCTTTAAATTCCTTTTTCACTATTTACCTCTGTTAATCTTTTATAACTAAAATTTAAGTGTATAACATTTATTATAACCACTCAAATTTTTATTTATAAAATCCTTTCTATATTGTATATTATCCAATTTCATATTCAACTTTTGTGTGATTTAGGTAAGTTATATTGGAATGAAATTATGTGTTATACAAATAAAACTTTCCGATTCAATTATCTCAAGTTTGAATCATTTATCCATTTTTTTTATAATTGAAATTATTCTTTAAAATAAAATTTAAGAATTAAACTTCTGATTCCTTTCAAACCATTTAGAGATAAGTAATTATATATACATAATATGTCAAATCAAATTTAAATCATATATCTATATATATTATAATCCAGTCATATTTAGAAATTCAAATCAATTAGATTTTCCGAAACAAAGTTGTAGCAAGACAACAGAACGGTCTCTTCACTTCGAAACTCGAAAATGAACGTCGATGATGCTGCAGTCATCACCGAAATTATTTTCCAGCGTCAAAGAGAAGAGCACTAAATTTTAACTAAATTTTAAACCTTTTAAAATTCTCTGAAAACAAAATTTCTATTCGAAATACTTTAAATAATATATCCTTTTAAAACTTGAAAACACAAGGTTTGAAACCATCGGAAACTTGAATTCTCAAATTCTTGATTCAAATTCATTTCAGTTCCCAAATCAATTTATAAACAACTATTTAAAAATTCATTTGTAGAACAATAAATGATAAATCAAATATTATCATTTCAAATTATCAATTTAAATCAATTTATTAAGTTCCATAAATTTACTTATATATCAAAATTTTATTTCATTAACCAAATTTAAAATAATATTGTGTCAGTTTGTTCTATCAAAGTGTTTTAGAAATCCTATCGATAGCGTTGATCAGACGAATCGATCGGAAATCCAAATCAACATCAACAACTCAAACAACACCATATATAAAACAAAACATAGATTTACAAGTACAATTCAAAATGTTTGGAGATAGTTTAGAAACAAAAGACAAGATGGTTAAACAGAGTAGAGAGATGGGTAAGCTTAGATAAATCGCGGACAACCTTAACCGGGTCAACCGTGACTTAAAGAATAAGATCGATGTGGATTTTTCTGGGATAAATCTACGTTCGATCTCAAGAGATAGAGTTTGGAATAATAAAAGATATTAGCATCTAAACCAAGGATAAATAAAAATCTCTGGTGAATCGATGCTGACTGTAAAGGATTTTCACCCTTTTACAAGAAAATTAGAATATTGGCGAGACTGCCAATTCACTATAAAGATCATTCGAAGTGGAGTCATGGGATACTCTAGAATCAAAAGATGATGAATAGTGAGGGACACGAATGAATTTTGGAACCGCAGGAAACGTTCCAAAATTCAAAGGAAATCGAATCAAAAGGAAGAGATTCAAACTCGAACGAAAGTGATTCTGTAAATAAATTTACCATACATTCTAAGTTTTGCCTCAAAGCCAAAGCTCTGATACCAACTGTAACGACCCGATATTTTCAACCATTTGCATCCATTATAAGTGTATAGGTAGACACTCATGCCGGAATTGAATTTCTCAAAATACCGCGTTGTAAATAAAATTTGGCAAATCTCAGAATATACAGTAAATAAATATAATCACAGATCACAGAGACAGAGTAAAATAATGCAGCGGAAGTAAAAGAAATAGTAGTTCATGAAGCTACTATATAAATATAACAAAGTTACATAAGATACAACAGAAGAAATAGAGTACAACAGAAGAAATAGAGTACAACAGAAGAAATAGAGTACAACAGAAGTCTAAATACAATAACCAAGTACAAGCTGAGTAGAACAACAGAACTGAAATAGATAGGACAAGACAAGCAGATAATCTCCAGCGATTCAAATCTCCAGAAAGTGGAATCCAAATCTGTGAATAACTCAGGCTGACCCGAGCGTAAAGCAAAACACAAAACACTCGAGTCAGGACAATATATACTTATATAATGTAAACCAACTCAAGTGAACTGTAATAAAGGTACAAGTAACTTAAAGAATGCTTGGGATCATCCATTCTTTAAGGATCCGTTAAACTATTTACTATGTAGTAATATATGCTATATACAGTAGTGTCTAATTGGTAAAGTATAATCATATAGAAAATAGCGTTAAGGGGATGGAGAACCTTAACGCGGTCGGATCTTAAAATCATAATCGTAGTAAAGCTCGATATGGTAGGTGACACGACACAACTAGGCAATGCCAGGGTAGATATACCAATTACGCACACGGACTGATGGAGCACATAGCAACCACTATCGTCCACCTCGAACAACACTCCCAAATCGGAGGATGGCCATCTGATCAATCACAAGTAAGAGTATAATATCGAAGAAATGTGTCCGAGAAGAGGTGCTACCTCACTGGTCCGAGATCGCTCCTGTTTTAGCCACCTTATGCCAACTCACGGGAGTTGGGTCCACGTAACATACCTTAAGAACGTCGCCACCATCCTACTTCATTCTGGAATCTCCACCGCGTAACGGTTGTCAAAGTGGTTTTCGGTATCGACAGATGCTAGTTGACCAGTATTTGCTCCACCACTTCATTTTTCACCACCACCGCCACCTTTGGCTACCACCACCTCACTAACCTGATCACCACACACCCCTCCAGCCACTGATAAGACTTGTAGCACCTCTGGCCGAACCCAAGGACCCATGGCTGAACCATTTTGGTGAACCAAAACCATGCTATGTTGCATAAGCCCCTTCACCTTCATGCTTTGCAACTTCTTCTCCATGCTTCACCACTTTGGCCATGCATTCTTATGCCCATACCTAAGCCATTCCCTGTTCAAACCAGAGCCAAAACCAACCCTTGACCATGCCAAAAAAAATAGAGGAAGCAAGGCAAAAGATTTGACATTCAAATCTCTTTTCGTTTAAAAGTTATTCCATTTCAAGTGCGTTGAAATTGTGTTTGTTTTGATGTATGTTTTGGGTTGTAATACAAGAGTTGTAGCTTTGGATCTTGCTCTCCTCTCAAGTCCGTAGTCTTGTCATCGTGCTTTTGTTCCATTGTGTCATTGGTTTTGATATCTCCAGCACAAACAGGTGAGTTATTCTCACCAGACAATATGTACCTATATAACTGATAAACCGACACCATTCGAATCTGTAATGTATATTATCATGTTATATATGCTTATATTATTATCATATGATGTTCACACCTGTTATTACACCTGTTATATCATATGTTACTGTTATTTAATGTTATTCTGTTATTTATATCTGTTATCACCATTGCAAGTTCCCTGTAGATTAGAATCACTATGGGTTGAAATGATACATACCCGAACGGACTTTAGAATAGGGAAAAATTGTTATGGGCTGAAATGATAGGCCTGAACGATTTTTATTTAATTTATTTTAACTTGGGATTGCGGGTTTGAAATGATAGAACCCGGATTTTTCTTTTTTTAACTGCGGATTGAAATGATACATATCCGTATCACTTGACCTAGGTTAGAAAATTATATACAGGCCCGTGGTTATTTTATAAAGTGTTTTGGATATTTTTAAGTATTTTAAAAATTATAAATTTATGAAATTTGATTTAAACAGATTTTGAAATATTTTGAATTAAAGAAATTATGATTTTTCTATGTGTTAAAAATGTAATTAATGAATGGTTTAACTGGATTTTTGAAATATAACTTAAGTTGGAAATTTGGAATTTTGGTTAAAAATGATATTTAAGTTATATAAATAAAATGGATATTAAATTTTATTTGGAAATGGTAAATATGATAATTTGATTTAATTTGAATTTAAGTGATTTATTAAAGTATTATTGATTTTTCTATGAATTTAAGTGGTTAAATAAATGAATGTTTAAAAGTGATCTTTTAAAATATAACTTGACTAGGATATGTGAAATTTGGTTTTAATTAAAGTTTAAGTTAATTAAATAAAATTGGAAATTTTGCTAAATTGTGAAATGGTAATTTAAATTTGAAGTGTTAAGTCTATTTGTTGAAATGTGAAGAATTGGAACTTTTACACTTAAACTTATTAAGTAAATTGTTGAAAATTGGATTTAATTATAAGAAATTTATTGTGAAAAAGATATATGTTAAATGATATGTAAATGAACATTTTAAACGTTAAAATATGAACTTGACTAGGAAATGTGAAATTTGGTTTTGATTAAAGTTTAAGTTAATTAAATAAAATTGGGAATTTTGTTAAATTGTGAAATGGTAATTTAAATTTGAAGTGTTAAGTCTATTTGTTGAAATGTGAAGAATTGGAACTTTTACACTTAAACTTATTAAGTAAATTGTTGAAAATTGGATTTAATTATAAGAAATTTATTGTGAAAAAGATATATGTTAAATGATATGTAAATGAACATTTTAAACGTTAAAATATGATTTTTAAAATGTTTATGTGTTTTAAATTGAAGTTATTTAATTGCTGGAAATACACTAACACCTGAAATCTACTTTTAATAGCATTCAGAAATGCTATAGATTCTGTTTTGAACTAAAATTGTGTAAAATGAGCTATTACAGCATTTCTGAAATGTTGTAGTTGCTGTGGTGGAACTTATAGGCTAATATTGAACTCAGGCCTATTATAGCATTCTCTGGAAATGCTATAATGGTCTGCAGTCTTTGTTGAAACCAAATTTAACCCTTGTTTTGAAATCTGAACTACCGCAGCACTTCTGAAATGTTGTCTTTTCTGTTTTGAACTATAATTCAACTAAAACTGAGTTTTAACAACAGTTTTAAGTGCTGTCTTTGCTGAATTAAAAATGTTTTCAAATATAACTTATAACAGTTGTTTTTAAATGCTGTGAAATGCTGAAATTTTAATAATTAGGGTTTTTGACTTAGTAAACGAATTCAGAATGGTTTGAAACTTTGGAAATTGAATAATTGATTTGAAAATATAATAATTACACTTTTAAAAGGTTTAAATGAATTATTTTGATTGGAATATAAACTATTTAAAGGTGATTTGAAGTGATAGTAAATGAACGATATCTTTGAATTTAAAAGGTATTTAAAGTTGAATATTTGGATTTGAACTGATAGGATATTTTTTTTTTATTTTTTTTTTGAAATGAAGTTTTGTAAGGATATGATATTTTATTATATTAAAATGATTTGAAATGAAGTTTTGAAATGATATGAAAATTTAAATATATGGAAATGGTTTGGAATTGATTTAATCTTTATTTTGATAAAGAGATGGTTTGAAATGATATTTTATTTTGAAGTAAAGTATTGTTTTTAAAAGTTATAACCACGGGTTATAATAACGATTGGTTGGAAAAGAGACCGGGATCGGATATGGACATACTCTCTGTCGATACCGAAAACCACTTTGACAACCGTGTACGCGGTGGAGATTCCAGAATGAAGTAGGATGGTGGCGACGTTCTTAAGGTATGTTACGTGGACCCAACTCCCGTGAGTTGGCATAAGGTGGCTAAAACAGGAGCGATCTCGGACCAGTGAGGTAGCACCTCTTCTCGGACACATTTCTTCGATATTATACTCTTACTTGTGATTTATTAGATGGCCATCCTCCGATTTGGGAGTGTTGTTCGAGGTGGACGATAGTGGCTGTTATGCGCTCCATCGGTCCGTGTGCGTAATTGGTATATCTATCCTGGCATTGCCTAGTTGTGCCGTGTCACCTACCATATCGAGCTTTACTACGATTATGATTTTAAGATCCGACCGCGTTAAGGTTCTCCATCCCCTTAATGCTATTTTCTATATAATTATACTTTACCAATTAGACACTACTGTATATAGCGTATATTACTACATAGTAAATAGTTTAACGGATCCTTAAAGAATGGATGATCCCAAGCATTCTTTAAGTTACTTGTACCTTTATTACAGTTCACTTGAGTTGGTTTACATTATATAAGTATATATTGTCCTGACTCGAGTGTTTTGTGTTTTGCTTTACGCTCGGGTCAGCCTGAGTTATTCACAGATTTGGATTCCACTTTCTGGAGATTTGAATCGCTGGAGATTATCTGCTTATCTTGTCCTATCTATTTCAGTTCTGTTGTTCTACTCAGCTTGTACTTGGTTATTGTATTTAGACTTCTGTTGTACTCTATTTCTTCTGTTGTACTCTATTTCTTCTGTTGTATCTTATGTAACTTTGTTATATTTATATAGTAGCTTCATGAACTACTATTTCTTTTACTTCCGCTGCATTATTTTACTCTGTCTCTGTGATCTGTGATTATATTTATTTACTGTATATTCTAAGATTTGCCAAATTTTATTTACAACGCGATATTTTGAGCAATTCAATTCCGGCATGAGTGTCTACCTATACACTTATAATGGATGCGAATGGTTGAAAATATCGGGTCGTTACAGGTAGTTTGCAATTTCACGCCGTAGAAGTTTAAATCTATCTATAGAATGGAATCGAAGATAGAATTCTTTGGAATAAGAATTTTCCAAACTCTTATAATCATAGTTTTCAAACAAAAGAAAATTATCGAGATTTTGTTTAGTAGATTTTGAAATATGAGCAAATCAAGTTTTCAAAATAATCGCGCTTTGGTAGTTCGGAAACCAAAGTGAAAAATTCTTTAAAATTGATATTTTAATTCTTTAGAAATATGGAATAAATTGTATAAATATTTTAAAATGTTTTAAAAAAGGATATGAGTTATAAAATTGAATTTCTAAATCATCGAAGAGTCGTTTTGATCAAATAAGCTTTTAAAACACTTTGCAGCACTTTTCGTAGTAGTTCTTAATAACTTTTGAAATATCGCTTTAAACTTATGTATTCCTTCTAAAATATTTTATAAATATTTTCAAATAAATAATTATGAATTTTAAAGATAATGGAGGTTTTATAATTTATTTAAAGAGTTCAAATAAATGATTTAAAGAAAAACTGTTATAATTAAGTGATTTAATCTTGGCTCTAAATGCCGATGAGTATACTGGATTTTTCTATTCGTGAGATTCGTATGTAAGTGTTTAAACTAATGAGATGTTCAGGAGCAACCAGTGTCTTGGCTCACCTGGTCTCTTTTCCTAAGTGAGGGATAGATAAGGTCGAAATGTCGGAAATGAGGCAAGTATAAAATATTGAATTTTTCCAAATTTAATACAACTTGGATTGTATTGAAATAATCTTCTTATACTTGGTATTAAATTTAGAGGAGGGAATCCATACTATCCATGTGTATTTAAAAGGTGATTTAACCGGTATTCGATGGATAGTAAAGGTTGAATATAGAAATTGATATTGAGTAGAATTAGTATAATTTCCATCGACCCTTTTTACTCAATAAGGTTTTGCAATGTGATTTATGAGAGCTGATTTTGATTTGGTATTTCCAAAGTTAAAGAGAGGTTTATAGGAGATGGTTTATGAGAGATGATCACCCTTAAACTTAACATCTTTCATCGATGATTGATTCGAAGGAACCGGAAGCGGATTTGGGTGATTCCTATCTGAAAACCACTTCGAACCAATTTGCGCATTCGAAGATGAAGACATGGAATGATAATAAATTAGAAGATGGAATGTAGGGTTGCTAGTCACTAACCCTCGGGGAAAATTTCCCATATCATATATATGTGGCAGTAGTATCTTCATTTGATCTTCGATGCAAGTGCTGCTCGCTACTAATCCTATGGGTGATTTTCGACAGGATGTAGTAGGAGAGTTCCTTCGGTTTGTCCTATTCCTGGACAACTTGTATGGATGAATGTCTAACATTGCATTTCTAAAATGCACGTACATTTTTACAAACGTACATCTATTTAGTGGTGTAGGAAGTAACTCTCTTATACTTAACACCCTTCTTTGAGACATATGAGCTTAGAGGTTGTACATTTGTGGAAATTAATAGTGTATGATGGAATTGGCAATGTAGCATTGAAAGTAGAATGTGCTATGAGAAAGGTAACTGTTATCTCGGGCCTCTTCACCCTGAAATGGCTTAAACAGGGCATGCCGTAAGGCTATGTGGTTCGTAGCCATTAGGGTATGGTCATCACCTTAATAGATTACTTTCTATATGTCGAGTATGTTGTGTATGCTATGCAATCCTGGATAGGTCGGTTATGACCGTGGTGATGTCATATTCAGATTTATCCGCTACCAGATGGATCTGCGGGTAGGCCGGTCTTGCCTGGTGCAGAGGTTTCAAAGGTGTTGATCCTTGGTACATTCCTCTAGAGATGTACTGTATGAAAGGTAGTTCCTTACCTTCCTATTGTATGGAATCCGTTCTCCAATAAGTGCCTTCGGACTTTATTGTAGAGCCTAGTATGCTAGAATTTAATAATGTAATAATTTATGCTAAGATTATGTATATTTACCTGAAAGTGTTTTCAAAGGAATGTCATTAAAATTAATATTACCAGATTTTGCGTAATAAAGATTTGGTTATCTTAAGGTGAAAACCCATTCTGTGTTTATGTGCAGCGCGGTCTTACAAGATACCCTTTATTTTCAAATATCTGTATTTTGAGTTTCTCACACCAGTCTCAGACTTACTTGGAGTTTATTTTCCTTTTCCCTTAAACTCTGGGTACCCTATTTTTTTGGGCAGCCAACTAGTTAGGTAACATGGAGCATTTTGAGAAGGAGAATGGAGCATGGAGCATTTTGGGTCCTTTATAGAAAGTTATCTATTAATTCAACTATATTATGTATGATGTATCTACCAGCACTTATAAGGATGGGTAGTTATAACTACGTGGTTGGATTAGTGCTTACTAGAACTCTGATTGGAGCAATTTAGAGTAATTGCATGTACTACTCATATGTATAATTAAATGTTGAATATGATGTAAGATTCTATTTTGTTTGTCTTATACATTTATTTTCTTTTACCCCTTGATAATCTGCCTTTCCGACACTTGGATTTGCGGCACGTGAATACCTAGGATATATTATTGTTGATTTCTGAAGGTAGAGGAGGTGGGTCACCACATTTATAAATATGTCTATATATCAATGTATGTTTATGTATATGTATGTAACAAACATATGTTTCGACCTGAAATATTTTTTTACATAATAGAAACAGAAAGTTATTTTTATATATAAATCTAAATATGAGTATGTATATAATATAAAAGTATTATAACTATATGAAGTAAATATAGTTCGCCCGAAATAATTTTTTTAAATTATTATTATGAATTTTTTTTATAATAACAAAAAATATATACATACAATTTTAACCTTAAATTCGATTTATAACTATTAATTAATAAACAATTTTTAAAAATAATTAAAATAACATTTTGGATATAA
This sequence comes from Allium fistulosum, assembly GCA_030737815.1. Classification (NCBI taxonomy): domain Eukaryota; kingdom Viridiplantae; phylum Streptophyta; class Magnoliopsida; order Asparagales; family Amaryllidaceae; genus Allium; species Allium fistulosum. Next base: position 155,407,189 of record CM060908.1, on the reverse strand, counting down.
AATTAATTTAAATAACTTCTATAAAATTGTCTAAACAAAAAAAGTGATTTTTTAAACACATATTATAGTATTAAGCAATACGTGGAAAATGAATATTAAAAGTATAAATGACGTATAAAAGTTTAGCATTGACATATATGAAAGTGATGATATAAACAACATACAATGAATAATATATTCATATAACATAGAGGGCATACCTAAGAGAATTAGCTTTTGATTCACACGTCGATTCAAATTCGTCTCCTAGATAAATTAGATCCTAGTAGATCCCAATCCAAAGGTGCAAGCTTCAGAGTGCATCACTTGAATGAATTTTGTATTTGATTTAGGATAAAAAAATGTATGGCTATGAGGTGGGTAGGATGAAAGGATTGGTGTCCTAAAGACGGAGAGATGGGGCAAAAGAATTAATCAAAGAAGTGGAGGCTTAGGTTCACTTCAATATAGGATCTAGTAGAAATATCTTCCACCATCTCCTTAAGACCCTCCCCCCCTCTCCCTATTTTTGGCCAGCCTATATTGGTCAATAGTGGACCACATGGAAAACTCAGTAGCAATTAACTATACTTAGATCCAATTTAGATTTTTATTGATATCGTATATCGATACTGTTGCTCAACGTTCTTGTAAGTATGATTAACAAACCGATTAAGGCACATCCAGGCCCAATCCAAGTTGGCACAACATGTCTAATGATAAAGTTGGGGATGTGTATCGTATATTGATACCGTTGCTCAACGTTCTTGTAAGTATGATTAACAAACTGATTAAGGCACATCCAGGCCCAATCCAAGTTGGCACAACATGTCTAATGATAAAGTTGGGGATATGCCATAGGGGCAATTATGTAGTTGTTACATATATTTAATTAAATAACTAATCTTGTTCAAAATAAAAGGTGTTTTCTTTCTATTATATACTAGATATAATGTGATATATTAATTAATTAGTTTAAATAAATTATATTTAGTAGAAAATCCATAAATGGTATGCTTTGTGATCGTAATTACAATATGTTGTAACCATGAGTGATTTATAACAATAAATAAACATACCATTTTAAAAATTCCTAGTCAAGACGCATTAAGATTAGATATCAATACATCCGTTGAGACTAGAATACGTAATGCCCTCTAAATGTTGGACGGTGTACTACTCATGGTTGTTGGGACCACCAAGGAGTTACATACTGATAGTTTTTAAAATTGTTTAATAATTATTTAAAACATTAAATTATATACACGAACATACAGATATGTACATATATATATATATATATTAATTTATATTTACATTGAATAAAGTATATGGCAAAAAGATTATGTGATAAAAATGTATTGCTTTATTACAACATATATATAGTACTAGTCAAGGTGAACAAAATAAAGACATAGTTTGGTGAGATAATATATGCACATATAAAATTATTATATATATTATCTAACTACCATATGATTATAAAATTAAAATAGAATTTATACCTCTTGAAGATAAACATGTTGAATGCACGTTGGTTGAAGGAAGCTACTAGATTCACCTTGAATCAATCTCTAAAACTTGCAATAATTAAGAGCACGACAATCTACATTTAATTTAATGTGTATTTAGGCTAGAAAATGCATGGCTATAGGTTAAGGGCGGTTAGAGAATGGCAGCTAAGGAATGATGGTTTTCTAGAAGAAAAGAGTGATAGGATAGCTTGATTTATATAGAGTAGGAAGAGGAGACACATCCTTTTACTATTTTTCCTCTTATTAATTCAAATCAAATATCCCTTCCCTATCTTTATTATGGCCGGCTAAAACAAAGCCTATATAGTCCTTTAAACAACCAAACTCATTTAATAATTAATGACATTTAAATAATATTTAAATGTGAATCGATATCATATACCAATACATACATATATAACTTTTATATACGCACTCGGTTAATTACTAGTTTCACCATCAAAATACTAATAGCATCCAATACATCAAATAAAAAAAGTACTATTTCATAAAAATTAATTAAATTATAATAATTATAAATTAATTAAATCATATGGTATTTTGGAGAAATCAATAACACGGTTGTGCGATTCATAGTGTAAATTCGGTCAGCAATTATTATCGAACAATTCGAATATTAACGTACATACATCACCTTAGCAAGTGGTGTGACAGTTTAGTTGTCGCTTATAAATCCTTATTGGTAAAATCTAATTTTATAATTTATATGGAACCTTTTAGTAACGATTGTTTACACAAGTTCTCTTTAGCGACGTCGTATCACATTAGGGCTAATGAAATTTGGTTTTGGTTTAAATTTCTATATCATCTATATTCAACTTGGTTAGTCTATAAATAATGTCTTTGGTTCAATAGTAACATTTATTCTTAACTGTATTACTCAGCAAGGGATTTTGAGTTTGAGTTGACTATAGATAATCGTGATACAAACCTCATACAACTGAGGAGGAAAATTCTTTATTGAATGGTGTTTCACTTCCAAAGCTTCGACTCAGACCCAATAATAGTCACATGATGGTCGCCTTATAAAGCTTTCAAAGCTTCATCACTCCAAGATTTCTTATTTGACCTTGTTGTTTTTAACCAACCGGAAACTCTCGGGCAAGTCATTCCATAGTCATCCAGTAACTATCAATATATAACCCCTTAGTATCCCTAGCATCCATGAACAATATATTACCAAACATTTGGTGAACGTTACATACTCTGTTCTCAAAGAATGTATCGATATCCTTTCTCAAAACTTCTCAACCAAGAATATTTAAAATAATATGTTAATTAATATTGTGATAATTTTCACATAATCACAACTCATTGTAATTATTTTCACATAACATATCATTTAAGGATTTTCATTAAATACGTTGGAAACAAGCCGGTCTGTAGGTTGTGAAATGGGTAGATTTCAAATAAACCCCTATTTAGATCATTGCGGGCCTATGAAGTCTAATGGGATTTATTAACTCTAATCTAAATAATTCAAACAAAATCCAATTTTATTTAATTTTTCTGATTTATTTTATTCATGAATTTAGTTAACTAATATTTATATAGTTTATGAGTATATCATTATATAATCATGTATATATGTTGTGAATATGCAACATATATAACGGTGTACATAGTCAAGTTTATATATGAGTAGATATTGAGATTTCTATTGGCCATGTATATACTTAGCACTTACACATATGCCTTTTTCCTAAATTAAAATAATTAATACACACACGAAAATATATATAATATTCGAAATTATAATTCATATTATATTTAAATTTAATTCTGAAAACATCATAAATTTTTTTGACCAAGTCTCTATTTCAAATTTGAATTCAAAATATCTAGTTTGACCTGATAAACAAATTTAAATTTAAAGTTAATCTAAGATCTAAATTCAAATTTCCAAAATATCATAATTTTGACTTAGTAATATTTAAATAAATAAATATATAAATTTAAAATACAAAAACCGAAAATATATCTTATTATTATATAAATTTATGTACAAATATGAATATATTACTAAGGATTTTCATATTTAAATAAAAATTTATATGTATATGTATATGTATATGTATATGTATATGCATATGTACGTATGTATACATATGTATGTATGTAACATATGTTTCAGCCAGAAATATTTTTTACATAATAAAAACAGAAAGTTCTTTTTATATATAAATACTATATATATATATATATTAATTTAAATATGAATATGAATATGTATATAATATAGAAGTATTATAATTTTATTAAGTAAATATAGTTCGGCCGAATTAATTTTTTTAAATTAATATTGTGAAAAGAATTTTATAATAAATAAAAATATATACATACATTTTTAACTTAAATTTAATTTACAACTAAATGATTTAATTAATAAATAATGTTTAAAAATAATTAAAATAACATTTTGGATATAAAATGAATTTAAAAAACTATTATAAAATTATCATAACCAAAAAAATGATTTTTTAAACACATATTATAATATTAAGTAATACGTAGAAAATGAATATTAAAAGTATAATTGATATATAAAAGGCTAGCATTGACATATATGGATGTGATGATATAAACAACATGCAATGAATAATATATTCATATAACATAAAGGGCATAAGTAAGAGAATTAGCCTTTAATTCACACGTCGATTCAAATTCGTCTCCTAGGTCTTCTAGATCTCAATAGATCCCAGTCCAAAGGTGCAAGCTTCAGAGTAACATCACTTGAATGAATTTTGTATTTGATTTGGGATAAATGATGTACGGCAATAAGGTGGGTAGTATGAAAGGATTAGTGGCCTAAAGATGGAGAGATGGGGAAAAAGAATCAGTCAAAGAAGTGGACGCTTAGGTTCACTTTAATATAGGATCTAGTAGAAATATCTTCCACCTTCTCCAGTTAACAATTCATGAACTAAGACCCCCCCCTCTCCCCCCATTTTTGGCTAGCCTATACTTGGTCGATGATGGACCACATAGACTTCAAACTCATTAGCAATTAACTCTATATAGATCCAATTTAATTTTTTATCGATATCATATATCGATACCATTTCCCAAAGTTCTAGCAAGTATGATTAGCAAACCGATTAAGGCACAGCCAAGCCTAATCCAAGTCGGCACAACATGTCTAATGATAAAGTTGGGGGTATGCCATAGTGGTAATTATGTAATTATTACATATATTTAACTTGATAACCAATCATATTAGAATAAAAGGTGTTTTCTTTCTATTATATACTTGATATAATGTGTTATATAAATTAATTAATTTAAATAAAATTATATTTAATAGAAAATCCATAAATGGTACGTTTTGTGATGTTAGTTGTAATATATTGCAACCATAAGTGATTTAACGTAATAAAATAAACATAATTTTAAAAATTCCTAGTCAAGAACTGGATACTAATACATCCGTTGAGATTAGAATACGTAATTCTCTTCAAATGTTGGGCACTATATTACTTATGGCTGTTGGGGGCACTAAGGGGTCATGTACTGATAGTTACGGGATAACTATGCGTTTATAGACTGTGGTGATAGAGTGGTATTTTCCTTTAGAAGACCATACAACTTTGTCTTTTTTAGAAGGAGGAAAACAAACATCTTGAAGCATAGTCCATAAACTTCCAATAATATGATTACTCGAGTAGGGAAGAGAAAGAATACCATTGTATAAAAATCACTAGCATATGCATTAAGACAAATGCCAGAGTAAGTCAACTGCTGATATGTCATAATGTTCTTAAGAATGAGGCCCTACTGCATCCAAAGATTATTCCAGAAATTGAAACTGCCATCAATAGCTATAAGAGATTAGACATGAGGAAGCATGGCAGATCTTAAATTTAAGATGGCATGCTACACCCAGCTACAATTTTGAGGGGCTTGCATAGTCCAAAAAATCATGTTTCCAATGTTGTGTTTGTAAGTCCAGCAAACCCAAATATTGTCTTTTCTATTAATCAAGTTGTAAAAATGCTTACTAATAGTGGCCATGTTCCATTTATGCAAGTTACAGAGACCAAGGCCACCAAATTTCCTTGTTAAGTTAATTTTAGAAAAAGCAATAGGAATTAATTCAGAAGAGTGAACATTACTAGACTAGAGAAAGTTATTTATTGCCCTCCTAATCATATGAATAAGCTTGATTGGCACTAAGAAGGCTCTACTCCAATAGCCATACATTGCTTAAATGATAGATTTGATCAATCGACCAGCTTGATATAAAAATCTATTAGACCAAATGGTTATGGAATTAGTGATTTTAACATGGAGGCCAATCATTGAGAGGTGGTGATCTTGGATGTTGTAAGAGGGATACCAAGAACTGAGGAAGTATCAAGGACATGTTGCAGGCCTGACATAGTTCTGATGTTGAAGGCAAGACTATCAGTGACTCCAGCCACTAGAACACCAGATTTTGATGTGTTAATGCAGAGTCCGGTACACATGTAGAATTCCAGGAGAACATCAAGAATGCATTAAATAGACTTAACTGTGAGCTTTGTGAAAAGGTTAACATCATCAGCAAACATCAATGCAGTAATTAAAGGCTCGTTACATTTACATGCAACAAATACAAGTCACCAGAGGCATACTGATTGATCATTTTGATAGGACTTCCATCATCATGATAAAGAGGTAGGAAGACATTGGGTCCCCCTGCTTAATGCCTTGTTTACTTTTGAAGTATCCAACAGACTTGCCATTAATACAGATAGAGAAGGACGTAGTTGATAAACAAGCATACACCCAAGCAGCAAATTGTTTGGGAAATCCCATTTTAGCCATAACTCTGAAAGTGGTAGACCACTGCAGCGTATCAAAATCCTTTCTTATATCCAACTTAATCATAGCCCTAGGAGACACATTTGCATTGTTGTAACCCTTTAAAAGTTCATGATAAGTAGGAAGGACCAGTTTTAGCCTACTAGCAATTAACTTAAAGATGCATTTGTGTATAAGATTGTAACATGCAATCGGCCTGAAATCAGTAACACTGGTAGGATTAGCAACCTTAGGAACAAGAGCAATGTTAATGGCGTTGATACCATTGGCCAGTTTACTATGCTTGAAGAAATTAGAAACGGCCTTATAGAGATCCTTGTTGATGATATCCCAACAAGTAGTATAAAATACTACATCAAAACCATTAGAGCCTCCACAAGAACCTATATTCATACCAAAAATGCAGTTTTTGATTTCATCAGAAGACCCCTCAGTGGAGTTCATATAAATTTGATCAGAGGACAAAGCAGGAAGGTCTAATAAAAAATAATATCTAAATCCTGATAAAATTTTGAGGTGTTACCCAAGATATCAGAGAAATAGGATAGAAAGGCCTCCTCAACATGTTGAGAGTTGGTTGCTTGATTACCATACTGGTCAACGACGGAATGGATATGAGATTTAGCCTGCTTTAATTTTAGGGTTTCATGAAAATAAATAGTATTCCTATCACCCAAAAGGTCTTATTGCTGTCTTATTTTTTGCTTTTTCATATCTGCCTCGGAGCTAGGGCTTTAGAATACTAAGTAGACATTTCACATTCTAGAATAAAAGCATTAGTGTCAGGAGGGTTCAGCAAAAGGTTAGATTGAGCAAGCTCCAACTGAGTCTTCTGGGAGGAAGAGAGGAGCATCCCTTTGCCAAATTTCTGTCTAGCCCACACTCTCAAAGCATTCTTCACGTTCTTTAGTTTTTTTGGGAAAATAAACATAGGATTACCATATATTACAATAGACCGGGCATTTTTAACAAAATTAATAAAGGAGCTATCATGGATCCGGGCAATAAAAAAACTAAAAGAAGGTTTCACATGAAAAGCAGCATCTTCAAAGGATAAGATTTAAGGAGAATGGTCGGAGACACTACAAGAAAACTGCGGTTTACCTACGCCAAATTGGCGTAAGCGGGGCGTAGTTAAATGCATTAACTACGTAACACCTACGCTAATTTTGGCATGGGTAAAACTTGCGTAGCTAATAAAATACCTACGCTTTACCTACGCCATCTGTTGGGTTGTTTTCTACGCCTTTCCTACGCCATAATTTTCTTACGTCTTTCCCACGCCATGTTGTACCTACGGTTTTGTTACAACATTTTTACTTTTTTAAGTGGTCATGTCTTTCCTACGTCATTTGTTTACCTACGTCTTCCCTACGCTCAGTTTTCCTACACTTTCCCTACGTCATTCTTACATATTACGTTTCCTACGTCTTTTCTACGTCATTCATTTATCCACGATTTACCTACGCTTGTGTTTTTAATGTTTTTCCTACGCCATACATACGACTTTTTGCTGCATTAATATTTCATTTACCTACGCCTTCTCTGAAGCAATTTTGATATATTACTATTCTATTTCATTTCACCACATTAAATAGAAACTAAAATCAACTTATTTTATATATATACACATTCCAACAAAAAGATTAGCGTCAAACCATTCATCTTTAATTCAAAAAACAAATATCTCATTCATATTACAAAGTCAAACAATATTAATCAAGTTCCTATATGTTAAAATAATATGATAATATGTTCATGATACATGACATCATACAGATACCATTAAAAAGTTTTCAATACCCTCATTCTTCATGATAATTGTTCGGCTCTTCATCAAATCGCTGTCGAAGTATCTCGATGAGTTGTTCATACTGCATCTTCAGCATTTGAATCTCCCCTTCTTGACGCTCCACCTTTTCCTCTAGTTTGGCTCTAGTCTGTGCTTCTCCCTTATTGATGTTATAAGTAGCGTCTTTGTATTTCTGCATTTTATCAAATATTGCATCAATTTCTACATTTTAAACTAATTAAAATAATGTTTTGTTGAAAGTTTAAATACTTACTCCAGGGATATTGCCATAATATGGCCTACGGTCTTTTCTTTTAGCTATAGCACCGGTAAGCTTGTCGAATACTTCTTCCTCGACATCATACAAAATTACTGTGCCTTGACTTTTCAATTCTTCAATTCTAGCTTGATATTGTGCCTGTGTTTGTGATTTTCCAAATACAAGAACAAAAACATAAATACATGCTCAGACTGTAGGAATTGAACATAGAAAAGCACGAATATGTTAGAAGGTTGGTAGAATTGTAGGAACTGAACATACTTTTGACAGTATAGCAGACTATATATATTATATTACAAATTATACATATCTGCAGTCTAAATATTTGCAGATAAGCAACTCCTAGAGCTAGTATTAGGAAACAGATTTTGGAATTGTTCGTTGTCTAAACTTAAATTGTGTTCATTTATTCCTCAGTGAGATTGATTCAACACACACTTCAACATAACTGACAAAGAAGCAAATCTTTAAGCTAGTGAATTCATTTCAATTAAATCCTTAAAGAAATGGCCGGAGCTTTGGAACAACCGCTCTGTATAACAGTACTTTGGAGCTTTGGAACAACCGCTCTGTACAACAGTACAAAAAGGCATTCACTAGGCTATATATAAATATGAACAAATAAACAAATGACTATCAACGTATAAACATTTTTGACTACATAGAAATACATGGCAAAATATAAACATGAATCCAAGATCTAAACAATAACAAAACATACACATAAGTATGTGGACACATGCTAGAACCAGTCACGCTCATGCAAAAACCAGCTTTCATTCACACACGCATGAATTTACTCCCATACTCATGAATACATGCGCTACCCTACAGAATTTATGTGAAGTCGCACATGAAAACACCCACCAGTACACAGTCGCCGTATATATTCTTAAACACACTGACACACACTCACATTAAACGATAGAAAGCAAACACAGTCACACCCAGCAATCACCATCTGACACTCGCCCATACAAACAGTTATGCATATGCACCTATGTATATGCACTCACCCACAACTCAGCACTCATATACACACACGAAAACACACTAATACCAACACAACAGCTGCTGTTATATGCATATAACATACACTCTACACATATAATTATAAAATATATTTACTTAACTTGACAGTTTACTTAGATTGGAAACTAACTTTGTATAAAGTACTAAATGTCTGCTTACTTCACTTAATACCAGCACATGCAAAAACACTATAAAATATAAAGTAGCAGCAAGAAATGGAAACATGCATATATATTGACACATACGCAAGTATCAAAGGCAGGATAAATAAATATATGCTAACATGAAAATGGGATGGCAATGCTTGGTCACATCCATAAAACAAGTAACAGCAAGTCCAAAATATAAATATGCAATCATACTTACTTTCATGTGCCAACTAATTTTGTCAAATACTTTCATGTGCCATCATATTTTCATCGTTGCATTCATTTCTGTTATCCGCCGCTGCGTCAGAATTACACCTAGTTTTAGTGAGATAGTTGGAGCTAGATTTAGCCTTACTGAATTTTAGAGTATTACTAAGTTGGCTAGTTTGATTGGAACTCCACTAGCAATAGATTAATACATAAATCCAAGATACAAAATTATGCTAGTCCTAATTGATATAAAAGAAGAATCTGAGTTAAAGAAACAAGTCAGGGCAAAAGATAGTAAAGGCAATGTCTATGTGCAAAAGTTGAGTATGAATTTTTGCCACCTATGTGTTCTAATTGTAATTGTTTTAGACATAATGATATGCAATATGCTACAGTTATGCCTACTATAAAACAAGTATGGAAGGTAAAAAACAACGGTAACAAAAATAATAATATAGACATAAATAACCCCAGCAACAGCAAAAATATGTGTAGTTCTGAGTCTTTAGAAGCACATATGGAATCAGGCCTGGAGAACCCCAAAAAACCACATAACACACATTATCTAAATACAAGCTCAGAGCAAACAAATACCGGATATGAAACAACTGAGAAGCTAGACTCTATAGCTCAAACAGATAAGTAGGTGGTGAAGGAGACACACCGGCAACAGGACCATTCCTTAATAGAAAACCCGATAGAGCAAGTAGATCAAATGACCACTGAAGACTGTTACATAAACAGTCTGCAACTAATTCCCATAATTCGAATTTTCGTCCTCAGCCTTCACATAATTCCAATCATAATTCTTGGCAAAACAATAACAATGCTAATTGCCCTTTGCAACCTGAAAAGACAAACCCAAGCAACAAATGGAATTTCACATCTTCGTCAAGTAGAGCATGGAATGAAGTTGTTAAAGGTTATAACATCCCAGTCTCCATTCCTTTAAAGTTTTACTCCCCCCATGAATTAGATTCGCTGAAATGCACCAAAATGTCGGTAGAAGTTGTTCAAGGCGCTAGGAAACAATGGGAAAACGCGATTGTAATCTATGTTGTTGGTCCTAGACCTTATTATCCTTATTTCAAGAATTATATTATTAGAGTTTGGAAACCAGAGAATGAGTTCTCTATTTTCTCTAAGGAAAATGCGTTTTATGTTATTAAATTTAACAGCAAAAAAGATTGTTCTAGAATTTTGGAAGGTGGTCCATACTACTACAACAAAAAGTTGATATGATGAAAAGGTGGACCCTTGGTATGCAACTGAATAAGGAATTACTAAACTTCATCCTAATTTGGGTTCGGTTCCCTAACTTACCTCTTGATTACTGGACTGAAGAAGGAATTAGTCGCATTGCTTCAGTTCTTGGAACCCCCATTAAATTGGACAAATTCACGGAAGGTATAATTAAAATAGCTTATGCTCATGTTCTAATTGAAATTAATAGTTCATTTGAATTTCCAAATAAAATCCCTATCCTATCTTAAAAAGGTGAAATTAGTTGGCAAGAGGTGTTATATGAATTGGTATAATAGAAAAACACACATCTCCAGCAACTAACTGCATTCATCATGTCTAACTGCTAAGTATCACTTCACTTCATATTGCATTCATATTGCTTAAACTTCTCACTGCAGTACATGTACCACATCAACAAACATTAAACTCTACCTCTCTTCCATTACTGCCTCGACCTTATCACACATGCTATGTTCAAAATGGCCATTCATCACTTATCACTATAATAATAACTTAATTATCTATTTATGTTGTTTTATTGCATGATGCAATATTATGAAATTCCAGTGGAACCATCAATTTTATTGACATTGACTCATTTGTTTTTTATGTTCAAACCCTGAAAAAAATGAATCACTACATCAGTCACATATCGGACAATACCTAAGCATATAATGTTATATATAAGGGTTTCTATTATTGTCAATGATCAAATTAATTAAATTGTTGCTCTATGAATAATAGATTTGTGTGAGTATGTGTGTCATGTGCCGAATTATGAGTTTTGATATGAACTAGATGGAATTTTTAACTTTTTATAGAGCATATGAGGCCACTATATATCTTTAATTAATGTACAGTTAACGAAATATGTTTGACATCACAAACCTTTAATATAAATGCAATTTTCTCAAATGTTCTTTATTTATATGTGAAAAATGGTGTGACACGTATAAGATGACTTGAATAAATAAATTTTAGTTACTACAAGAAAAGTTGGTGGGAAATAAAAAACTTGTATAAGATGATAATGCTAAAATGTTAGAGCTAATAACTTACCTATCCACTAACAGAAGTTAAAATCATATAGAACTGCATATTACTTTTTTTACTATTAACCTAGCAGCATCAATCCATTTTATGACGTCAAACCAAGCCTCTAGATTGTGGTTTTAGAGGTTGTGGGTTTGAGTTCTCCTGAAATCAAGATGCTTCATGGGAGAAACTGGATTTCAAGATGCTTATCGGGCAAAAACATTCCAAAACACAATGTTGCATATGGTAAAATATTGGATTCACTGTACTATGAAGCCAAGGTCACTATTGAGGATATACAAAGCAGCATTGGCAATAAGTATAATAATTTTACCATTTGCGCCTTCTAGAAATGATTTAGTATTACAATGATGCAATTCAAATATATTTTCATAAATTGCATGTGTGAATATTTGACTAAGCTTTTTGAAAAATTTAATGTCCCCACTGAGTCTCTTAACATCAGAAAAATCCTCATTATTTGATATCCATCACATTGGATCCACAACCTATATTGATCCATGTCATTTGTTTCTTGTTTGTAGATGCTTAGAAACTGAAAATTTACAGGTGTAGCATTACTCGAGATGTATTAACCACGCGTTAGCATTTGCACTCTCTACACTTATATACACAACACACACACACCAAGCACACATAAAATACAAATATGAACAAGAACCACCTAGCAACTAAAATATATACTTTTACTCTGCATAGTTCCAACAGATCAAAAAGGAAAAATTCACTGGATTTAGGAAAGAAACATTTAGAGCAACTTTTGAATATGTATTAGGAGATCTAATGATCACGTATACCATCTTAGCCATAAACCAAATGAATAAGCTTTAATATTTGGGAGGCCTAATATTCTTCCAAATTGGTATATACAAAAAAATTCCCTATCAAAAAAATTACAGAGGGGATAAATAAACAACAGCCATACATGGTATAAAAAATTGTCAAAACGTGGGGTTTCTACTAGAGGATGAATAATTATTTTATAGCTTTGTAAAATAAGGATATTTATTACACTATTAATAGTTTTCAAGGTTAATGAAATCTAAAGCAGTAAAAGGGCGACTCAATTTTAGAAAATTAGACAACTCAAAACAAGAAATTCGCGTACTTAATTAGCAGTGGCAGTATAAAGAGACTGTAGCGGACTTCAAATCAGCAGTAGAATCGCGTAGGAGGCAAGGAACTATAGCGGACTTCAAATCAGTAGTAGAATCACGTAGGGCAAGGATGAGCCGACGATGGCTGATGGAGTAGCCGAGTATGCAGCGATGATTATTTAGAAGGCGTTGATTTTTGAAACCCTAGTTTTTTTGGGCTCAAGCATCGCCAACATGGAGATTGAAGGCGTAGAATTAGTTTTTTTTTATTTGGTAAAAACTGAGGTTAGGAGAGAAGTATACGGTGGTTAACGTAAAAATAAAAAACTTTTTTTTGCATATGTAGGGACGGCGTGGGAAATTTCCTACGTCTTTCTTACGTCAATGTTGAATTGTATAAAATTAACAGAGGCGTGAAAATGGCGTAGGAGATTATCTACGCCTTTTCTACAGTATCATTTTAGTATAGACGATTTCCTACACCTTACTTACGCCTCGATTTGTTTTCTACGTGTTGAATTTGGCGTAGGAGAAGCGTAGGAAATTTCCTTACGTCTTCCCTACGCCTTTACCTCTTTCTACCAGTTTCCTACGCCTACGCCCCGCCTTTTGGCATAGGAAAGACGTCGGAAATTTTGTGTAGGAAACGGCACTGTTTTCTAGTAGTGAGATGAGTGGGGAAGAGAGGTGTGAAGAGATGGAGGGCCATTTATTTAGAGAAGCAAGGTTACGAAAGGCATTATCAATTTTACTCATAGTTCTAACGCCACTTTTATATTTATTATTCCAAGAGAATCTAACACCATTGAAAGGGATCTGAAGGAGAGAGGAAGAGAATATTGCATCATTAAGAGGGGACACTTCCTTGATTGTCACAAGGCTACCTCCAATCCTATTATCAAGGTCCAGCAAACAGTTAAAATCCCTAAGGATAAGCCAAGTATGACTTTTCTGAGAGAAATGAGGAAGGTAGTTAAGTAGAAGTTTCCTTGAGCTTAGAATTATTATCAGTATAGATGATGGTGATGTACATGGAACTGGAAGAAGGAAGGTGAACCATGTGGCAGTGTATAAACTGCCTATCAATAGAACTAGAAGAAGAGTGAAGATATTAGGGTCATGTAATATCATGATACGGCCATAAGGAGCTTGTTGAAGAATATTAACAAGGGACCAATATGGATTGATGTAATTAGCATCTTTGAGTGTGAGGTGGTTGTTGAGCTTAGTTTCAAGAACAGCTAGGAAGGATAGATGGTGAGTTTTGATTCATTGCTTCAAATGATCATGCTTAGTTTGACTATCGGCGCCCCTGATGTTCCAAGCAATTATGTTGTTCAACACACCTTTTTGGACAGTTTAAATCGACAATAAACCACACATGTCAAATCAAACCATTCAAAAGAGAGGATTTTTAATGGGGTAAATAAGAAAATAAAAGAAAGGAAAGAAAAGAAAAACAAAACACAGAATCTCACAGCGGAACGACAAAATATAATAATCAAATAAACAGTTCATGAAGTTGTTTTACAAATAACATTTATTGCACTTTTACAATACAATCAGAGTTATACATACAACAAGTATAATAGGTTAATGCAGCGGAAACAACATGATACAGTGGAATAATAGTAATAATATAATACTAAACTCCAGAAATGATGTCCTTCAACACTGAAAAGCTCAGGCTGACCCGAGCGTAATGAAAAGACAAAACACTCGAGTCGGAACTAAAAGATCTTATGTAAGTTAAATCAACAGCAAATAAATAAGAGTGTAATGGATTAAGAGATGTTTATGAGATTTTACATCTCCTATCTAGTGTATAACGTGTGTGTAATAACTTAAGAGATGTTCAAGATTTTCATCTCCTAAAGACCCGTTAAACTATTTATATGTAGTAATATACGCTATATATATAGTGTCTATCGGTAAAGTAAAGTATTAAAATAGCATTAAGGCGTTACCCATATCTCCCTTAACACATTTTTATAAATGTCGTAGTCTATACAGTACTATAAACTCCACCAAACCGATGGGCTATCAGGGAGCACTCCATGGGTACGACACAAAACAAAATCGTAGTAGGCTCGATAAGGCATATGATAGGGCACACGAGGTTATTCCCACAATAGGATTCTATCGGATTGTGGAACTAGGCTGGTGATAATGCATAGTAACTACTACCGCCCAACTCGAACAACACTCCCATAATCAAATCGAATGTGGCCACCAATCAATCACAAAGTAACAGATATGGTATCGAAGAAGCATGTCCGATAGGAGGAGCGACCTCACTTGGCCTGGTTATGGCTCCTGATTTTAGTTATATCAAGCTAATCCGAGTGGGTCAGGGTAGCGTTCTTACCTTATACCAGAAGCGCTCGTCAAACCATCCTACTTCGTTCTAGATTCTGCACCACGTGCACAGTTGTTAAAGTGGTTTCGAATTAGCGGAGGGTATGACAATATCCGACCTCGGTCTCTTTAACAACCAATCGTTATATTTTTCACACCATGGCCATTACATAAAACATTTATAATAATAATACAGAAAACAGTTTATACTTTCCTATCAAGATATCCATATACTTATTCCAAAAGTATAAATATATTCATAAATACCGATAAAGATTTTCTTTCAATCAATTTCAAAAATAATTTTTTAAATCTCTCTTAAACCATTTATAAACTATTTATATGCTTTAAAACCATTTACAAAGCTATTTATAAATTCCAAAATAGTTTACAACTCTTCCCTTTATCATAAACTTTTACACAAATTCCTTTATAGGCTTCCAAAACCCTTTATACAAGTTCTTTTATAAAATCCTTTAAAACCTTTATAAAACCATTATAAAATCCTTTGTAAAAATCTTTTATAAGAATCCTTTTATAAAATCCATTATAAAATCTCTTACAAAACTTTTATAAATTCCTTACAAAAACCTTTTACAAATTCTAAATTTTTTTACAAAAATCTTTTATCTATTAAAGTTATTATAAAAGTATATTTTTATTATCTTAAATCAAAACTATATTTATTATATTAAATTAAATTTAAAATATATATATATTAAAATTATATTAAATACTTTATTAAATTTAATTTTAAACTATCTAAAAAAATATTTTAAAACTAAATAAAATCATAAGTTAAAATCTTAAATTAACATTTAAACCATACATTAACTTATAAACTTTAAAACATATAAAACAAATTATTTTCCAAATATAAATTTTTAAATAAGATCAATAAATTAAATTTTTAAAATCAAATTGATAAATCAAACATACTTTACCATTTAGAAAATAATTTAAAATTGACCAACATTGTCCTTGTATAATTTTCTATCCTATGGTCAAGTGATAGGGTATGTATCATTTCAACCCAAAATAGTTAAATTTTTCAGGTATATATCATTTCAACCCGTATCCCGAATCAAAAATTTCCAAATCAATAAAATCACTCGGGTTTATCATTTCAACCCATAACGATTTTTCCCTAAACTTTTAAATCATTCGGGTATGTATCATTTCAACCCATGGTGATTTTCCTAATAACAAACTAAGGGAACTTGCAGTGTAATAACAACATATATAATAAACATAACATCCAATCAACCAAAATGTCAACAAATAATATCCATCACAATCAACATTCAAATCAACCAATAAATCACAACAATTAACTGGTTATCATTATCAGGTATTTAACTAATAATTTAATTTCAATATTAATTTAAATGGAAATTTAATTCAAATTAAATTTAAATGACAATTTAAATTACCAAACAGCAATCGATAAAATTCTTATCAGTTCATAAATTTAATTCAACTAACATAAGAAGGTTTAGTATTTCGTGGGTGGGTTAAATCACTCGCGTTTGATTTATAGTCCTTTTAAAGTCCAAATAAAGCCTAAAATTTTAACAATCTTAGAATCCAACCTAACTAGTTCCATGTTGTCCGAAATTTCGATACGATCGCAATGGAAGAAACCGCGTCCAAATCCGAATTCGTATGCAAAAGTTATTAACGTTAGAAGATTTGAAAATTGAATTTTAATTAAAATAGAATAAGGGCATTTACGTAAATTGATTACTTCCTTCCCAACCCTAGCCATCATCGAACACGTATAGGAACCCACAGCCGCCATCTTTTTTCTCAGAACGCCGACCACTAGAGGCCACACCACCACGATCCAAGCTCGCCAGCGAGAAGTTTGTCCACGGCCGCCCCACCTGAAGTCGCGCCTACGCCTTCGCCGCCTCGGTTGCAGCAGCACTGCCACGACGTTCAACTCCATATTGCCACGAATTCATGCACCAATAACACAAACAAACTGTGTTGATGCACTTGCCTTTCTCTATCGACTAGTTGCCTCTGATCATCATACCGACGAAGATCCACCGTTGAAATCGAAACCGTAGGATGGATGGTCTAGAATAAATCACCAATTTCTGGCTAAACCGAACCTCTAAACGAATAACGAACAGAAGGTGCAAATTGCGATCGTCGAGAGCTTTCCAACGATATAAAATTTGATATGGTTTGAAGAGTTTGAATTTTCAATTTGATTTTGAATTTGAGAATTAGGGTTTTAGGTTGACAGCCATTGGGAAGGAGGAAGAAGTAGATGGTTTGAACAAATACGTACAGAAATGGGAATAGATAGCTAGGGTTTCAGAACATACCTATTTATATAGACAGAGATGGATAAGCACGAATAGACATATCGAATTGGATCAAAACGATAACAATGACCCGAAAAGCCCGTTTCGTTTCCGAAACGAAAGTAGGTCATTTCATATATCAAAATATAGGTTTTCGATATTTTTAAACTTAATGGAACTAGTTTCAAACTCTAATTCCATTGTATACAGAAGTTAGATTTCAAAATCAAATTGTATTCATTTAAATTTTATTAATCGATTTCTACGCGTTTTAAGCTCGCACGGTCAAATGACAAGTTCGATCGCTACGAAACTTGAAATACTACAGTAATTCACTGTTACGAATTCGATGAAACTGGTTTCATCGAAGTCCGAGACAGTGGCCAAAATAGCTAATTTTCACGTTAATTAAATAAATTCTTATTAAATTGATTTAATCACCTTTAAATTCAAATTTAAAAATTAACCATGTTATCACTCTTGATTACATAGAAATTAATAATCTATCAAAATAAATTTTCCATGTTAATTTCAATATTTATATATTGCACAAATTTCAGCGTTCAGTTACAACTGCAATAAAATCCCAGTTAATTATATTTTAATTCCCTATAAATTCTTTTATTTCGATTTACATTCTTATTATTAAATCAACCAAAACCTTATGAATATAATTAACATTAGTTTACATTTTATTACATTCATATTCTACAGTTATCATCTTAACTCATATTAACTGCAATTTTCAATTACATTAATTTCACATTGATTTACGATTAATTTCAAACGGATTAAATAACAAGATGATAATGAATCAATTGTTACACATTAATAATTCACTTTTATCCACTTAGTTTACAAACAAGGATTTTAAATTTATGTACAAATAATTGATTTCACATTCCATACTAAAACCAATTAAATAAAATAACATACAATTTTACCATAAATACAACATTGAATTTATTCCTTATTTACAATTATAACCAAATCAACTTTACAATTATTTCATTTGATTGAAATCACATTAAAATAGTTGTCAATAACATTCAAACAACCTTATTAAATCATATTCTAATTATTTTTCTCATAAATAAGTCATAAATTTTAATTTCTCACAATATTAAATTTCGAAATCTTATTTAATTTAATATTTTTAATTATCAAAAATACGGGTCGTTACATTTTATATCTTGTTGTTTGATCTATTAAGCGGCTTATGAATTTTGGTCGACGCACCGGATCAACGTCGTCGATAGGGATTCCTAAACATTTAAACAAGACCAACGGACATAGTATGGTTTTGAAATTGGGTAAATGAAATTTTTTTACCTAGAATATATTTTATATATAAAGAATGATTTTCAAAGTAGTATAGTATAGTATGGTATAGTTAGTTGAGGTGTTGTTTGTTAGGAGATAATAATATTTTAAGGTTTGTTTAGTCTTGTTTGTTCAGTTGAGCATTGACTATTGTTAGTGTGTATAGGAAGCTTCCCTTTTTAAGATTTGGGTTAGGTAAATAGAAATAAGAAAAACATTAAAACAAACACCATGTGAATTAAGTTTCATAATTTGACTATAATGCATTAGATGTTAATAGTGAATTAAAGTTTGATTTAATAAAAGATGTTTATTAAAAGTTAGAATATTTGAAATAAATATTTGAAAAAAATGGTTTTATAAAAGTTGGTCTTATAAAATGAATTTATAAGAAGGTGTCTTTTAATTAAAAAGAATTTAAGTTGAAACTTGAGGACTAAAATCCAGATACTTTTGAAAAATGGTTTTCAAGGATTGGAAAATAATATTAGTATTATTTGAAAATATTTTTGGCTTAAGTATAAGATTTTGGGAATCAAAAGGTTAAGTAAGAAGTATTTTCTTTGGGTAAGTTTGGGAAATGAATCTGGATTATTTTGTGATAATCTGGATAATCTTCTAAGTGATGATTGGATGTTTGCCTACGGTGAACGTTATAGTGTACTTAGTAAATTATTCTCTTTATCATTGTACAATCAAAACAAGTTCAACCCGAATGAACCTAAAGCAAGTTGGCGATAACTGTTTTTTGGAAATATGTAAAGTATTGTTTCAAAAATGGGATTTTGAAATAAAATAATATTTTTTTAAAGTTAACTAGTTCGAGTAGCTCGAAAATAATTTAAAAGTGGGGAAGAGATGTGTTTGGATGGTAAACACTTCTCTTGAGTATTACCCTTCTTAGTAAGGGAGTGTATGATCCTTTTTGGTAGTACCCAGTTCCTTTGTATCATTTGGGAGTTACTCGGGTATATATATATATATATATATATATATATATATATATATATATTTTCGATTAAAATATAGAGTTTCATTTTGAAGAGTTTTTGAAATAAAAACCAGGTATTTAAATCATGAGTTTTCTTAGGGAAATAAGTGCAAAATGGAATAGTTGGATCTAAATAGGGGTATATACTCTTAGGATGTAGTGGAGTAATATCCAAGTTGAACCTAAGTTTAGTTTATGAAATGTTTTCATAAATAATTTAGTGGGAATAGAGTTGGTATCAGTAAGAACCAATTTAATAAGTGTGTGGGTTGGATGTTGATTATTTCTCCTTACATATAATTTTGATCTAAGATTCGAGTACATGGCTTTGAGGTGATTCACACCATTCTAGATAAGGATCCATTACTCGATTTTTGACGGAGAGCACTTGATGAGGATTTTTGGTATGGGACCAAAGTTTGCTATCATAGTATATGACTATGTAAGAAGAACAGAGGTTCCTAATCAAGGAACCTGATCGGAGTCCGTACTAGAAAATCGGGTGAGCGATACTAGTTTGGAAGTGAAGTTATGTATACGAGTAGTGATCGAATCATATTTTTATATAAGAATGATCTATGTATATCATACGAACTGATGTATAGCATTAATTGTTTTCTAGGTTAGTTGAGGTGTAATATCCTAAAATTTTCAACCATTCACATCCACGCATGTCGGACTTGAATTGCTCAAAATATCATATTGTTAATTTAAATTTGGCAAATCCAAACATATATAGTAAATAAATAATCACAGAATCACAGACACATAGTAATATAACAATAATGCAGTGGAAACAAAAGAATAGTAGTTCATGAAGCTACTATATATATATAACAGAGTTAAATAAGATACAACAGAGGTCTCGAATACATAGATGCCTCAATACAATAGTCAAATACAAAATCTGAATACATCACTGGAATCAACTGAATAACTAAAAGCAGAATCGATATAGTTGGATCTCCAAGCGAAGCTTAAACTCCAAAGGTGAGTCTCGAACACTGAGCCACTCAGTCTGACCCGAGCGTAAAGCAAAACACAAAACACTCGAGTCAGGATTAACATTCTTATATCAATAAATCCAACTCAAGTGAAATATCAACTGAAATACAAGTAACTTAAAGGATGTTTGGGATAACCATCCTCTAAGGATCCGTTAAACTATCTACTATGTAGTAATATACGCTATTATAATAATTTCTATAGTAAAGTAAACTATTAAAATAGCGTTAAGGCTTTACATTTTCCACTTTAATACATTATATATATTCCCATAGTCTATACAGTACCATAATCTCCCCCGTACTGGGCGTCGTCAGAGGGCACTGCATAGGTACGGTACAAAACAAACTCGTAGAAGGCGCGCTAGGGTAGGTGACACGGCACAACTAGGCAATGCCAGGGTAGATATACCAATTACACTTCCGGGCTGGTGGTAACGCAGAGCCGCAGCAATCGCCCACCTCGAGCCACACTCCCGAAAATCCGAAGGTGCGCATCAAATCAATCACAAAGTAATAGAATGGCATATGATGGAGTGTGTCCGAAAAGAGGAGCTACCTCATTGGCCTGTCAATTGCTTCTGTTTTAGCTACCTTATGCTAACTCACGGGAGTTAGGTCCACGTATATACCTCATATAGGATCGTCGCCACCATCCTACTTCATTCTGGAATCTCCACTGCATACACAGTTGTTAAAGTGGTTTTCGGTATCGACAGAGAGTATGCCCATATCTGATCCCGGTCTCTTTAACAACCAAACGTTATTACAACACCGCGGTCATTTCAAAATAGTTTATACTTCAAAACCAAAATATTATTTCCATTTTAAAACCATATCAAAACGATATCATTTTCGCTTCAAATATATCCATTTCCAAAAATCATATCACTTTCCAAAGTTATAACGCTTTTGAAATCATAAGTCTTTTAAAATCAAAACACTTTGGAAATCAAAACCTTGAAATTCATAACACTTTGAAATCATAGCTTTGAAATCATAGCATTTTGGAATCCATAACACTTTCCTCTTAAACAGTTTAGATATTAAAATTAGTATATATAATAAAATAGTTTATAAAATAAAAATAGTTTATATTAAATAGTTATAAGTTAAAATAGTTTATAATAAATAATTTATATTGAAAATGATTTATATTAAAATAGTTTATATTAAAATAATTTATAAAGTAAAATATAAATAGTTTTAGATATAGTTTAAAAATACTTTATATAATAAAATAACTTCTTCAAATTTCACAAATCGATTCCAAATCAACTTGAATTCCAAAATTAAAATTTAATTCAAACTCAATTCATCGATTTCAATTCAATTCAGTTTCTCAATAAACCATTTCAAATTATCGATTTCAAATACATATTTGAACCATAAAATGAGCCATTTCAATTTCAATATATTTCAAAGCTTTAAATATTCAACATTTCAAAACTAAATTTGATAATTTCATATATATATATATATCAAATTCCCTTTACTATTCTTTAGTTTTGAAATATCTACTTAATCATTTCAATAACACTTAAATACAACTTCAATTTACAAATTTAAATAAACAAAATATCCATTTAAATTTATATGAGTTTGAAATATTCATTTAAGTCACTTTCAATCAAATTCAAGTTATAAAACATATCTTTAAAATTTCAAATTTAATAAATTTCAAATCAAACTTATTTAAGTATACTTCTTAAATAAATATAATTTCAAATCAATTTCAAATTTATCTTTCCAACCTGAATCATTATAAACTCTATATTTAAAAATATATATTTTAAATAAATACTTAAACATATTATATATCAATTTTATTAAATCAACTTTAATAAATCTTTAAAATCAATATTTATTAAAACCCTATATTTCTTTTCAAAACCATAGAAATCATTTTCAAAATATTTATATATAGACCAACGGTGTCTGTATATAATTTTCTACCCTATGGTCAAGTGATACGGATATTTATCATTTCAATCCGTAATTTAAATATATATATATACGGGTATTTATCTTTTCAACCCGCAATCCCAAATTCAATTCAATTGAAAATCGCTTGAGTTTATCATTTCAACCCATAACGATTTTCTCCTATTCTACTGATCGTTCGGGTATGTATCATTTCAACCCATAGGGAATTCTATACTAACAGGGAACTTGCAGAGTGATAACAAATATGATAATAATACAACAATCAGTAACAGCCATATATCATCAGTATAAAAAAATAGATAATGGTGTCAGATGTCACAGGTGAACAGACACAGATAATAGCATATATATGGCAATGTGAATAACTAACAGCAACATATTTCAATTGTCGTTTCAATTGAAATCAAATTTAATAAATAAAAGAACGTTAATCATGAGTGATTGCTCACCTTTCGAGGCTAGAGATATAGAAAATAAAGTTGAGTTACAAAATCTAGGCACGAATCTCAAAACAAGGCAAGATGAGCACGAATTCGATAGACAATCTGATAAATTGAAAATCAAGAATCAAAAATCAGTTTTGATATAAACGGAAATATATATATACATACATATATTATTACCATTTTCATGAAATCAATATTTAATTAATTTAAAACTAATATTAAAAATAATTTATATATAATTAAAAATCATTGTTTTATTTAAACACAGATATTAAAAATAAAATTTATATATATTTCCAAACTCAGGTGAACTTATATATATAAACACTATATATATATATATATATATCAAAACCATATTTTAGTTCAACCACATGTTAAAATAAAACATTGTCTAAAATATATATATAAAAACTACAGATATATATACGTTCAGATATGCAGCCTTTATATTGTAACCATATAATATATACAGTAAACATATTATATATAACAAATACAATCGATATATGCAGATCTCAAACAAATATGCAAACCAATATACAATATATACATGCAAGCTTGAAAACTGGGCAAAAGGAAAAATATGTATGCAACTTAGAACGTATATACATTTCAATAAAACATGAACAGGAAAATTACATGATATATGTATATATTTATACTTATGTACGTAGAATATACATGCATATATTTAGCTTGGACCAATGTACAGCTTATATATATTAAAATTTGAAAACAATATATAACAGAAAAGTAATTGTTAACATACTTTATAAACTTTATGTATATATATATATATACTTATTGATATGCGACCCAGGTAAAAATAAGTATATATGTGTATAACTAATACAGTAACTGAAATTTAAATTCTATATCTAACATATTGTAAATACTACATACAGCAACGTATATGGTATACAAGAATTTAACATACATTTATAACTAAATTATATATATACGCATACAGTTCAAATATACAAACATTCGCATACATAAAACATATGATATATATATATATAAAGTAAAAAGGAAACAAAACATACAAATACAACTTAAATATATAAACTGACCCATTTTTTAAAGCTATAAAACTTATGTATATTAACCCAACATATATATATATATATTACTTATATATACATATATATATATATAAAAGCTTAAATATATGAACCCATAAAGCTTATATCATAAACTATATATATAAATATACTAATATATAAGCTGGTATATATATAAATCTACTGTAAACTAAACATACATAAGGCGTATACTTATATATATATATATATAACATAGAATGTATACGCTTTAAACAACATGCATAACTAATATAACTGACAGATGATAAAAATTTATAAACTTTATAAGTTTTATAAACTGTCAAACATATTTTATACCATAAACACAAAATATACATATACCTAGTATATAGCTATGCAGGCTGGAGAAGATTGCTAAGTGAAGGCGGAGAAGTGTCAATGCAGTCGGGTTGTTGGCGAATAGCAGGAGGTGAAGGCGGGTTGCGAGGTGGCTGACGTGGTTTTTTTCTCTCTTCAAATTATATATATATATATATGGAGAGTGCGCAAGGAGGGGAGGAAGGCGGCTGACCTGAGGGGGTAGCTTGGGCGGAGGTCGAGGAGAGGAAGGGTGCTCTCGGGCTAGCGAAATGGAAGGGAGGCCACGGCTTTGTTGATGATGGTGGGGTGGTTCGGCCAAGGGTGGAGGAGGCGGATATGAGTAGAAGAAGAACAGTTTAAAAAAAATTTATTATATTACCTCAATGAAACTAAACGAAAAGGAAACACGAACATCAAAATAAAAAAAAATAAAAAATAGGGAATCGACAGTCATAAAGTTGAATTTTTTTGAGAATTTAAAAAGGCTACCAGCTATTGACAATTAACTGATGGAATATGAAAGAGATGTTGGAAACCAAAAGTTAGAATTCGATACCGGTACGATTAATCGTTTTATCGATTTTGTCGAGTACCAAACTTCGAAACACACAAATGAATAAACTATGGAGATCAGCACGACAAGACGATCAAAACGGTACACAGATATCAGTGGTAGGACCATTCGACCAAAAGTCGCTATTCGGTATCGAAAATGCTGCTATTTCACCGAGAATAAGATCGACGGAGCAATAACAATCCAAATTTGGAGAAACGATATGACGTATCACTCAGAAGATGATTTGCAAATTTTCTGTATAAAAATATTCAGGTTTGGAAAACATTTTATTATCATCAATTTTTAACTGATTTGAATTAAAATAAAATTACACAAGAAAATAAACTTTTATATTATTAGATGAAAATTTATCATTTGCTATGTTTAAATAGACGTATTCCAAATAACAAATTTTTATTTCCAAATTCAATTATTTGAAATTTCACAAAAATTCAATTAAATTCGTTAATAAAATTATTAAAATATACGGGTCATTACATGAGGTGTAATTTCAAGGACGAAATGATCTATGTCTTTTGAGGATGGATTCTAGATTTTTTATTACTTGGTTCTGAAGCTTCATCCTTAATGACCAGTTTTCTTTTCAAAACACTTTGAAGTTGATATGTAGACAATGCCCCACTTGTTGCTTAATGTCATTTATGTGCAAAGGCGTTATAATCAATCATCATTCCCTCCTCAAAGATTGTGCCTTTGGTGTAGAGTTGAATTGTTTTCCTCATTTGGTCAAACAAGTTATCGCTTTCATTGCTTGTTCCTCCTAAGGCAAAGATAGGTGTGGAGCCAATGTGAAAAAGGTTTAAACTCCATTTATATGGATCATAAGATTCATCTTTCATTTTCTTTATGATCCTTAAAGCTTCCAATCTCAACATTTGTTCTTCATGTAGTTTAAAATCATTAACTATTCTAGGGGAGAATCCAATTGGATGTGGCTCTGTGGATCCTTGTACGAACCTTTTGATTTTGCTAAACATGATGATGTAAAGTCCAAAATAGGTAAGCTTGGAATAGAAATGGGTTAGAGGAAAGTGGAATTGTAAGTTCAACAAGATCGGAGGTTCAAGTCCTTCTTCTAGCACTAAAAATGTTAACAAGAAAACTTGTCAACACCCCAAAGCAGAGTCTAAAGTGTAGATGTCTCATTCGAAACTCCTTTTTGATCAGATAGAGACAGTAGAACCTTATTTCTCCCTTAAAACCACCTTTTGTAACAGGTTGTATCAGTTAAAACTTCTTCTTATTCAACCTTTCAACTCGGTCGAAAGGCCCGATTCCCTTTATTATATCTCTTTAACTAATTAAGTCAAAATTCTTATTCGACCTTCTAACTCAATCGAAACACCTGTATCCCTTCCTATTAAGCCTTTCAAACTAGTTTAATTGGTTTAGTTATCCTTTTGAACCCCTTTTCGAAATAGTTGAGAAAACTCTAGGGTTGGACCGTAGGATATTTCTTCAAAAGCTTGCCTTTCGATGGCTTGGGTTAGGACCTATAGCTCTAAGGATATTAGCTGAGCTAAAGGTTTCGACTTACTCAAAAGGTAACCTTTCGATAACTTGAGGTTTGGATCTATGGCTCTAAGGATATTGGTGGAGCTAAGGGTTTCGACTCACTAAAAAGGTGATCATTTGATCAAGTCGACACAAGTAGATCATAAATTGAATCCAATAAGAGTACTAAATCAGCTGCATATCCAAAAATATCATAATCTTGCTTTCATTAAGCTAATGCTATACAAATTGATCGAGTCCCCAATCTAATTTCAAAATTAGGGTTTACAAATTTAAGAAAGTACAAGAATGAAGTGAATCAATTTGGATCCCTTAAACCAGACCCTTAGGGTCTTATTTATAGGTGTGGTTTGGCACCTTTCGAGTCGGTGCTTTCGACTTGGTCGAAAGGCAGCCCTGGAGACCTTTTGCTGTCATTCATATTAAGGCATCCTTCCGCATTGCTTTCAAATGGACTTGAGTGCTTTTGACTTCATCGAAAGGGGTAGGTATGCTTCTCCACCTTGTGTTGCTATGTTGCTGCATGTAAGAAGAGGCATGAACTTTCAACCCTGTCAATAGGTAGATCTTTAGGGATCCGAAGATGTTGAAATGCTGAAGGTTTTAAAGTGGAAGGTAACTTTCGAAGACATACTTATTAATTGATGTGGAACCCCTTCTTCTGTTATAAAAGATAGTCATATTGAACTTTAGCAAGCTTTTCTTTCTTAGTTTTGAAAGGTTTCGATCAGTTTGAAAGGCTTAGTTATGCTTTCGAAGGGGGTTTCTCTAAC
Organism: Allium fistulosum; assembly: GCA_030737815.1. NCBI lineage: Eukaryota > Viridiplantae > Streptophyta > Magnoliopsida > Asparagales > Amaryllidaceae > Allium > Allium fistulosum. The sequence continues at coordinate 155,379,347 of CM060908.1, read as the reverse complement.
AAAACATCTTTTTGTGGTATGTGAATGAAGGCGAAACCTTCAGTTTTGAAAGGTTTGGCACACATATGAGTGGCTGTAATTTGCTGCCTTCGAAAGGTGCTCCTCAGCTTATTCGAAATGTCTTCATGTAGGCGGAAGCATCTGTTTCGAAAGAAAGCACTTAAAGCAAAAGGGTTCTTTCATCCCCTTTTGACCCCTTCGAAAGCTTATAACATACTTAATTTTTACTGTAGCATCCCTTCGACTCCTTCGAAGGCTTTGTTGATGCTATCATTTCTTATAAATCATTCTCTTCAATTCATCTTGGTTTCGACAAGGTTGAAGTGAGAATTGGTGATAACAATGCCAAGATGAGACCAAGCATAAATTGGGATATTTGAAAATTGAACCCATACTGGAACAGACCTATTGCTACCACTCACATTCCCAATTTCAAGATTCCAAGCTTTGATGATAAACATCTTATTATGCATAATAATGGGGTCGTCCTGAAGGATTCTAGATTTTTCCACATCATAAGATAGCAGAAAAAGAAAGATGAATCCATATAATTTCACCTTAACAGAGCCTTAAGCTATCAAATTTGCTTTAAATTTTCAACAACTGCAATGTTGGATAGTAGCTTATCAAGGAAGAAGCCAACAACATAGTCATGCCATACTTCATTTCCAACAGCAATTACAATAGGAAGGGGGACAATTGCATCACCTTTGAAGGAGAGGACAACACTAATGAGGATGTATTTGCAAGCATTTCTAGGCTTGTGTTTGAAAAGAGAGGACCAAACATAAAGGGGGAGACAGGAAGAGAAGGTATGGATAGAGGCAGAGAGGGAATCATAGAGGGGGGAGACAGAAGGATAGGAGAGGGAGGAGGGGAGGAGGAAGGAGGGATCAGAGGTGGAGGTAAAGAAGGCTGGGATAGGGAAGACATGAGCGGGAAAGAAAGTTCAAAAGCTAGGTCAAAAAGAAGGAATCGGGAAAGATGAAGGAGGAGCTGCCATTAATGAAATTATTATTTAACTTATATAATATTTTATGTATAATAATATATTAACTAAATCTTATTCAATTAATTTAATTAATTAGAACTTTTATTAATTACTTTATTATTCAATTATAACATATTATATTGAATATATATACTATAACCTTTATAGAAATACACATATATCTTATATATGTATTTTAATTTATGATCAACTTTTAATTTATTTATTTAATGAAAAAATTTTAATTAAATTTTATTAATTTTGAACATTCTTTTATACACACATCTGTATTCATATTGTCTTAAAAAATTCAAGGAAATATAACATATATTATTATATATATTATACATGTATATATATTTAATTAATTAACTCAGTTAATTAATTCATTTATTTTATTAATCTTATTAATTAATAATATTTTTGAAATTAATTTTATAACAATTTCAAATATTTTGAGAAATTATATTATAACTTTTATAATATGTTTTTTATTTTAAATTTAGACTTTTAAATTTAATTTCAAAACAATTTTGAAATTAGCCCAAGACCCAATTTAAATTGGGCATTTTCTATTAGGGCAACTTTGGACTCACATAATTGTTTGGGCCATACTGGTGGCCAGGTAGGACAGGTACTTAATTACCCAATAATCCAGCCTAGACACTACCCTTCTTAGACACCCTACTACCTAGGTTATAAGCTTAATTAGTTAGCCCTAATATGACTAATGTAGACCATATAGGCTATTTGACTCTGATATCATTGTTGGAACTGGGCTAGTACGTAGTGAGGTAAATGGGTAAATTTTCAAAAAATTTATTTCATCTACACCTTGTCGAGCCTATGAAGTCTAATTTTATTTTAAATTAAATCAATATTTTATTTATTTATAAATAAGGTTTTAATATATATATATATATATATTCTAAAGTATAATATGTGTATCATATACATATATGTGTACATGCACATGTCACATAAGTGATGTGCATGATTTAATATGCCTATATATAGACGTTGTGATTTACACCACAACGGACATATTAGCGCCACAGTATACAAACGTGCTGTCTAAAATATATATGTGTATACATATAAATAGTTTTATAAATAATATTAAATAATGTTTGTAAAATATGAATGTTTATATATATATATGTGTGTGTGTGTGTAATCGAAATTATAATATAAAGAAATTGTAAATATTGTTATAAGTGACATGAATATCAAATCAAATTTGAATTTCAAATTTTGAATTTTGTACCTAGACCTATATGATAAAATATCTGGATATTTAAAATTCATATTAATATATATATTAATGTAAATATATATTAAAAAATTATTTTATTATTTTTTAATTCATACACATATTATATATATTAATATTTTCAAAAATACATATATGTATAAATATATATATATAAGCTTTAGTATGAATAAACAATTAACAAAATGTATATATATATATTAACAGACATACACGACCTAAATATGAATAATAATTCATATTTTGAATTAGCTTTCGGTTTTTTTAAAAATATTATTAAAATTTCCATACAAAAATCTTGATAAAAATTAATTTTTTTAAAACTATTTAATGCATGCTTATAATTTTATTAAAAACTAATATTTATATATTTTACAATGTGTGTGCGTATTTATAATATATAGAATTATATATATATATATATATATATATATCTGTATGTGTGTAATATCTATATATGAATTTAAAATATAAATATATATATTTGTATTTTTATTCTATTTTGTTTATTTTTGAAAACTAGAATTTATATATATTAATGAGATAAATATACATATATTTCATAAAATTATGTATGTGTTATAAAATCAATCTTTATGAAAAAAATTAATTTTTTAATATTAATTAAATACAATTTTTTAAAAAATTACTAGCTGTGAACTATATGTTATTATATACATACATATATACAAATATATATATATATAATCAAATGTAGATAATATATCGGTATAAAGATTCGTCATATCAATTTCTAACCAAGCTAGCATATGGCATGAATGAACATATTAGACATTATAAATAAGTAATATTATTTTTTCACTAAAGCCTAATTGTTCGCACCTTGAAATAAAGAATCTATCTCCCTGAATTGAATCCGATGTCCAAAAGTTACTAGCTTTCTGAACACAGTCACCACCGATGATCGAATTGACTTTAATTTGATGTTAGAAATGCTTGAAAAGGTCGATGGGTAAAGTAGAATTTTCGACCAGCAAAAGAATGAAGAGGAGGCCAGAAATCAAAAATAAAGTGAGGATTTAGAGATGTTTAAAATAGTAGAGATACAAAGGAGAAAAATGTTGATCCGGATCCCTATTTCTCTCTTACCATTTCTCCTCCTTTTTAATTCAAATCCAACCCTCCCTATTTATCATTATGGCTGGCCTTCCCTTGCACATGCCAACTAAAAATTCAAGCCCTCTTATGGGGCACTAAATCATTTCAAGCCCAAACAATATTCGCTGCATTTAAATCCAATTTAAACGTGTACTAATATCGTATGTCAATTGATATATTTATAATTATTATAAATACACTGTTTAATATTGTTCAACATATCAAATAAAATTTTATAACTAATATTTCATAAATATTAATTAATGTAATTAATTTATAATAATTAGAAATTAATTAAATCGAGTGGTAAAAGGAGTATTCAACATTTCAGTTGTGTGACTCTTAGTAGTAAATTTGGTTAGCAATTAATATCGAACAATTCAAATATTAACGTTCACACATCACTTAGTAGGCGGTGTGACATTATGGCCAAATTTATCGCTTACTTAGTTTCGATAAAATACAATTTTAACTTATTAAGCATTACCTGGCAGAGACAATTACTTACACCAATTCTCTTCGTCAAAACTATGTCACTTTGGACTTATGGAATTTGGTAATGGTAAAAATTCCAATATCATCCATATTCAACTCTATATTCCAAATGCAAAATCTTTGGTTTAATAATAACAATCATTATTAATCGAACAGCTCTGGTCAGATATTTTGACTTTGAGTTGACTTCAATTACCTGTGATACTAACCTCATATAATCGAGGAGACGAATCCTCTCTTAAACAGTGTTTCACTTCTAAGGACCGAGGACAGGATTTGTCTCCATGGTTATGTAAGGCTAGTATCACGGCCAACTAAAGTCAAAGTGTCTGGCCAAAGCATTTCAAGTTAATAATAATTGTTATTATTGAACCCATGACTTTATGTTTGGACTATAGAGTTGAATATGGATGATATTTGAATTTTGACCATTACCAAATTCCATAAGTCTAAAGTGATATAGTTTTGACGAAGAGAATTGATGTAAATAATTGTTACTACCGAGTAACACTTAATAAAGTAAATTGGATTTTACTGAAGCCAAGTAAGAGATAAATTTGGCCATAATGTCACACCACCTGCTAAGTGACATGTGAATTTTAATATTTTAATTGTTCAATAATAATCGCTAACCAAGTTTACACCTAAGAGTCACACAGCCGAAATGTTGAATATTCCTTTTACCACACAATTTAAGTAATTTATAAATTACTATAAATTAACTAAATTAATTAATATTTATGGCATATTGATTAAAAAAATTATTTGATGTATATTGAACAATATTAGATAGTGTGTTTATAATAGTTATATTGATCGATATACTATATCGGTACGCTTTTAAATAAGATTTATAATTGCATTGAATATTGTTCGGACTTGGACCATATTTAAGGCCCATATGGGAATGTTATTTTCAGCTGTGAAGGGTGTTTAGGCCTGCCATATGATGGCAAAATGAGAGGAGTTTGAATGATTAAAAGAGTAGAAATAGTAAGAGAGAGATATTAGGATGAGATCCACTTTTCACTCTCTTGACTTCCTATTTATATGCCACCTGTTTACATCATTTTTTAACACTTTTGATCTCCTCTCTCATTCTCTCTCTCTCTCTCTCTCTGATATTTCATCTAGCAACCATCCTCCATAAGCCCTAAAAATCCAAGTACAAAATAACATCAAAACTCTTATATTCGATCATCGATGGTAAGGCAGTTCGAAAGCTAGCAACTTCTTATTTGTGAATGGATTCAAGGAGATCGATTCAACGTTTCAACATGTGTGCAAGGGCTTTGATGAAAGAAAATTTAGAAAAGTTATAAATAAATTATACTACACAGGCCCATTAAAAATCCGAATACGTAAAAAAATTTGAAATTTATCCAATTACTCCATTGTCGGTTGGTCCAGTTCCAACATTACGACCGACCCATTGAGGACAGCCCACATTCAGTATGGCTCGAAGCTAGCACATCTACTATGCAACAATCTAGGTCTATGAAAGATCGCTTCAACAGCCCACTTACTCGCTAAAGCCTGACTTGAGCACGGCCCATCTTCGACTCGACTTCATTATAGCCCACCATCAACCAGTCACAAGCAGCCACCCTTATTCTGGCTTCAGGTCAGCCCGTCCTCTTAGCATCACTCCAAGCCAATTGCCAGCCAGCACAACTCAAGTCGTCTTTAACAACTAATCACTAAGTGAGTCCGACACAATTGTGACTCATGTTTAGCCCGGCTTCATCATAGCCCGTCCAATCATCTTTCGATCAGTGTAGCACCTCCTTTGTAGCTTAGTCCTTGGTAATATTCAGCTCTCCTCAAGTGTTGTCAATAGCCAAGCGGTCATCATCACCTAGGGGAATCCATTCATCTATCTTGTCACATAACCATGCAAAAGTAAACAAAAAGCCGTGCAGCCAACTGTACTTGGAACTGTAGCAAAATGACTAAAAGCATAACTACTACTATAGCATGTTGTAAGCATTTAATGCACATTAAATGCAATGCATGCACCTAATACGAAGGGACAACTGACATACTTCTCAGCCACACATTCCAGCCTCCCTTTACATTTGTCTTCCATCAACCAGTGCCACCGGATCAACGGCCAAGCCTGCTTTCCGTCTGCTACATTGTGCAATCTTAGCCATTCGTCATCGACTACAACCACTATATAAACCCCATGCAATGCTACTTCAAAGGTTTGGAAATAAGCTTGTTCCACACAACTCATCCACTCCTCACACAGCAAATCATACCCCTATGCTCTTAAGATTAGTTGCTTTTTGGTCTTAAGTGCTCTATTTTTTATTATACTCTTGTAATTCCTTATAATTATAAGAAGAAACATAATAAGATATCTTCATAATGGACGTAGGCCGGCATGCCGAAGCACCGTATATCTTTATGTCATTTACTTTAATTTGCATATTTCCTTCGTCATTTTGTATTTCAAGCTTAATAATTAGCAAGTAACATTTGCTCTTACATATGCATTAGTCTAATTCCAAGATTTGCTAATTTAACAATAAACAGATATACACACATATAACTTTTATTTATGCATCCAATTAAATACTTATAGCAGCCAGGTCATTTCTAAAGGCTACCCCATTTACTAAATACATCCCAAATGTTAAATACAATAATAATCAATATTTCTTTAATTATCAATTAATTTATAACATTTTATAAACTAATTAATCGAGTGGCAATTCAAAGGCTGAAATGAGTTCAGTTAAGCGACTCATTGGTTTGAATTCAGTTAGTGATTAATATTTGAACAATTCGAATACTAATGCTCATACATCACCTTAGCTAGTGCTGTGACAGTTTGGCCAAACTCATCACATATAAATGTCATTGGTAAAATCTAACTTTACAAGTTTAAGCGGTAACTTTTAGCAATGATTAATTATACCAATTCTCTTCGTCAACACTACATCACTTTAGAACTTATGGAATTTAGTTTTGGTCAAATTCCAATATCATCCACATTAAACTCAGTTAGTCTACAAATAGTCCTTGCTTCAATTATAACATTTAATATTAACAGTAAATAGATTTTGATTTTGAGTTGATTATAGTTGATTATGATACTAACCTCATATAACTAAGGAGATAAATTATTTGTTGAATCCTGTTTTACTTCGAATGCTTCAACTCAGGCCCAACTATAGTCGATCGATGGTCGTCATGTTATGATTTAACTATAATCAAAGTAGAGTATCCACACTGAAGTTCAACAATATTCTCAAGTCGAGAGAACTATGTAACATCTTATTCCGAGATTTCATGTTTGACCTATTTGTTATTAACCAATAGAAAACTCCCAGAAGAGTCATTTCATAGCTATTCAATAACTATTACCACATAACCATTTTGTGCTCCAACAGTCATGAGTAAAACACTATCCAATATTTGGAGAGCATTACGTACTCTACTCTCAACAAATGTACCGCTATCCTTTTACGAAACATCTTGATCGGGAATATTTAAAATGATATATTATTTTATATTATGATAATTTTTTCATGATTACAACTCTTTGTAATTATTATCACATAACATATCATTTAAGGATTTTCTTTTTAATATATTTAAATAATTATTTAACTAATATATCACAATATAACAAGTATATGATTGAAAATAAACATCTTTTATTTCGAACGCATTTTTATTACAGAGTTAATAATTTACAATAAATTAAAGAATTTCTGATAGGGCATAACTATTCTCTCTAACCCCAGGACCTCTAGGACCTCAGCTAGCGTCATACCGCTTGGGACTTGAGTCAGTGGTCCTTGACGCATTTTATCACTAAATCATTTTAATATTAGTCGATCAATAGTTTAATTGTTGAGATAATATAGATATGCATTTTTATTTTTATTTGTTTAAGTTGATTTGGACTTAATGCTGGATAAATTTTGGTATTACCGAAAAATGTTGGACTTGTCATGCGTTATTAGGCCACGTAATGGTATTTGACATGTATGTATGTCATTTGCTTATTTATTATAGTGTAGTATAGTGATTATATCATTTCCAGTGATGATAGATGGTTGTCTCTAATGTTATATACTTATATAACATTACTTGTATGTACTTTGTTTGGTATAGACGATTTATATGATACTCTATTTCCAAGATATCATCCATCTTGACATCGATAAAGCGTCGAATGGGCTTCGGCAATGTTCGTTTTTCTATCATTTGAAATGGAGTGAATATGGTGTAGGAGAAGCATCATAAATTGCGGGGGAGAGAAAATGAGGAAATTATTGTCAAGGACAAAATTTCTCAGCGTTTTAGCCTCAAGGACAGACCTTCAGTATTTTAACCTGAATGACAACTTTCTTTATGTATCAGTTTTTAGTTATTGATAGCAGTTTTTAGGTATCAGTCTGTAGTTATCGATAATAGTTTTTAGGTAGCAGTTTTTAGTTCAGTAGCAGTTTTGGAAGAATGTCTGTCCTTATGAATAATTTTGGAAAAATATTTGTACTTATTAATAACTTTTAGGAGAATATTTGTTCTTGTGTTTAAAATATTAAGGTCATGTTCTTGAGGTTAAAAATAAAATAAAAAATTGTTCTTTAAATTAATTCCCCAAAAGAAAATATAGGAAAAGTAGCACAGGATTTGATGGTGTTAAAATTGTGTTTAAGATTAGTAGGAAGGTATGACGTCGTCAAAAGGCTATGTATATGGTAAGGTTTGACATCAATACCCAATGCCTAGTGTCTAATGTCTATGAGGCATCGGGAATCCTTTTCAACTTCAGAACACCATCTTCACACTATGCTTCACACGTTAGTTTTCACCACTAGAGCGTCTCCAAAAGCCCTAACATCTTCAACTTCGGCTAGCACTTCAAATTTTAATTGAAAACTTCATTCTCAACGTACAACAAAACAGCTCCTCCGTCTTGGTAAAGAAAGTGGGCCTATGTGATTCATTTGAAATGACTAATGATCCTCCCTTCTTCAAATCTCATAGCATTCCCAAATACAACTTTTTTTTAAAATCTTTATTAATAGTTGGCTTAAAAGGGCAAACTTTTGGTCCGACCGTGAACTTTTAAAATTGCCTCTATATGTATTTTTTTATTAAAAGTTCTAATACATTTAGTGTCACACTCTTTTGATGTCAGTGTGAAATAACAAAAAATTCTCTCTGCGGATATTATCAAGATTTAGTATAGCTCAAAAATAGGATCATACAATTAAGCTTCCTTTAAATTCAAATTTTTCTCTATAAATATTTACCTAGTCTTCATATTACTTAAAATAGGATCTAATGAATAAACTACTTTACAAATTTGTTTTTTATAAATTAATAATATAAATAAAATTTTAAACTAACAAAAAATTAAATATTTCAACTTAGAAATAAAAATTCAAATTAACATATGAATCAACACAAACATATAACTAAATATTTGTGGAAAACATTTTCTTTTAAACGTATTAAATAAAGTATAAAAACAATTCAGTTACCTTCATCACGCGCGAAACGCGTGCCGTAATGCTCGTATTATACAATGGCTTCATCCTCGTGTGAACAAACAGTAGTACTCAAAACTAGGTCTGTCAATGGACATGGTTCAGTCCGGGTATTATAAAATTTGGACCCGAGTCCAATTACAATAATTAAAACCCAAACCCGACCCAAACCCGTAGGGTATTTCAACTCAATATCCAAGCTCGTTCCGTCGAGCTTTTTTAGCCCGTTGGATAATAACTATATACCTAAGGTAGAATATTTATGTTAAAACCATATTTTAAAACTGCAACTTTGATAAAATTTGTATACAAACAATATTAACATATAAATTGAACAGTGATGTAGTCAAGCTCATAACAAAAGTATACAAAAACATCTATATGTAAACAAACAAAATGATAAATAAATAACATACGCACTCATGTTTTGATACGACGAAAAACTAATAGTCGGATCAAACCTTAATCGTGCCGGGTTTTTATAAAACTGTATCCGACCCGAATCGGACCTGGGTCGGGCTTGGATAGTAAAAGGCAAAACCCATACCCACATAAATAGGGCGGGTTCAGACCGGACTCGGACCGAAACCCGTACCATTGACAGGCCCACTCAACACAATACTTTCTGCAGCAGCAAATGAATATGAAGTGTTAAATTTGCATGGCGGACAAATAGCCCTTTGTAAGCTCCGTTACCAAATTCATTCAAGTAGAAACCATCAAAAACAATGTATATTTTGGATTTATTCGAGCAGAAAATATAAGAATCCGTTTGGTTTCGTTTTGGGTTTTGCGTTTTGTGTTTTCAACATACATTACAAAATACGAAAAAATGTGTGAATTTTTTTTGCAATTCTTAGCCATTGCGATGATGGATGGAAAATGAAGAAGATGAATTGTTTTCCGTCCTTTTGTTGTGTCTCAAAACACGAAAAATCAAATAAATTTGTTTTATATTTTCTATGTTAATTTCATTTTTCGAAATTTTGTGTTTTTCAACAATACATAGGAAGTGCGTATTTTTGTTTAGACGAAAACACAAAACTAAAAACAGCAAGCCAACGAGGCCTAAACATTTGAGGTTTTGCACGAAATTCAGCCACTCATGACACAGAAAATTAAACAGAAACCGAACCCAGTTTCTTCACATTCACCATATACTAAGAATAAAGTATGTGCTTATTGCGTACTCGTCATTCTACAAAACCATAAGATGAAAAATCCTCAATTCTTATATAAAACGATGGTAGCAGTACAGTCTAAAAAAACAGAAAACTCATGACGCATATTTCAACAGCACAAAGCACCACACCTAGCTTCTATTCATAAATCACAACCATCTTATTCAATACAGAAGAAACGCCTTTGTAGAAATAAACACAAGAAAACAATGATCTGAGATAATCAAGGGCTGACAGCTCCAGCATCACCGACGTGAGCAGGATTAGGAACTTCATAACCTGGATTAGGAACAAAAGTATCATCATTACCAGGCAAATACTGACCGTTAGATGCAGCTGGAATGCTGTGATCTAACCCTGAAATGGAGGGCATTCCATTACTACCAAGCTGGTAACTACCAATGCCTGGTATTTCTTCTGTGCAATCCTTCTTCAATTTTGTATCCTTGTTTTTGGGCATATCACGTGCATGCGTAAATGATACTAAAATCAAGAAAGAAATGAAGATGATGGACGTATACGAAGACATTTTTAGTATTGCTTTAGTATTATTTAACAGTGAGATGGATAATGAATATATGAGTCGTATGGTTTATATAGTGAGGATAGGTGATTTAAAAATGCGGTGAATTAATGATGGTTATCATTGCTTGTGAAGTTGGTTTGTGGTCTTTGAACTATGATTCATCATAACTGTACAAGTTTATCAGTTAAAAATTACATATAAACGTATGATATATTCATTCAGTGACCTCCTTCAGTATATTTTATTAATTATATTGTACTGAATTTAGCCAACATCTAACTACACTACCTATAAGTTTGGCATCATAATGGTTGTAATTAAATTATTTAAGTTTGGATTTTGTAGTCAAAAGAGTAACCGGGATAAATAGTGAACCATGCGGTATGATTCTGCATAAATTTCATGTTAAAATCTTTTTTTTTTCTTTTTTTTTTATCATGTCACAGCCGATGCTCATATGTTTCTATTTATGTTGCACTAAATGATCATATTAACATCAATGGCTCTTGTTAACATAAATGATCATAATAGAATATGCAAGATCATAATAGAATATGCAAGATGGTCGTTATCTCACTAATTATAACATCAACACATGCAAGATTGTCAACATCTAAATGATCTTCATATTAACATAAACAATATTTATTTTTTTCTAACAAATAAGGTTTATGAATATGGTCAAGGAACAGCAAATATGAAATTGATAAGTGAAGTATATATCACAGGAAAAAACGAGTAGCAAAACAGAGTGGGACAGAGTGAGGAGGTTGACATTAATGTTGTATATAGAGATGTGATAAATACATGGTTATTAGATTTAGCTTGTCAGCCGACCACAGTGTAAAATTAGAAAGAAAACAAAAAAAGATAGACCTCGGCATAAAACTGGATGTCCTTAGCATCACACTAGATTTATGGTAGCACATAAAATTACTTAGCAAAAACTATATTTCCCCATAAATAGTACTAATTTGTATTTCTGCGAGATCCTACGTATAAATTGGTAGGAATTATTTATTGCTAAGAACACACGTGGAGTGAAAAGGAAAGGCACATGCCACTATAAATATGTATACCTTGTCATTGGGTCAGGTTATTTATTGCAAATTTCTTCCTTGAATATTTCAATCAATTTAGCCCAACAAATAAAACTAAACTTGCACAAGAGCAATTGTTATATAGACGTGCTTTGATATATATATATTAAAACATGCACCAGAATGGTTTGTTATTTTTTAAACGAGATCGGTACTTAACTAGCATCCTTCGTTAGATATTCAGGTCGATCATTGTGTCTCTGATGTCTATAGCTTATATTATTATTCCACCTAATCATGTCAAAATCTCTACAGACTATATGTTAAGAAACAAAAGAATACAAATGTAATGTGATTCAAAGTGACAAAGAGTGCGTCATTTTTTATTTTATTTTGGTCAGTGAGAGTACTATTGAACCATAAAGGTCGCTTCATTTTTATGTCAGGGAGGAACCAGTAGCTATAAGTTGCACTTCTTATGCAAAAATTGCACAAATGCGTCAAAACAATAAACATGATCTAGATTTGTCAATTTGAACATCACCTAATCTAGCAGCAACTATTCTATTACTCCAGATTAATAGCAAATAACTATAAAGAAGGAAAGAGACGCACAATATTTATACTAGTTTCACTATCATCAAGGTAGTGTACGTCCAGTCCAAAGAAGAACGATTTTATTCCACATGAGAGAGTTACAAGAGATTACAAGATAAGAGTTTACATACCGAAGCCCTAAATTAGGGATAACAAGAAGAGACACTCTATCTGAAGATCGTTGGCTGAATGCCAGGATAGATTTACAATTAAGTCTACCTTCAATTTATAACCAATGTAAATTCATGTGAGTCGTCAATCAAATTATCAAGATATGATAAGAAGATAATGAAGACAAATTACAATAGTAATAACAAATCATGCAAACATAGCAAGTAATTCACTCATTTCAAATATGAAAGAAAATAATCCAAAAGCAATGCGATTACGAAGAAAGAAATAATATGCATATCATTTTGCATATATATTATTTCATAAGTGCGCATGCTTATATTTCCTTGCCATCTCATTCAAATGCAATCCGATGATTTATGCATTTTCATAATGAACAAACGTGATTACTTTTCTTTTTGCACATTTGTTTCCTTTTATTTCTGATTTTGTATCACCAAAATTTAACACTCCACCTTGATGCAAAATCACATATCTCCAACACTCCACCTCGAGTCAAATTCTCTTTTCAACATAAAACTCTTAAAAATGAACTTCACCTTCAACTAAAATCTCTTAACGAGATACAGATCAAAAATGAATATTTACCCAATGGGTTCCGACAAGATCACCCACCATCACACCTTGCTAACGAGCTCAGACTATGTCCCCATCCGCCAATAAAATGTTGCAAATATCCAAAATCAAAAGAAGGTAGATACCAAAATAATCTCAAAGCCACCAAGACCAAAAAAATTCTCTCAATCACCAATCCAAATACAGAGCCAAAAAAGAAAAGCCAACGGACATACAAGGCTAATCCAAATCTCTATATGCAAGACAAATCTCTCTCCTCCAACATATCTTATCTGCCAAACAACAAATTTTCCATGGAAATCAACATAAGACTCTCACATCAACATTGAGCCATGAAGCAGATATAGGTTCCAAAATCCAGCTGTCCCTTCAGCACACTAAACTCCTTATCACCAAATTTCTAAGACTGGAACGCTCTTCTCTCTCAACATAATCTCCTCCGTCTTTATCTTTCATATTGCACAAAATCACTTTTTTCATCCAAATGAATAATAGCATAATCACCATTAGATCTACCGCTCTTTCTAGAAGCCATTGATGCACAAATTTAAACAAATCGTCTTGCTCTGATACCAATCTGTTGTGCGAAAATTGCACAAATACGAAAAAACAATAAACAGAATCTAGATTTGCCAATTTGAACATCACTTAATCTAACATCAATTATTCTATTACTCCAAATTAATAGCAAATAACTATAAAGAAGAAAAGAGACGCACAATATTTATACTAGTTCCACTATCATCAAGGTAGTGTACGTCCAGTCCAAAAGAGAGATTTTATTTCACATGAGAGAGTTACAAGAGATTACAAGATAAAAATTTACATACCAAAGCCCTAAAATTAGGGATAACAAGAAGAGACACTCTATCTGGAGATTGCTGGCTGAATGTCAGGATAGATTTACAATTAAGTCTACCCTCAATTTATAAGCAATGTAAATTCATGTGAGTCATCAATCAAATTACCAAGATATGGTAAGAAGATAATAGAGGCAAATTACAATGATAATAACAAATCACGCAAACATAGCAAATAATTTACTCATTCCAAATATGGAAGAAAATAATACAAAAGCAATGCGATTACGAAGAAAGAAATAATATGCATATCATTTTGCATATATATTATTCCACAACGTGAGCATGCTTATATTTCCTTGCCATCTCATTCAAATGCAATCCGATGATTTATGCATTTTCATAATGAACAAACGTAATTACTTTCCTTTTTGCATATTTGTTTCCTTCTATTTGTGATTTTGTATCACCAAAATTTAACAGCACTATGGTAAGTTTAGAGGCAGAAGAATATACTTCAATTACAAATATGACAAATAATCATGTTCTTTTAAGATTGGTAATATTGCAATAGCAAAGAAGAAGAAGAGAAATCTATGCTGCTTCAATAACAAATCAACAAGTGTTGGCAGGAGAGAAAAAATAAGGTCAGAAACTTGTCGATGATATTCTTACTTTGCTTTCTTTGATAGTGCCATGACATTGAAATTCACTGAACCAGGATTGTTTTCGATCATAACTTTTATAATTTTAACTGCATCCTGGCAAGGTATTGTACAACTTGTTACAAAACAGGAAATATTTTTTTAAAATAGAAAAAAAGATAGGTATTAATAATAAATCATATGAAGCAACATCTAACTTATGTAAGGGATAATTATAGAACATGTGTGCAGAGATCTGAAGCAACAAAGCAATAAAGTAAGCATACCGGTCTTTCATTATTTTCGTAACATCATACTTGTTTTAAGAAAAATGGGTATTTTAGACAAAAAATGAATATATTTCATGTAAATTAACACAATTCTGTTTGTCAATGAAAAAATACATGAGCAAAAGGGGAAATAAAAAAGTAGGTGTTAACGGAATTGGCTCGGTTGGTTGATGGTTCGGACTGCGAGACCAAAGGTTACGAGTTCGAGCCCGGGAACTAACACTTATTGGCACTACTTTACCATGTTGTAACAAAATAAGAGCAAAAAATATGAGCTCTTTCGGAAAAACCAATGGTAATTAGAAGATCAAGATCGTCACCTTGCATATAGTAATGTTATGGTTAGTTAAGTTTCAGTTCCGTATGAGATGGTGGCTTCTGATACTTATTAAGGAATGATGACATACACAACAGCTAGATAGTTGTTGAATAATTAAACAGGAGAGTGATACCAACTCATCCCAATTTCAACTTGTATTGTATATAGTTAAAATTAAATTCCACCGGATAACAAGTTAACTGCACCCAGAATGTCTCATCGGATAGAGAGGTAACCTGCAATAAGCGGCTAGGTGACGTAGGACCGTGTGATATCGGTTGAGGTTTCATCCCATCCAGTTGATAAAGTTCTCCTTTAATGCATAACAGGAAGAAAAAAATCAGTTAACTAGAAAGCAAAATAAGAATAACACGATTGAGTGGAAACTGTTAAAAATCTTAAAACATGCATACCATCCACGCATGTAAAGCAAATATAATGTTCATCTAAGTTTGAAATGGCCTGCATAGAAATATGCCATTATCAGGTACTATCAAAGAAAACAGAAATTCTTCTGTTATCAGTGACAATAAAAGCAGTTTACTCAGGATCCATTAAACCTATGTTGAAGCATACAAATGTTGTGCATGAAGAAGTGAATTTGTACAGTTCGTAAGGTAAACTAAACACATAACATAGAAAGAATAAAGTATAATGAAAATTGTCTGAAAAAAAAGGGAAAAAATGAGAGGGAGAATTGCATCCTAGAAAGATGGAAAGCAAACATACAAAAAAAATTCTCTGTTTCAATTACAATCAAATTCAGTCACTACAACATAGATTGGGTTTTCCAGTTACCGTATGTCGTGCAAACATAACTGATTTTATGATGACATGTCATGAATGCCCGTTTATGACAATGTGTATAAAAGCTTTTTAACAATGTATATATGATGTTCAGTAAACCAAATAAAATAAGGGGATTTGGAAACAAGGGCCTACTTTTATTGTTAATTGGGAGAAAGGCATTCGTAATATTAATAATATATGACTTGTCCCTGTTTTTAAAAATACGGGCAACAACCATGTATTTGTCGATCAAACCCTAACCCGCATCCATATCTTCTCGAAAACAATCCCAATCCACATTATATAAAAAATAGTAGAAAACAGCATAGAATCAAAATCCGCACAATCTGGAAAATTTCATGGAGTTTATGCCGTTTCCAAAAATCGAACGTGCATAGATCTTGCATTTTTGAAAAAATGCATATTATTTCAAAATAAATATGCAAAAATGTCCAAAAAGTGTAAACATCTGCACATTAAAAAAAATAAAAGTACAGAACATACGCACTTTTACATAACACATGCAAATGATGGGAAAAAGTGCAGATTAATTTTACACAACACAACAAACAAACAAAAAAACAAAAAAAAACAAAAAAAAACCAAGCGTTCATTGACAGAAGAAATAAAAAAATAACATATAAAAGAGCAAATTTTCAGCAGTAACTTGAATTTGTTGTACTATTATCTGCATCCTACGCGTACATAAAAAATAACAATGAAGAAATATTATCCATAATAATAGTTGTAATACTTTTGCCGTCACATTTTTTTTTGTCTATTTGAACTACCAAAAACGTCCCTCTATAGATACTACCAAATCTTAATATCGCTTAAAAATATAATCTAGCAATTAAATTTCCTTTATAAATTCAAAACGCCTCCCTACAAATATCATCAAATCTTAATACCACTTAAAAATAGGATCTAACAAATAAACTTATCCCTTAAAAATAGAATCTAGCAATTAAATTTTCTTTACAAATTCAAAACGGTGCTCTACAATTATTACCAAATCTTAATATCACTTTAAAAAGGATCTAAAAAATATGCTCAAATATTTGTGCAAATTATTTTCTCTTGGATGTGTTAGAACATTTGTAGAAAAACAATTTGGGGGCAAAGCGTCTGCCATCATCACGCGTAAACCGTGTGGCGTAACGCTCGTTTTGAGAATGCATATATCATGCACTTTAATAAAAATACAAATAAGTAGAAAGAATAAATCTAAAAAATGCCGATCACTTTACGAAAAACAAACTGCAGAAGACGTGCAGTTGCATAAATGATTTTTATTTTATTTTTAGTATTAAAAATTCATAAATAACATTGAATTATGAAAGTGCAAGACGCATACATTTTCGTATTTTTGACAACTGCGTAAAACTGGATGAAACTTTTCAGATATGTGCGTCCTGCATTTTTAAGCTGTTTTCTGTATTTTTTTTCATTTTAAAACATTGATTGTTAGTTACTTTGCCGGGAGAATCGGGATTTAGTAGCGTTTTCAGAAAGAGGCCCTTGCGATGAATTTTAATTATCAGCTCTCCTTCCGCATCATTTTCTGTTACAGGGACCCGGCACTTTTTTCTTGATAAAGTAACCTAATGTAATAACCCGATATTGCAAAAAATTTATTTGAAACTATTGATTAACATGCTTCATTGTCTAGCTCTAAGCACAATTAGATGTTCTGCTGACATTAGTAGATAGCGTACTGAAACTCCTCCATGTATAAAATAGAAACAGTTTCCAAAATTATCACAGTGGAGAATCATTATATCAATAGCATAACATGCTTCCATGCTAAACTAAAAACATGGTTAAGCATCTAAACTTAAAAGGTGAATGATAGTGAAAGTGCCTACTTATTTAGTGTCCATCAAGCATGCCTAGTTATACTAGAAGTCTACCGGAACAGATATATTTAGCAAACAGAAACATACACGTGGTATGAATATCCAAGTAATAAACTACACAATGAGCTATATAAGCCTAAGTATATGTCAGTTAACATTGCATCTTACGGAATAATATTACCGCTGTATCCCCAGCAGAAGCAGCTACAGCATGGGCATCTTCAATTTCTCTATCATTTTCAAAGAAAGCAGCACGCTAAAATGACAGTTATTTCAAGTCAATAAAATGATTGATAAAATATCACATGAGTTAAATTTATATAACAACTAAGTACACCAAGGAACTATTTGCAACCTCAGAAGGATCCATTTTAGCTGTGGTCTTGAAGAATCTATCCAAGTACGAGTTCTCAACTGAAAACAGAATGCTGTTAGTTTATCTAATTACTGGAGCACGCTAAATAATTCTTGGAAGTTAACAAAACTTCAACAACATATATAGGAGTTACTGGAAGATGTTTAACAATAATTGGAAAATTAACATAAACAAAAGTGAAGAAATTTATCGGTGATGCCTGAATATTATGATATTTAGTTTTATTAGTTGCTTAACATCTTAACATTTTAATATTAATCCCAACTAATGTTGCGCGCGCACGCGCACACACATATACATATATGTATGTATGGGACCGGCTATTTGGACACAAAATCAAACGCAATTGATGACACAATAAATCTGGACCATTAGATCGCATTGTATTCACACATGATATTGAACTCAGGGGACAATCCAATGGTGGGGAAAAGCAAGGTTCGAGGTCTCGATTTCGTTCTTTTGTGATTTTTGGAATTTCGATGTAATTCGTAAATTTCGGAAATTTTGATTCCAGATTCGGTTTCGGGTCTCGTTGTTTATTTTTCATATAATTACACATATATTTGTTTAATTTATTGAAATAAAACATAATTAATATTTAACTGAAAAATAAGATATAAAAGACCAATACTGATTAATTATATATGTTTATAACACGAAAAAAATGTTTATTTATTATTTCGTTTTCAACTTTTTATTTTTTTTAAATGTGTATTTTTTGAATTTGTATGTTTTCTAAGTTAAAATTTCAGATTTCGAATATTCATGTATTTGAAACTCAAATTAATTCTTTTTTCAAGTTTCTTCAGTAAAATTTGAAGCTCGGTGGTTTTTTTTAATTGAAGCGGAATTTCGACTTAGTTTCGTCTAATGAAACCTAAATGGAACGACCGGAATTTCGGGGTTTCGGTCGAAACCTAAACTAAAATGCGCAAAGCTGCTAATTATTTAAAATAACAACAACAACAACTGTGTAACTTTAGTTAATGCCTGTTCAGTATATTTTAATTATCATATAACTAAAGAAGAATATGAATTTTTAGGACTTTACAAAATAAGTTGCCATTAAATTCTTTTGGCAAAACTTCTATGATGCACACAGGTCCTTGAATTCCTTACCCTTACTTGCTGGAAGAATATTAGCAATTAAATTAACAGGGTACATATAAACAAGGAACAATGGACAGATTGCAGTAAGCAGAAATTTGAAACAAAACAAAACTGTTGCTCCTTTTAGACATACTCAGCTTGATTTCAGAAGTTGCATTGCCTATGGCATGAAGAATACCAATGGTTCCACAAGAATTACTCACAGTTTGTTTCATAAAATATACAATTTCAGTTTGTTCCTGCAAAATAGAAGAGATCAGTTCTTATAGTAGTAGTACTATCTCCTGCTATTAAATATTTGCGAACATACAGGTTCACAGACTTCACATATTTCTTAGAAGTATAAGACAACTCTTTTAGTGGTATTGATTTATAGCTGTATACCAAATTAATGATTTGCAAGGTATGATAAATAAGTAGCATAGCAGTTATGAAATCCTAGTTCTGTTCCCCAAGAAAAATAAATAAATAAATAAATAAAATAAAATATAAAACCACGTACACAGTACAAAGTTAAAATAAATTTCCCTGCTCGTTCATATTCAAAAGACGAATCATACATGTCATTACCAGAAAATTAAAAATCATATTTTTAGACTGTTGAAAAATACCTACTGTTCTGCATGCTCATATACCATATTTTGGATACCCTCAAATATCTAAACCGATAGACGAATTCTCTTGTTTGGAACTTGAACTAGTAGCATATCAAGTGGATTAGGTAACACTAGACTGAGTCGGGTAACAAACTTTTGTCATCTCCATGATAATGAAGGGGGAACGATTAATGAATCTGTGAGAATATATAAGACTTGTACAAAAGTAAAGCTCGCCAGATAGGCGTATTTCACGAGAGAGAAAAAGGTAGGTATGAAAACAACTTAATTAGTACGAAGGGAGAAGTAAATGGCTTTAACACTGCCTGAAAGTTAGATGTATTCAGAAAGCTAGTCATGCTGGACTCTGTCCACACAACTCACAACTTTCAATGATTTTCATTCTAATATTTCATTCCACTATCTTGAATTTATCTAGAAAATGTCCACATAAAAATTCATACTGACACATCCTCTGCTAATATCTAACGGATATGGTGAAAACGGTAGTGGATATTGGTTATAAACAGAAAATAAAATTGGTTTTCGTAGCAGTTATATTAAAATTGGGTTTCTTGAAGTCTCGTTGATTCAGAAGTATTTATATTGTTGAGTAAGTCAAATGAGTTTATACCTTATGTATCCTCAATACAAGTTAAGAGTTCACTATCAAGAGCACATGAGATGCAGGCACATAGCCACCAAGGCAATAAAGGAATTCTCTCTTGTATATTGCATCTTAACAAAGATAGTGATAGATGTGTAGCCACAAATAAAATGAGACATTCGTAAGCAGTACATAAGTCAGTTAATGTGGACACTGTTGGAATTCCTAAAGAACAAAATGAATGAAACATACATAAAGTCCCACATCGCCAAAATTGCTAAGCCATACTAGTTTATATAAACGAACAGGTGCGGATCTGTTCGAAAACGGACGCGAATAACTGAAGAGGCGCGACCCGTTAGAGGCGAACGGAAGCGGGTGCGACCCGTTAGAGGCGAACAGGTGCGGCCCGACTGAAGAGACGCGGCCGAACATAGGCAGTAGCGAACGGGTGCGGCCCGTTAAACGAACAGCAGCAATGAAAGAAAACGGGTGCAACCTTTCAGGCAGACGCGACTGTTCAAAGGGGTGCGGACGAAATTATAAATATGAGAGAATACTGATCACATTCTTATCCCATTTCAATTCTAATTTCTTCTGCTTCTTCTTTCTCTACTGCTCTATACAATAAATCACAGAGTGATATACTCATTACAATTTCAAGCAGAATTCGTCTGTTGTATCTTGGAAGAATTTTGAAATAAAATTCTTAAGGAAATCGTTACGACGAGCCTCGGACATATTTCGGTTAGAATTCTTCATTCTATCCTTTATTTTGGTTATACTGTTTATTCAAAATAGTATAACGCTGTTGTTGTAATTTATTTACAACAATCATATTGTTAAAATAATTAACACAGAATTCCAGTGTAGTGGAAATCTGAGTTATAAACTTGTGCGACGAGTTTATAATTGATTATTCTCTGTTTTGGTATACTAGACATTTAACATCTTAAGAATTTTTCTGTTTTCTTACTAAAACAGAGATGGCAACAGTAGAATTTTCAAAGACTACTACTCACAACAGACCTGAACCGTTCAAGAGAGATGGTGACGACTTTTTAACATGGCAGAATCAGATGTTATTTTACCTCACCACACTCGGTCTGCAACGGTATCTCGAGGAGGAGGAATCGATTTCTGCACTAGGCAAGGAAGCAGATGTTGCTACGTGGAAACATTCCGATTTCCTATGCAGAAACTATATTCTGAATTGTCTCGACAAGGTGCTATACAAAGTATATCAACCTCTAAAGACAGCAAAAGCACTCTGGAATGCACTTGCCACGAAGTATAAGACGCAGAATATCAGTCTTAAGAAATTCATTGTAGACAAATTCATGGACTACAAGATGGTCGACTCCAAACCGGTGACTGCTCAACTGCATGAACTACAAATCATTATTCATGAACTCGAGGCGGAAGGTCATAAGGTTGGAGAATCGTTTTTGGTTGAAGCCATCACGGGAAAACTGCCGCCGTCGTGAAGAGATTACCGCAATTATCTAAAGCATAAAAAGAAGGAAATCTCTTTACAGGATCTCATAGTCCGATTGAAAATTGAGGCAGATAACCGTGGAATTACAAAACAAAACGAGGAGGCATTTGTGGCTGAAGATTCAAAGACCAAAAACAAAAAGAAGAATTTCCAGAAGAAAAGGAAAGCTCCAGACAACAAACCAAAAGACAACCAACGAACCAAAAAGTTTAATGGTGAATGTTGGGTTTGTGGAAAGGTTGGACATGCCGCTAGAGATTGCAGACTCAAGAAGGAACGCAATAAAGAAGCAAATATAGTGAATAACATGGAAGTAGACGAGTCCAACTTCTCGGCGGTGGTATCTGAATGCAATTTGGTTCAGAATCCTAACCAATGGTGGGTAGATACAGGCGCTACTCGTCATGTTTGTTCTGACAAATCCATGTTTTCTACCTACCAGAAATTCGATCACGAAGAAAAACTCTACATGGATAATTCTGCAGTATCAATGATCGAAGGCAGTGGCACAGTTATCCTCAAGTTTACTTCTGGAAAAACTGTCAAGTTGAATGACGTGCTCCACGTTCCGGACATACGCAAGAATCTCATCTCTGGTGCAGTATTATCAAAGAAAGGATTCAGAATGGTGTTCGAGTCAGACAAGATGGTTCTGTCCAAAGCTGGAATGTATATCGGAAGGGGATATTTATGTGATGGCCTATTTAAGGCAAATGTAGCCGTTATCGGCAATAAAACAATATATTCTGATTGTGCTATTAATAAAATTGAAGTTTCTTACTTGCTTGAGCACGAAATTTTACTATGGCATGATAGATTAGGACACATAAATTTCCAAAAAATGAAAATATTATCAAACTTGGGATTAATTCCAAAATTCCAAGTAGATAAGAACTACAAATGTGAGACATGTGTAGAAGCAAAAATGGTTAAAAAACCATTTCAATCTGTTGATAGAAGCACCGAACCACTAGGTTTGGTTCATACAGATTTATGTGTATGAACTACAAATGTGAGACATGTGTAGAAGCAAAAATGGTTAAAAAACCATTTCAATCTGTTGATAGAAGCACCGAACCACTAGGTTTGGTTCATACAGATTTATGTGATTTTAAATCATTACCTACAAGAGGTGGGAAAAAGTACTTTATCACGTTTATTGACGATTATACGCGATATTGCTATGTATATCTTTTGAATAGCAAAGATGAAGCAATTACATCATTTATAAAGTACAAAGCTGAGGCAAAAAATCAGTTAAATAAAAAGATCAAGATATTGAGATCTGATCGAGGTGGAGAATATGAATCACCATTTGAACAGTTCTGTGCCGAAAATGGTATAATTCATCAAACAACAGCTTCATATTCACCACAACAAAATGGTATAGCCGAGAGGAAGAACAGAACGTTAAAAGACATGATTACCGCCATGATTTTAACTTCTGGTCTACCGACGAACTTGTGGGGGAAAGCCTTAAATATGTCTAATCACATATTAAACAAAGTCCCTCATAATAAAACAGGAACAATTCCATATGAGATATGGAAAGAACACAAATCAAGTTTTAAATACCTCAAAGTGTGGGGGTGCTTGGCAAAAGTTCCAGTTCCGCCTCCCAAGAAAGTCAAACTTGGACCAAAAACAGTAGATTGTTACTATTTAGGGCCAGCCCAAAATAGTAGTGCCTATAGATTTTTGGTATTCAAGTCTGATATAGCTGATATTCATGTAAATACAATCATGGAATCAAGAGATGCCTCATTCTTTGAAGACGTGTTTCCGCACAAAAGGAATGAAGGGAATAATGTCCCTAAAAGAACAAGAGAAGAATCAAGCAATTCACATGAAGATGAAACTCATCATGAGATTGAGGAAGTTGAAGCAAGAAGAAGCGTAAGGGCTAGGACTTCCAAGACATTTGGTTCGGATTTTTTCACATATGTGTTAGAACATGAACCTCAACCGTACAAGAAAGCAATGTCATCTTTTGAATCTTCATGTTGGAAAGAAGCAATCCAAAGTGAGATTGATTCAATTCTAAGTAATAAAACTTGGGAAATTGTTGATATTCCAACTGGAATAAAACCTATTGGTTGCAAATGGATTTTCAAGAAGAAAATGAAAGCAGATGGCTCTATCGACAAGTATAAAGCCAGATTAGTAGCCAAAGGATATCGTCAAAAAGAAGGAGTAGACTTCTTTGATACATATTCGCCAGTAACACGAATAACCTCTATAAGAATGCTAATAGCAATTGCATCAATTTATGGACTAGAAATTCATCAAATGGATGTAAAGACAGCATTCTTAAATGGAGATCTCGATGAGGAGATCTACATGGAGCAACCTGAAGATTTTATTTTCAAAGGAAATGAAAACAAAGTCAGTAGATTAGTAAAATCATTATACGGACTAAAACAAGCTCCGAAACAATGGCACGCAAAATTTGATAGTGTCATGATGAGAAATGGTTTTCGTATAAATGAATGCGATAAGTGTGTTTATTATAAACAAATTGGACAATCATATGTGATAATTTGTTTATATGTAGACGATATGTTAATATTTGGTCCAAATACTCAGGTAATAGAGACCATAAAGAAGATGTTAACTAGCAATTTCGATATGAAAGATTTAGGAGTTGCAGACGTTATTTTGGGAATCAAAATAATAAGAACTCCTAATGGAATTGAATTATCTCAGTCACACTATATAGACAAAGTGATTGAAAAATTCCAAGACTATAGAAATAAAGGAGTGAGAACACCATTTAATCCATCAGAAGTACTGCATAAAAACACTAATGAGAGTGTAATGCAACTGGAATACTCTCGTGTAATAGGATGTCTCATGTATCTCATGAATTGCACAAGACCAGATATAGCTTATGCAGTAAGTCGACTAAGCAGGTATACAAGCAATTCAGGAAAGGAACACTGGAAAGCACTAATGAGAGTGCTTGGATATTTAAAAAATACCACAAATTATTCCTTACATTATAGAAAATATCCTGCCGTCTTAGAAGGATATAGTGATGCAAATTGGATTGCTGATTCAGAGGAATCAAAATCAACTAGTGGTTATGTATTTACCCTAGCAGGGGCAGCAGTGTCATGGAAATCTACCAAACAAACATGCATAGCTCGATCCACTATGGAATCAGAGTTCATCGCTTTAGATAAAACAGGCGAAGAAGCAGAATGGCTTCGTCACTTTTTGGAAGATATTCCATTTTGGCCTAAACCTGTACTGGCCATATGCATACACTGTGATAACCAAGCTGCGCTAAGTAGAGCGCACAACTTTGTGTATAATGGAAAGTCACGACATATTCGTCGACGCCATAACACAGTTAGGCAGTTACTCTCAAATGGAACTATTTCCATAGATTATGTGAGAACAAATGATAACCTAGCGGATCCATTTACTAAAGGTTTATCAAGAGAGAAAATTGACTGCGCATCGAGGGGAATGGGTTTAAAAGCCTAAACCACCAAGAGTTATCTTATACGGAAACTTATCCTAGCGATTGGAGATCCCACGGACTAGGATCAATAGGCAAACCAGTTCTGAATAACTCAAGACGTAATGCATTTGCGTGGACATAGTCCAACTCCATTCCTATAGTGCACAATATAAATGCATGCCTACAGAAGTATTTAAAGGTTAAAACTATGTTTTTTAATGATGACCATATCTTGGAAATAACAAGTGGGTATATGTAGGATACTCTTAATGGTTGCGATCACCTATGTTAGTGTGAGCTGGGTCGGCTCTATGAGAATAATAAAAGGCTTTTATTCTCTAAAACACTCGCAGAACCAAAAATTGTTCAGGACCAAAATGAACACAACTAAAAGATTGGATGGGAAGGGAATCAATGCTTCGTAAAGCTTATTGTCTGGATATACAATAAAGGCCGACGGTTCAAGATGAAATAATTCACCGATTAGCCAAGTATATCCGATAAGTTTTAACTAGGGAAAGTTCAAAGTGAAATATCTACTTATCCACGATAAAGCATTACTCCATATGTACTATGTGATATTTCGCTTTGTGTGGGGGATATGTATATTATCATTCATGTAGGGGATTGTTGGAATTCCTAAAGAACAAAATGAATGAAACATACATAAAGTCCCACATCGCCAAAATTTCTAAGCCATACTAGTTTATATATGGCTTTGTAATGAAGATGTTGGGGCCTAGGGGCACCCAAATGTATGCTTCGTTATGAGGAGGAAGATCATGCATCTCCACCACACACGCGCGCGCCGCCGCCGTCCGTCCGACCGAACCGGACCGGGCCGGGCTCAGGTTTGGATTTGGGTTTGGGTCTAATATGATCCTATTTTTACTACAAAACTGGGCCGGGCTTTTTGACAGTTGGAACAGGTGCGGATCTGTTCGGAAACGGACGCGAATAACTGAAGAGGCGCGACCCGTTAGAGGCGAACGGAAGCGGGTGCGATCCGTTAGAGGCGAACGGAAGCGGCCCGACTGAAGAGACGCGGCCGAACATAGGCAGTAGCGAACGGGTGCGGCCCGTTAAACGAACAGCAGCAATGAAAGGAAACGGGTGCAACCTTTCAGGCAGACGCGACTGTTCGAAGGGGTGCGGACGAAATTATAAATAGGAGAGAATACTGATCACATTCTTATCTCATTCCAATTCTAATTTTTTCTGCTTCTTCTTTCTCTACTGCTCTATACAATAAATCACAGAGTGATATACTCATTACAATTTCAAGCAGAATTCGTCTGTTGTATCTTGGGAGAATTTTGAAATAAAATCCTTAAGGAAATCGTTACGACGAGCCTCAAACATATTTCGGTTAGAATTCTTCATTATATCCTTTATTTTGGTTATACTGTTTATTCAAAATAGTATAACGCTGTTGTTGTAATTTATTTACAACAATCATATTGTTAAAATAATTAACACAGAATTCCAGTGTAGTGGAAATCTGAGTTATAAACTTGTGCGACGAGTTTATAATTGATTATTCTCTGTTTTGGTATACTAGACATTTAACAGACACAATTCAACAAGAGGTGCTTTTTAACAATTTGGAGATGGACAATCATAAAGCACCAAAACGATCCTGATACAATAAAGACGTGAAGAGGAGTGTATATGGATGAGGTTGAAGTAGATGATGATCGCTATATACAGATTTGAGTTAGATGGGTAGAAGGTGTCTGAGCGTATGTGTCAGCAGTTGCAGTGGATATTACATGTTTGTCTACCTTAAGTATATATCCAGGTGGATTAATAGACACCTACCACAGAAGTAAAATGCTGCATTTTATTCCATTAGCTAAAACAGAAGAAGACAAATTATACATCTTGATCCCAATTAGCACTCATAATTAAGATATACCTTGTTCATGGTTTTGGATGCATGATACACCTCAGCTTCCTTCTCCATTTCAGCCTACAACATCAAGCATCAAGCTCCAAAGAACAAGATCAAATCCTCAACAAATTGAATTAAAAATTGGTATGTAGAACTACCTGAAAAGTGAAAGGATAAAGAAAAAGTACGGCAAGAACAGGCTTAGGAACCGTTTCTAACAATTCCTCGTCAAATCCATAAACATCACTAAACTCAACTTCGTTTTCAGCAACTCCAAGTCCCCAAATGAACTATATTAACAACAAACAGTTTAAAATAAGGTTTATGGTCATATTAATTAACTGTGCCAATTTTAGCATTCGTGATTAATTCATACCTGATTCATGACGTCAGGGTTTGATTCGAGAGGAACCCATTTCTTCTTCCATTTTTCCGCCATTTTATTTTTATTTAATTTTGTAGCGGAACTATTTTCCCATTTACATAAATTGTGGACTAAGCTCGCCGTTAATCATCGACCCATACAAATTTCATTTTTGAAATTTGCATATTGGGCTTGACTTTAAGGCTTAAGCTTGTATGAAAGTTGAATCCCCTTTAACGGTGCACTGCAAGGGCGCGCGTATGCGTGTGTTTATATATATCTATACTATAATAAAAAATCTTTGGTCAACCGGTTAAAGTGAACCCTTTTTTGAACTGACCAGAATGCCCATGCTAATATAGCCTGTAAGTTATTTACGCAGGGCTATTTTTTGAGGCGGGATACTTTTCAACAACAAATTATTAGAGGCAACAGTTATTCCCTCTTACCATGACTGATGCACGTTCGTTTCTGTGAACGTGATTAAGCTCTCCTTCTATTTCTCCACACACTCCAGATGATTTGCCATTTCCCCCAAATTACTCCAAATCATAAAATCGAAATTACTTCATACCAGGAAAAAAGCTCAATGATGAAAATTAGCCTCAACGAAGGAAGCCACTCCCTCTTAGACACTGACAAAGATTGTCCAATCATCCCTTCCGCCGCCAATACTCTTCAGCTTGCAGGAAGATCGACTGCCTCCATCTTCGTCATTCAGCACTGAAGATGTTCGCGGCCCTAATTGAAAAGTAGAAGCCTGTCAACGACTTTGACAAAGCCAGCATCCCGTTTAAAGGTACACAACAGTCTTTCAGAAATGGTACGATTTTATTACCGTCTTCAGTTTTGACTTTCATTTTTGATTTTGTTTGATTTCTTCAGATCTTGGGTTCAGTTGTAATCGCAGCAAATCCCAGTGCTTGGAACCCTAATTCCATCACCATTTCCATGCTCCTCCCGCCCTAGATTCGAAATTTAACAGTAATATTTTGCCTCTTATTCGACATATATTTTCAACAGTTTAGACTTAGGCAACTACTGTTATAGATCTTCAAGATGATTAGAAGGTTTGCATGCGTAAGATGATTTTTTAAGTTATCGGTTGGAAATTTTAGTTATTAAAGTACATAATTTACTGTTACCTCTAATTCTCAATAAACTCATTCTGGAATTTCATTGCCTAGAAAAGCCATACTTTTTATTCTTTTAGAGCAAAGTAAAGTGAAGATGGTTTTCTAAGATTCTATCTCGGTTTCTGAGTGTTTTATTTGTTGTATGGCTACAGTTATGGCATCTAAAGACTTCATCAAGAAAAAGGCAATTTAAGTTATAGCAAATATTTATAGTATCGATTTGTACATTTGTGAAATTGATAATTTATCATGCTTATGGTTAACTTTACCTTTTGTTTCAATATTAATATTACATTCAATTGTCATATACAAGTTTATTTGTATAAGTTGAATCACCTAAGTTAAACATGACCATACTTTCATTTCTTTTAAAATACAGGTACGTGTTTGAACTAATAGGAGTGAAGATGGTTTGCTAGCATTTTCTCTCATTTGCTGCGTGTTTATCAGTTGCACGACTACAGCTGTGGCATCCGAAGACTTGCTTCCTGGAAAAAGGTATTTTGAATTAAGAACATCATTTTGATTTCAATTATTTTTCAATATAACATTATGGGCGTACTCCTCTTGCCTTGGTTCTATTGGTCAGTAATGAATTAATATATACCTTTTATAGTATGCCATTTTATTTTAAAGTCATACCAAATATTTTTTACAATCTATTTATACATTTGTGAAATTGATAATTTATCATGCTTATGGTTAATTTTTAGTTTTTGCTTCACCACTAATATTACATTCAGTTGTCCAGTATAAGTTTATCGGTGTTTTATGTTAAATCTCCTAACTGAAACTTTAAATGCCTCGAGTAAGTTCCTTGCTATGCGAAATTCCAAATAACAGAAGTATAAGATACGTTTGATGACACTTTGAGTTATACAAATACAGAAAATTATGAATCTAAAGCTAAAACCCGGAAATAATTTAATTTGACTATAGTTTTATGACTTTACTAGAACAGCCTTACACGCATTTCATTATTTCATTTGTTTATGACTATAAATGCACTTAGGTTTGTATGCGTACATCATAAATAATTAGTAATTAATAAATAATGCATTGATATGATTCAATAGATTCGATCTTCAAAATATGTTATGCTTATAGTTTTTTCCACTGACGCGGTGCTCGAATAGGAACAATATTAATCATTTTGAGGACTGAGTATTTACGAATATCAATATGATCGAAAAATATATATTTCAAAAAGGTTCTGCTAAAGCATTTTAGATGTATATATTATGTCAATTGGTCCTATTGTACCACTAAATTATTTATTTGCACAAGGTCGTTTCTTATGCATTATTTAGGGATTTTGAATGCATGACTCATTTATTTGCCAACCAAGAGCATGTATAAGCATTTGCATTAAGCGGAAGCACTATTTTTTATGTTATATGTAAATATATATTTTTTTGTAAATTATCCATCATCTAATCAATCATACCATGACTGCAACTTCATTCTTTGCTAAAGTTTTGGATTTAACATTTTTTGCATTGCTTATAAAGTCCTAGCAAAAGCAGAACTGCAGGTTATTATTACTATCTTTTTAATGAAGACTGTTGGTTTTCATTAATTTTATGGAAATATCATATGTAGCATTTGATTGTGTAATCTTTGCATCCACTGTTTACCCGATTTATACCATTGATATATTTTTTATCCTAATACCAATAATTTGAGATTGATGGTTATTTTAATATAGAATTTATATAACAACTAGATTATTTTACACTTATTAAGTTAACATGCTCAAAGCAATTCCCATATTTGTTATATCTGTTGCAAAATTAATATTATGCCATTACTTTAATAGGACAAGGTTGCGATTTTATTTTCTATAATTTCTTCTGTCTCTATGTGATATTGATGAAGAAAACTTGGATCTTTCTTATGTCCCTATAGGATATTGATGGAGAACGTTTAGATATGTGTTTGCTAACAGTGGTTGGGTTGAAGTATGGTGACAGCGTATTTGGGTAAGGTTTCCTCTCTCCTTTTTCATTTAACTTGAATTTTCTTTTATTTAAATTACAACTGTAATAAATTTATTTGTGAGAAAACTATATTCTACCTGAATTTCAATGTTTTTCTGTCCTATTTTCCTACTTTTCCACGAGGTATATTTTATGGTTTGGTTGTTTTGTAAAATTATTCCGTAATTTACTTTAGATATGCATCTCCTGCTTTCAAATCATTTAGAGTTGAACCAGTTTACTATTGTAGAGTTTATTTTGTTGTCAATACTGTCAATTTTAAAAGTTGGAATAGTTAGGGTAACTTGATTTTTTTTGTGGTATGGTAAGACAAATTATTTTTTTCTCTGTCGCTTAACTATTCATATCCAACGTACGGCTAATTACCTAGCAACCCCATTCAAGGCCGTCTTATAACTTAAATTTTCCTACATAAAGCAGCATACTTGCCACTTCCATAAATAGAAAATATTAACAAAGTCTTTCTGTATGTTAGAATAAAATAATAATTTAACAATGACTTTTTACCTGTTCTATTATTCCCAGGCTACTGCTGTAAACTATCATTTCTCATGTTATGGTGTCATCGCTTCTCCTGTAGTCGAAAATCCAGGTCATATTGATAGTACAAATCCAACAAGTTGTAAGAACCTTTCAGCTTCCATAACCTTTGCTAATCTTCAATCTGCGGAAAACGCTTTGGTGAAAGGCACACGTCGAGGTGGTCATAATTGACTTTCATCGACTGAAAAAAAGGTACATTTAATATGCATTTTGTTAAATGACGTAAATTATCGGGTATGCTCTGATAATATCAGTTTTGTATGTGTACCTCATAAATAATTAGTAATTAATTAATAATGCATTGATATGATTCAATAGATTCAATCTTTAAAATATGTTATGCTTATAGTTTTTTCCACTTACGCGGTGCTTGAATAGGAACAATGTTAATCATTTTGAGGACTGAGTATTTACGAATATCAATATGATTGAAAAATATATATTTCAAAAAGGTTCTGCTAAAGCATTTTAGATGTGCATCATACAAAATACAAATCGCTTTCTGTCTGTTTTTGTATTTATGGTTGCCTATTTTATACTAACCACTGCATGGTATTTGTATCCTTATACGTTGGTCCATGATTAATTATTTTACCTAAATTAGCTTTGACGACGATTAAAATTTTGGATAATTTTATATAACATACAGACCACATTGTCATAAATGTAAGAAATTATATCTTATACACTACTCATAATTGGTTGAAAACGTATTACTGCATTTAATCATGATTGTGTAACACATATAGTACCATTAAAAAAAGGATCCACTATAAGATGACTTAGGCAACTACTGTGTTCAGACTCTCAATTAATCTTTTTTATTTTTGAAATATATGATATTTTCCTTAACATGTTTGTGACGCCCCACCTCTATACCCACGCTAGCCAAGAACACTACGGAGTAATGCTGTCAACTAGCGCGGAGAATAAGGCTGTTGAGGAGCGACCATCCATGTAACTTCTTTGTGCGAGCACCGATATGTCAGATAGTATAGAATGCATATCATTTAAGGAGGAAATCCGACATACCGATACAAACTCAAAGCTATCACACGGTGGCTATATATAATCTTCGGAAACAAATATAGAAATAAACGTAACACAAATCAGTCACAGACAATTCATATCACAAAGGCGGAAATAGATATGAATATAACACATGAAAGTGTACATCAGAGTAGTGGTCAAATAAGATCCACAATAATACAAATGAATAGATACAAGTGCAAGATAATAGAATATGTACACATCAAGGAGTCTAATCTCAAATGTATACAAACAAAAACTACTAAACTAGAGTAGTTAGCCAAAAGTCAGAGTAGCAAATCCCAGGAGGAAGTCAAGCAGAAGCACTTGTAACATCTCGGTCTGACCCGAGTATTATTTAAGAAAATAATAAACGATCAGTCTAATTATAAATATCAGATGACATGATATAAAATAATAGATATGGCATAAACATAGAATACTCATACTGACATACTACTATAAGTATGAAAATGATGATCAACAGGAGATCAACCGATGAGAAATGATCAATATCACAAGAATCTTCTCAAAGATCCAAAGAGGGCATCATACCCTAAACTTGTACTCATAACAAGTCAATGACATAAAAATCCAGAAATCAAAACAAGAAATCCAGAAATCATAAAAAGAGAAAGAGGCCTATCACATGATGGTCCGAAGACCATGGGGCGCTACCCCATATGTGTGAGTCGGAATCACACTGATTGAGGCCTAGGCTAACCAAAAAGAAAAAAGGTATGTGTGAATGGAATCACACAAGTGGTGTCTAGCCTAACCTCGCAAACAAAAAGATATGTGTGAGTCGGAATCACACTACTGCGGTCTAGACTAACCTTGCGGACAAAGAGATGTGTGTGAGTCGGAATCACACTACTGCGGTCTAGTCTTACCTTGCAAACAAAGAGACATCGCACAATTGCTAGTCTAAATCATAAAATGATCATCATGATCAGCGAGAAGTGTCAATCACACCAAGCTAGTAAATATATGAGTTTAGTTTCATGTCCCATAACCACTTGCTTAACTTAAATATTTACGAACAAGCTGTAAATCTTCACTAGGAAATTGTCACGAAAAGGGTTCAATCGAACAAGTCCAAGAGCTAACCGACGAAGTGAACGCAAGCGTTTCATACCACTCGTTTTACTAAGTCGTTTAAGTCGATTTCTCATTCGAGTGAAGTAAAGGCTTATATATATTAGTAGATTGGAAATCGGTTTGATGAAAGAGTTTTGATATTTACTACTAGTATTAAAACCTTCATATCTTTAAAGTGATAAGTCATAAAACGATTGTTGGAACAATCTATCACAAAAATTCACATTCGAAGACGTGAATAAAATCCAAGGAAAACAGCTAAAAATGCATCAAAGTGGAAGTTCTGATGAATGCTTTTCAGATAAGATTGCCTACGCAGAGTAATACGGGGTTCGACCTGCCCGGTCAGGTCGCGGGGGTCCAGGGGGCAGCGCCCACGGCGGGGTGCGGGGCAGCGCTCACGGTAGGGTGCAGGGCAGCGCCCCGTCAAAACGGTACGACTTAGTGAAGACAAGCGACCTAAGTTTAAAAAGGTGGGCGACTTAACAAAGTGGCCGATAATAAATGATAACAACAAAAAGGGAATCAACACGAATTGATTAGAGTTGGAAATTCAAGCACAATAGGGAAATAGGCAAAAGACTGCAGATTCAGACGTCTGGAATAATTGGTTCAGATGTCTGAATCTGGAAAATTAAATATTTTCCAGAACACAGATTCAGACGTCTGAACGAAATATTTCAGATGTCTGAAATAGGCAATTTAAGCCTATTTTCTTTCTGTTTGAAATCGAGCCAATTCAGACGTCTGGAGCCAAAGATTCAGACGTCTGAATCTGGGAATAAAATCTTCCCAATATAATATTCAGACGTCTGAATCTCTATATGCAAGACAAATCTCTCTCCTCCCACATATCTTATCTGCCAAACAACAAATTTTCCATGGAAATCAACATAAGACTCTCACATCAACATTGAGCCATGAAGCATATATAGGTTCCCAAATCCAGCTGTCCCTTCAGCACACTAAACTCCTTATCACCAAATTTCTAAGACTGGAACGCTCTTCTCTCTCAACATAATCTCCTCCGTCTTTATCTTTCATATTGCACAAAATCACTTTTTTCATCCAAATGAATAATAGCATAATCACCATTAGATCTACCGCTCTTTCTAGAAGCCATTGATGCACAAATTTAAACAAATCGTCTTGCTCTGATACCAATCTGTTGTGCGAAAATTGCACAAATACGAAAAAACAATAAACAGAATCTAGATTTGCCAATTTGAACATCACTTAATCTAACATCAATTATTCTATTACTCCAAATTAATAGCAAATAACTATAAAGAAGAAAAGAGACGCACAATATTTATACTAGTTCCACTATCATCAAGGTAGTGTACGTCCAGTCCAAAAGAGAGATTTTATTTCACATGAGAGAGTTACAAGAGATTACAAGATAAAAATTTACATACCAAAGCCCTAAAATTAGGGATAACAAGAAGAGACACTCTATCTGGAGATTGCTGGCTGAATGTCAGGATAGATTTACAATTAAGTCTACCCTCAATTTATAAGCAATGTAAATTCATGTGAGTCATCAATCAAATTACCAAGATATGGTAAGAAGATAATAGAGGCAAATTACAATGATAATAACAAATCACGCAAACATAGCAAATAATTTACTCATTCCAAATATGGAAGAAAATAATACAAAAGCAATGCGATTACGAAGAAAGAAATAATATGCATATCATTTTGCATATATATTATTCCACAACGTGAGCATGCTTATATTTCCTTGCCATCTCATTCAAATGCAATCCGATGATTTATGCATTTTCATAATGAACAAACGTAATTACTTTCCTTTTTGCATATTTGTTTCCTTCTATTTGTGATTTTGTATCACCAAAATTTAACAGCACTATGGTAAGTTTAGAGGCAGAAGAATATACTTCAATTACAAATATGACAAATAATCATGTTCTTTTAAGATTGGTAATATTGCAATAGCAAAGAAGAAGAAGAGAAATCTATGCTGCTTCAATAACAAATCAACAAGTGTTGGCAGGAGAGAAAAAATAAGGTCAGAAACTTGTCGATGATATTCTTACTTTGCTTTCTTTGATAGTGCCATGACATTGAAATTCACTGAACCAGGATTGTTTTCGATCATAACTTTTATAATTTTAACTGCATCCTGGCAAGGTATTGTACAACTTGTTACAAAACAGGAAATATTTTTTTAAAATAGAAAAAAAGATAGGTATTAATAATAAATCATATGAAGCAACATCTAACTTATGTAAGGGATAATTATAGAACATGTGTGCAGAGATCTGAAGCAACAAAGCAATAAAGTAAGCATACCGGTCTTTCATTATTTTCGTAACATCATACTTGTTTTAAGAAAAATGGGTATTTTAGACAAAAAATGAATATATTTCATGTAAATTAACACAATTCTGTTTGTCAATGAAAAAATACATGAGCAAAAGGGGAAATAAAAAAGTAGGTGTTAACGGAATTGGCTCGGTTGGTTGATGGTTCGGACTGCGAGACCAAAGGTTACGAGTTCGAGCCCGGGAACTAACACTTATTGGCACTACTTTACCATGTTGTAACAAAATAAGAGCAAAAAATATGAGCTCTTTCGGAAAAACCAATGGTAATTAGAAGATCAAGATCGTCACCTTGCATATAGTAATGTTATGGTTAGTTAAGTTTCAGTTCCGTATGAGATGGTGGCTTCTGATACTTATTAAGGAATGATGACATACACAACAGCTAGATAGTTGTTGAATAATTAAACAGGAGAGTGATACCAACTCATCCCAATTTCAACTTGTATTGTATATAGTTAAAATTAAATTCCACCGGATAACAAGTTAACTGCACCCAGAATGTCTCATCGGATAGAGAGGTAACCTGCAATAAGCGGCTAGGTGACGTAGGACCGTGTGATATCGGTTGAGGTTTCATCCCATCCAGTTGATAAAGTTCTCCTTTAATGCATAACAGGAAGAAAAAAATCAGTTAACTAGAAAGCAAAATAAGAATAACACGATTGAGTGGAAACTGTTAAAAATCTTAAAACATGCATACCATCCACGCATGTAAAGCAAATATAATGTTCATCTAAGTTTGAAATGGCCTGCATAGAAATATGCCATTATCAGGTACTATCAAAGAAAACAGAAATTCTTCTGTTATCAGTGACAATAAAAGCAGTTTACTCAGGATCCATTAAACCTATGTTGAAGCATACAAATGTTGTGCATGAAGAAGTGAATTTGTACAGTTCGTAAGGTAAACTAAACACATAACATAGAAAGAATAAAGTATAATGAAAATTGTCTGAAAAAAAAGGGAAAAAATGAGAGGGAGAATTGCATCCTAGAAAGATGGAAAGCAAACATACAAAAAAAATTCTCTGTTTCAATTACAATCAAATTCAGTCACTACAACATAGATTGGGTTTTCCAGTTACCGTATGTCGTGCAAACATAACTGATTTTATGATGACATGTCATGAATGCCCGTTTATGACAATGTGTATAAAAGCTTTTTAACAATGTATATATGATGTTCAGTAAACCAAATAAAATAAGGGGATTTGGAAACAAGGGCCTACTTTTATTGTTAATTGGGAGAAAGGCATTCGTAATATTAATAATATATGACTTGTCCCTGTTTTTAAAAATACGGGCAACAACCATGTATTTGTCGATCAAACCCTAACCCGCATCCATATCTTCTCGAAAACAATCCCAATCCACATTATATAAAAAATAGTAGAAAACAGCATAGAATCAAAATCCGCACAATCTGGAAAATTTCATGGAGTTTATGCCGTTTCCAAAAATCGAACGTGCATAGATCTTGCATTTTTGAAAAAATGCATATTATTTCAAAATAAATATGCAAAAATGTCCAAAAAGTGTAAACATCTGCACATTAAAAAAAATAAAAGTACAGAACATACGCACTTTTACATAACACATGCAAATGATGGGAAAAAGTGCAGATTAATTTTACACAACACAACAAACAAACAAAAAAACAAAAAAAAACAAAAAAAAACCAAGCGTTCATTGACAGAAGAAATAAAAAAATAACATATAAAAGAGCAAATTTTCAGCAGTAACTTGAATTTGTTGTACTATTATCTGCATCCTACGCGTACATAAAAAATAACAATGAAGAAATATTATCCATAATAATAGTTGTAATACTTTTGCCGTCACATTTTTTTTTGTCTATTTGAACTACCAAAAACGTCCCTCTATAGATACTACCAAATCTTAATATCGCTTAAAAATATAATCTAGCAATTAAATTTCCTTTATAAATTCAAAACGCCTCCCTACAAATATCATCAAATCTTAATACCACTTAAAAATAGGATCTAACAAATAAACTTATCCCTTAAAAATAGAATCTAGCAATTAAATTTTCTTTACAAATTCAAAACGGTGCTCTACAATTATTACCAAATCTTAATATCACTTTAAAAAGGATCTAAAAAATATGCTCAAATATTTGTGCAAATTATTTTCTCTTGGATGTGTTAGAACATTTGTAGAAAAACAATTTGGGGGCAAAGCGTCTGCCATCATCACGCGTAAACCGTGTGGCGTAACGCTCGTTTTGAGAATGCATATATCATGCACTTTAATAAAAATACAAATAAGTAGAAAGAATAAATCTAAAAAATGCCGATCACTTTACGAAAAACAAACTGCAGAAGACGTGCAGTTGCATAAATGATTTTTATTTTATTTTTAGTATTAAAAATTCATAAATAACATTGAATTATGAAAGTGCAAGACGCATACATTTTCGTATTTTTGACAACTGCGTAAAACTGGATGAAACTTTTCAGATATGTGCGTCCTGCATTTTTAAGCTGTTTTCTGTATTTTTTTTCATTTTAAAACATTGATTGTTAGTTACTTTGCCGGGAGAATCGGGATTTAGTAGCGTTTTCAGAAAGAGGCCCTTGCGATGAATTTTAATTATCAGCTCTCCTTCCGCATCATTTTCTGTTACAGGGACCCGGCACTTTTTTCTTGATAAAGTAACCTAATGTAATAACCCGATATTGCAAAAAATTTATTTGAAACTATTGATTAACATGCTTCATTGTCTAGCTCTAAGCACAATTAGATGTTCTGCTGACATTAGTAGATAGCGTACTGAAACTCCTCCATGTATAAAATAGAAACAGTTTCCAAAATTATCACAGTGGAGAATCATTATATCAATAGCATAACATGCTTCCATGCTAAACTAAAAACATGGTTAAGCATCTAAACTTAAAAGGTGAATGATAGTGAAAGTGCCTACTTATTTAGTGTCCATCAAGCATGCCTAGTTATACTAGAAGTCTACCGGAACAGATATATTTAGCAAACAGAAACATACACGTGGTATGAATATCCAAGTAATAAACTACACAATGAGCTATATAAGCCTAAGTATATGTCAGTTAACATTGCATCTTACGGAATAATATTACCGCTGTATCCCCAGCAGAAGCAGCTACAGCATGGGCATCTTCAATTTCTCTATCATTTTCAAAGAAAGCAGCACGCTAAAATGACAGTTATTTCAAGTCAATAAAATGATTGATAAAATATCACATGAGTTAAATTTATATAACAACTAAGTACACCAAGGAACTATTTGCAACCTCAGAAGGATCCATTTTAGCTGTGGTCTTGAAGAATCTATCCAAGTACGAGTTCTCAACTGAAAACAGAATGCTGTTAGTTTATCTAATTACTGGAGCACGCTAAATAATTCTTGGAAGTTAACAAAACTTCAACAACATATATAGGAGTTACTGGAAGATGTTTAACAATAATTGGAAAATTAACATAAACAAAAGTGAAGAAATTTATCGGTGATGCCTGAATATTATGATATTTAGTTTTATTAGTTGCTTAACATCTTAACATTTTAATATTAATCCCAACTAATGTTGCGCGCGCACGCGCACACACATATACATATATGTATGTATGGGACCGGCTATTTGGACACAAAATCAAACGCAATTGATGACACAATAAATCTGGACCATTAGATCGCATTGTATTCACACATGATATTGAACTCAGGGGACAATCCAATGGTGGGGAAAAGCAAGGTTCGAGGTCTCGATTTCGTTCTTTTGTGATTTTTGGAATTTCGATGTAATTCGTAAATTTCGGAAATTTTGATTCCAGATTCGGTTTCGGGTCTCGTTGTTTATTTTTCATATAATTACACATATATTTGTTTAATTTATTGAAATAAAACATAATTAATATTTAACTGAAAAATAAGATATAAAAGACCAATACTGATTAATTATATATGTTTATAACACGAAAAAAATGTTTATTTATTATTTCGTTTTCAACTTTTTATTTTTTTTAAATGTGTATTTTTTGAATTTGTATGTTTTCTAAGTTAAAATTTCAGATTTCGAATATTCATGTATTTGAAACTCAAATTAATTCTTTTTTCAAGTTTCTTCAGTAAAATTTGAAGCTCGGTGGTTTTTTTTAATTGAAGCGGAATTTCGACTTAGTTTCGTCTAATGAAACCTAAATGGAACGACCGGAATTTCGGGGTTTCGGTCGAAACCTAAACTAAAATGCGCAAAGCTGCTAATTATTTAAAATAACAACAACAACAACTGTGTAACTTTAGTTAATGCCTGTTCAGTATATTTTAATTATCATATAACTAAAGAAGAATATGAATTTTTAGGACTTTACAAAATAAGTTGCCATTAAATTCTTTTGGCAAAACTTCTATGATGCACACAGGTCCTTGAATTCCTTACCCTTACTTGCTGGAAGAATATTAGCAATTAAATTAACAGGGTACATATAAACAAGGAACAATGGACAGATTGCAGTAAGCAGAAATTTGAAACAAAACAAAACTGTTGCTCCTTTTAGACATACTCAGCTTGATTTCAGAAGTTGCATTGCCTATGGCATGAAGAATACCAATGGTTCCACAAGAATTACTCACAGTTTGTTTCATAAAATATACAATTTCAGTTTGTTCCTGCAAAATAGAAGAGATCAGTTCTTATAGTAGTAGTACTATCTCCTGCTATTAAATATTTGCGAACATACAGGTTCACAGACTTCACATATTTCTTAGAAGTATAAGACAACTCTTTTAGTGGTATTGATTTATAGCTGTATACCAAATTAATGATTTGCAAGGTATGATAAATAAGTAGCATAGCAGTTATGAAATCCTAGTTCTGTTCCCCAAGAAAAATAAATAAATAAATAAATAAAATAAAATATAAAACCACGTACACAGTACAAAGTTAAAATAAATTTCCCTGCTCGTTCATATTCAAAAGACGAATCATACATGTCATTACCAGAAAATTAAAAATCATATTTTTAGACTGTTGAAAAATACCTACTGTTCTGCATGCTCATATACCATATTTTGGATACCCTCAAATATCTAAACCGATAGACGAATTCTCTTGTTTGGAACTTGAACTAGTAGCATATCAAGTGGATTAGGTAACACTAGACTGAGTCGGGTAACAAACTTTTGTCATCTCCATGATAATGAAGGGGGAACGATTAATGAATCTGTGAGAATATATAAGACTTGTACAAAAGTAAAGCTCGCCAGATAGGCGTATTTCACGAGAGAGAAAAAGGTAGGTATGAAAACAACTTAATTAGTACGAAGGGAGAAGTAAATGGCTTTAACACTGCCTGAAAGTTAGATGTATTCAGAAAGCTAGTCATGCTGGACTCTGTCCACACAACTCACAACTTTCAATGATTTTCATTCTAATATTTCATTCCACTATCTTGAATTTATCTAGAAAATGTCCACATAAAAATTCATACTGACACATCCTCTGCTAATATCTAACGGATATGGTGAAAACGGTAGTGGATATTGGTTATAAACAGAAAATAAAATTGGTTTTCGTAGCAGTTATATTAAAATTGGGTTTCTTGAAGTCTCGTTGATTCAGAAGTATTTATATTGTTGAGTAAGTCAAATGAGTTTATACCTTATGTATCCTCAATACAAGTTAAGAGTTCACTATCAAGAGCACATGAGATGCAGGCACATAGCCACCAAGGCAATAAAGGAATTCTCTCTTGTATATTGCATCTTAACAAAGATAGTGATAGATGTGTAGCCACAAATAAAATGAGACATTCGTAAGCAGTACATAAGTCAGTTAATGTGGACACTGTTGGAATTCCTAAAGAACAAAATGAATGAAACATACATAAAGTCCCACATCGCCAAAATTGCTAAGCCATACTAGTTTATATAAACGAACAGGTGCGGATCTGTTCGAAAACGGACGCGAATAACTGAAGAGGCGCGACCCGTTAGAGGCGAACGGAAGCGGGTGCGACCCGTTAGAGGCGAACAGGTGCGGCCCGACTGAAGAGACGCGGCCGAACATAGGCAGTAGCGAACGGGTGCGGCCCGTTAAACGAACAGCAACAATGAAAGAAAACGGGTGCAACCTTTCAGGCAGACGCGACTGTTCAAAGGGGTGCGGACGAAATTATAAATATGAGAGAATACTGATCACATTCTTATCCCATTTCAATTCTAATTTCTTCTGCTTCTTCTTTCTCTACTGCTCTATACAATAAATCACAGAGTGATATACTCATTACAATTTCAAGCAGAATTCGTCTGTTGTATCTTGGAAGAATTTTGAAATAAAATTCTTAAGGAAATCGTTACGACGAGCCTCGGACATATTTCGGTTAGAATTCTTCATTCTATCCTTTATTTTGGTTATACTGTTTATTCAAAATAGTATAACGCTGTTGTTGTAATTTATTTACAACAATCATATTGTTAAAATAATTAACACAGAATTCCAGTGTAGTGGAAATCTGAGTTATAAACTTGTGCGACGAGTTTATAATTGATTATTCTCTGTTTTGGTATACTAGACATTTAACATCTTAAGAATTTTTCTGTTTTCTTACTAAAACAGAGATGGCAACAGTAGAATTTTCAAAGACTACTACTCACAACAGACCTGAACCGTTCAAGAGAGATGGTGACGACTTTTTAACATGGCAGAATCAGATGTTATTTTACCTCACCACACTCGGTCTGCAACGGTATCTCGAGGAGGAGGAATCGATTTCTGCACTAGGCAAGGAAGCAGATGTTGCTACGTGGAAACATTCTGATTTCCTATGCAGAAACTATATTCTGAATTGTCTCGACAAGGTGCTATACAAAGTATATCAACCTCTAAAGACAGCAAAAGCACTCTGGAATGCACTTGCCACGAAGTATAAGACGCAGAATATCAGTCTTAAGAAATTCATTGTAGACAAATTCATGGACTACAAGATGGTCGACTCCAAACCGGTGACTGCTCAACTGCATGAACTACAAATCATTATTCATGAACTCGAGGCGGAAGGTCATAAGGTTGGAGAATCGTTTTTGGTTGAAGCCATCACGGGAAAACTGCCGCCGTCGTGAAGAGATTACCGCAATTATCTAAAGCATAAAAAGAAGGAAATCTCTTTACAGGATCTCATAGTCCGATTGAAAATTGAGGCAGATAACCGTGGAATTACAAAACAAAACGAGGAGGCATTTGTGGCTGAAGATTCAAAGACCAAAAACAAAAAGAAGAATTTCCAGAAGAAAAGGAAAGCTCCAGACAACAAACCAAAAGACAACCAACGAACCAAAAAGTTTAATGGTGAATGTTGGGTTTGTGGAAAGGTTGGACATGCCGCTAGAGATTGCAGACTCAAGAAGGAACGCAATAAAGAAGCAAATATAGTGAATAACATGGAAGTAGACGAGTCCAACTTCTCGGCGGTGGTATCTGAATGCAATTTGGTTCAGAATCCTAACCAATGGTGGGTAGATACAGGCGCTACTCGTCATGTTTGTTCTGACAAATCCAT
This sequence comes from Allium fistulosum, assembly GCA_030737815.1. Classification (NCBI taxonomy): domain Eukaryota; kingdom Viridiplantae; phylum Streptophyta; class Magnoliopsida; order Asparagales; family Amaryllidaceae; genus Allium; species Allium fistulosum. The sequence goes on along the minus strand of CM060908.1, from coordinate 155,335,569 downwards.
GTTTTCTACCTACCAGAAATTCGATCACGAAGAAAAACTCTACATGGATAATTCTGCAGTATCAATGATCGAAGGCAGTGGCACAGTTATCCTCAAGTTTACTTCTGGAAAAACTGTCAAGTTGAATGACGTGCTCCACGTTCCGGACATACGCAAGAATCTCATCTCTGGTGCAGTATTATCAAAGAAAGGATTCAGAATGGTGTTCGAGTCAGACAAGATGGTTCTGTCCAAAGCTGGAATGTATATCGGAAGGGGATATTTATGTGATGGCCTATTTAAGGCAAATGTAGCCGTTATCGGCAATAAAACAATATATTCTGATTGTGCTATTAATAAAATTGAAGTTTCTTACTTGCTTGAGCACGAAATTTTACTATGGCATGATAGATTAGGACACATAAATTTCCAAAAAATGAAAATATTATCAAACTTGGGATTAATTCCAAAATTCCAAGTAGATAAGAACTACAAATGTGAGACATGTGTAGAAGCAAAAATGGTTAAAAAACCATTTCAATCTGTTGATAGAAGCACCGAACCACTAGGTTTGGTTCATACAGATTTATGTGATTTTAAATCATTACCTACAAGAGGTGGGAAAAAGTACTTTATCACGTTTATTGACGATTATACGCGATATTGCTATGTATATCTTTTGAATAGCAAAGATGAAGCAATTACATCATTTATAAAGTACAAAGCTGAGGCAAAAAATCAGTTAAATAAAAAGATCAAGATATTGAGATCTGATCGAGGTGGAGAATATGAATCACCATTTGAACAGTTCTGTGCCGAAAATGGTATAATTCATCAAACAACAGCTTCATATTCACCACAACAAAATGGTATAGCCGAGAGGAAGAACAGAACGTTAAAAGACATGATTACCGCCATGATTTTAACTTCTGGTCTACCGACGAACTTGTGGGGGAAAGCCTTAAATATGTCTAATCACATATTAAACAAAGTCCCTCATAATAAAACAGGAACAATTCCATATGAGATATGGAAAGAACACAAATCAAGTTTTAAATACCTCAAAGTGTGGGGGTGCTTGGCAAAAGTTCCAGTTCCGCCTCCCAAGAAAGTCAAACTTGGACCAAAAACAGTAGATTGTTACTATTTAGGGCCAGCCCAAAATAGTAGTGCCTATAGATTTTTGGTATTCAAGTCTGATATAGCTGATATTCATGTAAATACAATCATGGAATCAAGAGATGCCTCATTCTTTGAAGACGTGTTTCCGCACAAAAGGAATGAAGGGAATAATGTCCCTAAAAGAACAAGAGAAGAATCAAGCAATTCACATGAAGATGAAACTCATCATGAGATTGAGGAAGTTGAAGCAAGAAGAAGCGTAAGGGCTAGGACTTCCAAGACATTTGGTTCGGATTTTTTCACATATGTGTTAGAACATGAACCTCAACCGTACAAGAAAGCAATGTCATCTTTTGAATCTTCATGTTGGAAAGAAGCAATCCAAAGTGAAATTGATTCAATTCTAAGTAATAAAACTTGGGAAATTGTTGATATTCCAACTGGAATAAAACCTATTGGTTGCAAATGGATTTTCAAGAAGAAAATGAAAGCAGATGGCTCTATCGACAAGTATAAAGCCAGATTAGTAGCCAAAGGATATCGTCAAAAAGAAGGAGTAGACTTCTTTGATACATATTCGCCAGTAACACGAATAACCTCTATAAGAATGCTAATAGCAATTGCATCAATTTATGGACTAGAAATTCATCAAATGGATGTAAAGACAGCATTCTTAAATGGAGATCTCGATGAGGAGATCTACATGGAGCAACCTGAAGATTTTATTTTCAAAGGAAATGAAAACAAAGTCAGTAGATTAGTAAAATCATTATACGGACTAAAACAAGCTCCGAAACAATGGCACGCAAAATTTGATAGTGTCATGATGAGAAATGGTTTTCGTATAAATGAATGCGATAAGTGTGTTTATTATAAACAAATTGGACAATCATATGTGATGATTTGTTTATATGTAGACGATATGTTAATATTTGGTCCAAATACTCAGGTAATAGAGACCATAAAGAAGATGTTAACTAGCAATTTCGATATGAAAGATTTAGGAGTTGCAGACGTTATTTTAGGAATCAAAATAATAAGAACTCCTAATGGAATTGAATTATCTCAGTCACACTATATAGACAAAGTGATTGAAAAATTCCAAGACTATAGAAATAAAGGAGTGAGAACACCATTTAATCCATCAGAAGTACTGCATAAAAACACTAATGAGAGTGTAATGCAACTGGAATACTCTCGTGTAATAGGATGTCTCATGTATCTCATGAATTGCACAAGACCAGATATAGCTTATGCAGTAAGTCGACTAAGCAGGTATACAAGCAATTCAGGAAAGGAACACTGGAAAGCACTAATGAGAGTGCTTGGATATTTAAAAAATACCACAAATTATTCCTTACATTATAGAAAATATCCTGCCGTCTTAGAAGGATATAGTGATGCAAATTGGATTGCTGATTCAGAGGAATCAAAATCAACTAGTGGTTATGTATTTACCCTAGCAGGGGCAGCAGTGTCATGGAAATCTACCAAACAAACATGCATAGCTCGATCCACTATGGAATCAGAGTTCATCGCTTTAGATAAAACAGGCGAAGAAGCAGAATGGCTTCGTCACTTTTTGGAAGATATTCCATTTTGGCCTAAACCTGTACTGGCCATATGCATACACTGTGATAACCAAGCTGCGCTAAGTAGAGCGCACAACTTTGTGTATAATGGAAAGTCACGACATATTCGTCGACGCCATAACACAGTTAGGCAGTTACTCTCAAATGGAACTATTTCCATAGATTATGTGAGAACAAATGATAACCTAGCGGATCCATTTACTAAAGGTTTATCAAGAGAGAAAATTGACTGCGCATCGAGGGGAATGGGTTTAAAAGCCTAAACCACCAAGAGTTATCTTATACGGAAACTTATCCTAGCGATTAGAGATCCCACGGACTAGGATCAATAGGCAAACCAGTTCTGAATAACTCAAGACGTAATGCATTTGCGTGGACATAGTCCAACTCCATTCCTATAGTGCACAATATAAATGCATGCCTACAGAAGTATTTAAAGGTTAAAACTATGTTTTTTAATGATGACCATATCTTGGAAATAACAAGTGGGTATATGTAGGATACTCTTAATGGTTGCGATCACCTATGTTAGTGTGAGCTGGGTCGGCTCTATGAGAATAATAAAAGGCTTTTATTCTCTAAAACACTCGCAGAACCAAAAATTGTTCAGGACCAAAATGAACACAACTAAAAGATTGGATGGGAAGGGAATCAATGCTTCGTAAAGCTTATTGTCTGGATATACAATAAAGGCCGACGGTTCAAGATGAAATAATTCACCGATTAGCCAAGTATATCCGATAAGTTTTAACTAGGGAAAGTTCAAAGTGAAATATCTACTTATCCACGATAAAGCATTACTCCATATGTACTATGTGATATTTCGCTTTGTGTGGGGGATATATATATTATCATTCATGTAGGGGATTGTTGGAATTCCTAAAGAACAAAATGAATGAAACATACATAAAGTCCCACATCGCCAAAATTTCTAAGCCATACTAGTTTATATATGGCTTTGTAATGAAGATGTTGGGGCCTAGGGGCACCCAAATGTATGCTTCGTTATGAGGAGGAAGATCATGCATCTCCACCACACACGCGCGCGCCGCCGCCGTCCGTCCGACCGAACCGGACCGGGCCGGGCTCAGGTTTGGATTTGGGTTTGGGTCTAATATGATCCTATTTTTACTACAAAACTGGGCCGGGCTTTTTGACAGTTGGAACAGGTGCGGATCTGTTCGGAAACGGACGCGAATAACTGAAGAGGCGCGACCCGTTAGAGGCGAACGGAAGCGGGTGCGATCCGTTAGAGGCGAACGGAAGCGGCCCGACTGAAGAGACGCGGCCGAACATAGGCAGTAGCGAACGGGTGCGGCCCGTTAAACGAACAGCAGCAATGAAAGGAAACGGGTGCAACCTTTCAGGCAGACGCGACTGTTCGAAGGGGTGCGGACGAAATTATAAATAGGAGAGAATACTGATCACATTCTTATCTCATTCCAATTCTAATTTTTCTGCTTCTTCTTTCTCTACTGCTCTATACAATAAATCACAGAGTGATATACTCATTACAATTTCAAGCAGAATTCGTCTGTTGTATCTTGGGAGAATTTTGAAATAAAATCCTTAAGGAAATCGTTACGACGAGCCTCAAACATATTTCGGTTAGAATTCTTCATTATATCCTTTATTTTGGTTATACTGTTTATTCAAAATAGTATAACGCTGTTGTTGTAATTTATTTACAACAATCATATTGTTAAAATAATTAACACAGAATTCCAGTGTAGTGGAAATCTGAGTTATAAACTTGTGCGACGAGTTTATAATTGATTATTCTCTGTTTTGGTATACTAGACATTTAACAGACACAATTCAACAAGAGGTGCTTTTTAACAATTTGGAGATGGACAATCATAAAGCACCAAAACGATCCTGATACAATAAAGACGTGAAGAGGAGTGTATATGGATGAGGTTGAAGTAGATGATGATCGCTATATACAGATTTGAGTTAGATGGGTAGAAGGTGTCTGAGCGTATGTGTCAGCAGTTGCAGTGGATATTACATGTTTGTCTACCTTAAGTATATATCCAGGTGGATTAATAGACACCTACCACAGAAGTAAAATGCTGCATTTTATTCCATTAGCTAAAACAGAAGAAGACAAATTATACATCTTGATCCCAATTAGCACTCATAATTAAGATATACCTTGTTCATGGTTTTGGATGCATGATACACCTCAGCTTCCTTCTCCATTTCAGCCTACAACATCAAGCATCAAGCTCCAAAGAACAAGATCAAATCCTCAACAAATTGAATTAAAAATTGGTATGTAGAACTACCTGAAAAGTGAAAGGATAAAGAAAAAGTACGGCAAGAACAGGCTTAGGAACCGTTTCTAACAATTCCTCGTCAAATCCATAAACATCACTAAACTCAACTTCGTTTTCAGCAACTCCAAGTCCCCAAATGAACTATATTAACAACAAACAGTTTAAAATAAGGTTTATGGTCATATTAATTAACTGTGCCAATTTTAGCATTCGTGATTAATTCATACCTGATTCATGACGTCAGGGTTTGATTCGAGAGGAACCCATTTCTTCTTCCATTTTTCCGCCATTTTATTTTTATTTAATTTTGTAGCGGAACTATTTTCCCATTTACATAAATTGTGGACTAAGCTCGCCGTTAATCATCGACCCATACAAATTTCATTTTTGAAATTTGCATATTGGGCTTGACTTTAAGGCTTAAGCTTGTATGAAAGTTGAATCCCCTTTAACGGTGCACTGCAAGGGCGCGCGTATGCGTGTGTTTATATATATTTATACTATAATAAAAAATCTTTGGTCAACCGGTTAAAGTGAACCCTTTTTTGAACTGACCAGAATGCCCATGCTAATATAGCCTGTAAGTTATTTACGCAGGGCTATTTTTTGAGGCGGGATACTTTTCAACAACAAATTATTAGAGGCAACAGTTATTCCCTCTTACCATGACTGATGCACGTTCGTTTCTGTGAACGTGATTAAGCTCTCCTTCTATTTCTCCACACACTCCAGATGATTTGCCATTTCCCCCAAATTACTCCAAATCATAAAATCGAAATTACTTCATACCAGGAAAAAAGCTCAATGATGAAAATTAGCCTCAACGAAGGAAGCCACTCCCTCTTAGACACTGACAAAGATTGTCCAATCATCCCTTCCGCCGCCAATACTCTTCAGCTTGCAGGAAGATCGACTGCCTCCATCTTCGCCATTCAGCACTGAAGATGTTCGCGGCCCTAATTGAAAAGTAGAAGCCTGTCAACGACTTTGACAAAGCCAGCATCCCGTTTAAAGGTACACAACAGTCTTTCAGAAATGGTACGATTTTATTACCGTCTTCAGTTTTGACTTTCATTTTTGATTTTGTTTGATTTCTTCAGATCTTGGGTTCAGTTGTAATCGCAGCAAATCCCAGTGCTTGGAACCCTAATTCCATCACCATTTCCATGCTCCTCCCGCCCTAGATTCGAAATTTAACAGTAATATTTTGCCTCTTATTCGACATATATTTTCAACAGTTTAGACTTAGGCAACTACTGTTATAGATCTTCAAGATGATTAGAAGGTTTGCATGCGTAAGATGATTTTTTAAGTTATCGGTTGGAAATTTTAGTTATTAAAGTACATAATTTACTGTTACCTCTAATTCTCAATAAACTCATTCTGGAATTTCATTGCCTAGAAAAACCATACTTTTTATTCTTTTAGAGCAAAGTAAAGTGAAGATGGTTTTCTAAGATTCTATCTCGGTTTCTGAGTGTTTTATTTGTTGTATGGCTACAGTTATGGCATCTAAAGACTTCATCAAGAAAAAGGCAATTTAAGTTATAGCAAATATTTATAGTATCGATTTGTACATTTGTGAAATTGATAATTTATCATGCTTATGGTTAACTTTACCTTTTGTTTCAATATTAATATTACATTCAATTGTCATATACAAGTTTATTTGTATAAGTTGAATCACCTAAGTTAAACATGACCATACTTTCATTTCTTTTAAAATACAGGTACGTGTTTGAACTAATAGGAGTGAAGATGGTTTGCTAGCATTTTTTCTCATTTGCTGCGTGTTTATCAGTTGCACGACTACAGCTGTGGCATCCGAAGACTTGCTTCCTGGAAAAAGGTATTTTGAATTAAGAACATCATTTTGATTTCAATTATTTTTCAATATAACATTATGGGCGTACTCCTCTTGCCTTGGTTCTATTGGTCAGTAATGAATTAATATATACCTTTTATAGTATGCCATTTTATTTTAAAGTCATACCAAATATTTTTTACAATCTATTTATACATTTGTGAAATTGATAATTTATCATGCTTATGGTTAATTTTTAGTTTTTGCTTCACCACTAATATTACATTCAGTTGTCCAGTATAAGTTTATCGGTGTTTTATGTTAAATCTCCTAACTGAAACTTTAAATGCCTCGAGTAAGTTCCTTGCTATGCGAAATTCCAAATAACAGAAGTATAAGATACGTTTGATGACACTTTGAGTTATACAAATACAGAAAATTATGAATCTAAAGCTAAAACCCGGAAATAATTTAATTTGACTATAGTTTTATGACTTTACTAGAACAGCCTTACACGCATTTCATTATTTCATTTGTTTATGACTATAAATGCACTTAGGTTTGTATGCGTACATCATAAATAATTAGTAATTAATAAATAATGCATTGATATGATTCAATAGATTCGATCTTCAAAATATGTTATGCTTATAGTTTTTTCCACTGACGCGGTGCTCGAATAGGAACAATATTAATCATTTTGAGGACTGAGTATTTACGAATATCAATATGATCGAAAAATATATATTTCAAAAAGGTTCTGCTAAAGCATTTTAGATGTATATATTATGTCAATTGGTCCTATTGTACCACTAAATTATTTATTTGCACAAGGTCGTTTCTTATGCATTATTTAGGGATTTTGAATGCATGACTCATTTATTTGCCAACCAAGAGCATGTATAAGCATTTGCATTAAGCGGAAGCACTATTTTTTATGTTATATGTAAATATATATTTTTTTGTAAATTATCCATCATCTAATCAATCATACCATGACTGCAACTTCATTCTTTGCTAAAGTTTTGGATTTAACATTTTTTGCATTGCTTATAAAGTCCTAGCAAAAGCAGAACTGCAGGTTATTATTACTATCTTTTTAATGAAGACTGTTGGTTTTCATTAATTTTATGGAAATATCATATGTAGCATTTGATTGTGTAATCTTTGCATCCACTGTTTACCCGATTTATACCATTGATATATTTTTTATCCTAATACCAATAATTTGAGATTGATGGTTATTTTAATATAGAATTTATATAACAACTAGATTATTTTACACTTATTAAGTTAACATGCTCAAAGCAATTCCCATATTTGTTATATCTGTTGCAAAATTAATATTATGCCATTACTTTAATAGGACAAGGTTGCGATTTTATTTTCTATAATTTCTTCTGTCTCTATGTGATATTGATGAAGAAAACTTGGATCTTTCTTATGTCCCTATAGGATATTGATGGAGAACGTTTAGATATGTGTTTGCTAACAGTGGTTGGGTTGAAGTATGGTGACAGCGTATTTGGGTAAGGTTTCCTCTCTCCTTTTTCATTTAACTTGAATTTTCTTTTATTTAAATTACAACTGTAATAAATTTATTTGTGAGAAAACTATATTCTACCTGAATTTCAATGTTTTTCTGTCCTATTTTCCTACTTTTCCACGAGGTATATTTTATGGTTTGGTTGTTTTGTAAAATTATTCCGTAATTTACTTTAGATATGCATCTCCTGCTTTCAAATCATTTAGAGTTGAACCAGTTTACTATTGTAGAGTTTATTTTGTTGTCAATACTGTCAATTTTAAAAGTTGGAATAGTTAGGGTAACTTGATTTTTTTTGTGGTATGGTAAGACAAATTATTTTTTTCTCTGTCGCTTAACTATTCATATCCAACGTACGGCTAATTACCTAGCAACCCCATTCAAGGCCGTCTTATAACTTAAATTTTCCTACATAAAGCAGCATACTTGCCACTTCCATAAATAGAAAATATTAACAAAGTCTTTCTGTATGTTAGAATAAAATAATAATTTAACAATGACTTTTTACCTGTTCTATTATTCCCAGGCTACTGCTGTAAACCATCATTTCTCATGTTATGGTGTCATCGCTTCTCCTGTAGTCGAAAATCCAGGTCATATTGATAGTACAAATCCAACAAGTTGTAAGAACCTTTCAGCTTCCATAACCTTTGCTAATCTTCAATCTGCGGAAAACGCTTTGGTGAAAGGCACACGTCGAGGTGGTCATAATTGACTTTCATCGACTGAAAAAAAGGTACATTTAATATGCATTTTGTTAAATGACGTAAATTATCGGGTATGCTCTGATAATATCAGTTTTGTATGTGTACCTCATAAATAATTAGTAATTAATTAATAATGCATTGATATGATTCAATAGATTCAATCTTTAAAATATGTTATGCTTATAGTTTTTTCCACTTACGCGGTGCTTGAATAGAAACAATGTTAATCATTTTGAGGACTGAGTATTTACGAATATCAATATGATTGAAAAATATATATTTCAAAAAGGTTCTGCTAAAGCATTTTAGATGTGCATCATACAAAATACAAATCGCTTTCTGTCTGTTTTTGTATTTATGGTTGCCTATTTTATACTAACCACTGCATGGTATTTGTATCCTTATACGTTGGTCCATGATTAATTATTTTACCTAAATTAGCTTTGACGACGATTAAAATTTTGGATAATTTTATATAACATACAGACCACATTGTCATAAATGTAAGAAATTATATCTTATACACTACTCATAATTGGTTGAAAACGTATTACTGCATTTAATCATGATTGTGTAACACATATAGTACCATTAAAAAAAGGATCCACTATAAGATGACTTAGGCAACTACTGTGTTCAGACTCTCAATTAATCTTTTTTATTTTTGAAATATATGATATTTTCCTTAACATGTTTGTGACGCCCCACCTCTATACCCACGCTAGCCAAGAACACTACGGAGTAATGCTGTCAACTAGCGCGGAGAATAAGGCTGTTGAGGAGCGACCATCCATGTAACTTCTTTGTGCGAGCACCGATATGTCAGATAGTATAGAATGCATATCATTTAAGGAGGAAATCCGACATACCGATACAAACTCAAAGCTATCACACGGTGGCTATATATAATCTTCGGAAACAAATATAGAAATAAACGTAACACAAATCAGTCACAGACAATTCATATCACAAAGGCGGAAATAGATATGAATATAACACATGAAAGTGTACATCAGAGTAGTGGTCAAATAAGATCCACAATAATACAAATGAATAGATACAAGTGCAAGATAATAGAATATGTACACATCAAGGAGTCTAATCTCAAATGTATACAAACAAAAACTACTAAACTAGAGTAGTTAGCCAAAAGTCAGAGTAGCAAATCCCAGGAGGAAGTCAAGCAGAAGCACTTGTAACATCTCGGTCTGACCCGAGTATTATTTAAGAAAATAATAAACGATCAGTCTAATTATAAATATCAGATGACATGATATAAAATAATAGATATGGCATAAACATAGAATACTCATACTGACATACTACTATAAGTATGAAAATGATGATCAACAGGAGATCAACCGATGAGAAATGATCAATATCACAAGAATCTTCTCAAAGATCCAAAGAGGGCATCATACCCTAAACTTGTACTCATAACAAGTCAATGACATAAAAATCCAGAAATCAAAACAAGAAATCCAGAAATCATAAAAAGAGAAAGAGGCCTATCACATGATGGTCCGAAGACCATGGGGCGCTACCCCATATGTGTGAGTCGGAATCACACTGATTGAGGCCTAGGCTAACCAAAAAGAAAAAAGGTATGTGTGAATGGAATCACACAAGTGGTGTCTAGCCTAACCTCGCAAACAAAAAGATATGTGTGAGTCGGAATCACACTACTGCGGTCTAGACTAACCTTGCGGACAAAGAGATGTGTGTGAGTCGGAATCACACTACTGCGGTCTAGTCTTACCTTGCAAACAAAGAGACATCGCACAATTGCTAGTCTAAATCATAAAATGATCATCATGATCAGCGAGAAGTGTCAATCACACCAAGCTAGTAAATATATGAGTTTAGTTTCATGTCCCATAACCACTTGCTTAACTTAAATATTTACGAACAAGCTGTAAATCTTCACTAGGAAATTGTCACGAAAAGGGTTCAATCGAACAAGTCCAAGAGCTAACCGACGAAGTGAACGCAAGCGTTTCATACCACTCGTTTTACTAAGTCGTTTAAGTCGATTTCTCATTCGAGTGAAGTAAAGGCTTATATATATTAGTAGATTGGAAATCGGTTTGATGAAAGAGTTTTGATATTTACTACTAGTATTAAAACCTTCATATCTTTAAAGTGATAAGTCATAAAACGATTGTTGGAACAATCTATCACAAAAATTCACATTCGAAGACGTGAATAAAATCCAAGGAAAACAGCTAAAAATGCATCAAAGTGGAAGTTCTGATGAATGCTTTTCAGATAAGATTGCCTACGCAGAGTAATACGGGGTTCGACCTGCCCGGTCAGGTCGCGGGGGTCCAGGGGGCAGCGCCCACGGCGGGGTGCGGGGCAGCGCTCACGGTAGGGTGCAGGGCAGCGCCCCGTCAAAACGGTACGACTTAGTGAAGACAAGCGACCTAAGTTTAAAAAGGTGGGCGACTTAACAAAGTGGCCGATAATAAATGATAACAACAAAAAGGGAATCAACACGAATTGATTAGAGTTGGAAATTCAAGCACAATAGGGAAATAGGCAAAAGACTGCAGATTCAGACGTCTGGAATAATTGGTTCAGATGTCTGAATCTGGAAAATTAAATATTTTCCAGAACACAGATTCAGACGTCTGAACGAAATATTTCAGATGTCTGAAATAGGCAATTTAAGCCTATTTTCTTTCTGTTTGAAATCGAGCCAATTCAGACGTCTGGAGCCAAAGATTCAGACGTCTGAATCTGGGAATAAAATCTTCCCAATATAATATTCAGACGTCTGAATCTAACGTTTCAGACGTCTGAAACTGGGTTCAGAGCATTCCCTGAACCTAGACCAAAAATGGCCAAATGAATACCGGAAGCGATCGATCGAGGGACAACGACTAAGGATTTACGCCAAGCGACAACCCAGCCTTAACGGCTCTTCGACATGCCTCAAATACCAATGTCCAAATATCCATAAAAGGATTTTCATAGATTTTGATTTCAAAACACCAAAATTGGAATGAACACCAAATCAATCCAAACCAATATCAATTGTACAAGAATAAGTGTTAGGAATTCATACCTAACAATCGAAGATAATTAAAGACTTAGATGTGAGATATAAATCTCACCTTTTCACAAAAACAATGAAGAAGGAGCTTGAAAGCGAAGGGAGAATCAACCACTCTTCAACACAACCCAAATGAGCTTGAATCTATGCTCAAAAGAGAAACATTTCCTAAATTAGGTTTAGGGAATTTTCTGAAATTGAAAGGAGAACGGGTTGGAGAAGATGAAGATGAAGCTTACCAATGGGTTCTCTTTGAATTTGGAGCAAGAACTTGAGTTTGCAAGAGGAATTAGGGTTTGGAATTTCTAATTCCCTTTCCTTTCCACCATTCTCAGTTTTTTGCTTGAGTTTGAAGAGTGGGAATGAGTGAATGGAGAGGAGAGGGGGTTGGAACTGAGTTAGTAAGTGATTAATGGGTTCAGCCCAAACCAAAGCCCCAAGTGAAAAAGTGGCCAAATTCCACTAACTCCAAATATATCGAAGCTTATACTCAAAAAGATCGCAAACATAATTTTGGACTCAATGGGGGTGGTCTCGAGTCCCAATTCGACTATTTGCAAAAAGTAGCTTTTCGGACTAAAATCCGACGAACGATGTTATATTTAAATAAAATATTTAAATATAAAATCAACAAATATGCGGGTTGTTACAGACTCCCCTCCTTAAAGAAATTGCGTCCTCGCAATACTTAAGAAGAAAATAAAGAGTAACAACCATAAAAGCATATCAACACACATGAAAATTTGAAATGAGAAGTTCACCAAAAAGAGCATGAAAGAGAAAACCCAGACGAGTTCGCTCGATGAATTCTCTAGATTTCCCAAGAGCCATCCTGGGGATTTGAGAACCATTGAATCCTTCACAAGAAAAACATCTTTATTTCGAAGGCGCTCAACCTCCGAAGCAATGATGTGAATAGAATGTTGCTCATAAGTCAAATAGGCGGAACTTCGATTTCCACAATAACACCAGGCTCAGGAATAAAAATCGGAAACCTAAAAGCATTTCCATAGTTAAAAGACGTGGAAAACGTCATAGTAGAAAAAGATTGAGCCGGTAATAAAAAGGCGATAAGCCACGGAACCAATACGTTCGGTGATAGGAAATGGCCCTATATATCGAGGCGCTAACTTTCCCGATCGACAGAAAATGCACAACACCCATCGTAGGTGAAACACGAATGGACACTAATAAGATCTGGACCTAAAACCAGTTCTCACCGGCTTTACGCCAACACGAAGAAAATCGGCATAGCCTTCCGTAGAATGCCTCGAAAGGTGCCATACCAATACAAGGTTGGAAGTTATTATTGGAAGAAAACTCAACAAGAGAAATATAATTTTCTCAACTTCCACTAAAATCAAGAACACCTGCACGAAAGAAGATCTTCAAGAGTTTGATTCACTCGCTTGGTTGTCCATCGGATCGAGGATGACAAGCGGTGCTAAAATTAAGCTTTGTTCCCAAAGCTTTTTGAAGACCTAACAAAATCCATTAGCAAAATAATGGATCACGATTGCTAACAATAGAAGTAGGAACTCCATGCAATTTAACTAGACATAGAGTTTAGTAAAAAGAGATATGGTCCGATTGGACCGAACGGGAAGAAAATGGGTAGATTTTGTAACCCTATCTACAATTACCCATAAATTATCATGACCCGAACGAGAACGGGAAAGACGGTCAATAAAGTCCATGGTAATAGTATCCCACTTCTAAATTGGAATGTCCAAGGTTGCAATAACCCACCGGGCCTTTGATGCCTGGCCTTTATGAGTTGGTAAGCCATGCAACGCTTAATGAAGTTAGCAATATCAAATTTCGTTCCATCCCAATAATAAAAGTCGCTACTACTACCGGGATGAATGGAAAATTTAGAACGACGAGAATCTTCTAAAATGTCTTTACGAAGATCACAAATGTTTGGCACAATAAGTCTACCAAACACTCGAATTCTACCACGAGAATCAATATCAAAGTTTTCAACATTTCAATACCAATTTTATCCCTAAAATTTCGGCTAAGAAGAGCCAAATCGGGATCTAGCTTTTGAGCTTCAAAAATGTGGTCAAAAAGAGAAGGATGAGCCTCAAGGCTACATAAAACAAGAGATGAACATGAATTGGAATTCACGGTCTCGAATCTCACAAGTGGAGGAAATCCCGAGATCATTCCATTTGGATATCATCAAAGAAATAACTGCTTGTTGCTTAAGACTAAAGGCATCGGCAACACGATTCTCCCATCCGGGAGTAAACAAAGAATTTCAAGATCATAAGATGCAAGGAACTCGAGCCAACACTGTTGAAGCAAATTATGTTCCTTATAAGGAAATAAACATTTCAAAGATTTATGGTCGGAGTGGGGAACGAACTTCTTCCCCAAAATAATGATGCCAAACTCTAAAAGAGAAAACAATAGCCGCGAGCACTAGATCATGAGTGGCATACCCAGTCTCGATCGGCTTTAATGATTTAGAAGCACAAGTGATAGCACGTTCTATTTTGCAAGAGAACGGCATCCAAACCAATACGATTAGCATTCGTACAAAAGATAAAGTCTTGGTTCCCTACGGGAATCACAAGAATAAGAGTATCAGAAAAGAGTTCTTTTAAATAATCTTCTTTTTCCGAAAAGTTAAAACTTACAAAATTACATTTATCTCTATGTAATAATCTTTCTAGAAAAATTTACATTTTTACAAGTCAATATATTGTGTCTGACTGTCTCATCAAAGCGTTTAGGAAATTCCTATCGATAACGTTGATCAAGCGCATCGACCAGAACTCTTAAAGCACTTAATGGGCAATACAATCACCAAATCATCTTCTATATAATAAACATGTTTCTTAAAAAAAACTTTAAGAATATTCTTTGCTTGTTTAAGAGCAAAGTCAAATTGTACTTATAAATAAATCTTATGAAAAAGATTTGCAAAATTTTAAATTGCAGTTTTCATCCAAAATCAATATATACAAGAATGGAGTCATCGAGATATTCATAGAATACTCGATTCATAAAATGGATGAAATAAGCTAGACAAACTGAATGACATAATAAGTCATTCACAAGAAGCATACGAGTGCGGAATGTGGTAAGGGAAATGCTTACTCCCGCAACTCCTAGCAAATGAAATCGGTGGCAAGGTCGATCTAAAAAGACCGTATCACCACTCCAAAGATTGGTTAGGTGATAATCCTAAGACAAACTCAAAAATACCGGAAAATTCTCAAACTACATGAATGAGAGAAATAACACTTTCCTCATCATGTGAGCTTAAAGAATAAAATGATGCCATCAAATTGGAATCAAAATTGCAAAGGAAAAATAGAAATCTGCTTAACAGATTAAAAATGCCGAAAATGAATAGTCCATTCGGAAAAAAAAAGGATATGAGCTTCATAATGATTAAGCCAATCCTTTCACGCAAATTATTTCCGAAGCCTAAGCAACGCGTGATATGCAAATTGGTTCGGAAAGAAAAATCGCATGAAATAATATCGACATCAATAAAAAGCAAATTGAGTGTTGCGGATCCACCAATCCGGATTCGCAATCCTCATAGAAGTCATCAAGCCCAGAAATGTTTAAAGAAAAGGAATCACAAGTTCTTTTGATATAAAAATAATGAGATGAAACCCATATCAAAAAGAACTCAAATAAGATAATCACGAAATAAATGTCATCAAGGATAGAATAGTTACCTTGACCCAGAGAAAGATTGCTAGGGGCTTGCAGCTTTCCCTCTCTCCTACTTTGAAGTATGGGACAGGTAGATAAGTAATGACCCGAGCCTTTGCAATAGCGGCAATAGAGGGGTTTCGGGCACTTAATCACATAGTGGTCCGTGGAACCACAATTGTAGCATCGTTTATGACTAGCGGTAGGAGTCTCAACTACTGGCGTTTCTGGTTCCATCTTCTTCTTGCTCAGAAGCATAGGGCAGACAGAAATATGATGACTTGAATTTTTGCAATAACGACAAAAGAGTGGTTCCGGACACTCCTTTGCGTAGTGGTACATAGAATTACAATTATAGCATCCTCTACAAAAAGAGTTTGGAGTCTTTGCTACCAAAGTAGATTGCTTCAACTTCTTATCGGGACAAGGGCTTTTGAACTTAATATGCCTCTTCCTAGAAATCCCAATATCACTATCAATTCCTTTACCACCCTTTTCATGTCGAAGAGTGATATCCACAAGCTGGTTGAAAGGAACTTCAAGTTTCAAAGGTAAAACCATTTCGGGGTTCTTACCCAAAGCACAGATAAACTTTTGATTCTTAACAAGATCCAAAAGTTGTTGGGCAGACAGGAATGCGCCATCCAGAGAAGGATTACTGGATTGACTAACGCTAGGACTGCCAGAACTAACCATCTCTTCTTCTATAAGAAAGAAAGGAAGAAGAAGGAAGAGGTTATTCTTAGAATAAAATATCAAGCAATCTTGATAGATAAAACAAGGAATCATACAAGAAAATAGGATGAATCGGTACGAAGACTCGAATTAAATCCTAAGGCACGACTCCTAAGTTGGACTTAGGACGATGATCCTTGTTAAGTTAATCTACATTGTTCCGAAGTTTGGCTCTGATAGCAAGCTGTGACGCCCCACCTCTATACCCACGCTAGCCAAGAACACTACGGAGTAATGCTGTCAACTAGCGCGGAGAATAAGGCTGTTGAGGAGCGACCATCCATGTAACTTCTTTGTGCGAGCACCGATATGTCAGATAGTATAGAATGCATATCATTTAAGGAGGAAATCCGACATACCGATACAAACTCAAAGCTATCACACGGTGGCTATATATAATCTTCAGAAACAAATATAGAAATAAACGTAACACAAATCAGTCACAGACAATTCATATCACAAAGGCGGAAATAGATATGAATATAACACATGAAAGTGTACATCAGAGTAGTGGTCAAATAAGATCCACAATAACACAATGAATAGATACAAGTGCAAGATAATAGATTATGTACACATCAAGGAGTCTAATCTCAAATGTATACAAACAAAAACTACTAAACTAGAGTAGTTAGCCAAAAGTCAGAGTAGCAAATCCCGGGAGGAAGTCAAGCAGAAGCACCTGTAACATCTCGGTCTGACCCGAGTATTATTTAAGAAAGGGGAATTTCACTATAAGGGCCTATTACCAACAACTAATTATTTTCTAGGACCCATGTTCAAAAAAATTAGTTTCCAGGACACGGGTCGAAAATAAACCCTCTACTTCTCGCTAATCCATATCTGCCGCCAAACCTCCAAATGAAAAACAAAAGTAGGGTTTAGAAACAAAATCGCCTCAGTTGGATTATCGATTGGCTGAAGAAATCGTACCGCCTAACTTTTCTCAGCTGAACAAGTAAGTAATTGTTTATTTCTACTGTTTGCTATATATCGATTGATTCACTTTTCTTCAGTTGAAGAAACTAAGACGCGATTTCTATTCACTAGTTGCAAGACGTGATTTCTATTCACTTGTTGCTGAACAAGTAAATACTTGTTTATCTTTGCTGTTTGTTGTTCATCGATTGTTTTTTTTTGCTATATATCGATTGTTTTTGTTAGCTGAAGTAAGTAGTCATTCACTGATTGATTTTCTTTGCTATTTATGGGTTGTTTTTGCTTGTGTTTGACAAGTAACAAATAAGTTCTATTGATTGTGTTTATATATAACAGTTTTTGTAATGCATGTAAGGTGTTTGTTGTTTTTGTAATGATTTAACGTGATGTAAAACTGGTCATATTCAACAGCTTAAAAATATAAATCTGTTTATCTTTTAATCTAAATGATTTAATACAAGAATGTAATGGATTTAACATGTTTGTTTATCTTTGAGTTGCTTTAACATAATTTTAACTTCAGTACTTCAAAAATTGTATGTATTGTGTAAACACAGTTATGTTGTAATGTTCCTATGTTCAACAGCTACGAAAGATAAACATATTTATCTTTTACTATAATTGGTTCAAATCAACTTAAGCCTTAGTTATCTTAAATAGTGACTAGTATATGTTATACATGTTTGCCATTTTTTCATGATTTAAAAGTTATTACAAAAGATATACAGCAAATTTACACCCTACTTAAAAAAGATAAAAGCATTTATGTTTTTATACAAAACGATTTAATTAGATAATGAACTATATATGATTCCCCTTTATATAAAAAATCACAATACACAATAACTACCTACACACAATTACTTATTAGAATTACAACCCTAGTTGTGTTTGATAATTACAATTACAAGTACAAAAAAAATATTCTTCACTCTTTCTAACATTTCATTATGTATGACAATTTTTATGCAGCGTAAAAATGCACACCAGGTCATCAAAATCAAAGTTATTCATACAGAAAACAACGTGCATATTTATAAATGAAGCTGGAACCCAATGCATAAATATTAGACCTTTATCTAGCCCATTCTGCGATCAACACAGCCAGAGATCACCTTTATCTTCAACTCCATTGGTAACTGTTTTCCTACTTATGTTATGTATAATATTTAGTTGAACTCTTCAATTTGTATATACATATTAAATTGGAATCTAGATTCCATATACTTCATGTAGTTTGTATTGGGTTGATGTGCACTGAGTTGAGTTGTTGCTTTAAATGCAGTCTGTCATATTGTAGCTTGTCTGCACTTGCATTCTTATCTTGTCGACATGTCTGCGTTGGACTCTGGTTTCAATGTGTATGATGTTGCATATTCACTTGATGTTACACACATGTATATATGTAATATTTGAACACTTCAGTCAGGTTTGGTTGCTTCATTTGCATTAATCTAGATTTGTTTTCATGTTGCATTTGCTTATGTGTATGCTGTGCACTTCTTTGTACTCTCACTTTTGGATCTGACTATTTGTTAATGTTGTAGCTTGATTCTCTGACCATATAAGTCTGCACTGTGCACTGCATTCATACATGTTGTACATGTTATTACTTCAAGACTATTGTGATGATGAAATTCTAATAACTGATCACTAATTTGTAATGGATAATTTGTTGTTAATGCTTTGTTAAAAAAGATAAAAGAATTTATCTTTTTTATAAATAATATTCTGATGGCTATTTTGTGTTTCATTCTCTTTAAGTTTTCAGATTTCTAAATGACCATTACTTAAACACCTAAAAAAGATAAAACAGATTATCTTTCTATACTTTGGAAAAAAAAATAGCCATCAGTACTACATAGTTACTCAACAAAAGTGTTTATTATACTTTATGTGCATTATGATTCTTGAGCAAAATGATATTATCTTCATGAATATGCAGAAATAAATTTAGGATCCCAATTAATGATATTATTTTCATGAATGTAGGATGAAGCTAAACCAACACAGCAAATCTCACAAATGACTGAAAAAGAACATCTAACAAACTCAGATGACGAAGGAACAATTTCAGAAAAACTAAATGAAGCAAGTTATGATTCTGAAGAAATAAATATTGAAACAGATGAGTCAGATGATGTTGACAAATATGAAATTCAAAACAGGCTGAAAAGACAGAAAAAACATCTGTACAGTGGAACATACAGATGTAATTTAGATGCTGTGTACAAAGTTATGATGACGGTAAAGGAAAAAAACATTCTATCTTCAGAAGCAAAAAGTTATATCAACAAAACGCCATTCAAAAACTTTTTTAATATGTTTCTCACCAATGGCATAGAACGGCAAAACATACGGAAAAGTGCTTCAAATTTAGACCAACTAATTACTTCTTTCAGTATTAAAGAAAAAGCTTTCAAAATTGGAAACAAACTGCTGAAAATCACACCTGAAGAAGTTAGCCTTATATTTGGAATGAATTTATCTGGAGAGGATTTGTTTCCAATACCAACTTCAAATAAGGCCACAGCAATGGAGAGTTTTTCAGAGTTTCTGACTACAAATTTCGAAGAAAATGACATAATTAGCCAGAAGACAGTCACAAGAAGGTTGAAAAAAATGATAGAGGAAGAAAACGGGAATGAAGATTTAGTCAAATTGTTGTTGCTCTTGTTGATTATTACTTTTTTCTTTCCTAACAATCAGAACTACATGCAGTGGGGCTTCTTATCAAAGCTGTTAAACTTAAAAAAATTTAACTCAATCTCTTGGCCGAGAGCAATATGTGAAAATGTCATGAAAAATGTACAAAAATACTATGCTAATCCAAGAAGCACACCTGGATGTACTATGGTCTTACTGGTATGATTTAAAAACTTTAAGCAAATATAAATAAATTTATACCAATGCTTTTTACAAAAATGTTAAATGTTAATGCTTATTTGCATGGTCTTATTGGCAGTATTGGTTTTGTGAAAGGACGCAAATCATCGATGAAAAAGAAAATTTGGAAAGCAAAATCCCAAGGATGAGAAAATGGGACTTGTCAAAATTAAAAGATTTGGACCTTGATGAAATAGACAATGATAAGGTATGCTACTTTTAAATACATAAATACATAATGATTTAAGTACAATTCAGTTTCTGCCCAACTCCAAATTTCTTCATTAATTTTATCATGCTTAAAAGCTATAAAAGATAAAAACATTTATCTGTTAATGTAAATGATTTTATAACAACTTAGGCATTACTTATATTTGTTATATAGTTATACATATTAAACATTTTTCTTGATTTACTCATATTTAAATTTATTACAGAAAATATACAACTAAATTAAACCCTAGTTAAAAAAGATAAATGCATATATGTTTTTATAGAAATTGATTTAAGTACATAATGAACTATATATATTTGTTGATAAACAAAATTATATGAGTACATATGTTTATATGTGTCTTATTTAATAGGAATAGTGTTCTAAATTTATGTAGTTTGTAGGTTATTTAATTACATATCTATATTTATACGTAACAACTATTGTGTGTGCATTATAGATTTTCCTAGTCTTCTCTCCTTCCCATATGAATGTGCCTGCATGTTGTTTCCATTTATCAAATGTCTGAAATTTTTTTACCTGTATATTTTTAATAATTTCTGATTTCTAACTTCATAGAATTTCAAAGATATTACATGTCCAAATTTAATTTCACATACCTTCCATGCAGATTTTAAAGAAATTTGCAAATGTAACTAAAGTGGAAAAAGACTTTTTTTCAAAAAAAATATATACTGGGTTGGAATATGACAAATATGCTACAGACTGCTCTAATAGCATAAAAGAGTTAGAGAGGAAAGTGAACTTTTTATCTGCTGAGATGAAAAGTATGGCAGAACAACTGAATGAGGAACAACATTCAAGACAGCTGGCTGAACAAAGACTCCACAATCTTGAAATGAAACTTCAAAAGCTGGAAAATTTTGAAGAGCATAATGTGGAGAAAAAAAATGATTTCAAAGAAAAAAGTGAAGCTGATAAAGGTACGAATAAAAGAAAGATAGTTGGTATGATGCATATAAATAGTTCTGCTAACTTTCCATGTTTTGATTTGATGGAAACTCAAGATTGCATTCTAGAAACCGAAGATTGTTTAAAATTTGAAAATATCAAACAACATAGTCAAGAAATTGCTGCAGAAAATCCAATTGTTGTTGAAGATGTCATTTCTAAAGAACAAAAAAAGAAGAAGCAAAAGAATGTTGAAAAGTGTCCACTCATGAAGCATCTAACTGATGAACAGCA